>OZ025301.1:67360255-68560255 GCA_964019185.1 Maratus speculifer | reverse complement strand
TTTTTTATGGGGATTTTTATGATTTTTTTTGTCGAAAAATACACTTTTTAAAATTACTACTCCTCATTCAATTTTCAATATTTTGGTATTACTAAAATTTCTTAAATAGTGTTATAGTATATAGAAAAGAACTAAGGAGAGATATTTTTAATTTTCTATTTTAATCGGCTAAAGAAAAAAAAAATACGCAGGGTAAATTTCCTTCAATTTGTTATAATTTTCATGTTTACCAATTTATGTAAAATTTTCAGAAATAGTTAAAAAATATATCTCTCCTTACTTTTGTTGAAAATTTTTTTAAGATTCTAAAAACATAAACATAAATCATTTTACCACTGAGCCTTAGTACTTTGAACTTAAGCAAAATATGAAAAAAGTCATTTTCAGGAAAACACGTTTTAAATGGCCGCTAGTCCTTTAAACTCTATAGTGAGTACAATTTAAAAAGCTCATTTGCTACCTGTTCCAAGTGTCCCCGAGTTCTGAAATTTTGCATGGATATTCGCAAATATGTATTTTATCGTTTTCTGAGAAAAAAAAAAATTGAACTTTTGATGATTTTTGGCCGAAAATGGGATTCGGATCTCCCTTAACAGCAGTTGATTCGGCATTAAAATGTTTCAGTATGAGGTAAATGAATGGAAACCCGATTACAGGGAAATGGTCACTGTTTTTAGGGTTCCGTTCTTATAAAGTGAAAACGGAACCATTATAAGATCACTCGCGTGTCTGTCAGTCACAGCCATTTTACTCATAAACTATGAAACATGAAAAACTCAAATGTGTTGAAGTAATAAAGATTATTGACTCATATATTTACAAATTATTAAAGATTTACAAATATATTTATTAGGGGATTAAGGGGCTACTTAAGTTACTTGCAGAAAAAAAAAATACTTTCTTTATATATCGTATGGAGTACATTGGTTACGCTGAACTCAAAAATTTATTTCTTTTAATTGTAGGTATTATTTTTTTAGTGATATTGTCCAAAATATAGTGCAAAAACATGTCTCCCCCTCCATCTAATTCCAAATCTACTGAAACTAAAATTATAAAATAATTCGAGGTTGTAGATATTATTTTAAACCTTCCAGGAAAACTATAGCGATTACTCTAGATCGCATTGTTTTTAAGAAAAGCTCATTTCCTGCTACGCACAAATTTCGATTTGTAGCCATTCATCAGAGATGTCGAGGAGCATTGGGGGTGCCTATCGTAGTAGAAGTATAAAAGTATTCTTGATAATGATTTTTGAAAAAAATTGAAGGTTATTAGCCGAAATATTAACCATTTAAGGCAGGGGTGGTTTGGACATAAATGTTGACGGGGGGCGCCGTACTCTGCATACCATCAGCTTTTAAAGCCTAAATAACAACCTTTAATAATATATTTGTGCAATGCAATACCTGGTTTTATACTAGCATTGTAAAAGCAATAAACTTCATACTTTTGAGTATGTGTATAAATGTTTGTATGCATAAGAATTTTAAAAAATATATTTTTAGTGCCAGGATATTTTTTAAAGTATTTTTTGCCTTGTTTAATACAAAACATCCCTTATTTCGGATAAAGCGGCTATGTCTATTTTTTTTTTTTTTTTTTTTTTTTTTTTTTTTAATTATGAATGTTAACAACTTTTCATAAATACTATGAGGTTCGCGATTAGTTTGCAGTGAGCCCTCATTACGACTCTTGTGTATTTAAAATTCAATTAAAACCTATCTGGAAAAACATGTCACAGACCAAAGTTCTTTTTAACACAAACTCCTTTAGCACAATGCAAAGTTTAAACATTGAACAATGGTTTTGTATTAGCTACACTGAAAAAGAAAAAGTTATTACTACGCTGAATTTAGTTTTATGAAATGCCAAATGAAGTTTAAATATGCATTATCTTTTACTCTCAGTACCGAGTAAATAAGGCGCATGTAAATAAGGTAAACTTTACAATTAAAAGTAACTGGTGGGAATAATGTAAGATTTTGGTAGGTCAACCTTAATAAATCACATAAATAAGTGTTTGTATGCATAAGAATTAAAAAAAATATATATATATTTTTAGTGCCAGGTTTTTTTTAAGGTATTTTTTGCCTTGTTTAATACAAAACATCCAGTATTTCGGATAAAGCGGCTATGTCTATTTTTTTTAAAAAAATTATGAATGTTAACCCTTTATAAATACTATAAGGTTCGCGACTAGTTTGCAGTGAGTGGGCCCCTCATTACGACTCGTGTGTATTTAAAATTTAATTAAAAGCAATCTGGAAAAACGTGTCACAGACCAAAGTTCTATTTAACACAAACTCCTTTAGCACAATACAAAGTTTAAACATTGAACAATGGTTTTGTATTAGCTACACTGAAAAAATTTATTGCACAGTACCCTCTGAGCACGTGTAATACTCACTTGACCGTTTATTTTATTATAATTAAATTTTCATTAACTTTTTAAAAGCCAATCAAAGTTACATGTTTTCAGACCGGTGTGTGAATGGGAGTTGGCAAGTTAGAATTGGAAAAAAAAAAAAAGTATTTTGGCATATGCAATTTATACTTTCGAAAATTTTCAGTAATTTTAAACGGAAAATCAAACATAATCAAACGTAATGACAGAAACATTGCCATTATATTTAATCAAAATTCATTCTACCTGAGTTTCTTGTTCTTCATAGATGTAATTTAGTATTTGCTCAATTTTGTTTCTTATTATTTGATTTATACTTAAACTATCGAGATCTGAAAGCAATTGTATTTTAACCATTTGGAAAATAGTTTTTGTTCTCGGTAGAGAATTGGGAAATCTGAAGTACATCTGAATCCTTTTATTGGTTGAATTCCGCAACTTTATTTTATTCATGATTGGTTCATGTTTTATGTCCAAAAATGGAATACTTCTGTTTTTTATTTTATTCGTTTTTTGAAGAGTCCATGTTTAATATCCAAAAATGGAATACTGTTGCCACGATGACAAAAAAGTGATAAAAAATTAATAGCTAAAAACAAATTGAGGTACAATTATCAAACAAATTGCATTTAAACGTACATTTTTTTCTCTATACGACGGTGTAAAAATTGAAAATGTGAGATGTTTAGAAATTTTAAAGTTTGCAGTTCCGAAAATTGCAAAACTAAAATTTTACTTAAAGTTTGTATATGATGGGTACAGGAATATTAATTTTTAATCCATAGCGTATGTAATAGAGGATTCTGTTATTACGCAAACCACGTTTTGATCATTCCAAAAATGATGTTTATTATTATTATTATTATTAATTTAAATGAAGAATTTATTTTCTTTAAAATTTTAGTCTTTGAAAATATCATTTTCCAAATAGTCGTTGTAATATGTTAAATTACAGTTTCTTTTTTTAACCTAAAATATTGAGAAATTTGAAACGCATAAATTAATTTGTTACTGACTTGCAGTATTTGAGGTACAAGTAATTTACCTTGGACAGCTAATTTAATAATGTGCAACTCTTTTTCTTTTCTTTTTTTTTGCGAGGGGGGGGGGTTAAAAATAGTTGTATTATGACATCTCCAATTTATATTTTATAAAAATTTGAATAACTTAAAGGCGGAATATAAAACATCCATCGAACGTGATTGAACAAATCGTTCGATTAAATTTAATCGAAATTCATTGTACCTTTGCCTTGGACAGCTAATTTAATAAAGCGCAATTGTTTTTATTCTTCTTCTTATTTTTCAATAACTTAAAGAGAGAATCTAAAATGTTCATCGAACATCATCTAATGAATCGTTCGATTCAATTTAATCGAAATTCATGGTACCTGGGTTTGTTGTTCTTCTACCGTAGCTTATTATTTGCTCAATTACAAGAATATAAATGTGCCAAAACATTCTAAAATAAATTTAGTTTTCAGGATTGTGTTATTTCTGTTGTCTTTGAAACACCGCACCCTTTTATCTGTACCTACTTCAGTTCCAATGAAAACGGAAGTTTTGTGTTGGACTCGAAAGTCACTTTTCAGTTGTTATGTAAAGGGTGTGTAGGGTCCATTTTCAAATCAAGATGTCTGTATGTTTTATCTATTTATTTGTGATGCATATTTTAGCTAGAAATCGACCAAATATTCGGTTTCGGCCACAAATTAGAGTTTTGCTGAAAATTCATTTTCGACGAAAATAATGTCAAAAATTCGACTACACTAAACTATTTGTTAGGATGAGCGAAGCGAATCCTCCACTAGGCCACTCAAATTACACTTTGTCGTACACTTTACAAAAAAACTATTCAATATTTTGACTGGAAATTAAACACAAAAATAAATTATGATCTGTAGACTTGCAGAATATATTTTTTTTTTACAGAATAACCTTAAAAAAATATTATTTTAAATAATTTATTTTACATGTATTTCCATTACGGACGCATTTTTGCAAATAAAAAATGAAACAAGGATATTTTCAAAAGAAGTAATAAATCATGGGGTTAATAATTATAAGTACAATCATGATTCCTGTGACGTAATATAAGTTAAAATAGCGATTTTTAGCTTCGAGCAAGAAGGAAGAAAAGGCTCCATTTCTTTAAGAATTATTAGATGATTACAGTTTAAAAAATATAAATTTAAAACTATTTATATTTTTTAAACTGTAAATAAAATTTTTTGCAATCATCTGCGTGCAATGAGTACGATGGATAATGTTCCAATGAAGTCGCATAAGGTAAAACGGCGGTTTTTGTAGACTCGAACGAAAGGTAGAATAAGGCCCATTAAATAAATAAAATATATTTTCATTATTCCATCAAAAACTATATTTTAATAGAATACTTTATTAAAATTCGTTGGAAATGGCGCATATTTTGGTCTCATTCCTTTTAATCATATAATAATTTCGCGATTTGTTTTATGAAATTTTTAAAATATCTTTTTTCGTGAAAATTACAGCATATTTTAATGAATTAAAATTTGTAAAAATTATTTGCATTTAATTATAAAAATATTTCTCAGTGTTAAGAATTCAAATACTCAATTTATTTTTATTGTATGAAATCATTTACGCAGACGATACTTCTGTTTATTTTATTTTATTTTTTTTTTTTTTTTTTGTAAAATAGAAACGAAAGCATTGTAAACAAATAAAATTAATTGTTAAATTCGTTATGTAAAGTATTATTTGAATACGAAGGTTGAAAACTGAACCAAATAAAACGTATTTATTACTATGAAGTAATTACCATTAGTATTATTTTTAATATGTTTGTTGCTTAAAAACAATTTATGGAATTTGACTGAATTTACATTTCTAAAATTAAAATCCTCCAAAAAATAAAATAACATTTTTGCTTAATTAAGATGCAAAAAATTGTTATTGTTACTTTTAAATATTTTCTTATGAAATAAGGCTTCGCGAATCCAAACAAAGCTTGGCTTTTGCTAGTATTATGAAAAAAAAAATCGTTTTTTCTTTGGGAAAACTTCAACATCAATCATTGATTTGACGTTTATTATTGATTGCTAAGGACTACACTATTTATAATTATCAATCATGACTGACTCAAGACGTGAGTGATAATTCTAAAGAGAGCAATGACTGTAGGACTAAACTTTAAGGATACTTTTCAGGTTCTCAATGAAAGCTAATGACTTAACCCTATCCGGCACGGACAAAATCTGTTAGTAAAATGAGAAATTATCGACTGACACCGGAATTCGCAAACGAATTTTTTAGATATTTTGATATCCTTAATTTAAGCTTTTATTGTAAGAGCAAAATTTAACTAAAACATTATTGGTGCCGTTTGCAAGTTTGAATTAAAATTAGGTATCCCAGACTGGGCAAAGTGTGCTGGAAATGGTTAACACTCGAAGTAATGGAAATTTTAGCCAAATTTTATAAAAATATTTAACTCACAAAATTTTGATTATGGACTTTCTAATTTCTGATTTAAACCGAACCATAATTATATGATAGGCGTCAAATTGTCGACTCACGATAGTTCTAGTATTAATAGTAACAGAAAATGTTTAATTTGAAACCACAAAAGTGTTTCGAATACTTTTTTAGAAAGTTCTATTAGAACAATGATCCTTTCAAAAATCGTTATAACAAATAAATCGAGTACTATATACCTAAAATATTTTTAATGAGATGAAATTAGCTCAATTAGAAAATCATCTTGTGTCTTTGATCAATTAATTTCATTTTATTTTATAATGAAATAAAAAAATTTGATTTGAGGCACCGACAGCCAACTTGCGCCATAGTCCAGGTGCTACGCATCCGAAAACTGCAAATCGTGATAAGAATATACCACTTGGTGAGTATGTACTTTATAATAATACAATGCATTTCAGAAGGTGAGGCATCTCGTAAAGTCGTCTGAATTCAAGGTGGCGGCCATTATTCAAAATGGCGTCATTTTCTGAATTTCCTTAATATGCGTGATATAAATGTGTATTTCATGTCGATTTCGAGGTTTTTAAAGTCAGTTTTTTGTTTTTAACACTTTTCAACATTATTTAAAAGAGTAAATGGATTCCATTTATCTGTCTGTTTGTCTGTCCGCCTATTCTTCCATGCTCTAACTCACTTAAATGTACTCAGACTGCCATGTAAATTTTATCGGTTTTATAAAGCTTATAATAGCATGTTCAGAGTAAAAAATAAAGTGTACAGCTTTTCTAGTCCATTTACAGGGCGCTGAAATAATCTATGAATTTTCTGTTAGTCTGGCCCTGCTATTTTTTGCTTAAATTTACTCGGATATCCGTGTAATTTATGTATGTGTTATGTCTATATGTAATTTTAAAAAGTGGTATACTGTGAAATGTTTTACATCGAAAATGTACTGTGTAGCATTTACAGTTCGTTTGCAGGCACACTCAAAATAATTCCATTACATTATGGTCTGTTGGCAAAAATCCTTTTTAATGTGTTTAATGATGTTAAACTGTTTGAAACATATTAAAATTAATATTCATCAGTGAAGTACAATACAAGATACATGCTGTACAATATGCCCCCAATACAAATATACTCCCAGTACAATAATCCCCAACCAAAATGAGATGAAACAAATGTGATATTTCAATTTGAATTTATTTTCCTTTCTTTTTTTTTGCAGTTACTGACTTTTCTCGCAAACTCATTGACACGCAGACGATAAAGATGTGAAATAAACTGAAAAGACTTTTGTTTATAAAAGACTAGCGGCCCGCCCTCGCTTTGCTTCGGGTAGAGCAAGTTTTCCAGTCCCATGTCCATAAGGATTAACACCAAGGTAAAAATAAAAAGCTTTTACTGAGAAGGCATTTTAATCATTTTTTTAATTAAAAAAAACACTTATTGTGACGTAACTATAACAGCCATATGCTGTCGCTACATTTTTTGTAGATAATTATACGTACTGCAAAGTCGTAGTACATTATTTCGTTTTATAATTAATAATGTTCGCAGCGCACGCGATGTAAGAATTTTTAAGGTCATTTTTCTACACTTTGAGTTACATTATTGGCATTTAAGTAAGAATGCCTATTTCTTTTTAAATATAATATAGCCTATGTTCACCGGAAATAGTATAGCTGTGCAACGGTGAAAGAATTTTTTGGTACTACTCTGTTATCCCGTCGACCAATTTCGCCAAATTATACAAATCACCAAACTAATAGCCAAATAGTACATATTGACGTAATTTTTATTAATAACAAAAAAAAAAAAAAAAAAATAATAATAATTAGTAGAATATTAATAAAAATACAAATAAAAAGTCGAAATAAAAATTAATGACATTTTAAACACGTGAATCGTGTTTAATGTCATTGAATGTGACATTCACTATCATCCATTATTGGCTATTTAATCTTATAGTTTGGCGATAATTTTTTGGTCGACGGGATAACCTAGTAGTACCGATTTTTGCAAATTCATCAAGTACTATCGGAGTCTATTCAATTCAAACAAACAATCAAATTTTTCTTCCTTGTATTATTGGTACAGACGTGACGTCATTATTTACCGATTTTTCATTAGTTACATATATCCATGCTTCTTGTTCTTTTAACAAATACTTCAAAATTGCAACTTTTAACAAATACTTCCTATGTTATTTAAAGTATGATGACATGTTTTTTCAAATCAAATATTTTATTAATATTTTAATTCTTTCTCGTTCACTTTACTTCCAATTATGTCGCCATTTTTCACAGAGAACCTCTTATTAACGTAACCGATATTCGTGCGTCCTATATTATAAAATACTTTTTTTTCCAAGTATGACGTCACATTTTTTTTCCCTTTGAATTCTTTTTATTTTAATTTTTCACCTGGATACTGTTCAACAGAAAATTAATTGCCGAAGAGAAATTATTCCAGTTTTTGATTTTCTTGGCAACGCGAAAGAAAAATGGTTATTTTTTATCGGAAAAATTTTCATTGATTCTGTATGAAAAATACTGAAATTTTGAATCATTAAGGAAAATATTTGAATAAATCAAATAAAAAATTGCTTATGTTCACCGAAAATAGTGTAGCTTTCCGACGGTGAAAGAATTTTTTAAATCCGTCAAGTAGTTTCGGAGCCTACTCAATTCAAACAAACAAACAAATCTTTCCTCTTTATAATATTAGTATAGATAAGGATTGAAAATTTTAGGTTTTTGCGCCGAAGACGTCGCGAAATCAGGAAAATGTGTAGTATCTCGCGAACTACTGAACTTAAAAGAATTTGCTTGGTATCATTCGATTCAGCATGAAAAAATACACTAAAATATGCTATCAGTTGAAGAACAGCTACAAAAGCCGATTTTTAAGGAATAATTCAAAAGTTCGTTCATTTTTTACCAACCTTTGGGGTGGAATTTTCGAAAATCCCTTCTTAGCGGCACTCGATGTTATCATAAGTATTTTTACCCCAATTTTCAAGATTTTTGGTTCGGTAGATTTTTTTGTGCTGTGATTAATACGAAATCCAGACTTTCTTTTATATATATAGATAAGGATTGAAAATTTTAGGTTTTTGCGCCGAAGACATCGCCAAATCATGAAAATGTGAAGTATCTCGCGAACTACTGAACTTAAAAGAATTTGCTTGGTATCATTCGATTCAGCAAGAAAAAATACACTAAAATATGCTATCAGTTGAAGAACAACTACAAAAGCCGATTTTTAAGAATTTTTTAAAAGTTCGTTCATTTTTTTACCAATCTTAGGGGTGGAATTTTCGAAAATCCCTTCTTAGCGGCACTCGATGTTATCAGAAGTATTTTTACCCCAATTTTCAAGATTTTAGGTTCGGCAGATTTTTTTGTGCTGTGATTAATACGAAATCCAGACTTTCTTTTATATATGTTGCAGCCAATACCCGAAATTGGCCAATTCTAGAATTGGCCAGCCAATTCGCGAACTGGCCAGATGCAATTGGTCAATTCGCGAACTGGCCAGATGCGATTGGCCAATTCGCGAACTGGCCAGATGCGATTGGCCAATTCGCGAAATAGATATAAGTATTCGGCTTAATCCTTCCTAACATAGTTGAAAGCGTCTATGAATTCAAATAGTCTAGACGTCAGCCTGTCCGTGATCTAATTCCAGTAAAGTTTCCGGTTAACTTGTAATTGTCATAGTATTTGGTTTATCAATTAATTTCGATATTGGAAGGGAATTGTGTACTATTTTTGGTTAATTTATTTGGGTACACGAAAATATTTCGTTTCAATATAATCAATGGGAATCTTTTTTACTGTACATTTTAATGTTACATTATCTTAATTACAAAAAAATTGGTACCTATGCATCATAGTTCGGATGTTGGCCAAGGCTTCCCGGCCAGTTCGTGAATTGGCCGGCCAAAACCCGAAATACGCTCTTCATTTCATGTATTTCGGGTTTTGGCTAGGAAGCTTGGCCAGTTCGGGTATTGGCCGGCCAGTTCTAGAATTGGCCAGGCTCCGGGTATTGGCTGCAACATATATATAGATAAAGATTGAAAATTTCAGGTTTTTGCGCCGAAGACACCGCCAAACCAGGAAAATGTGAAGTATCTCGCGAACTACTGAACTAAAAAGAATTTGCTTAGTATCATTCGATTCAGCATGAAAAAATACACTAAAATATGCTATTAGTTTAAGAACAACTACAAAAGCCAATTTTTAAGGAATTTTTTAAAAGTTCGTTCATTTTTTTACTAACCTTAGGGGTGGAATTTTCGAAAATCCCTTCTTAGCGGCACTCGTTGTTATCAGAAGTATTTTTACCCCAATTTTCAAGATTTTAGGTTCGGCAGATTTTTTTGTGCTGTGATTAATACGAAATCCAGTTTTTATATATATAGATTAGTTCTATGTATTTTTTTTTTTTTTTTTTTTTTTTTTTTTTTGAACGGGATGCACGATTGTATAATGAAAAATTTTAAAAGATGAATAACATAAATATTCACCGTTTGTGTTCGCCCTTAAATAATTATTTCTCGTCGGCATCATCCATTTAAAAGAATATTTCGAAACCACAGATTGGGGTAAGATGATTTTACATCTTAAAAAGAGTTTTAAGTTAAGAGTAGAATATTTTTATTTCAAGCAATCGTATTTTATTTCACTTTATCATACATAACAGTATTTGGTATAATTTTCTAGGTTTTGCTGTTTACTTATGTGTTTTTTTTTTTTTTTTTTTTTTTTTGACACGTTATTAAATATGGCAAAGCGAATACGATTAATTTCAGAGAATAACTTCAATGAGATGAATTCAAAAAAATATTGATTGGACGATTTGTATATTGTGCCAAAAGCGAAGTGATGAAAATCTTATTTGTCCTGCAAATAATGCTAAGTTGGCTTCACGTAATGCTGGATATGGAACTCTTGCAATAAATTTATGCAACTTTGAAAGTATTAATGCTTTACACATGGATATTTATACAATGATATTTGATGAAGACTGTAATGGAATAGAAAATACGTTTATAAAAAGACAAGCCAAGTGGCACAAAAATGTGTGCTAAAATACAATTCCAGAACGTTCGAAAGAGCCAAAAAACAGAAAGTCTCTGAAGTAGAGAATAAAGACTTGCCATCTGCATCACATATCTGTCGTAATCGATTATCAACTTCGACAGATATGTGCTTTTTTTGCGATGGTTACGCAACAAATCAGGATAAACAGGATTCTCTTTAAAGAAGCTACTGCTGCATTTTCATACCTATCAAAACCACAAACTTCCATTCCTGAAAGTATTTTAAATATTTTGGAAGAGTTTGTAATATTGTTGTACTGTTCAACAAGCAACAGCATAAGTGTCAATGATGCAAGACAAGAATTGTTTATGACAAAAAATCGTTCTCTCGAACATCTTCCACCAACCAAGGGTGCACTTAACAACATATTTTACGCAGAGCTTTCCAAGCTGGACATATATGGGGACAAGCAGATCAGCATGAAATACGTTCACCCTCTCCAAACAAATGGGGATGGTGGTTGGATAATTCAACATGGAAAATAAAATGGTCAGACTCTTGTGAAGAGTCAATAAAATGTATGTGTAAAATCTGTAAAAATAAATGTGGCTGTAGAAAGGTTGGACTCTCTTGCACATTACTGTGCAATTGCAAAAATGAATGTGAGAAATATCATGATGCCAAGTGATGTTTCTCTATTCTAGATGTAACATTCATTTTTTAATATATTGTATAAGTAATGTATTAATAAAAAAGTATTTTTATCACTTATTTATTCCTTTAAAGTTTCTACTGTAAATGACGAAAATATTTTACTAATTGTCCTATTTCCATTTTAGTCATATTTCTAGTATTAAAAAGAGAAGAGTATCAAAATGTGGAAATTAACATCAGATATACCCTTGTAAGATACAGAGAAATAAAAATGCAAAAGATTTTAAATAATAGTCGAAATTTTGAATTCCTATAAATTTACACAAGGCATCAATTTCTTATATGCATTTTATTAATATAAGATTGATACTGACTATTTGGGATATTCTTATAAAATGAAATTTTATCCCTCCTAGCACCTCCACAAATAACACTTGAATTATATGGTGATCTTTATAAAATTTATTTACATATTACAGACGTATATTTTCTTGTTTTGGTGTGTCACTGTAAATAAGCGATAAATACTATGCACACCCTAATATGTAGTAAGTATTTGATAGTTCATTGCAGCATTAACATTGATGTATATCAATTTGAATGTGTTTAAAGAGTATAACATCATTAAAACACATTGCAAACGATTTCGCTGCATGCATAATATTGTAATGTGATTTTTCAGCACCCTGTAAATGAACTAGAAAAGCTATACACTTTATTTTTTACTCCGAACATGCTATTATAAACTTCATGAAACATATAAAATTTACATGGCGATCTGAGTACATTTAAGTGAGCTAGAGCATGGAAGAATAGGCGAACAGAAAGACAAACAGACAGATAAATCGAATTCATTTACTCTTTTAAATAATGTTGAAAAGTGTTAAAAACAAAAAAATGACTTTAAAAACATCGAAATCGACATGAAATACACATTCATGTCTTGCATATTAAGAAAATTCGGAAAATGACACCATTTTGAATAATAGCCGCCATCTTGAATTCAGACGACTTTACGAGATGCCTCCCCCTCTGAAATGCATTGTATTGTCATGAAGTACATACTCACCAAGCGGTATAGTCTTATCACGATTTGCAGTTTTCGTCTTATTTTTGTCGCGTAGCACTCGGACTGCCAGGCATATAATAAACAAATATAATTAATTAATAATTATGTATATACAGGGTGATTCAGCTCGTCGGTGACAAACTTTAAGGATCGATAGAGCACACCTAGACGAACATTTTTGAATAGGGAATGTAGGGTCCCTGACGCGATGGTAAGGCGCTAGGCGCTTTCGAAAATTTGGGTGCCGAAATTCGAAACGTCATAAAAACTAGGGAAATGGTTAGATTTTCTTGCTTGTTGCGTCGAAATGATTCTGTTTGTTTAGACTTTCTTCAGTACCAATTTGATAAGCGTATCTCTTAAAACATGGATAGGGGGCGCTGCAGACTTTGGAGAGCTAGACAACAACTTTAAGCCCGTTATTTTGATAATTTAACACATGCTCGCCAAAGTTTATACTCTAACTTAAAGTTTGAACCCAAAAGTAGAGCCCTGCAAAAAGCGTAAGAGCCGGAATAAAATGTCAAAGTACAGGGTGGTCGAAACTCGAAGGCTCCTAAGAGATAAACAAACAGATTTCTTGACTTATGGCATGCATTTTCATGATTCTGTTTGCTGGGGCTCTCTGAAACTCAGTTGAACGGTACAAAAAGAAACATCGATAGGGGGCGCTTTGGGCAAAAAACATAATTCGTTGACATTTCGGACGCTAACTGGAAACGGGGCGCTACGATCAGTTAGTAATAATGAAAACACATTTTCTACCTCTGCTCAACACTTCTGAATAAATTTAGACCAAAAACATCAATGATACTGGAAATTTATTTACAAAAAATAACACTACAGAAGATGCTCGAAATTTCGACCTTGGGCCATGATGCAGGCTTCGCACCTCCGTCGCATTGAGGAGTGTGTGTTTCCAACAATGCCAGGAGTATCTCTGATCTGCCCTGCAGCTGCCACAATGCGCGCCACAAGTTCTTCAGCACTGCTGACAGGTGTATGGTATACCTCGGCCTTCAGGTAACCCCAAAGGAAGAAATCCAAGCAGGTGAGGTCTGGTGATCGGGCAGGCCAGTGAACTGGACCCCCACGCCCGATCCACCGCTGGCCATACCTTGCGTTTAGATGGAGACGCACGTCGTTCGTGTAATGGGCCGGAGCTCCATCGTGCTGGAACCACATCTGGCGACGCGAACCTTCGGGTACGTGCGCCTCCTCCAGAAGCTGCGGCAGCACTTGATCCAGGAAAATCAGGTAATTTCCACCTGTCAGCCGTTCAGGTAACAAATAAGGGCCAATGAGGCAATCCCCCAGAATGCCGGCCCACACATTTACTGAGAAACGCTCCTGGGCTGCTCGGCTTCTGGTTTCATGTGGATTTTCATCACACCACACATGACTGTTGTGGGCGTTCCACATTCCCTCCCGGCTGAAGGTGGACTCGTCCGTAAACAAAATGCTGTTTACAAAACGGGGATCCCTGGATCTCATCGCCAAGTACCATCTTGAGAATTCCACTCGAGGGCCAAAATCCTGCTCTCTGAGCAACTGCACCCGCTGGATGTGGTAGGGGTGCAGATTCCGGGAACGTAAGATGCGCCACGCAGTTGCTTGCGAAATGCCAACATGTCTGGCGATATCTCTCGTGCTAAGACCTGGGTTGTCCTCAACCAGGTTAAGCACAGCCTCTTCGTTGTCGGGGGTGCTCACTGATCGCTCCCGTTCAGGCCTGCCTCCGTCGAAAGATCCCGTTGTGGACAACCTCTGGTGTACTCGAGCGAAGAAGGCATGGCAGGGGATTTGCCTGTTGGGGTAACGCTCGGCGTACAACCGCTGAGCGGCTCGTCCATTACAACCAGCAGCGCCATACGCCAAATGCATGTCAGCCAATTCAGAGTTTGTGTACCGTTCCATCCTACTACCGATCTGCAGACAAGTAACCCGAAGCTTAAGTAGGTACCGCACGTTCAAAAGACGTGTCTGCGCATACAACTACGTCATCTCGCGTTGTCGTCTACGCATTACGTATCTTTTGCATATCGATATGGTACGATATCTTTTGCATAAATCAGCAAAAAGCACCTTATGTAAATTTTATTGCGCGCATTGTGCAAGATTGAAACCAGCTATGTTTGTTAAAAAAAAAAAAAAACTGCAGTTTTAATAGCTTCTTATGATAAGTAAATTACTCTCTTGTTTTGTTTCTAACTGATCGTAGCGCCCCGTTTCCAGTTAGCGTCCGAAATGTCAACGAATTATGTTTTTTGCCCAAAGCGCCCCCTATCGATGTTTCTTTTTGTACCGTTCAACTGAGTTTCAGAGAGCCCCAGCAAACAGAATCATGAAAATGCATGCCATAAGTCAAGAAATCTGTTTGTTTATCTCTTAGGAGCCTTCGAGTTTCGACCACCCTGTACTTTGACATTTTATTCCGGCTCTTACGCTTTTTGCAGGGCTCTACTTTTGGGTTCAAACTTTAAGTTAGAGTATAAACTTTGGCGAGCATGTGTTAAATTATCAAAATAACGGGCTTAAAGTTGTTGTCTAGCTCTCCAAAGTCTGCAGCGCCCCCTATCCATGTTTTAAGAGATACGCTTATCAAATTGGTACTGAAGAAAGTCTAAACAAACAGAATCATTTCGACGCAACAAGCAAGAAAATCTAACCATTTCCCTAGTTTTTATGACGTTTCGAATTTCGGCACCCAAATTTTCGAAAGCGCCTAGCGCCTTACCATCGCGTCAGGGACCCTACATTCCCTATTCAAAAATGTTCGTCTAGGTGTGCTCTATCGATCCTTAAAGTTTGTCACCGACGAGCTGAATCACCCTGTATATGTATGTATTAACTACAGACTTTTACTTCTATAGACTGTTACTTTACAGACTACTTATAAAAGTTTTTTGGGCGTTTCCGTTTTCGCTTTCTGTTGAAAATGGAAAGATTACCAAAATTCGGTTATGATTTCGTTTTTGATCTATCCTTAATTTTATTTTTTATAAAATTTAGTAAGGTTCTATGAAAATTAGTTAATGACTTTATTTTACATATTCTAGTTACGCAAGAAAAAATACAATTTTAAAATATCATTATGTATGGCATTTCAAGTATATAAACTAGAGGTCTGCACGGGCCGGGCCTAGGCCCGAAGCCCGAGCCTGGCCCGGCCCGCGGGCCGGGTTCGGGCCGATTTTCAATAAAAGCATTCGGGCCGGGCCTTGCTTCTGAAGACTCGGGTCGGGCCGGACGGGCCTAGTCACTAATCTCTTCGGGCCGGGCCGTAATTTTTTTTCCTGGAGTATCGGGCCGGGCTGAGCCGAGCCTAACTTATTTTTTTCCATACGAAGCCGAGACTAATTTCGTTCTTCCTAGTCTTCACGGACCAAAATAATCAGTTTCTGTTGAATCTTCCCGTATGAAAATCTTTTTCTCGACGTGGAAAAGTCTGTTCATAAATCAGTAAAGTTTGGCTTGGTCCAAAATTTTTTGCAAAATAGACATATACTTTTAAGTCGTCATTATTCTACAATTAAACATTAGAATTTATCCTTTTTAAAGAATCATAGATTATTAGGCGTCTTAAAATAGAATTTAAAAAAAAGAAAAAAGAAAAACATGATTATGACGGAATTTTTGTTTAAACTGAAAACATCAATTTTATTTAAACTGTTCATTCATGCAAAATGAATACAACAATACGCGAAAAAAATATATATTAAACATTTACATCTGCTAAGAAGGAAATGTATTTTTTTCTTTCCAATGTCTTAGAAGATTTTACTTTTACCATATACTGTTTTTAAATTTTTTTTTAAATGTATTAATAATACTAATGATAATTGAAACATTTACATATAACAAACAAAGGATAATTAAAAGCGTAAAAATCGCAGCCTATGGCACTTCTGCATAAATAGAGATTATTATAAACATGAAAGAAAAAAAAGACTAAGATAAGTTTTTTGGGTCTGAACTCTTCCGTTAGAGTTAGTAGTCGGGCCGGGCCAATATTTCTTTCGTTCGGGCCGGGTTCGGGCCTGGAAATTTCGGCCCGTGCAGACCTCTAATACAAACACTCAAAGGAGTGTTAATAAATCAAAATGTATTTTGATGAGATTTATACTTAGTTAATTGAAATTGAAATTTATGATACATAAAGTGGAATATGAATTTATCATTTTTTATCCCATTTCAGATACAGGTTTCATGTTATTCCTCCTTCTATCTAGATATTCCTAATTTTGTTTTATTATTTATATCAATATCCATGTTATTAATAATTAATTCAAATTATAATTTGTCTTATAATTAATCTAATATTACATTTACATTATATCCATATAATTATTCACATTATTATTACTAATATTATAATTGCCATTATTGTAATTATTATTATTATTATTATTATTATTATTATTATTGTTATTATTATTATTATTATTATTATTATTATTATTATTATTATTATTATTATTATTATTATTATTATTATTATTATTATTATTATTATCCCATATTGTTATATCATTTTATCTACATGATTTTCTCAACCATTATTTGATCTCCAATTTTATCAATATACCCCATTTTACTATTTTATCTAGATATAATTATGAAATCAATACATAATAATTTTTCGCAATTACAACCTTATTTCCCGGTATTATACACACTTAAAAAAAAAACGGATGAGTCGCAACGATATTGATAAATTTTAAATTGATTTCGATGATATTCGTATTTTGTTCTTAGGGGTTCGTTCAACTGACGAAGCCCTATTCGAAGCACTGTCCTCTCTCTGATTGTCCGTAACCGAATCCGTACGCACCGTGTACTTACAGCTGAATATCTAATGTCACAGCATAAATCATAAAATTTTGAAAAAATCTATTACTTTAATTAAATTTTACATTAAAATAATTAATAATTAAAATAATAATTAAATTAATGAAAGAAATTTTAATATTTAAATATATACATTTTATTTATAATATCTCAGTACTTTCAAACCTTATTCAAGGTTTTCATCATATATATAAATATATATATATATACATATATGTATGTATTTATATACACATGTATATATATATATATATATATATATATATATATATATATATATATGTATTTATATATATATATATATATATATAAACATATTAACATATCTTAGATTATTTCAATCGCCTTTGAAGTAAAGTGACGTTTTAAGTAGCGAGCGTTTTAAAGGTCATGTTATATATTTTATGCAAAACAAGGTGAAAATTGCGTTCCGTTACATTATTTCATTTGAGAACCTTAATTTAAACGTTTTTCATGTCGAGATCATAGCTTTGAGCTAAAGACTTCCGCTAATTAAATAGAAGGCTCTTAGTTCCGATCCCGTTGCTGGAACTTGAAATTTTCATACTAAGATGGATTTCATTAAAAGAAATTTTGAAGTTTTTACCAGTTTAAGGATTTATATTATTATTATTATTATTTTATCATTGACATTGATAATATTTTTTGAAGTTAAATTTCCTTTCTATTTTAAAAACTGTTGCGATTTATTAATAAATTAGCATTTTAAATATTTTTTAAGCATTTTTTTTCGTATTCGGAAATTTAAAATTTTATTTATATCTCCACTATTTTTTTTTTATTTCGGGTTTTGTGAAAATTTGAATTTTGGATTTTATTTGATAATTTTATTTAAGAAGTTTTAATTTGGTTAGAATAAATTACTTTCTTTTATAATTATTTTTAAATCAAATTTATTTGTGCTATCATCTAACTAAGAGTTTAATAATTATAAATTAATAAATTTGGACTTATTAATAAATTGTTTTGAAAGAAAAAATAAACGAAAACGTCTGTGCGATCTGCGATCTCACTTACCCACTTGTTTGATACTTAAATTTGTGGTAACTTATGGTTTATTTTTTTTTTCTATTTCAGATTCAAATATCATGTTACTTCTTATTTGTTCCAGATATGATTATTCATATTATCATACCAGTATTCGTATTATTATCCATTGTTTATGCATATTATTAATATCGATAGTATAATATCAATAGTATTTTTATCTCCAATATATCCATATTAATATTCTTATTATGCACTATCCAATATTCTTATCTCATTTTATCTCTACGATTATCTCAAACATTGTATGATCTCTCATTTTATCCAGGTATCATATTTTTTTACTATTTTATCTAGATATGATTATTTAATCCAGTTTTGATATTTCTTCTTAATTACGTCTATTTTCAACCATTCATAGGAATTCCGCATTAGAAAGCTATAAACACTCAAAGTAAAAAAAAAAAAATGAACGAGGTGCTATAACAAGGATATTTATAAACGAGGCTAAAGCTGATTTCGATAGCATTTATGTTTAGTTTCATTGAAAATCTTAATGATTTTCTTCGATTCAAACCTTTTGTTAAAAAATTTTGTTATTGTAGCTTTTCTTGCATGCTGTCACCGCCGTTGACAATTTTAGGTCTAAATATTTTTAGGTCTTTCTTCGTTTACAAAAACATGAAAATTGGTGGTATTATAGAGAATTGTTTGATAAACACGTTGGTACAAACAGTTTTTAAATAGAACTATTATTTTAAGAGACATTTAATGATAAAGTTGGTCAAAATCATTCCATTAATCAAGTTTTATGGTAGCAAAAACTATATATAAGAATTTAATCATTTTCAGATAATTTTATATATTAGAAGTGCCCGGTGTGCTGACTGCATTTATTTTTGCTATTTGACTCATTTTGTAAGAATTTATTTCCATTTTAAATTCAAATTTTCAAGAGATATATTTTAAAATTTGACAACTCGAATTTTACAATTTCGAGAGATACATTTTACATATTTTAGAAAAGAAAATTATTTTAAATTGTTGCCAACAACTCAAGAGCGCACAGATTTCTCTCAAATTGAAGATTTATTGATATGTGACAATTACAAATGGAAACAACTTTCAAATTCAAATTAAATTAACATTACGCTAAAGCAGGAAATTATTCAAAATTAACGTGAATTTTAAAGGAGAAAGAACATTGTGCTGTAATAAATTTATTAATGTGCGTTAAATGTCGTAAATGGAGAAAAATTACAACAGATTAAAAAAATAATAATAAGACGGCGAAAATAATATTTACTTTTTAACGATAAAAATATTTTCCCGTGAATATTTAAAAAGAAAAAAAAAGGTGTTTAGTGAAAATTGCGCTATTTTAAAAAGCTACGTTTAAGAATCACTTATTTAAAACCATTATCTTATAACATTGTTAAAAAATATGGAGAATCTAAGACTCTGTTGACTAAATTCAGTTTATAATAACTGATTGGGAAATTTTTAAATAATCTTGTTCAATCAAACCTGAAAGCAGAAAATTGACAGGAACTAATTTTGGCTAACACAAATCCCCTCTGTAAAACGGAAAAGAATGATTATTCGTTTATAGGACGATCACCACTGCATTTTTATTTATTTATTTATTTTTCTTCGTAAGTCGATTAAATTAAATGAGTTTTAGAGCGGAACGGGGGTTAACGAGCTAGCTCGTAAGGGACGAAATCCCCTACTATGTTAAAAGATAAAATAAATTTTAGATTGGCGTATGTAAAAGACATTTAGACATTCTATTTCAAAAATAACATATTTTGTGTAGATTTTTTTTTTTTTTTTTTTTTTTTTTTTCATGAGCTGATTTTTCTGCCAGTTTTTGTAAAGATTTTCATGGACATTTACTATGTTTTTTGTCGCTGGCAAAATTACTTTTAAATAAAAATCCTTTCAGTATATTTAATCATTGTATATTACTATGACGTACTAGAATTCTCATGAAGTCACATATGGAAGACGTATACTTCCGAATAAAAGAAAATGGGAAAAAAAAAAAAAATGCTGTATCTTTACTAAGTGTGTGTCGACCTTTGACGAATGCTGTTTCTTTATGCTGTCAAAGTCAGATTAAATCTTTTTTTTATCGAAACGCATTTTAATCAGTGAATAATCGACTACAAATCGCCTTGTGAATCTGACGTTACAACTTTACGTCACCTTCAATAACAAGGGCAAGGCTGCCGATGGAAAGCACTAAAACACGTGAAGTTTCTAATTTTAACAAATTAATTGGCCTTGGTGTTTTATCTTTTTTTCAACACGGCTTATATATAGTTTCAGATTAATATATCACTTTATCGATTAAATCTAAATAAGAAAATAACATTTTGACAAATTTACACACTTCTGAATTTGAATCATCGCAAAAAAACTGATAGTTACCGATTCGATTATAATCTGTTATTATACTACTCCAGATAATGTACTCAAGTCAATATGTTCAGATTAACAGTTTTTGGCCTAGTCGTGGAAACAAAATAGTACAGAAATTGATGATATGTAACTAGAAAATTTATTAAGGGGACCATAATTCTTTATTTGACAGAAATCGACCCAAAAATCGAAAAATATTTTTAGACATATTATTATTTTCCAGTTAGAACAAACTGCCATTTGAAATAAATAAAAATAAAATAAAATAAAACATGCAGATGCGATTGCTTTTTTCAAAGTTACAAGAGTTTGAATTTTGTGCACAGATAATTTTTAGGCCCTTTAATATATTTTAGATTTTTAAAATTCATCATGCGTCATAATTTTTCACCAAAATTCATGAAACCGATGGGAAGAATCCTGGTATTGCTTACAAAGAAACTATATATATTATAAAATTCGACTTTTTTAAGATAATTAAATTTTATTTTTATCTTATTAAAAGACAAAATTTTGGCGAAAATATGTATCAAATTTAGACAAAGAATCATTAAAAAATTAACTATTTTAGATAAAAAAAAGTCGATACACAGATTTGGTTCGTAATAGCAGGGATGCAAGCGCTTCTGCGCCACAAATTTCCGATTGGTACCACCAAATGTTTATAGTTATTCTCGCCTTATTTAAAATCAAAATTCCTGAGATATAAGAAAGTAGAGAATTCTATTACCTCTAATAGTTGAAGTTAGTCACTCTTGGAGCAGTGCTTGCATCCCTGAAACAGACTTTTAATCTGGGAGGACGCGCGCAGGGCCTAAAAGACCCGGAGTGCGTATGATTTTTACAGTTGCAACCACTAATTTTTTTTAAAGTAACCTTCAACTTATTTTATCGCAAAATTTGTAGGAATTGTCTCCGTATAAATAAAGACTGTAATAATTTGATTTTATTGTTGACAAAGTTCAAACCATTCATACCCTGGGTAAGCGCACGTTCTCCAGGGTTAAGTGATAAAAAGGCGAAACCGAGGAAATATCTAAAAAAATGAGGCATGAAGCACTTTAAAATTTCGTTTTAGAATTTTAATTTTTTTTAAATCCTTAAAATTATAACAAGATCGGAAATTTATTTTAAGATATTCTGTATACTTATGATGAAATGTATGTTTCCACAAAATTCCATATTTCTATGCGTAGAAAAAATAGCGTCCTTAAAGGGGACACAGTACCTTTGAAACCATCTCTTGAATTTTAAATAATATTGTAATACATGCGGTGGAACAATACTTAATATTAAAAATTGTAAAATAATCTAGTTTACTAAAATTTAAACAGAAAAAAAATCTAACATTTAAAAATTTTCTTCTACTTTCATAAATATGAATATTTTGGCTTCAATTTTTTTCCCACATTCATTAGAATATGTGCTACATAAAACTGTATATGAATTAGGGATGCACCGAATAGTGATTTTGGCCTAATACCGAATACCGAATATTCGGCCGACAACTAAACCGAATACCGAATATTCGGCTAGCCCAATAATAATTGTTGGGCCGAATACCGAATATTCGGCTTTCCAAATACTTTTTATGTTTCAAAGTTTAAAGGTATTCAAATGTTACTTTTTAAAACACTTTTACATAATATTTAATAAGAGAAACTTATATTTTGATAAACAAGAGCTTTTTATAAGAGCATTTAGTATTGAAAAAAAATCTGCCTTTATTTATTTAAAAAGCACAATTCTCAGACTTTTTTAATTAATAAAATTTTATATTTCATGATTTTTTTTTTTTTACTAATTGAAATAAACATTTTAAAATCAAAGAGAAATAATGAAAAAACGGTTGAAGAAAAACTGTAGTGTCTCATAATTTTTCTTTTTAAATAACTCATGGCAGATTTTTTTAATATAAATTATAAATACTTTCAATTTAATTCTGAAAAAAGGAATGTTTAGATCATAGTTTTTTCTGATGAATGGTGGCATTTTTCATCCTTCCCATCATATCATATTTTAAAGAAATCAAAGCATGCGAGTTGAAAATATAGTTATGGTATCTTATTTATTGTTAATGCAACAAACGGGAACACAAGTTTGACATAGAGTGAGATGAAATACAATGAATGTACTTATGACTGAATAAGTTGAATATGATTATGGTTTCATGAACACAAATTCTCTGCCTTGATAGCTAATACTAAAGTTTTATTAGTTTTATTAGTATTTTATAGTTATTTCTAAAGTTTTTCTTTCCTGTTTAAGGACTTTTATTTGGGAAAAGCAAGAAACAGATTTTTTACTAAAGAAAATTTAGGAACTTGCATCTGCACTCGCATCATTTATTCCTAAGGCGAATCTTAATAAATCACCATTTTAATCCTTCTCATGGTTAATTTTCTTAAGTTATACTTTACAAACAGCTAATACATCATGTAGAAACATTCTATTTTTTTAAATATGATTTTTTTTTCATATTATTTTAAATATATTTATAAATCGACAGTTAAAAGTACATATTGTGAAAAGTTTTAAAAAATGTGTTTTAAAAGGCTTTATTTATTGGATTTGGCCGAATACTTTGATATTCGGCCAAACCGAATATTCGGCAGGCCGAATAGTTTCATATTCGGCCAAGCTGAATATTCGGCTCAACCGAATAGTTTGATATTCGGCCTAACCGAATATTCGGTAACATGGCCGAATAGATTTCGAATATTCGGTGCATCCCTATTATGAATGTTTAGATTTATGGGAATGGGATGATGGATTAATACGAATATTTTTCTCTCGCTTATATCAAAAGTTGGAGGAAATTCAACAAAACTCTCAATTTAAATATTAAAAAAATAATAATAACTATAAACGTGAATGTTAAATCCATGCACAAATATATTAAATACCTTATGGAGAACAAGTAAAAAAATTGAAGCCTCTATCTAAATTAGCAAAAAGGCCTTAGTGTTTAACGAACAAGCAAGTTATAAAAATGTGAATACAGTAAAAAAATCAGTTTTCATTTGAATATGGGTCATTGAGCTGGATCTATTAACAAAATGTACAATATGTTGCGATATAATTGTCGTATAGGTGAAAAGGAGGTGTCAAAATAGTCACAATCAAGGAAGCTTTCAGTTAATATTTAAAAAAAGAAAACTGACATTTTGACTAGTTTTAAGGTATTGTGTCCCCTTATCACTTCTAGACAAGCAGTTTTTGCAGTATTTTTAATCTTTAATTACCCTTTTTTTTTGTGGCAGAAAATTCTGCCTAATTGAATCGCAAAAAATTATTGGATTAAGTAAGGCAAAATTTGCAAAGTTATCTAAGTTTTTCTGGTGAGAAAAATCGCGGATCCATAGCTCTTTATGCGTCACGTATATCAGTCGTTCATCTCTAAGTGGTTGAGACAAGACAAGATTTGGTGCAGTCCTATGCAAAGGTTGCAAAATTTAATGCATGTTTTCTTGGAAACTACCGACTAATTCTGATGAAATTTGGAATCCATATTCATTGGAATATGCTCAAGACTTATGGCAGACAGGTTTTCTTTCAGCAACTAAAACTTTTTAATTTACAGCAATGACAATTTTTCCGAACTTTTTTTATTTCAGAAATGTTTTTTTCTGACATTAATTAAACTTTTTTAAAGCTGTCTTGCTACGTATAAACCTTTACTTATACTCTACCACCAATTTTTAATTTTTTTAAAAATCGAAATCGTTTGAGTATTTTAGAAATTGATTTTTTTTTATTATTATTGAAAAGTGCAGTTTTTCGGAGAGCTAAAAAACTCGGACACTTGTAACTTGTGTGAGGTTCTTGCACAGTTTTATCAAAGACATGGATTAAATCATATATATACACTTTTGGATAAAATTTAGTTACATTTAATAAATGAGTATAAAATGGTAGGGTAAAATTTATATGAGGTGATCGTGACGTCCCAGTCGTGTCTTCTCTTAAACGAGTTAGCCATTTGAGTTCTGGTGAGTAAGGTCCTCAAAATTCCAAATTTCACATTGACACCAGTATTTTTCAAAGAAAAAATTCGGTTTACGATAAGCACGAAAAAATGCATTACACCTATAAAATAAATAAAAAACATATGAAGGAAAGCAATTTTTACCTTTTAAAAAACAGAAAATATATAACATGAATGTCAAAACCTTTCAGTTTTACTTAAAAGATGACTAAAAATAACGAAAGAGAAATATTAATAGTTAATTTTATTTAAAATAGCTTAATACTTTCAAGCCGAAAGTTAATTTTACCATAAATTGACTAGTTTTTGTTTATTTATTCAAATAAAGGATTTCGTTTTGAAAATGCTCGAGCCAATAATTATTATTGTTGAAAATATGAGTAACTAAGTGAATCGAAGAAACTACTCCTATTTTCAACTGCAATAATTATTGGTTCGCAAATTTTCAAAACGAAATCCTGTATTTGAATAAATAAACAAAAATTAGTTTAAAAATATTCTCTGATGAAGAGCCTGATTGAATTAGTATTTAGTAGTATTATTAGTATATTATTAGTATATTATTATTATTTAGTATATTATTAGTATTACGGTATTTTAAATAAAATTAGCATCTCTGTAAATCTTAAAATATACATATAATTACTTAAAAAGTGTTAAAACGTATTTTAAGTAATTATATGTGTATTTTAAGATTTACATAAATAACAAGGTGTAAATTCCATCAAGACACTAGTATTAATACAGGGATTTGACTCATTAACATCTCTTTTTGATTATTTTAATCGTCTTTTAAGTAAAACTGAACGTTTTAAAGTTCATATTATATATTTTATGCATTAAACCTTTTTCAAACAAATTTGTTCGAATATACTGGTGCAAATGTGACATTTTGGAATTAAAATTAGGCGGTGGAAAAAATCCGCCAGAGTTCAAAGGGTTAAACAATTAAATTTACATTAGCTTAGCTTAATCGCAAGCTCTCCAAATATTTATCCAAAAATATCTCTATAGATGAAATTTTATTGCTTGTATGCCACAAAAAATATTTTTTAAAAAATATTTTCATTAATTCGGAAAAATTAAAAACTGATTACGAATTGAAAACAGAAATTACCAAACGGCCAAATACTATTATTTTATAATCTAGTTTATATTGAGCTGATTAAGGTTTGTTATCCTACAGGACGCAAATCCCCCTCTCTAATGTTAAATCCATGGGATTGGAATATTAGGGGTCGTATTTAAAAAAAAAATTTTCTCTGTAAATAAAATTTTGCATTTTTTGTTTTTTGTATACTCAGCTTGAAGAATGCTTTTTTTCTTTCACATACCCATCATATGTAGTATAGAATAAGTCGTTTTAAAAATAGAAAAAAAAAAGTCTGTATACGTTTGGATATTCTGAAAAACACTCTTGGGGGGGGGGGGGGGAATGCCGTCCATGTATCTGCGTGTTTGTAAATGCTCTCCCTCCCGAACAAATTGAGGTAAAGACTTTACATTTCACATGTATTTAGTATGTAATTATGATAAGAATCCTACTGAATTTCAATAAAGTCGATTATCTGGAACTATTTTTTTAGGACTCACGAAAAATTAGTTTTGATAAAAGGCATATAAGTTTTTTCGAATATGTTTGTGTTGAGAAGAGGCTATAAAAGACAATAAAAAACATAAATTGTGCGTGAGAATAAAATTGATCAAACTTGTCACCGAGATATCTTTAATCATATTTTCCATACTCTTTAATTTTATCTGACGATGTATTTTATTCAAATTTCAATTCGAAACTTAGTTATTGGGAAATACTTTTTCGGACTTTCGAGATATTAGTTCTATACAATACTATTTGTATGTAGGAGAGAAGAGGATACGTTTGAACAAATTTTTAGAAAATCAATACATTTCTTATTTAAATTATATTTATTGCGTTTTAAATATTATATTATAAAAACAATGCATTTCTTTATCATATGAATCAGAAATGAAAAGATTTCCCTGTAAATCAAATAAGTCGTAAGGCTTTATAAAATTGGAAGATTTTTGTTCAAACCTGCCCCATCTAGGGGTATCTTTGAACAAGGAGGCACCTTTGAACAAAGGAACAAAATATGAAATAATTGATGTTTTTATTACAAAAAAAAAAAAAAAAAAAAAAAAAAAAACTGCATATGTTTCAGAATATAAAATAATATGAATAAAATTAAATAACTACATTTTATTTAAATTATTAATTTTTTTTTAAATTATTTAACCATACTTAAATCCGTCAAAGTTGATGTCAAAACTGAATGTTGAAACAACACACTCTGTCCCTCCAGTTATGTTTGGTTGTGAAAACTTTTTTGCAATATCCTTGAAATACATCACTGTGTGATATCTGACACTTCTGGATAATAAAATTTCATTTCACACAAAAAAATTGCAAATATAATAATATTTGGATGCATCTATACCTTTTTATTTATGGAGCTCAACATGACAACTGTTTATTCAATTCGGATGAACTATTGGAATAAAACAAAGCTTATAAACTAAAGCTAACATCTTTATTTAAGTATTGGAAAATAATTTAAAATTTTAGGCATACAAAATTGTCAACAAAAATCTTGCAACTTTATTTTCTTATGTTTATATTCAAGAGGGAGAAAAATACATATCTTGCTTAGATAGTTCATGCTAAATGCTGAAGCTTTGTATACTTATTACATTGAAGCTGTAGTAACGTACTGCCATATGCATTTTTAAAAAATAACTTATTTTAAGGAAAATATTTAGAGTTCAAAAGTGCCCCCAGCTCAAACGTGCACCCCTCTCCCCTACTATATTTGAATTCTTTCTTTATTTTATATTATGCATATCCGTATTAATTAAGTATTACATTGGTCCCCTACGATTAATTTTTATTTGGCAAAATGTTTCTAAAATAAAAATTTAATTCTATATTTTACGTCTTAAAATATAAGTGAAACAGCTGAGTTGTAAGTAAAATTTTAGCATTTTAAATAAAACTAACAATACACTTAAAAAATATTTTGTTCAATAAAACAGAAAAACAACATTCTTCAGGAAGAGTATACAAATAACACAAGAATATATACTTTTTAATTTTCCAAGCAGAAAAAAAAAAAAAAAAAAAAAAAAAAAAAAAAATACGGACGTACGTAGAAGTTTAGCATTGTAAGTAAAATTTTAACAATTTAAATAAAACTAATAATGTATTTAACCCCCTGACCGCCGAGCAAAAGGGAAAAATTTTATAAAGTTCTTTTCTCTGCAATTTATTTTAAATGTTAATAAAAGAGGGATTTTCTAACATGGTATAATTGTTTTGTTACGTATATGCTTTTAAACCTTGAAAGTATCAATCATAATTTAATTTCTTAAAAGTGGATTATATTTGTAGAATTACATTAATTTAAATAGAGTTTCAACTGTAGTGAAACCTGCAGTCTAGTGAACGTATATATCCGGTCGTAATAGTGGGAAGGTTAAAAAAAAATATTTTGTCTAATGAAAGAGAAAAAGAACATTCTTTAGAAAGAGCATACAAATGACATAAGAATATATATTTTTTAATTTTCCGAGCAGAAATTTGAAAAATACAGCCGTATTGCGGGGTTTAGCAATGTAAGTAAAATTTTAACACTTTCAATAAAACTAACAATGCATATAAAAAGTATTTTGTCTAAAAAAAAAAAAAAGAAAAAAAAATCTTCACAAAAAGCATACAAATAACAGAAAAATACATTTTTTTAAATTTTCCGAGCAAAAAATTTAAAAATACGGACTTATTCCAGGGTTTAGCATTAGACAGGGAAATTTCTAGCTGATTAATGAGAATCCTTAAGATTTAAGTTTCTGCTGTAAAACCGCCAAACTGTTTAGTTAGCTTATAAGTTAATCCATTTTTTTAAAGGTTAACATTAAAATAAAATTTAAAAGTCAACACACAAATGACGAAAACCAAACACAAAAACATTTAGACCGGGAGACAGCAGGAAAGACAAATCACCTCATAAAGTTCACGACTGAATTTTTAGACTTTGTTAAAACTTGATTTCTATATTAAAACATATTTTGTCTTCCAGGTCATACCTTGGTGTAAAACACCTGGAAACCAAATTTTAGCCGGTTGATTCGTAGTTATAATATTGTGTTTTCCTATTCCTAAAGATATGAAAACATAGAGCACTGGGAGCAGAAAAACACAATATTATACCTACGAATCAACCGCTAAAATCGGGTTTGCAGGTGTTCTTCTTCAAAATATGACTTAGAGAACCAATTGCATTTTAATATGCAAATCGAGTACTTAATCGAATCTTTAACTAATGCTAAAATTTTAGTCATGAATTCGATGAGATGATGCCGCCTCCTGGTCTAATTCGTTACGAAAGTTTATTACACTTTCCGTTAGTGACGTTATAAAGAAGGTCTTGTGAATTACTGACATTTTCTTCTTCAGCAATCTAGAAAATCATTTTTTGTTTAACCAAAAAAAAAAATTTTTATATACATGTAAAAGAAATATTTACCTCTGCACGATCACCCCAGGATTCTCGTTTTTTTATCGTTCAGTAGCATTGATTTTTTTATTACTGTTATTATTTAAGTGACGAAAGGATTACTCAAAAGTTGATAAGTGATTTAGACAAAAAAAAAATCCAAACAATCTAATCTATTTGAAAAACATCTAAGATTTGTACATTTGGTAATGAAAGATTCACGCATGATGCGTAGATTATCGAAAGATGTGTAAAATCGGAAAAAGATTATCTAAAAATTAAAGGACAGTTTACGTTTTGAAATTTAACATCACATATGTAACAAAAAGACTTACTTAAAAAGTGTATTATACGCAAAAGGTAACTTTCAAAACATTAAAATAAAATGTTAAAAACTAACGAGTTTCAACCCTCTGTTGCCATCATCAGCATCATACTTCCGTACTAGTTGGACAAATATTTATCTCTCTATATTAAATATTTGTCTATCTTGTACTGATGTATGACCCTAATGATGGCCACAAGTAGTTGAAACTTATCGGTTTTTAGACTTTTAAGATTTTACTTTAACCGCTTCTCTGATATGCCCTTACGCCCTTACAGGCAACGTGTTTTTACACGTATACAGTGCAACACGTATGGACATCCATATTCCAATCGTAATTTATTATTCTCACCAATAAATTTTTATTGTAAATTTTGCATTATTTAATCCGAACATTTTTCTGTTCGGAAATTAGTCAAAAATTTCTGTTTTGAAAAACCGGTGTTAAAAGATTAAAAATTCTGTAAAAGATATAAAAACATAAGCATTTGAAAATTTTCTTCAAAAAATATTGATCAGTTAAGTGTTTAAAAATTATCTATTTCATTTACAGTATAGTTGGAAATTTTCTTTCATGCTTATCCATATTAAACATGACATTAGCTGTAATACGGTATAATTTTCAAAAAGATAATATCTATGCTAATTATATTGTAAAAGAGCGTAAAAAAATACTTAAAAGTTTTTAGCCAATCATTTTTAAAGTGGACTAAATGCCTTTCATGTTATTTCTAGATATTTAACGGTTTGGATCTTTTCTTTAAAAGGAAAAAAAATCAATTTTACAGTAAAAAAATACAAAAAATATCCAGTAATAAGTTATCTGTCTATAATTGTATTTTTTAATTTCAATAGCGAAGATTTTTAAAGCATTCAATATGATATTTCAATTATGTTATTAATATTATTAAACATAAAAAAATATATCTATTCAAACGTGCTTTTCACTTTAAAAATAAAACAATTGAAGTGTCATTGGCACAATAAACTATTCGTAAAAATATACTGATATCTACTTATATAAAACCTAAGTGTAAGTAAGTATTAAGTAATGACCCTGCTATTTATATATTTAAAACCCAATTCTACTTTTAGCCATCTCCTCTGAACTACATCTACTAAACTAATTTTGTTGAATATTTTTTATGAAAGTTTTTCATTTGTAGATCCAATCTCCCTGGCTGTTTTTTTAAGCTATTGCATAGCTTTTATCGCGGGCTTTGAGCGCGGCGACCGAATCCAAAAATTCCGTAAAGAGAAATATCCTAACACATCCGTAACGAAAAACCTAACACTCGGCTACCGTCGTTTCACTTCGGCAGACTTCGGCATGGTATCCTTCGGTAGACTTCGGCAGACATTGACGCGGTATTTTTCAGATATTTAGAGGATATCAAGTCTCAAACTTATATATCTTATTCCAGTTACTATAAATCTATAGTTTCAATAATAAAAATTCCTGATAGAATGTGTATAGAAAAGAATCGTCTAAAGATGAAACAAGGTAGGATAATGTAGCTTTTGGTAAGTCGAGACCCGCCCAATGCTGAGGATCGAAAAATTTAAATGCTTATAACTCGCGAGCTAATTTTCGTAGTGCGGCCAAATTTTGTTTGGTAATTTATTATGAGACTGTGTTAATTTTTGGTGAAAGGAGACCCCCCACGGTGAGGGTCGAAAAATTTAAAATGCTTATAACTCGCGATCTAATTTTCGTATCGCAGCGAAATTTTGTTTGGTAATATATTATGAGACAGTGTTAATTTTTGGTGAAAGGAGACCCCCCCCCCATGGTGAGGGTCGAAAATTTTAAAATGCTTATAACTCGCGATCTAATTTTCGTAGAGCGGCCAAATTTTGTTTGGTAATTTATTATGAGAGAGTGTTAATTTTTGGCGACAGGAGGCCCCCCTCCCCCCCCCCACACACAGTGAGGGTCGTAAATATTAAAATGCTTATAACTCGCGATCAATTTTCGTAGCGCGGCCAAATTTTGTTTGGAAATTTATTATGAGACAGTGTTGATTTTGGTGACAGGAGACCCCCACGGTGAGGGTCGAAAAAGTTAAAATGCTTATAACTCGCGGTCTAATTTTCGTATCGCGGCCAAAATTTGTTTGGTAATTTATTATGAGACAGTGATAATTTTTGGTGAAAGGAGACCCCCCCCCCCCATGGTGAGGGTCGAAAATTTTAAAATGCATATAACTCGCGATCTAAATTTCGTAGCGCGGCCAAATTTTGTTTGGTAATTTATTATGACAGAGTGTTACTTTTGGTGACAGGAGACCCCCCACGGTGAGGGTCAAAAACTTAAAATGCTTATAACTCGCGATCTAATTTTCGTAGCGCGGCCAAATTTTATTTTGTAATTTATTATGAGACTGTGTTAATATTTAGTGACAGGAGATCCCCCACGGTGAAGGTCGAAAAATTTAAAATGCTTATAACTCGCGATCTAGTTTTCGTAGCGCGGCCAAATTTTGTTTGGTAATTTATTATTAGACAGTGTTACTTTTGGTAACAAAAGATCCCCCACGGTGAGGGTCGAAAAATTTAAAATGCCTATAACTCGTGATCTAATTTTCGTAGTGCGGCCAAATTTTGTTTGGTAATTTATTATGAGACAGTGTTAATTTTTGGTGACAGGAGACCCCCACGGTGAGGGTCGAAAAATTTAAAATGCTTATAACTCGCGATCTAGTTTTCGTAGCGCGGCCAAATTTTGTTTGGTAATTTATTATGAGACAGTGTTAATTTTTGGTGACAGGAGACCCCCACGGTGAGGGTCGAAAAATTTAGAATGCTTATAACTCGCGATCTAGTTTTCGTAGCGCGGCCAAATTTTGTTTGGTAATTTATTATGAGACAATGTTACTTTTGGTAACAAAAGATCCCCCACGGTGAGGGTCGAAAAATTTAAAATACTTATAACTCGCGATCTAGTTTTCGTAGCGCGGCCAAATTTTGTTTGGTAATTTATTATGAGACGGTGTTAATTTTTGGTGACAGGAGACCCCCACGGTGAGGGTCGAAATATTTAAAATGCTTATAACTCGCGATCTAGTTTTCGTAGCGCGGCCAAATTTTGTTTGGTAATTTATTATGAGACAGTGTTACTTTTGGTAACAAAAGATCCCCCACGGTGAGGGTCGAAAAATTTAAAATGCCTATAACTCGGGATCTAATTTTCGTAGTGCGGCCAAATTTTGTTTGGTAATTTATTATGAGACAGTGTTAATTTTTGGTGACAGGAGACCCCCACGGTGAGGGTCGAAAAATTTTAAATGCCTATAACTCGCAATCTAATTTTCGTACTGCGGCCAAATTTTGTTTGATAATTTATTATGAGACAGTGTTAATTTTTTGTGACAGGAGACCCCCACGGTGAGGGTCGAAAAATTTAAAATGCCTGTAACTCGCGATGTAATTTTCGTAGTGCGGCCAAATTTTGTTTGGTAATTTATTATGAGACAGTGTTAATTTTTAGCGACAGGAGAACCCCCACGGTGAGGTTCGGAAAATTTAAAATGCTTATAACTCGCGATCTAAATTTCGTAGCGTGGACAAATTTTGTTTGTAATTTATTAAGGTGTTGCATAGCTTTTATCGCGGGCTTTGAGCGCGGCGAAAGAATCTAGAAATTCTGTAACGAGAAAAAAAAACCTAACACTCCGGCTAACTTCGCTTCAGTTTGTTAGACTTCGGCAAGGTATCCCTCCGTAGACTTCGGCAGACATTGTCTCGGTATTTTTCAGATATTTTGAGAATATCAAGTCTTAAACTTATGTTTTTTATTTCAGCTACCATAAACGTATAGTTTCAATGATAAAAATTCCTGATTAACCTACATGTATTGTAAGATAATAAAAATATTTTAATCGATATTAACTTCTCATTTGTTCAATACATGAAAAAAAATTGTTATCGGTCATCACGCTCAAAATGTTTAACTTTAATTAATATCAAAGACAAAAAAAAACTGCATAAATAAAAAATAAATAAATAATTATAATTTCATAAGTTGATAAAAAATGCTATGCAATAGCTTTACCGCGTCAGTCCCCGAGTGCCACAAGTATTTTTTTTTAAATATTCCCAATTGTTATATTTTAATATATATATATATATATATATATATATATATATATATATATATATATATATATATATATATATTGGCGTCAACTTTTGTAAAATACTGAGTTGGCTCAAAAATATTTTGGCAAAATGATACAGCCAGTTCATTTTTCTTTGAAGGGTGGACAACTGATGAAAGATGAGACTTTTAATTCAGCTTTTATTTATTTAAGGGAGGGGGGCAACAGGGAGGAACCTCCCCCCCCCCAAAAAAAACGTTTGCACATGCTGTTACAGTTGGCAAATTTACAAACTGAAGTGACAAATTAGTTCAAAACTTTAATAAAAACTTTAATATTCCTTCTACTTTTGATAGATTTGACGAAAGTTACCAATATAATTAGAAATATTATTAAGATTTTTACAAATAAAAACTACATTACATTTTGTGATTGTGATATTTTGGTAAAATTATAAAACTAATCGGAAAACGCCAAGAATCATTTATGTTTTCTTTTCATTAAGTTGGCAAATACTGAATTTTGATTTGGCAATTTAAGACTATCTCCCCCACCAATAAAAAGTCTTCGCTAGGGCCCTAGTCAAACTATCATGTTTTAAGATAGTTACAATGTTTTAAAATCATATTTTCGTACGTTTTCCTTAAATCGACAGTAATATTAATTGTAATATCATCATATCATGATCATGACAACAAATTGAAACAAGGGAAAGTTAAACATTTGCATTTCATTCACCTCTTGGATTTATGGGTGTCAGCCGGAGAATTAAAACGCGCGGTCATTGGCAAAATAAATTTTGTTCTAAGGTGAAAAATGAATAATGAAATAATGAAAAATAACGAAACAGAACAATGAAAATTGGGCACGCTAGAATTTAAAATTATTGGATGGGCTGAGGCCCAACGGGTGCATATAAGTTGGCTCCACTGTATATATATATATCCTTCTATAGTAAAAAAAAAACTAGCCTTAAAAGGAATGACTCCTAGAATGATGCTGATGTGTAAGATTTCCGGAAATAACAAATCCGGGCCGGCCACTCCTTCCATGAGTCGAATAGACCAATCAGGAAAGGGGTCCGTCTATGCATCGCCGTATGGGTTACCATAAAGAGCGAAAGGTTACCATCGCCAACAATCACCGAGTTTGTCACCAACTTGCCGATATATTGCCAAATTTGGCGACCAAAACTAGTCGTCAAAAGTGACGCCAACTTGGCGATAACTGTAATATTTTGCCAAATTTCTTTACAACACCAGTCGTGTGACACATCATTTGAGAGGTCTGCAACTGATTATTCATATTATGGATGTCTTCTGTGTCACCCCCACACTCTGCTCCCCCCAGGGGGGGCACATTTTTAATTTCTTTACAACACCAGTTGTGTGACATCATTTGAGAGGTCTGCAACTGATTATTCATATTATGGATGTCTTCTGTGTTACCCCTCCCTCTGCCCCCCAGGGGGAGCACATTTTAATTTTTTTTACAATACCAGTCGTGTGACACATCATTTGAAAGGTCTGCAACTGCTTATTCATACCATGGGGTATTGGCGAGCGCAGCAAGCAGGGGTAGCCTACAATTTTGAATCGCAATGCGATCCCAGACGGGATCGCGAAGCGATTACGCGGGGGGTTGGCGAGTGTAGCGAGCAGGGGGGCGGAGCCCCCCTAGTATATATATATAAAATTTCTCAAAATGGTGGCAATCGGATGACTTCTATTGTTTCAGAGAAAAGGGAAATAACGAAAAATATTCAGATACGTGGATTTTTGTACGTAATTTTACATTTGCAAGTTATTTTCAAAATTATTAAAAATATTTTTATCGCCGCCCTCCCCCCATATATATATGCACGTGTACTTTATTTTTGATAAGTGAATAAAAACGAGAACATTGTTTTTGGGTTCATTTTATATTTATGCATTACGACTTTATTAGTTTTTTTCATTACAATTAAACAGAAATATTTATATTTTTAATATACTGTGGTTTGAGCATAAAAGTATGTATATAAAATACGTCTGGAAAGTTTGCACTTGTAAACTTATGCTAACTTGAAATGTATTTTTACATCAATGAAACTAAGGAAGAAAATTTATTTTATTGTGTTAACATAGCGTAATTTTCATTGATTTTTCATTTTTTAATTCGACAGACTAGAATCGAAGTCTTTTTCTATCGTTGAATCGCGAGAAAAAAAAAAAATATCTTCCAATATCAACTTCTAACTGGATCTGAAGTTTAATGAAAATTTCGTGCATTAGTTTTTGAGAAATCAAACAAATTTCTGCATATCAGTACCGTCTATTGGGCGATTTACACCAAAACTAGTTAGGATCAATTTATGTAAGAGACTACCTTAATCTTAAATTTGATGAAAATTCATACATCAGTTCTTGAAATACAAATATTGCGAAAATCATAAAAAACGCAACATAGTAACGATCTACATCAAAATTTAGACAGCACAAATTTATATCAGAGATTAATTCTATCTGAAGTTTGGTGAAAATGCGAACATTAATTCTTGAGGTATACCTATTGCAATAATCATATTAATGCAGCATAGCAGTGCCATTTATTGGACGATTTACACCAAAAAGTAATCAGCACCGAATTACACCAAGGATTAATGGTATGTGAAGTTTTATGAAAATCTGGGTATTAGTTCTTGTTATTTAGCTATTGCAGAAATCGTGAAAAATCCAAGATAGCAGAACCATCTGTTAGCATATTTACGCAAAAAAGTGATCAGCACAAATTTAATATGAGAGTTAATTGAATGTATAGTTTTATAAAATACCGTTCATTAGTTCTTCACCCACAAAATTTGTATCTCATACAAACAGATATGCAGACTGATGGACAGACTCACAGATAGACGTTTTCTGAAAACATGTTTTACAGGATTTATACAGGGTGAGCCATAAATATCGAAACAATAGGCTATCTCCTTAAATATTGGCCCTAGACCCATACTTCCAATTGCAAAAATTCATAAAAAAGAGTGAAATTTTTGATAAGATAAGTTGCAACTCCATGGGGGGGTCTATTTGAAAAAGTACTAAAATTAACTTTTTATACGGCCCCCGAAGGATAAAAATTCCAATTAGGAAAACTTTCCTTATCCAGTCCTGAATAATACACAAAAAGTTGCATCTTCATATCTTCAAAATTCGCGGAGTTATAACCGTTTGAATAATTCACCAGGTTTTAAGGGATTAGACACAAATTGAAATGCGCGCAATTCAAAAGACAATGTTACTTTAACAGTTGTAGGAAACGCGTAAAAAAAAAAATTTATCTTTTGAGTTAGAATTTTGTTTTTTTCTTTTTTGTGATGGTTAACCATATAATTTGCTAAGAAAATCACATCCTAAAATTTATCATAAAAATTATAAAATTTTATATGGTTAGTACTGGTTTAAATGTGATAGTTAAAAATCGTTGTAACTCCAAACATTATTTATCGGATTTCAATTTCTTTCTATTTAATTAAAAATGAAAATCTGATTTTAGTTTTGTTTCGGGGTTTTTGTTTTTCAATATTTATCTTAGAACTATAAAAAATATTTATTTAAAAAATAATAAATTTTAAAAAATCATATTTTCAAAAGTAAATAATTTTTCATTTTTTTAAACAAAACTAATGTAAAATAATTAAAAATGACATTTTTCAAGTTTGTACTTTTTTTCTTTAACAATTCTTAACTTTTAATAATTTAAAGACAAGAAATAGTCGGGAAAAAAAGTCATTATACAGAAAACGAAATGTATTATTTTACTGCCCATCAGTTATTTAAAAGAATGCTTTTCTAAGATGTAGATTTAGTCTTTTTAAAAATTTAGCTCTCACTACTTCAAGCTTTTTATCGTCCTGGACAGGCTGTTAAAAAAATTTGTATTCTGGGCTCAGGTCAGATCAGGACCGAGACATTATTTTTTTTTCTGAAGCCTCGCCTATCCGGGTCTAATAATTTTTCATACCGGATGGGACTGCTTCCTTTTTCCCAGTTCTGCACTGGACGGAATTTGAAATTCCGGTCTCGAACAATCCGTATTAAAATCACAGCCTCTGACTGACCTAATACGTGCATAAAATAAGTAAAATTTGGTTCAATCAATATTTTTACAAAAAACACATAAATTTTAAAATCGCTTTTATTTTACAAAAAAAAAAAAAAAAAAAAAAAAAAACCTTTAATTTTTTTTTTTTTTTTAAGAATAGTATATTTAAATGCTAAAAAATTAAACAAAATAAAACCAGAGAAAAAAAATCTGCCTATAACGGAATTCTGTCTTAAACAGAAAATGTGTTGATCCATGCAAAATAAATACAATAATACGTGAGAAAAAAAATAAACTCTATTTAACCCTCCTAGGAAGGGCATTTGTCTATTACGTATTTTTTCTTTTCTATGTGATTCCGTCTTAAAAGGTTTTACTGTATAACATTTTTCAAAGTCTCCAACGCACGGGATGTGGATTAGCGATAATAAAATATAAGTGAAACATTTACATATAAACAGAGATTCATTGATAAAATGAATATATCACAGCCTTTGGCGTTTCTTTAATAATAAAAAATTATAAATATAAAAAACGAAATTCTATATTAAGTATTTTTGGTCAGAACTCCTCCACGCGTAACAATTTTTAACTATACTGAAGTATAAAAACTATGTAGATATTCACGACTGAACCGGCTATGATTTAAGCCTTTTTCCAGGCTGGTCCGGATTATGATTTTAACATTATTTCATGCCGGGCAGAACTTTTTAGCTCACAGGCTATCATAGCCTGAGAGCTTATGTGCCCGCCCGTTCTGTATGTATGTTCGTACGTAACGCGATAACTTATGATAAAAATATCCGATCCACTTGAAATTTTGTATATAGGTATATCCCGACAAGGCGCTTCCCTGATTAGTTTTTGGAGTTAAATCGATATGTATAAAAGGGGGAACGGGGGACTCATGACCCTCCCCTTAATAGAAATAAGTGGGTTTTTCATGCAGAATTAAGTTTTCGTTCAAAATTTAGATATCGGATCATTCTGATGAGGCGATTCCGCGACTGTTATTAGGTTTTCATTGAATAAGTATAAACAGGGGGAACGGGAGTTCTAATGCCTCTCCCCTTAATTTATATAAATGGGTTTTTCAAGCAGAATTGTCAGATTTCGTTCAAATCTCTGAACAGTTTTGGAAGTTTAATGGTTAAGTATAAAAGAGGGGGATAACTCCTCCTAAATTATACAAATGCTAAATGAGTTTTTATTAAGAATTATCTGATTTGCTCTGAATTTTGGATATAGATTTTTTATATGATAATGCATGTCCTTGATTGTTTAGGAGGCTCAATGATTAAGTATAAAAAAGGGGAAAGGAGAGAGCTGTTTCCCCTTCTTAATTTCTTTTTCGAACGGAATTAACCCTTGAAAATATAAGGCGGTAATGTACAATTAGTATGCGTAGCCTGTGAGCTCAATGCCATCAGTTTAACTGGGCAGTGTTCTTTTTATTTCCTTATGGGTTGGTTTAGGACCGAACCTACATATTTTGATCTATTCAGACCTCTAGTGCTAACGATCAACATGTTTTGAAAACAAGTTTTGATTTAAATCAATACACTGTTTTATTATCCAAATAACAGGCACGGTCTTAAACCGACATATAATAACGGACAATTTGTGAACGATCCCTTATTTGCTTTGGAAACGGATGAAAAACCCATCGTTTACAGGCATGGTAATGTGGTGTAAGTCACGAATTTTTGAGAATTTTGAATTTTAATATCTCGGTCAGGTTTTCAGATACGGAGATGAAATTTTTTTTTGTTCAAGTTAGGAATGGGTAAGGAATAATTTTCTAATTGGGAATTTTGCTCTACGGGGGCCGTATAAAAATTTAATTTTCGTATTTTTTCAAATACACCCCCCATGGAGTTACAACATATATTATTAGAAATTTCACCTTTTTTTATGAGTTTTTGCAATTGGAAGTATGGGTCTAAAGGCAATATTTAAGGAGATAGCCTATTGTTTCGATATTTATGACTCACCCTGTATACAGAGAAGAATACGGCCGCTATTTGACTAGCACTTTTAAGATAGACGATAGTAAACACTGTAAAGCATAAATTCTTAAATTAAAAAGAAGATCAAGAAGCAATCTGTATATGTGCCATTTAAGGTGTTCAAAATACTTCTTTATTCTCACTAATTATATATATCTATTTATTTATTTATTTATTTAATTTTTATTTATTTATTTATCTTTATTTATTTTATTTTATTTTATTTATTTATTTATTTTTGTAATGTTTACCTTATTTAACAGAGCATCTTCGCGATTCAATTGCAATAAATTTCCTGTTTTGGAAAAAAGTGAAAAAAGATTAAAAAATTAAGTAAAGGAAATGGCTTAAATGTAAAATAAAATAAAAAACATTGTAAAGGCACGTCTTCACTTAAATCCAATAGTAGCTAAAGGGATACAGACGCCTGGGAATTGCGATGAAATATGGATGACAAACAAAGATTTTCGATATTTCTCGACACTGAATGATTGTTCTAATATTTAAGTGTCTTGTGGAAATTGAAGATAACCAACCTTCTTCGGGAAGGCAAACAGTAAGCATAAGTTTCTTAGATTAGAAAGAACAAGGGTCACATTTAATTAGCAAACAGAGTTTTAGTATTTGTTGGTCTAGCAAAAATAAATAAGTCTGAACATTGGACCTAAGAGACAACTTTGTAGGAGAGGAGGGGGGGGGAGGATTTTCAAGGACTCATAAAATTCCTGCGCTTCTGGAACTTTATTACATACATTTGTTTGAAAAATATGAATTCTGAATCGAGACTTATTGGGCCATATTTTCTTTACACTAGGATCCCGAATTGGGTCGGGTAAACCGATTTTACCCAATCCGCGTCGGGTAAGATTCGGTTTGAGTCTGGTTGGTGCTAAATTTTTTCTTTGCAAGTCTGTTTTTTGTCCATTTTGGATTGAATTTTGTTCTTTTGGATCAAAATCGGATTCGTGTTGGTCCGAATTTCAAAATAAGATTATCAGTATTTTTCGATTGGAAAAGCTATATGTTAATGAGTATATATATGTTTATTTTTATACAAAATAAAATAAATAAATAAATAAATAAAAATAAAATTGTTATGAATTGTGGACTGTTTTTCCAAAATTGCACTAAAATTGGAGTTAATTTCGTTCTTTTCGAGTATGAAATTGAGTATTTGTAACACCGGTTTCAAGTTAACAATTTTTTTCTTCTTCTATTGGTTTCAGGTCGGGTTTCGGCTTTTGGGAAGGGTTACCCGACCGCCCAGAATTCTACACTATATTTTCTATTCACTCTGTTTTTGAAAAAGCGTGTAATAAAATGGTCTGAAAAAAAAAAAAAAAAAAAAAAAAAAAAAAAAAAAAAAAAAACAGTTGGATGTGCCAAATTCAAAACTTTCTTCTATCTCATACGTACATTTTAATATTTAAAAAAAATAGCTTCTCTTTTTAATGCTTTAATAATTTTAATTCAATATCATACCAATTTTTATTTTCATCTTAAATTTCTGCTTCATTCAATTAATCGGAGTAAAAACGAATTTCCGTCTCTGCACGAGCCGTTGGACAATAGAATGATAGGCAGATTTTTTTTTTTTTTTTTTTTTTTTTTTTTTTTTTCAAATTCAGGGAAGACCTACTTGTCTTACCAAAAAATAATCATATACAAACTTTTAAGTTCAGTTCTAGGACTAACTTCATACACTTTTAGGTGGTGCAATATTGAAAATGGTATAAAATTCGCTATTGCAGCGCCCCCTTCCGGCGGAAAATTTCAAAACTGAAGGAGGACCAAAGGAGGCCACAGCCAAAAACATTCACGAAAAATTTGGTTCAATTCTATGCATATCTTCATGCACTTTTTGATGGCAGAATGGCGATATAGGGGCACCCACACACACAGACACACGGACAGACAGACATTTTGTAAAAACGTGTTTTTTAGAATCTCTGACCCCTAAAACGTATAAATCCGTCGAAAACCGGAAGTTGAAAAAAATTTCGATTACGATATTTTTTTCTATTGAATTAATAGAAGAAAGTAAAAATGTGTAATTATAGAAATTTTTGTAAATAATAGCTATGATATTGATCAAAAGAATTGTGGAAATAATTATTGAAAAACTTTTAAATTTATCTGAATATAAGTAACTTAAAATGATTTTTACTTATTCAAACGGATATTTGTTGAAAAGACTGTCCATATGCTTTGCAATTTCGAATTTCATTTTAGCTTTTATTCTTTTCCTTCCTTAATTCTTTTCCTTTCTTTTTTCTTTCTTTCTCTTATTTTTAATAAACACACATTTATAACACAATAGTTACATAAAAACTTGACTGCTTTGAGCAGCAGGAATAAAGAGTTCCTAATTTATTGCTTAACTAATTAATAAAAATTAACCAGCGTTCAAATAACCGTTTCAGATAAGAATGAGCAAGGAAATGCTGTAGTCCGGTACACAAAAATGTCGTGATAAACCAACATTTGTGCGTTTTTTAACTTTTAAATATTCTTGGAGATCCGACGCACGCTTTCTAGGTTGAAAATTATGTGTAGATCAAAATCATTTTTTTTTTTTAATCTGAAAACTCGAATAGATTTTTTATATTACATTATATTTATTTATTTTAGATTGTCTACCAGCAACACCGAAAAGAATTTTTATATCAAAAATATAATTTATGTTTTCAAACAAAGTTTAGAAATTTATTAAAAACGACATTTTTGTATCAGCTTCGAGCAAGGATTTTATAGCCAAAGAAATTGACAAAGACCTAATTACTTATAAAAGCCTTTTTTTATTATTATTATTCTGACTTTCAGCGGTTTAACGCGTAGTTTGATTACATGTCTTTTTTACTTTTATATTTACTGCCCGAGAGAGACTGCTCACTCTAACAAGAGTATGTAGAGTATGAATGTCTCACATGATCCCGTTTATTGAGTTCTAAAAAATATATACAAATTTCAGCTAAAGCTGAGCCCGCCAAACATACGTGACAGAAGGCGGAATGATATGTACAAGATATAACTAAATGTTACATTCGTAAAGTTTGTAAAATGAAATAAAGACATTAAGTAATATAATATTAACAAAGCTGTTGCGACACGACAGTGGGTACTGAATACAAGTCCCTGTTTCTGTGATGGAGTAAAACTGAAAGGTCACATAAGAACTTGAAGGTGTTTTTAATCTTTGACAGCAAAGTCGGGCACGGTAAAATATTTGCTAGCCAACCGTCTGGAAGAACAGGAGAACAGCGGATATACCAGCGAGTTATTAACTCCTTGGAGATGAGCGACACGTATACGTAACGTAAAAAGACTTATGGTTCCTTCTTTATCCCCTCCAGTAAAATTTTACTGTAATATTTTCCTTATTTAATCTGAGCATTTTCTCGATTGAATAAGGTACAAATTTCTGTTTTTAAAAACCGGTAGCAAATCATTAAAAATTTCATAAAAGTCTCTCGTCACGAAGGGGTTAAACGGCAATTATAGAAACAAGGCAGAAACCCGTCAAATTATGATGAAAGAAAATGTTTAAGAAGGAACTGTTTCATTAACTTATAATAAACCTACAAAAATTAGTTATAGTAAAAAATGCATTTTATACACTTATGTACATGTAATTTATGTAATGTGTTTTATACACTTAATACATTTTATGTACGTCTAACTTTCGTCAAATTAACAAAATACTATTTGTATAAAACGCAGTTGTAGAAATTGTTAAAATCATACTTTAATCGTATATGTAAGCAGTAAAAAATAATAAAGATATGTTATTGTGATAAAGTTATCAATTAAGGTTCTTATGTTAGTATTCCAAAATGATAAAAAACAAAATTTATTCAACAATCATAGAATTTTTTCCCCGTGAAATCTAAACCCGGCATCATTTTCACCATATCAAAATTTACAAATGCACATTTCACATCTGTATTCACATTTCAAAAACATTGGCATTTTAATTTGATAGTTTTGATTCAAAACTTGAAGTCTCAATGCTGTTAGCTGAAATAGATATTAAGCTGTTGATAACGTGTAAATTAAATTTTGTAAATGAAGTCAAAATTCACCGAGTTTTATGGCAAAAGATATTTAAATTTTTATTTTTTCACTTTTAATGAGAAATTGGCAACATAAAGATACAGCACTCAATTTTACAGTACTCAATCTGTTAACAGAATTTACAATATCTCCCGATATAATTGTCGTATAGGTAAAAATGAGCTGTCAAAATATTCACAATTAAAGAAGCTTTCAGTTAATATTTAAAAAAGAGAAAATTCATATATTGATCAATTTCAAGGTACTGTGTCCCCGTAAACTATTGATCATTAAAATATCTTATGTTTAGTTTAGCGATGCACAACCTTTTTGCCAGAAAATCGTTTGACACCAGAATATTTCAAATGTAACGTTTGTTTTCTTTCATAGCAAAGTTTCTGTCATTATTATAAGGAAAGTTAATCTGCATAAAATTACTGGTATCAGTTTGGCCCGCGGGCCACAGGTTGTGCACCCCTAGATTAGTTGCATAGGAAGAAAAATGAAATTTTTCATGTGAACAGTTTTATCTAGACAAATAACAGTAAACTGTATTTTTGAAGGTACAAATAACTTCATTTTCCCTGTCTGTATTTCCTGGTTTCGAATTATATCGGTCACATTACGAATAGTGCTAACCATTCGATTCTCCTGTTTTGGAAATCTTTATCTAGTAGCAGATTTCTAATCAATGAAATTTTTTGATGCTGCAGCGTATTTTTCAATTTATAGTTTTAGCGTCTGCGTTCAACTAACTATTAATGTCCTTTTAATCAGGCTCATTTAGTATTATTGCAGTCTTTAAGTATAGTTTTCAATGGGAAAAACAAATCGTATTTTTTAAGCCTTTTTTTTATCTGAATTTGAAAAGAAATTTGTTAAACTGCTCCTTTTATAAGTATTTTTATGTTAACTCAGGTTATTTTATTCATCACAATGATTACAGGAATAAGTTTTAAGTTTTGTATGTCAGAATGAGTATTCTGCCATTAAGTTTTATTTTTGAATAATATTTTCCTTAATGGTTTTAAATCTTAAGTTAAAAGGTTTGTACCCCGACAATAATAGTTTTCATCCTTTGCAATTCCCGGATTAGTTTAAATGGCTCTTGAATCTGTTCTTGTTGTTATATTACAGAATATCTCAATTTTCCTTCTTCGTTTTTATATTTCCGTCAGTATTTTTAAAATAATTTAAATTAAAACCTAAATAAAACTTTTTGTTTATTAAAGAGCAAATATCATAGTTTTATAAATTAAAATTTTAAGTATTTTTGCAGAAAAAGTTTAATTTTTTATGCACTGACGGTAATTTTGAGTATCACTGAAAAAAAAAATTTTAAGTAAAATTTTTTTACTTTGTCTATTAATAAAAGTTTATTTTTTCTTTCCCCACAAAATATTCTACTCTATCTTATTTAGAAAGCTGAGAAAAACAGTCGAATTTAAATATTTTCAAAAAGTGGTAATTTTCTCTATCATTCTATCATTTACATAGGTATAGCTGGGTGTATCAGTCACAAAATGTTTCAATAATCACAGTCAATTGATGGGAGAGCATTATATGATTATAATAGTTTATTAAATATAATATAATCCACATTAGAATAAGAGCATTAGTAGCCAATATTACTAAATTCTCTGATATGCAGAGCCAACAAAAACGTATTCCTTGGTACAGAGTCATGAAATCACGATATTAACAGTCAAAATTTTACATGTGCTCTGCCTGATTGCAGAGTCAAGACTAAAAAACCCCCTTTGGGAAAATATAAAAGAAAGCATAGAGATAAAATTAAAATGATCATAAATTTAAAAATATATCATTAACTTGACATAAAATACTTAAGAACTCAATAAATCTCTAATAATGATTTTAAAAAGTACTCAAGTTGACAACTTATCAATAAATAAAACATTAATTTTCATATAAAATAATTATAAGACCAATAAATCTCTTTAAATGAATTTAAATTAAATTAAGCTGTCAACTTGTTAAGAAATAAACATTAATTTAATAATAAATCAATATTAAGCATTTTTAAATCATTATTTTAGTCATAAATATTAATCAAGATTTTTATTTTGACAGTGATTGAATTTCTCAAGGCCAAATCCATTAATATCAATAATTTTGAAATATCAAGAATTTTTATTTGACAGTAATTAACCTGTCAAGGTCAAATACATTACTGTCAATAAATTTATTTCTTTATTTAAGGCTTACGCCTGAACATCCTCCGCCTCCATGAACGGAGTTCATCAAATTAAAAATTTAACTTACCAGTTTTCTTAATCAAATATTTAAAACAATAAAATGAAAACATGTTACCTGAATTTTTTTTTTTTTTTAGTATTTAAATAAAATAAAACAACTTCAATATGAATTCTAACAATTCTAATTGTCCTCAGGAGTTAAAATTGGTATAACTAAAATAGAGAAAGAAAAATTAATATACATTATAATCACAAAAATTAAACATACAAAAGAAAATAATAAATCAAACACAATCATTTTCTATTGGTAAAAGAGAGAGTTTTTGTATGGGGCGTTTCAGTTCCCCGTGCAAAGTTTTCAGTTTAACAACCCGAACATGACTATCTTTCCCAGGAAAAAGTTCAATTATTCGGCCCAATTTCCACCTTAATGGGGGCTGGTTTTCTTCCTTTATTAGTACTAAGTCATTGATTTTTAAGTTCGGGTTACTCTTCAACCACTTTGTTCGTTGTTGCAATTGTGAGAGGTAGTCTGAAGACCATCTTTTCCAAAAGCTCTGGAAAATCTTTTGCAGCAATTTCCAACGTTCCAAGGGAGTAACATATGTAGAGGAGATGTCAGGTTCAGGCAAGGATGTCATTGGGGCTCCTATAATGAAGTGTCCTGGTGTCAAAGCAGTGAAGTCATTGGGGTCAGAAGATTCAGCCACGAGCGGTCTTGAATTTAAACAAGATTCAATTTGTGCAATCAATGTTAAGAACTCTTCATAAGTCAAAATTTGTTCACCAATTGTTCTTTTTAAATGATTTTTCATTTGTTTTATTCCTGCTTCCCAAAGGCCTCCAAAGTGAGGGGCAGAAGGTGGATTAAATTTCCATAATATCATTTCGTCAGTCAGATATTTGTGAAAATTTTCATCAGAAACAATTCGAGCCATCATTTTCTTCATTTCTCGGTCAGCTCCTACAAAATTTGTACCTCTGTCTGAATATATTTCTTGAGGCTTTCCACGTCGAGCTACAAACCTTTTCAGCGAGGCTAAAAATGTTTCAGTGGTAAGATCTGTGACAATTTCAAGATGGATAGCCTTTGTTGCAAAACAAATGTAAAGGCAAATATAATGCTTAAAGGGTTTCACACCACGCCCCTTACGAGGTTTGATCAAAAAAGGGCCAGCTAAATCCACTCCTACTTTCGAAAAAGCTCGAGCTTGTGTTACACGTGATGATGGAAGATTTCCCATTATTTGAGATGAAATGTGTGGCATGTTTCGGAAGCATTTAATACATTTTCTTATTTCTCTTTTTACAGCTTCTTTAGCATTAACTATCCAAAATTTTTGTCGAATGGCCGAAATTGTTAACTGAGTACCACTATGAAGATGTTTTTCATGAAAGTATTTTATGATCAAATCTGTAACATGATGTCTTTTAGGTAGAATAATTTGATGCTTTTGGTATTCAGAGAGGTTTGCATTTTTTAACCTACCTCCTACACGAAGAATACCATTTTCGTCAAGAAAAGGGTGTAAAGGAAGTAATTTACTTTTAGAATTTAGGTTCTTTTTTGAATTTAGCATTTTCAGTTCTTCACCGAATTCATGGCGTTGAATCAATTTCACAATAGCGTTTGTTGCCCCTTCAAGTTCTTGAACATTTAAGAAACCACTGATTTTTTCAGATGGACATCTACAGTTTTTAATAAATCTGAGACACCAAGCCGTAATTCGTCTCAATTTGGTCCAGGATGAAAATTTATACAAAAGTTCGAATTCAGGAATATTTTGGGATACGGAACAAACAAGCATTTTACGTTTTTCCTGCAGGGCCTCTTCGTCAGACAGATTTATTGGAATTTCATGCGTAAATATTGGTAAAGAATTTTCCTTCAACCAGCAGGGACCATTTAACCACACAGAGTTATTAATCAATTCAGATGCAGAACAACCACGAGAGAGAACATCTGCAGGATTTTCTTTTCCCTTACAAAATTTCCATTGCACAGGAGCAACAAGTTCTTGAATTTCACGTACGCGATTTGCGACAAAAGGTTTCCATTTACTGGCACTTCCTTTTATCCAGTACAAAACAATTTGTGAGTCGCAAAGACAAAATATATTTTCATTATCAATTTCAAGTATCCCCCTTAAATAATTTGCTAATCTTGCAGCTGTAAGGGCTCCAAGAAGTTCAAGACGAGGTAACGTAACTTTTTTTAGAGGTGCCACTCTAGATTTTGCAATAACAAATGAAGTTTCACAAGAAAGGGGATCACGAATATAGGCTACTGACCCATATCCCTTTATACTAGCATCAGAAAAAATAAAAAGCTGAGCAGTTTCAGGATTTAGTTTTACATTATTTACAAAATATTTTCTATGCATTTCAAAATTTACTAACTCCTTAACCTCATAAACCCATTTTCTGAAATTTTCACTTAAAGGATCTGGCAACATAGAATCCCAGTCCATTCCATGTTCCCAGATTTCTTGCATCAAAAACTTCATTCTTATTACAAAGGGAGAAATGAGTCCAAGAGGGTCATAAATTTTCGCCATGGTTTGTAAAACAAGACGCTTAGTGATAATTTGACTATCAAATTCTACCAAAAGTGGTTGTAAATCTAATTTTAATGTGTCACTTTCTGTCATCCATTTGATTCCTAATATCTTTGAAAGATTTTGTTCAAGGGTGTCTTCCTCAAAGTTTATCCCATGTTCTTTCCATAAATTTTTTAATTCCATTGAATTGGTTTTGAATTTTCTTAATTTCATATTGGCCTCACTCAATATCTTCTCTGCACCTTTCGATAAAACAAAAGCTTCACTTACTGAATCTGCACCATGGAACAAGTCATCAACATACAATGAAGTATTTAACATATTAACTATTTTCTCAAAAAGATCTTTATATCCCTCAATGTGATGTTTGATGGTTGCAGAAAGGAGAAATGGTGAGGTTGTTACACCAAAAGTTACACGAGTCATGCGGAAGACCTTCAAGATGGGATTATTACTAGTGATATTATCAAACCACAAGAATCTCAAAAAATTTCTATCTTCATCTTCTATCTGAATTTGTAAAAATGCCTTCTCTATGTCTGCTGAGAAAGCAATCTTGTGAAGACGGAATCTTAAAATAATATCCAAAATATTGGGATTTAAATTGGGACCAGAAAATAGGCAGTCATTTAAGGATTTTGCTCCTTTATCCTTAGATGACGCGTCATATACTATTCTTACTTTCGTTGTCAGTTTGTCTTCCCTTATTACTGGTCTGTGAGGCATATAATATGTGTTCACTTCATTTTTATCAAATTTACATTCTTCAATTATCCCCAAATCAGACTGCTCATTTAATATTTTCTTATATTCATTTAACAACCATTCATTTTTGCATAATTTCGATTTTAATCCCCAAAGTCTCTGTTTAGCTACATCAAAATTGGATTCCAATTCATTTTTGTTTACCTTCCACAAAAGTTTCGTTTCATATCTTCCATTAACAAAATTTAAATTATCTTTAAATAAATCCATTGCATCTAAATCCTTTTGTGAAAATAGTTCATTTTTACTATCAGAAATACCCAATGATTCTAGATCCCAAAACCTTTGCAAATCAAAATTTTCCCTTTCATTCACCGATACATGATGAGCGTTAATTGTTTTGTTGCTTTCAGAGTTAATTTTCCCCACTATTGTGTAACCAAAAAGTGTATTAGCTACATATAAATGCTCATTAATTTCTTCTACGATGCCTTTCTGCACATTCCAAAAATAATCAGCTCCAAGAAGGACTTGCACTGCTGATTCCTGGGGGGTAGGATCTGCTAATTTCCATCCCTTTCTCTCGACATATTTCGTAATTAAAGGATCAGAATTTGGAACCTTCAAAGTTGTTGCGCTTATTAAATCCGTAGCTAATACCTCAACATTTATGAAACGGCGATAATTCAATTTACTTCTTAATTTAATTTTGAAAACATCATATTCTTCTTCCCGACCTTGATCAATACCAAAGGCAAATACAGTTAAATGTTCCTTTCGTAAAACAGGCAAATTTAATTCATGAGCTAATGTTTTTGTTATGAAGCTTTTCTCGCTTGCAGAATCAAGCAATAAACGAACTAATTTTGATTTCGAGTTACCTTGAGCAGTTACACAACATGTTTGCAATAAAACAGCATGATTAGAATTCTTTAAATTACAATGAGAATTAGATACGATTGTTTGATTTTCGGATATTTCTGGTTTCAATTTTTTCTTAAAACAAAATAATTTGTTATGTTCAGTGCTTTTACAATTTATACATGGCTGCAATTTTACGCGGCACTGCGAAGATAAATGGGATTTGAAAAAACACCGATAGCATCTACCTTCTTTTTTTAACATTAATCTTTTCTTTTCATCAGCTAAAATTTTACACTCAGACGATAAATGTTCATTACTCTTACAGAAAACACAAAAAACTTTAATATTAGCATTTAAAGTATTAGCATGTTGATATTTATTTGATTGTTTTCTTTCACGATATTCAGTTTTATTTTTATATACAAACGAAGAAGTTGTATCAGTTTTAGAACTAGTCATAAGCAAAGCCTTTTCTCTGCATTCAATTTCTGCTTTAAGAAAGGCAATTAGATCTGTTACATCAAGGTCTTTACTAGTATCACATCTTCTGTGATATTCAATTACAAGTTCATGGGGTAATAACTTAATCAAAACAGGATTTAATAAATGCCCATAGGAACTAGATGTTACTCCTAAATTTCTTAAACTTCTTATGTTTATTTCACAAACGTCATGCAATCTTCTTAACGCATTTAAATTTGAACAATTTTTCACGGGTTCCATGTTTAACAAATTAGACATATGCTTATTTATAATTACATCAACTTTACCAAATCGGTCCTTTAATAAATCAATACAGGTATCATAATTTTGTTCTGTCAATGGAAATCCTTCTACCACATTGTATGCACGATTACATAATAAAGATTTTAAATATGCAAATTTCTCTATCTTTGATAGTGATTTATTCTGGTGTATCGATGTTTCAAAACAATTAAAAAATTCTACCCATTCTTCGATTTCACCAGAAAATTTTGGAACATTTAATTTGGGTAATTTCATGGCCGAATAAGAACTTGCTTCTGTTCCACTGACAGAACTATTCAATGCATCCACAGAACTACCTGATATCATAGTAGAAATATTGCCTTTATTGCATTTACTTAATCTATTTTTAATTTTAAATTTAGCACTTATCAACTGATCATTATACTTTTCGCTGCTAGCAATATCCCTTTCATATTCTTTTAAGTCTGATATTTGAGCTTCAATTTCATGATTTAATTTTTGAAATGCAGATTCTTTTAAAGACAATGTTTCATGAAGCTCTAATAATTCATCAGTTTTTGTGTTATCGATGTCATCTGCTAATAACGTGTCTAATTTTGTTAATAATTTTGTAAAACTTGTTCGTTCAACAGAACGCTTTGCTTTAAGTTTTTCTAAATTTTCCATAACAATAATAAAATCTTAATTTCTAATTGAATAATAAAGCTTCTTACCTGTTTATTTCAGGTAATCCAAGTCAAGTGTTCATTCACCATAATCCAGTTATAAGCAGAAAACTATGTTCATGCACAATAATAGTCACAGTAGTCACACAATTTAGTCACTTTAACACTATTCAACACTATTCACTATTTAACATTCCCGGGTTTCGGCACCAAAATTTAATGGGTGTATCAGTCACAAAATGTTTCAATAATCACAGTCAATTGATGGGAGAGCATTATATGATTATAATAGTTTATTAAATATAATATAATCCACATTAGAATAAGAGCATTAGTAGCCAATATTACTAAATTCTCTGATATGCAGAGCCAACAAAAACGTATTCCTTGGTACAGAGTCATGAAATCACGATATTAACAGTCAAAATTTTACATGTGCTCTGCCTGATTGCAGAGTCAAGACTAAAAAACCCCCTTTGGGAAAATATAAAAGAAAGCATAGAGATAAAATTAAAATGATCATAAATTTAAAAATATATCATTAACTTGACATAAAATACTTAAGAACTCAATAAATCTCTAATAATGATTTTAAAAAGTACTCAAGTTGACAACTTATCAATAAATAAAACATTAATTTTCATATAAAATAATTATAAGACCAATAAATCTCTTTAAATGAATTTAAATTAAATTAAGCTGTCAACTTGTTAAGAAATAAACATTAATTTAATAATAAATCAATATTAAGCATTTTTAAATCATTATTTTAGTCATAAATATTAATCAAGATTTTTATTTTGACAGTGATTGAATTTCTCAAGGCCAAATCCATTAATATCAATAATTTTGAAATATCAAGAATTTTTATTTGACAGTAATTAACCTGTCAAGGTCAAATACATTACTGTCAATAAATTTATTTCTTTATTTAAGGCTTACGCCTGAACAATAGCTTTTCTTAAAAAATACATAAATATGTATGAAACTTTTTTATTTCAAAAGTCTTTCTATTTGCAGAGAAAATCATAATACATTTAAATAAATTGCTTTTATAAGAAATGGAATATTTGCATAAGAGAATTTTATGGTTTATTAGTCTCATTATTTTGAAAATATTTTAGAAGAAATATTGTAACTGCCGATATATTCAATCAGTTTTAATGAAAAACTATATTTTAAATCACTATTATTTAATAATTCCAGTATATCTTCAAATATTAAAGAAGATAATTATTGGAATGAAGCAATTTCTTCATAACCAATTCTGTAAATAAGGGGTTAAATTGAGTAAATATGAATTTTTACACAGAACTGCGATTTTGTCACATGTCTTTTTATTTTATTAATATCATCTTAATTTATTAATTTTAATTTATTAATAAACAGAAAACTGATTAATCGATATCCAAAATAAAAATTAATCGTAGGGAGCCACCGTAATATTTACTCATCATGTGCATAATATAAAATAAAGAAATAAAATATGTGTAAACTAATCATAAAATGCATTGCATCTCCAAAATAAAATTTAAACGCATATTTAAATATTTTTATACACATAATAATGCTCTATTATGGAATTGCGGGTACTATCTGATTATATCTTCGACCCATTTCAACAAATTATATAAATCACCAAACGTCTCCCAAAATTATACGAATTAGTATAATTTTTATTTTAAGCAACGACAAAACAAATAAATTAGCAAAAGATTAATAAAAATAGAAATAAAATGTTGAATTCAAAACAACATTTGAACATTCCAAACAACAATTGACAAGGGACATAAAATCTCGGTCAAGTTCGTTAATGGTCAAAATCGGACCAAGGGAGTAGAAATAGGGAGGGTTTTTGTAAAAATAGAAAAAACCCTCATAACTTCTTCATTAAAATAGATGTCGAATCAGTTTAAAATTTATAATACTTCTAAAAATGCGCCAAAAGTTTATGCATAACAGGTTTCTGATAAATATAAAAGTGGATTCTAGGGACAAAGAAATAAGGTTTTTGAGAGAAAAAAATCCACACTTTGTCAACTCTCAAGATATCAAATCCAATTAAATTTTTATACATGTTCTTAGTATTATCTAAAACTTTTGTACTTACAAGTTTTTGATACGACCAATCTTTACCACAAAAAAAAGGAAGAAAAAAATTAAACGAAAACAAATAGGGAGTGGAAACAAAAAAATTCATAACTTCGTCAATTCTTAAGAAATCAAATCCGATTAAATTTATTTTGCATCTTCTCAATAATATGTACAATTTTTAAATTGACAAGTTTTTTATAGAACCAATTCTTATAGCAAAAATAAATGTAACAAAAATAGAAGAAAAACTCTCAAATCCAAGCTGCTTATATTCTGATTCAGTTTTAAATTCGTTTTTGCTCTCAAATGCATCCAAATGGCAAGTTCTCTTATTTAGAAACTATATAATGTGACACATTGGAAAGTGTTTTCAGAAAGATAGAATATATTTCAAAAAATTCTTTGGAAGTAGACATTATGAACAGAATTTCCCGAAGCAATCGTGATTGAAATTGAGAAAGTATTCAAATAACAAATTGCATATTTTCTGACTCACTTTTAAATCCATTTTTGCTCTCAAATGTATCCAAATGACATTTTCTCTTATTTATAAACTGTATAGTGTGCCGTATTGGTCATTGTTTTGATAAAGCTGAATATATATCAAAAAATGTTGTCAAAGAGGGAAATTTGAACAAAGTTTCAAAAGCGATCGTGATTAAAGAATCGAGAATGCATTCAAATACAAAAAATGCTTATTTTATGACTCATTTTTAGCATTTTCCAGCAAAGTTGAAAAGTGCTGATGCATTTGGTTTGTCTGTCCGTCTGCCCGCGCTCTAACTCACGTAAATATACTCGGATTGCCATGAAATTTTAGGAAGTTATTAACGTTTACCCTAGCATGAACCCTATAGAAAATGAAGTTTCTACCGTGACTAGTTTATCTACAGGGAGAATCAAAAGTTTCCCATTACATTACTGCCTTTGGAGAAAAATCGTTCCAAAGGAATTTTAAAGACGTTATACCCTGTCAAACATAGTAAAACTTATATATGTAAAATATGCTTTTACAAGGTGCATTAAAATATGCATTCTATAAAATATAAGATGAAAATGTAGCGATTATTCATTTACAGGGCCACACAAAAAAGAATTCCATTAGATAATGGTAAAAGGGGGAATTGTGTGTGACATATTTTAAATATATTAAACTGTTTCATGTATAATAAAATTGATGTATGTCAATGAGGCTTAGTATAAATTATAAGATACTGCCTTCCCTAATATAAAGTACATAGTATTTACAGGGACACACAAAAGATTTCAAATAATAAGCATAAATTACTAAAATGTGATTCTTTAATAAATTATGCATTTTTACGCTGAACTGCATTAAATTTAAGTAAGAAATGTTTGCAGAATATAGATTAAATGTTATACAGGGCCACGCAAAGAATTGGGTACATGGAGCCTATGAATGATAATTTATGAGAAAGTGATTTTAATTGTTTTAAGAGTGTTTTAGTTTAAAATAAACTTTATCCTAAGACTTATGTGTAATAAAGGTACCAGGTAAACTACAAGACTGAACAAAGTATTCAAGTATGTTTCCATCTATTAGTATAAATTGCTGAAAGAGAAATATCAAGCTACTAAGCATTTTTTGTTAAACTAAATTTTCCCATTATATAGTATGTATATTAGCTGCCAGATCAAATGCAGGGCTGTTCAATAGTACTGGAATACATATTTGGCTTTATATCCTTATTTACCAAAATAACGAAGTTTTGTTAAAGATTTCGTGAACGTTGGAAAGTGCTTCATAATCTATGCTTAACGCATGATTTGTCTTACTTGTTCAATTCAATTTTGCTCTCACACGTATACAATTGACAGTTCCTCTTATTTAGAAACTGTACAATAAGCCGTATTTGTCGATTTTTTCATAAAGTCAGAAAATATTTCAAAAAATGATGTCAAAATGGGCATTTGAGCCGAATTCCGCTTAAGATTATTCTGATAAAACCACAAAAATGAAATTAAAGGAACAGAAAAATGAATTAAAAATTACTTAAAAACAGCCAAATAAAGTTGCTAAATTGGGTTTATCACTTGCCATATTTTTATTTTTTGTAGTTAAAATGAGCACTTATTTTCGAAATCTACCTCCGCCTATAGGCCAAGCCGACAGGTTTTTTATTATTATTATTGTTTTTTACATACACTCTTTAAAATAAAAACTTTCGAAAATTTTCATATACCTTTCATCAGAACGAGTATTTCTAGGGTCCGAAAGAAATAGTTCCAAATAATCTAGGTTAATGATATTCAACAGGCTTCTTTCCAGTATTATAATAGTAAGTAAACACACAATTTCAAGTCTCTATCTCAATTTGTTCAGGAGATAGTCTTACAGACGCACAGACAAACAAACGCTTTTTTTTTTTTTTTTTTTTTTTTTTTTTTTTTTTTTTAAGCTATTGCATAGCTTTTATCGCGGGCTTTGAGCGCGGCGACCGAATCCAAAAATTCCGTAACGAGAAATATCCTAACACATCCGTAACGAAAAAAACCTAACACTCGGCTAACGTCGTTTCAATTCGGCAGCCTTCGGCATGGTATCCTTCGGTAGACTTCGGCAGACATTGACGCGGTATTTTTCAGATATTTAGAGGATATCAAGTCTCAAAATTATATTTCTTATTTCAGTTACTATAAATCTATAGTTTCAATAATAAAAATTCCTGATAGAATGTGTATAGAAAAGAATCGTCTTAAGATAAAATAAGATAGGATAATGTAGCTTTTGGTGATTGGAGACCTGCCCAATAGTGAGGATCGAAAAATTTAAAATGCTTATAACTCGCGATCTAGTTTTCGTAGCGCGGCCAAATTTTGTTTGGTAATTTATTATGAGACAGTGTTAATTTTTGGTGACAGGAAACCCCCCACGGTGAGAGTCAAAATTTAAAATGCTTATAACTCGCGATCTAATTTTCGTAGCGCGGCCAAATTTTGATTGGTAATTTATTATGAGACAGTGTTAATTTTTGGTGACAGGAGACCCCCCTCCCCCATGGAAAGGGTCGAAAAATTTAAAATGCTTATAACTCGCGATCTAATTTTCGTAGCGCGGGCAATTTTTGTTTGGTAATTTATTATGAGACAGTGTTACTTTTGGCGACAGGTGACCCCCCACGGTAAGGTTCGGAAAATTTTAAATGCTTATAACTCGCGATCTAATTTTCGTAGCGAGGCCAAATTTTGTTTGGTAATTTATTAAGGTATTGCATAGCTTTTATCGCGGGCTTTGAGCGCGGCGAAAGAATCCAGAAATTCCGTAAAGAGAAAAAAACGTAACACTCCGGCTAACGTCGCTTCAGTTTGGCAGACTTCGGCACGGTATCCTTCGGTAGACTTCGGCAGACATTGACGCGGTATTTTTCAGATATTTTGATATTATCAAGTCTCAAACTTATGTTTTTTATTTCAGCTACCTAAACGTATAGTTTCAATGATAAAAATTCCTGATTAACCTACATGTATTGTAAGATGATAAAAATATTTTAAACGATATTAACTTCTCATTTATTCAATAAAAGAAAAAAAAAATGTTTGTTTATCGGTCATCAAGCTCAAAAAGTGTAACTTGAATTAATATCAAAGACAAAAAAAAAAAAAAAAAAAAAAAAAAAACTGCATAAATAAAAAATAAATAAATAATTATAATTGCATAAGTTTATAAAAAATGCTATGCAATAGCTTTACCGCGGCAGTCCCCGAGTGCCACATGTATTTTTTTTTTTTTTTTTAATATGTTTTCCGGAATCTCCAGTGTCTAAAATGCGCAAATTCGTCAATAGTTTTTTCTTTTTCAAGACCTATTCTATACTGCGATGGGTAATAAATTCAAATTAAGCAAAAGTATAATAGTTCCTCGACACTGAATTATGCAAAATAAATTTTAATATTTTAACAAAATATAATAATGGGAATAGAAAAAATATATTAAGAAACTCTTTAAAGTCTTTTCTTAAGTGCCCCATTATTCATAAGCAGGTATTCGCAAAATTAACTATTATAAGGAGGGTTTTCATGGTTAATTAATCTTTAATAAAGTTCATCTGATGAAGTTTGTTTAGTGAGAAGAAATGTTAATGTAATTGTTAAAGCTTTACTAAATGTTTTTGATAAAAATAGAAAGGTAAAATTAAAAAAAATCTGTCAGATTTTCTAATTTTTTGAATAAATTACAAAAAATTAACTAAATTATAAATAAAAATATTGTATATTTCATATTTAACGCACACGTTTAATAAAAATTATTTTTCCCTGTCAAACATTGCAGTTCAAAGATGAATTCCCCCTTAAATAATAATAATAATAATAATAATAATAATAATAATAATAATAATAATAATAATAATAATAATAATAATAATAATAAACCGATTACACTAAATTAAGGTATTTAATTTAATGAATAAGCTATTTATTTATAAAAAATAATTTTCTCTTCTAGATTACATTAAAAGTAATAATTATACACGTACATTACAATACCAATCTTTATTTTATTTTTGCTATGTATGTTGCAAAATTTTCTTGGAAAAGAAAGAGGTAACCCTTATACGGCGAATATACCTAAAAATATATAAGAAAAACGAAGCCTGAAAATTTAGAGAATGAAGAACGTTACATACCAGAATATACGGGGATATTTTACGTAAATTATACGTCAAATTAAAAATTATTTAGGCAGATTTCGCAAAAATCATTAGAAGCTAATCATAGGAAAAACACGATAAAAAAGATTTTTTTATTTTCTAAAGTGTATGTAGATAAAGATAAAATATTTTTGTCTTTCTGTGATAATTGTTAGTATGCAGTCACTTCAAACTGTATCTAAGGTGATAAGATATCTGCAGATTATGTGGGCTATGATTAGAAATTTTAAAACAGTTGTTGTAACTGATTAATGAATAAATACATAAAAAAGCGAGTAAATAAAAATTGAATAACAAAGCAGAACTTTTAGCAACGTAAAAGGAACTTAATTTAAATTAATCAAAATTTGTACATGCAGCAGTGTGTTTCAAAGAATGAGAGTTGATGCAGGTAATAATGACCATATGGAAGCAATATGATCATAGATAAAATAAAATTAAAAAGTTTATGTTTAATACACTAAAAAGCACAATGGTTATTACAAGTTAGGTTTTATTTATTTATTTATTTTATTTATTTATTTATTTATTTATTTGTTTGTTTGTTTATTTTTGAAAATTTATACAAATAACAATAAAAAATAACACGAAGAAAATTTTGAAAAAAAATAGAGTAATTTAAAAATTTTCTGTAAAACATTCTTAAAATGTTTTTTAATTGCAGATGAAAAGAAAATGTATTGGTCAATATTATATGTTTCAATGGTTTTACTTATTCAGAAAGTTTATATGTATTGTATCTTTACTGGTAAGTTCGACCATTCCCTGTGCATATTAATGTGAGAAACAACGCTTAATCGGGTTATTTGCATGTTTTTCCACCAGTCTGGTCATATTATCCACAAAAAAGAGTTTCATAAAAGTTTTCGTTTTTCTGCCTGAACATTTTGACATTAAAATTAATTTATATAATTAAAAAGCCAAGCTAAACTATTATTAATAGTTATTTTCCAATGCATATAAATAATCATAAACACTTTGTTTAAATACGACAAATAACAAACTTAAATGGAGACAATTTTTTATAATATGACAACGCAATTATGATCTAAAGAAGAATAGTTGCTCTCTCGTGAACGTGAAAATGCGGCCAAAGCGAGGAGTTGAACGCTCTTTTGGACTCCCCGCCATAGGATACAAATGCAATTTTCAATTTTTTAATACTTCCCTCAAACTAATAGAAGTACAACGGATTGACCATATAACAAACAGATTACCATCAGATACGTTATTTAAAAATCATGGACTTTAACAGAATACAGAATTTGTATTAATATTCAAAGCTTATCATGATCATTTTTGAAATCTTAAAAAAATAATTAAAAGTATTTTCAAGCATAGTTTTGATTTACATTAATAATGATTTTACAAGTAACTGATCTGCAATGTTGCTGATACGGAAAATTGTTGTCCCAAGTTTAAACGCCCAATGGATCCGACAGATTCATTCAAAATCATTTTTCACGTTAAAAAAAAAAAAAAAAAAAAAAAAAAAAGGAGAGAAGGGAGAGGGGTAAGTGTGATCACAGATCGCACAGAATGTTTCTTTTAATATTTCTTTCAAAACAACTTATCCTTCAATTAATAAATCCAAATTCTTAATTTATAGTTATTAAATTCGGTACTACTTGGTTATAACGTCGATCAATTTCGCCAAATTATACACATTGACACAATTTTTATTTTAAATAACGTAAAAAGAAATAATTAGTAAAATATTAAAAAAGGTATTAATAAAAAGTTGAAATAAAAATTGCTTAATGGCGTTTTAAACACGTCTGTTGTATTTAATGTCATTGAATGTGACATTCACAATTACCCATTATTGGCATTTAATCTTATAATTTGGCGATAATGTTTTGGTCGACGGGGTAACGAAGTAGTGCCTTAAATTCTTGTATAGATAGCACCAATAAATTTCACTTAAAAATAATTATAATAGTAAGTAATTTATTTTAGTCAAATTAAAAATGTTCAAATCAAATTGTTTAAATAAAATCCAAATTTCCAAATTTTTTGAAAATTCGAAAAAAAATAGCACAGATATAAATAAAAATTGAAATTTCCAAAAGCGAAAAAAATTGCTTAAATTTAAAATGCTAAATCCTAAATAAATCGCTTTTTTTTTTTTTCTTTTAATAGAAAAAAAAATTGAATTCAAAAAAGTATTATGAATGTCACATTAATATATAACATAATATAAGCACTGAAATTGGCCATAAATACGAAATTTCTTCTTATTAAATCTATCTTAATATCAAAATTTCAAGTTCCAGCATCCGGGTTCGAACTAAGAACCTTTTGTTTACTAGCGAGCCGATATGCCGCCAAGCTTTCATGTCTACAGGAAAAAGATTGAAATTGAGGTTCTATTTTAAAATTTAAATTGACAAAATATACGTATGACATAAAAAAATAACTTAATTAAAGTAATAGTTTTTTTTTAAATTTCATGGTTTGCCGCGTGACACGGGGTATTCAGCTGTAAGAACACAAAATTTTAAGGCTCTAACTTATATAGTTTTTGTGTACGGGCTCAATCACGGACAGACAGGCGTGGGACAGAAACTAATAGGGTTTCGTCAAATAAACGAAACGAAAAAAGAAGAAAAAAAAAACCGAAAATTTTATAAATATATGAATTTTATTACATACTTACAGATAATGTCACATATCTATAAAAGTCACAAATTTATGTAATGGTTATGTAATTATGTAATGGTCATTTTTAATGGTTGTTTCTGTCGGTCGAGAATAGAGATATTTGAGGCATATCTGAATGCTTGCGATTTATTCGTTTTCTGATTGGTCCATGTTTAATGTCCAGAAATGAAATACTTCTGCTACCACGATAACAAAAAAAAGCATTAAATACTATAAAAAAATTTAACTCACAAGGAAGGTCTCCATACGGGCATACTCAGAAAAATCTGAAAAATTACAGAATGTTCTTCTCATATAGTTATATATGTTTATAAAAATTTTTTCGGCGGAACCTCCTTATAACGTCCGTAAAAAATTAATAAAAATTTCGTTTATTTGGCGATTTATCTCCGGTTGGCGAAAAAACGAAATTTTGAAAAATACGCTTTTACGCTTCGAATACTTCGAAATTTTTTAAAGAAAAAACTTTCTATGTTCAATTTATTTAAATTAGTTTAAGTAATTTTAGTTTTGCATTTTTACTTTACTTTAAGTGTAATTTTGTCATATACGTTTATATGTACTTATAACAAAATGAAATTAATATATTTTATCATTTAAAACACAATTTAAATTGATTAAAATTGTTCCAAATTGAAAAATACACTGTTAAAAATCTCCTGCATTTTGTTGCAACGCACTCCCTTACTTGCATAGAAAACGGTTACTTGGCCGTGAAATGGAGCTTTCTCATTGGTTGGAATAGAGATATTATATACAAGCGGTGGAGTGCGTTGCAACAAAATGCAGCAGATTTTTAACAGTGTATGACTCGGTCAATTCACCGTGCTATGGAGCATTCTCATTGGTCAGAAGAGAGATATTCTATAAAAGTAGTGGAGTGACGTTGCAGTAAATGCTGCAGATTTTTAACAGTGAAGTCAATTAAAATCAATTTTCAGATTCGTTAAAATCGTCTGCTTTTGGCGAGGAAATGCACTGCTTGCCAAATCCCGCGTCGCTTTCAGCTTTTCACGCCAATTATTCCAAACTATTTTATTTTTTTACATATCTAATAATGTAATTCCGCCGCTAATTTTCACTGATCCTTTATTACCTACATGAGTAGTTTAATTCGTATTTTTTTCAAAAAATTCTGAGTATGCATCCAATGGAGAACTTCCTTGTCAGAAACAAATTGAAATGTCGCTTTTCAGACAAATTGCATTTAAAAGTAAATTTTTTCTCTATACGATGGTGTAAAAATTGAAAATGTGCGATGTTTAAAGGTTTAAAAATTCGCAGTAGCAAAAATTGCAAAACTGAAATTTCATTTAAAACTTGTTTTTGCTTGATTCAAGAATATTAATGTTTAACCCATCGCGTACATAATATATGACTCTGTTATTACATAAGCCATGTTTTGATCATCCTAAAAATTATGTTTATTATTATTATTATTATTATTATTATTTTACCTTTGCAAGTATCATTTTCCAAATGGTCGTTGTAATTTGTTAAATTACTTTTTTTCCCCACAGGAAAAATTATCTTGAATTGAATTTCCCAGATCCGGTCGGTGAAGGATTAATAAAGAAAGCATTCAACAGGTATTTGAAAAAATATTTTTAATATAATTATTTTATGATTTGTTTAACAAAAAACTAGTCGTTGGAGGCCACCGTAATACTTACCCATCATACATATGCATAATATAATATATGAAAATAAAACATGTGTAACTTATTTATAAAATGCATCGCAATTCCAAAATAAAATTTTAACGCATATTTAAATAGTTTTAATATACATAGTAATGATTTATTAATGAATTGCTGATGAGCCAATTTCGACAAATTATATAAAACGCCAAAATACTCAAGTAATACCGGATTGCGTAAAAGAAACATCCTTATAACTCCAAAACTAATAATCATATTAACTAGTAATTTACTGCGTCGGATGAAGGGTCTCATTTCCAATTAAAATAAATCTTTGAATTGAAATTTGAATGAAATACAGGATTATGAAAAATCAAAGGATGTGAAAAACAGGATTACACGTATCTCAGCAACTAATAATCCGATCGACTTCGTTCTTTATGCAAAATTTGTGTTATTTTATTGCCTTTTATATCCACTCCTTAAAATAAAAAAATTCGAAAATTTTTATATACGTTTCATCAGAATGAATTTTTCGAGAGTCCGAAAAAAATAGTTCCGGATAATCGAGGTTACTGATATTAAATAGGCTTCGTCCCATTCTTACATACTAAGTACATACAAAATTTCAAGTCTCTATCTCAATTTGTTCGGGAGATAAAGCGGTTACAGACAGACAGACACACAGATGGACGGACGGCAATTTTTTTTTTTTTTTTTTCTAAAAATATATTTTTCGGAATCTTCACTATCTTAAACGTGTAAATCGTCAAAATTTTTTTTTCAATTTTCAAAACGATTGCAAGACTTACCCTATACTACGTATGATGGGTAAATAATATTACATTCATTTCTAATTAAGACTAGTCGTTGGGGGCCACCGTAATACTTACCCATCATGGATATGTATATGAAAATAAAACATGTGAAACTATTTATACAATGCATTGCAATTCATAAACAAAATTTAAATATTGTTAATATGCATAGTAATGCTCTATTAAAGAACTGCTGATTACCGATTTCGACAAATTATATAAAACGCCAAACTACTCAAGTAGTACCGAACTGCGTAAAAGAAACATCCTTATAACTCCTAAAATAACAATTCCATTAACTAACAATTAACTGCGTCGGATTAAGCGTCTCATTTCCAATTAAAATATACCTCTGAATTGAAATTTGAATGAAATACAGGGTCAAGAAAAATCGAAGAATGTGGAAAACAGGATTACAAATATCTCGGCAACTAATAATCCGATCGACTTTGTTCTATATGCAAAATGTGTGTTATTTTATTGCCTTTTACGTCCATTCCTTAGGAAAAAAAAAATTCGAAAATTTGTATGTACCTTTCATCAGAACGAAATTTTCGAGAGTCCGAAAAAAAATAGTTCCGGATAATCGAGGTTGCTGATATTAAATAGGCTTCGTCCCATTCTTACATACTAACTACATACAAAATTTCAAGTCTCTATCTCAATTCGTTCGGGAGATAGAGCGTTTACAGACAGACAGACAGACGGACGGCAAAATTTTTTTTCTAAATATATGTTTTTCGGAATCTCCACTATCTAAAACGTGTAAATCCGTCAAATTTGTTTTTTCGATTTTCAAAACGATTGCAAGACTTACCCTACACTACGTATGATGGGTAAGTAAAACGCCAAAATACTCAAGTAAGTACCAGATTGCGTAAAAGAAACATCCTTATAACTCCAAAAATAATAATCACATTAACTAAAAATTTACTGCGTCGAATTAAGCGTCTCATTTCCAATTAAAATATATCTTTGTATTGAAATTTGAATGAAATACAGGGTCATGAAAAATCGAAGAATGTGAAAAACAGGATTGCAGATATCTCGGCAACTAATAATCCGATCGACTTCGTTCTTTATACAAAATTTGTGTTATTTTATTGCCTTTTATGTCCACTTCTTAAAATAAAAAAATTCGAAAATTTTTTTATACCTTTCATCAGAACGAATTTTTCGAGGGTCCGAAAAAAATAGTTCCGGATAATCGAGGTTACTGATATTAAATAGGCTTCGTCCCATTTTTACATACTAAGTACATACAAAATTTCAATTCTCTATCTCAATTTGTTCGGGAGATAGAGCGGTTACAGACAGACAGACAGACAGACAGACACACAGACAGACGGACGGCAAAAATTTTTTTTCTAAAAATATGTTTTTCGGAATCTCCACTATCTAAAACGTGTAAATCCGTCAAAAAAAATTTTTCGATCTTCAAAACGATTGCAAGACTTACCCTATACTACGTATGATGGGTAAGTAAAAAGAGTTATTGAATGCAATACCGCTTAAATTAGAATTATACTATTAATTTCAATTGTCGTGCTTTTCGCAAATTTCCTTCTCTGTATGTTAAATCTAGGGTCTGCAATCCATCCGTATTTATCAAATTTTCTTTTGAAAATTAAATTTTTGCCTTTTTACTTCTATCTTTACAACAAGAAAGTATTGGATTCATGAAAATTTTCGACTTCCCGTTTTCGACGGATTAATACGTTTTAGAAGGTCCTGAACACGTTTTGACTATTTTTAGAAAATGTCTGTCTGTGAGTCTGTCAGTCTGTCTGTGAGTCTGTCTGTATGTGACAAAAAATTTGTGGGCGCTCTATCTCAAGAACTAATGCTCGAAATTTAATAAAACTTTATATTCAGTTAGACCTTGATAAGAATTAGTGCCTTTTGGTTTTTGGTGAAAATTGGCCTGCAGGTGGCGCTGCTATACTACGTTTTTCATGATTTTCAAGAATGCTATATCTCAAGAAATAATGCACAGAATTTCACCAAACTTCAGATTCTGTGACCCCTTGATATACATAGACGCTGATTAAGTTTTGGTGTAAATTGGCCAGCAGGTGGCGCTGCTATGCCGCGTTTTTCATGATTTTCCTGATAGCTATATCTCGAGAACTAATGCAGAGAACTTCATCAAATTTTAGATTCTGTTACACTAGAATATATAACATAATTAGTCGCTGGTTACATTTTGGTATTAACCATGCAACAGGTGGTGCAGCTATGCTGCATTTTGCACGATTTTCCCGATAGCTATATCTCAACAACCAACGCACAGAATTTCATCAAACTTCAGATTTCGTTACAAAATGACATATAACATAATTACACGATGATTACGTTTTGTTATAAATCCTTCAACTGATGGTGCTGCTGTGCTATATTTTACACGGTTTTTTTTTTTTTAACTAGCTATATCTCAAGAACTAATGCACAGAATTTCATCAAACTTCAGATTCTTTTACGCCATAACATAATTAGACGCTTTTTTACGTTTTGGCATAAATTGTCCAAGATTTGGTGTTGCTGTGCTACGTTTTGCAAATTTTTTGTTATAACTATATCTCAAGAACTAATGGACGAAATTCCATCAAATTTCAGATTCTGTTAGGTCTTGACATAAATAGATGTTTATTAGGTTTTAGTATAAATTACCCAACATGAGACACTACTAAACTCATTTTCTCGGAATATTAATTAAATTTTGCGTTTTAGGCTTTTCGGATACCAGAATCTGATTAGGCTAGGTCAAATGTTCGAGGAAATTCGATAGTGAGTAACTTTGGGGTCACCACGTTTTTTTTAAATATTAAAATGTATTTATGAGATAGAAGAAAGTTTTGGGATTGACACATCCAACTAGTTTCTGTATGTTTTTGTTGAAATATATTTAATTCTTTTTTATTTGACAAATTAATTCTGGAATATAAACTTACTTTTATATTTTAAAAGCATAAAGATATAAGTGAAGCAGACGAATTATAAATAACATTTGACAACTTCAAATAAAACTATGTATTTTAGAAATATTGTATTAAATAAAAAAGAAAAGAAAATCCTACAAGAAAAAAATAAGGTAAAAATTTTAATTTTCAAAGAAGAAATCTGAAAAATACGAATGCACTTTAAGGGTTCATTTGAAAAAATATTTTTTACCCTCAACAGCTCGAAATTTTCTGATACATTTTCAGATTCATTTTTAAAAGTAGAAACATGAAACTTGCTGAGGTGATTTTTGAAGAGATGTATTATAAGGTGCCGTGTGATTTCATTTTTCGCTCAATTCTTTAAAATTTGATTTATGAACAATTATTTTCTCAGTATGACCCCATTTTTCTTTCCCAGATCTCTCGCTTTGGAAAAAATTCTGTTCAAAATGCCAATTTTGGTAGCATTTATTGCATTGTTTTCTGCATTTATATGTCTCTCTCTCTATATATATAAATGCATGACACATTGTGTAGTTTCTAAATAAAAGAGTTAGAAAATTTTATGTGTTTGAGAACAAAAATGAATTTAAAAATAAATCACAAAATAAGCAGTTTTGATAAAATACACCCTTAGTCTATATGTATTTGACATTTGAGTAGTATAAGGCTCATCTCATAAGCTACTCGACCCGATGCATGATTCACAATGTGAAGTCAATTTCTTGATTCCTTCTATCTAAAAGAAGATTTATAAATACTATTGAACAGGGAAAAGCGTTAGATACATGTATGCAAAAGCTGCCAGAAATTAGAGACACAGCGTTTGCAAACTTTTTAAATTCAAACAAAATTTATAATATTTTTTCTATTAAATGAATTTTGAAATACACCATAGGGAAGTCTTCTTATGAAATTAGTAATTCTAATTAAAATGAAAATGAAAATGCGGTTTCATTTTTGTTTTTAATTTCTGCCCAAAATATGTCTTTTGGAGAACATTACTTTTCGGCGAAAACAAAATGGAATATTCGATCAAGAATTTATCTGTCTTCTGAAAGTCCTATTATTATTTCATCAATTAGAGATGAGATCCTGTTTAATAATTGTCTTGAATTTTACTATTTTTATTTATCAGTTATCCTATTATCACTCACCCAATACGCGATTGTAATTTATATTTAATGAATATATGGCTAAGTTTATTTTTCATTAAAATCTGCGGACATTACAATGATCGAAAATTCTTACTTTCAATAGCATAGAAATATTTCGAATGCAGAATGATTTATAATAAAAGTAAGAGAATAGCTAATATTCATAAGAGTCGTTACAACAACTTCATGTATCCAAGACACTTTTAAATTAGAAGGCGAACTGGAGATAGAATGAAATACTTCAAGATAACAATTATACGAATATTCATTATGTACTTTTACGATAAAAAGAATAATTCATTGCATTTATTAATTTGCTTATTAGTGTTTAAATTCAATTGCACACTGTTTATATTGATACATTTGTGTTTGATAAAATAATCTAAATTAACGCGACTTCATTTCTTTTAAACAAGGTCAGTGAGTTACAATTTTATGTTTCATGTTGATTTTTATGAAGCTCCTAGTAGTAATGTAAATTTTATTAATGCAGCTCTGAGTCAAATGGATTTTTTTTTAGTGTCTCTACACGAGTAATGGGAAAAGTGGTTTATATTTCTACATAATTACTCCTCTCAATCATCTCCTCGTGCTATGTGCACGTATAATATTTGAACACTGACAAAATTTATAAAGTTTTTCTTAAGAAATAAAACATTAAATTTCTATTTCTAAAAATAATAGAAAAATTGAAATTTGTAAGATAATTCTTATAACTATCTTAAAGTAACTGTGCAAATATTCTTCAAAATTTTAAAAATGTTGATATATTACTAAATGCAATCATGTATTTTAATGAATTTGAAAATGTCATTAACATGGTTTAAGAAAATCGAAGTCCATTTTTAAAAAAATACTTGTATCTAAGTAAAACAAATATATATGTACTTTTTTTTTTTTTTTTTTTTGAGTAAGACGTGTAACAAAATTTAATGTTGGGTTTTTAAATACCAACAATTCAAACAAATTAAATAGCAAAATGTTCTTTTTAAAGATACCTAACATTGAATTCTTATCACTAAAAATATGTATTATGCGTATTTATATAAAAAAAAATCAAACAGATATGGACAGTTTATTTCTAAATAATTACTCATGTGAATAAAACAAATAATGTTTTGTTTGAGTAAAATGTGTAATATAATTTAATATTGAGGCTTTAAATATAAGCAATTGAAATTAATTAAATAGCAAATGTTGTTTTTTGAAAGATGATATTATCTTTTATCATTAAAGAGATACAGGGTGTCCAGCAAATAACACCCTGATTTCAAAATTAAATTTCTCAAAAACAATGATCGATAGTAATATGCGGTAAACGGTTTTTTCATTAGGTAAGCTGTAAAAATCTTATACAAAAGTTTTGAACGGTAACTATTTTGAAAAGATTGTGTTCTGATTGCAAAGAATGCTTTGATTTGACATTTTTCTTGCTTTAGATTGCTGCCAGAGAATGTGTTTTTCGGCTTAAAGTGCCATATTTCATAGTTTTTTTACTTTCTTCTATCTTTACAAGAAGAAAGTATTGGATTCATGAAAATTTTCGACTTCCGGTTTTCGACGGATTTATACGTTTTAGAAGGTCCTGAACACGTTTTGACTATTTTTAGAAAATGTCTGTCTGTGAGTCTGTCCGTCTGTCTGTCTGTCTGTCTGTCTGTCTGTATGTCTGTCTGTCTGTATGTGACAAAAAATTTGTGGGCGCTCTATCTCAAGAACTAATGCTCGAAATTTAATAAAATTTTATATTCAGTTAGACCTTGATATGAATTAGTGCCTATTGGTTTTTGGTGAAAATTGGCCTGCAGGTGGCTCTGCTATACTACGTTTTTCATGATTTTCAAGATTGCTATATCTCAAGAACTAATGCATAGAATTTCACCAAACTTCAGATTCTGTGACCCCTTGATATAAATAGACGCTGATTAAGTTTTGGTGTAAATTGGCCAGCAGGTGGCGCTGCTATGCCACCTTTTTAATGATTTTCATGATAGCTATATCTCAAGAACTAATGCACAGAATTTCACTAAACTTCAGATTCTGCGATACCTTGAGATACATAGCCGCTGATAAGGTTTTGGTGTGAACTGCCCTATAGGTGGCACTGCTATGCTACATTTTGCACGATTTTTGCGATAGCTATATCTCAAGAACTAATGCAGAGAAAATTATCAAATTTTAGATTCTGTTACACTAGAATATATAACATAATTAGACGTTGATTACATTTTGGTATTAACTTTGCAACAGGTGGTGCAGCTATGCTGCATTTTGCACGATTTTTCCGATAGCTATATCTCAACAACCAACGCACAGAATTTCATCAAACTTCAGATTTTGTTACAAAATGATATAAACATAATTACACCATGATTACGTTTTGTTATAAATCCTTCAACTGATGGTGCTGCTGTGCTATATTTTACACGTTTTTTTTAAACTAGCTATATCTCAAGAACTAATGCACAGAATTTCATCAAACTTCAAATTCTTTTACACCATAACATAATTAGACGCTTTTTACGTCTTGGCATAAATTGTCCAAGAAATGCTGTTGTTGTGCTACGTTTTGCAATTTTTTTTGTTATAACTATATCTCAAGAACTAATGGACGAAATTCTATCAAATTTCAGATTCTGTTAGGTCTTGACATAAATAGATGCTTATTAGGTTTTAGTATAAATTACCCAACATGAGGCACTACTAAGCTCATTTTCTCAGAATATTAATTAAATTTTGCGTTTTAGGCTTTTCGGATACCAGAATCTCATTAGGCTAGGTCAAATGTTCGAAGAAATTCGATAGTGGGTAAGTTTGGGGTCACCAGGTTTTTTTTTTTTTATATTAAAATGTACTTATGAGATAGAAGAAAGTTTTGGGATTGACACATCCAACTAGTTTTTAATTAAATTTTTGAAATTTCGAAATTCCAAAAATTTACTTCGAAAAATCTTTAAAATATTGCACTGTAAGCTGAAAAATTATTTCTCTGCAGGCAATCTAAAACAAGAAAAATGTCAAATCAAAGCATTCTATGCAATCAGAACGCAATTTTTTCAAAATATTCACTGTTTGAAATTTCTGTATAAGATTTTTACAGCTTACCTAATGAAAAAACCGTTTACCGCATATTACTATCGATCTTTGTTTTTGAGAAATTTAATTTTGAAATCAGGGTGTTATTTGCTGGACACCCTGTATATTACGCATATTTATATGTTCTGAAAATCTTCATTTTCGAATTTTACATAATTTACAGTTTTCTAAAAAATTAAGACTTAAGATTTTTTTTTCTTATTTTATGCGTTGCTTTCCGGGTATGCACCAGCCTTGTTTTAATATATTTCTTTAATCGCATATAAGTAAAAGAACACATTATTAAAAATAATATAAACATAGTAGAAAATTGAATATCTTTAGAATTTAAGTGTAAAAAATAAAAACACCTGTAGTTTATTTTTAAATTTTTACTAGAGTAATAGTAATTTAATAAGTTGAAAATAGTTATTCCCTCTTACCCCTTCCGATTTTAAGAGTTTATTTGCTTTTAAGGCTAATTTTGATCTAAGAAAAAAGCTAAATATTAAGCTTGTTAAAATTTTTTGAGCGCATGCACATTTGCGAATAATGCATAAGTAAAATTGTTCCTCAAACAAAAATGCATGTTTGTGAACAATTAATTAATATTTTCCTCTTGTATGCATGTATATATGTATATAGTATTAATAGATTAAAATTTTCTTTTAGAGAGTTTCGTTTTCGATTTCGGCTAAAACTCCAGAAAGGAACGAAACTAGGTTATGGTTCAATTTTGGCATGAAAAAATTGTTTCGGTCCGTCTCTAATACCCAGTGATCCCCTGAAATTACCGTGCCATCTATCGGCAATAATTACAAATGAACACAAGAATGAGTAAAAAATTTGGGATGAATGAGATGAAACTGCATTCGAGATCCCAGCGCCTTATAATAGTTAGGAGATACAATGACGATCATCATTACTCTCGAATAATGTATTTCTCAGGATCTAGAAAACTGAGCGAACAGCCTCTCGCTGGTTTTCAACTTACGGGGGTCCAGAATACATTAAAAAAAAAATTATTTCTTAAGTTAAACGTTTGAAATTTTTTGTGATGGTTAAACGTATCATTTGCAAACAAAATCACATGATTATACTTCTCATATATATATTTTTTTAATTTTAAATTTCAAATTTATTAAAAAAGTGGGGTAATATAAAACATTATAACTCAAAACATTATTTGCAGAATTTCATTTTTATTTTATTTTTTTATTTAAACAAATAGAAATATACAAGCTTTAATTTTGATTCAGTAGTTTTAAAAGTAAAGTTCAGTAATTTGAATAAAAATTAAAAATATTCAGCGAAAAAAAATAATAATACGTTGTAACTTAAGAGAATAAAAAATCATATCTTCAAAAGTAATTATATATATATATATATATATATATATATATATATTTCATTTTACTGAATTAAAGTAAACTAACTGAAAAAGACATATTCCAAGTTTGAGCAACTTATCTTTAAAGATTCTTGAGTTACAATGATTTAAATATGAGAAATGGTGAGAAAACTCACTTTTCACAGGTTCCCGACATTTTCATGACAACCATTGCTTGAAAGCTAGATTTTGAAAATAAACCAATAAATAAATAAATAAAAATAATATGTTAAAACTGCTGTTAGCTTTCGTTTTTTCAAAACTAAAAACTAAAACAAAATCACTTCACCTTTTTCATTTATGTATAAAAAACATTTCATATTTATTTACTTAGAAAGGTGTCACAAATAAAAAATTAAAAAGTTGATATGTTTCGGTTCATTCATAAGAACCGTATTCATAACACATAAAATCAGTGGAAAACTAAATGACACTGGATATAAATATAATTTAAAAACCAAAACACAAAACATTGCTCCCCCTATGATCGTGAATAGCTATTGCCACCGCGGCATATAAATATAATATATTTTGATCATATATTAAATTTAATATGTATAAAATTAATATTAATAAAAGTAGAAAACTAAATGACACAGGATATAAATATAATTTAAAAACCCAAAACACAAAATATTGCGTCCCCTATGATCGTGAATAGCCAATGCCACAGCGGCTCCCCCTATTAGACTCACCCTCTAAATATTTATTAAGTAATTCTAACCACAAACTCGGAATGTCATAAGAATAAGAATCATTACAAACCCTATCCCTCCTAGAATATATCTCTATGGATTCACGGAAGATTGATTTTCGAAATAAACTTGAAATGAACACTAATCTACTATCTTTAAAACAAATTTTAACCCCCCTCTTTAAAAACAATCTTGATAACGCAGTCTTACCCCTACCAAATTTTATGTCACATTCATGCTCTTTCTTTCTAACCCCAAGCTTTCTACCTGTCATACCGATATAAAAATTAATATCCCCCCCTTCATTCTCATATGGAATTTCATACACCCCCGCTAGATCATCCTGTGGAACCGGATCAAAAGCTCTGTATAGAAGATGTTTTAACTTAGGAGGTGGCTTAGCAACTAATTCTTTAAACGTCATTTTAAGCTGAAAAAAATTAATAATTTTTTTTCGAAAATTCGAAGATTTTTGTATCTTGGACACTCTTAAATCTTTCTCTATTTTGATATACAAATAATCGAAAATACTGTAATTTGTAAAAAAAAAAAAAATGTAATAAAGTCGAATTAAAAATGTATCACTTTAATCAATAAATTAATTCATACGTGACTTGAAATTAATCTTATATATCAGTACATATTTTCCTGCTTTTGTGAAAACATAAGATTGAAAGAAAAATCTTGCGACAATCATAGATTACGAAACCTTTCCCAATATGCTCAACAGTGAAAAACGAAAGTATTATACATTTGAAAATTCAATTTCAGCAATTATCATTTATAGTCGGGAAAATATTCGCATTTTTTTAATGCAGCCATGTGTATTATCAGTACATTAGCATATGTATTACAAAGAATGCAAAATTCATTTCGAGCAATTTTTAGTCAATAAACGGTAATGAATTCTTTTGTTCAATCCTCTCTTTATCCTAGACAATTTATCCACAGCAAATTAGCTACTAAAAATTAGTTAAATCAAAAACGTATAACACAATTGAAAAAGCATTTTCCTCAATTATATCACAGATACAATACTTTTGTGTATCCCTGTAAATGAACGATAAACGCTATGCACAATTATATTGTACTCTGCGTCATATAATGCTCCATAGTGATTATATCAATTTCAGTATGTTTGAAATAATTGATACTTTAAACATATTGGACACAGTAGTGTTTATATTTCAAATTTTAATTGCTTAAAAGACGTACAACCATCAGAGTGAAAAAGTGTCGAAACCAAAACTGGAGCCCGAATAATCGATATAATGCACCTACATTCTACCAAATGACGCACTTGGTACGACACCCAGCGTGGCACTTCTCGCTGTCATATGTTGGCAAGGCTACAATCACAGCACAAGATGGATTGGTAACATTCTCATTGATTGAAATAATAATAACAACAATAATAAAATCCATCTTTTACAGCAGTTGTAGCTGGCAAACATATGATAGTGAGAAGTGCCACGCTGGGTATCTTACCAAGTGGTTCAATTGGTAGAACGTCGCGTAAGTGCGCTATATTGAAGATCTGGATTACAGTCCTGGCTTGAACGTTTTTTTCGCTTTCTTATTTGTAAGCCTTTTAAGCAATTAAAATTTGAAGTATTATTGAATGCAAGATGTCAAAAATTTCCAAGAATTATATAGATATGTCGTAATTATTGTTGGTTACTGTATTAAGTTTTCTCATACTTTTTAAAATCTTCCTCGCCAATAAAAAAGTGATATAACTTCAAATTCTCATAAATTCCCAAATACTTATTGAAATTGCATAAATTTGTATAGCATGATCTCTTTGCATTTAAGATTTTATAAAATATAAAAATGAATGCTTGTGATATAATGTAATAAAAAATGTTGGCCAATTAAATTTTCTCACATGGTATATCACTACCAGCACAATAACCCAACTAAGAAAAGATATATAAACAGAAAAATTATGTTAAAATAAGCTCTAACCTATATTTTATGGAATGTTTTGAATTTTGAAGCTATATCAGGCACGAATAAGTAAAGATAATGTACAAATTCTATGTTATCAGCTATAAAATTGTTGTAATTATATCAGTTTTTTACACTTGTTACTTTAATTTTTCCTGCATGTGCATTATCGAAAGTTGATGGATTTATGAAATTGTTCAGAAATTATTTTCTAAACTAAATAACTGGGAAGGGAACAGGAAATCAAGGACCTTCAAAAATATCGGGAGGAAAAGATTTCTCTCTCACTTTCCATTTTATTTCATAGCGGAAAATGAAATCGATGTGTCAGAATTTAGTTTCAAAGGGAGAAGTGAAATAACGTTTTTCTTTATACATGTCAATTTTTGGTTGATTGACCATTTCGTCGTGATGGGTTACATCCTGCGTATAAAACTCCTTTTGTGAAAGTTTAATTCGGTCTGGCTGCCTGTCAATATAAATGTGCATGTATAACATCAAGCAACGTCGTCTTGAAAGACCTTTTAAAAGAAACTTTATTGAGATGGAAATTAAGTCTTTTCTTATGAACCTCTTGTAACATTTTATTATTTTGTCTTCTATTTTATTGGATGTGATATTTTTTTTAATTATTCTTGTTTTACAATGTTATATATTTGAGGTTTATATCATACTGTTTTATTATCTTGTCGACCAAAAAGTTATTGTTAAAATTATACGATTAAATGCCAATAATGGACGATCGTAAATGTCACATTCACTTGGCATTAAACAATCTACACGTATTTGCTACATTATCGAGGGATTTTTAATTCTTCGTTTTATTTGTAGATATTTTACCAACTTAATTGTTCTTCCGTTAGTTAAAATAAAATTTATGCCAAAAAACGATTAACTTACAAGTTTCCTTAAAATGTTATTTTATTTACTTGGAGCATTTGAGCGATTTAGGGGAATAAAAAATTTTCTTAAATAATATTGGCGTACAAAAATTCCTAGCCTCAACAACTCTTAAAATGGCTTTTAGGTCGAAATAGACTCGAACACTTTAGCAGAGTTAAAGCAATCCGTTAGTGATTTTTTTTTAAGTTTAAATTCATTAATTTTCTTATTTTAAAATTTAGGAATGTCAACGTTTTTCTATTTGTATAATTTAGTGAATAGTTTGGCAATTTGTATAATTTGGTGAAATTGGTAGAAGAGATAATCAAGTAGTATCCCATTAATCCCTATAGTCTATGACACGTTTCATTCAAATCAATATTTAAAGTATAATACAAACACTGTAAGATTATTTCGAACTAAGTAACTTTTTTCAGTATTCAGAAAGTGCTGTGGATTAGTCCATTCAGTAAATTGTTTTAGTGATTTTTCTTTAATGAAAGGTTCATATACTCCTTGGACTATCGATGGTGTCTGTACCTCTAGTTCAGATTTGAAAATTGAAATATTGCATTTTCTGAGTTTAATAAACATTTGTCTTCTTAAACATTTTTCAACAAAAACGTTTTACTAACTTAAAGCTTTTTTGGAAATTCTGATTCTTAGAACTTTTTATGTAACGGCAACAGCAAAATTTCATGTAACAGATGCACGTTTGCTCGGTAAATCAAAAAAAACTAGTCGTTGGAGGCCACCGTAATACTTACCCATCATACATATGCATAATATAAAATATGAAAATAAAACATGTGTAACTTATTTATAAAATGCATCGCAATTCCAAAATAAAATTTTAACACATATTTAAATAGTCTTAATATACATAGTAATGATTTATTAAGGAATTGCTGATGAGCCAATTTCGACAAATTACATAAAACGCCAAAATACTTAAGTAATACCGGATTACGTAAAAGAAACATCCTTATAACTCCAAAAATAATAATCATATTAACTATCAATTTACTGCGTCGGATGAAGCATCTCATTTCCAATTAAAATATATCTTTGAATTCAAATTTGAATGAAATACAGGGTCATGAAAAATCAAAGAATGTGAAAAACATAATTACACGTACCTCAGCAACTAATAATCCGATCGACTTCGTTCTTTATGCAAAATTTGTGTTATTTTATTGCCTTTTATATCCACTCCTTAAAATAAAAAATTTCGAAAATTTTTATATACGTTTCATCAGAATGAATTTTTCGAGAGTCCGAAAAAAATAGTTCCGGATAATCGAGGTTACTGATATTAAATAGGCTTCGTCCCATTCTTACATACTAAGTACATACAAAATTTCAAGTCTCTATCTCAATGTGTTCGGGATATAGAGCGGTTACAGACAGACAGACAGACAGACAGACACACAGACACACAGACGGACGGACGGCAAAATTTTTTTTCTAAAAATATGTTTTTCGGAATCTCCAGTATCTGAAACGTGTAAATCCGTCAAAAAAAATTTTTCGATTTTCAAAACGATTGCAAGACTTACCCTATACTACGTATGATGGGTAAGTAAAAATTTTTCGATTTTCAAAACGATTGCAAGACTTACCCTATACTACGTATGATGGGTAAGTAAAAAACTATAAGATTACTAACAAACTTATTTTAGGAAACTAGGATGCCTAGACCTTTTTATGTTACTGCAACTCGGATCAAAGATAAAATTTTAGAAAGACTACTGTAATTTTAGTAGATCCCTTTATAAAGCTACGGTTTTCTGTAGCTTTATAAAAAATAGTTTCGTAAATTGTTCAACAGTTTATATAACGAAAAAGACATAATAAACAGTTCCAGTGAAGTAAGAAATAAGCAGTGGTTAGGACATTTAAACAAAATGAGGAAAGACAGAAACACAAAATATATATGAAATGGAAAATTAATATTTAAATATTTTTTATGTTTATGGGAGACTGGAGAGGGTTGACCCATTTTTTATTAAGTGATTTTTTTATTTTCTAAATATTGATCCGAGTGGTAAAGTTCCACATATCATTTTATTCTTTATACAAAAATGCTATCAAAATAAAATTGCATCATTCGTGTAATACATAAGAAACTTGAAAAGTTATCTTTTTGAATCATGAGAAAAGAATGAGTCAAAGCACCTCACTTTTTTATTATTTTGAAATATTTGTTAAGGGAAATAAAATTAGTTGTAAACAAGTCGGAAATTGCACGTCAAACGAGTTGCGTTCGTACTGTAACGAAATTCTAAAAATATTTAGATCTTGGTGTAATAGAATACAGCAGCGATTCCCAAACTATGAGTCGCGACCCAGTGGTGGGCCGCGGCGGCTTTTTTGGGGGGTCGTAGAAACAATCGAGGTTTGTCACAAAAATATATTTTGTATTTCATCTGTTAAAAAATATATAACAATTTCAATAGCAAATAATAATTAAAGGGAAATTCCTTAATTTTCAAATGAAGTACGAACAAGATATCCAGAAACATCTAAATAAGCTTTCAATTCCTTGATGGAGCTCAACACAACATACTCGTGCGAACATTCTTTTTGTACTTGGCTGTTTTTGAAAAACAGTATAGAAAAAAAACTATGTGTTGAAAGTGAATGAAGGTTGAAATTAACAAGTTTTAATTTGATATAGATGCCTTCATCTCCAAAAACTAGCGCCAGAAAACGGGCTGATTATAAAGTTATGTTTTTTTTAGTAATTAAAAGTATTTTTAACTAGTAAATCTGCAGATCAAGAGCCTCAACGTCAGCTTTTCACATCTTTTTTTTTTTTTTTTAAACACACTTAGCGTAATATTCAACTTCCTGGAAACTGTAATTTAAAATTTTCGAATTACGTAATTATTTATAAGAATAAAATAAGAATAAGAAATTTGAAGCCATCAAAAGCCGTTAAATTAAAGATTTAGTTATGTTAGGATATTCTGAAAAATTCATGATCTATTATTTTTGTTTTTTTTTACTATACCACAATAGATTTCTTCAGGGGGGCTCCGCCCCCTGAACCCCACGTAGTCTCATTAAATTTAAATTTCTAACTTTCTATCAATCTGCTAATGGTTATCGTATATCTTGTATTTCTTTCTACATTTTGATTTATAAGGATAAGTGACAGTTTTAAGTGCATTTTTCATTATCCTCATACTTCTAGATACCTGCCCACCAAAAACACCTAAATCTTATGTATCAGGAACTTTGCAAAGTTTAAACTCAGTAATCTAGGGTTTTACAATTTTGTTTACAAAAAAAAGAAGTTTTGATTGTACTTTGTGACAGTTATCGGGGACTGACAGATAGACAGAAGAACAGACTGAGAGATGAAAAACAATAAATTTTACGTCGTCAAAATAAGCCTTCACTGAAGTTTCGGCAATGACGTCACTATTCATGAGTTATTGCTGTCCATACTCCTTGTGTTTTTAACGACAACTATAAAATACCTGTTTTACTTCAATTATGACGTCGAATTTTACCAACTGAAATATTTGTTTAAATATAATTATTTTTTATTTCTTTTACTTCTAATTATGCCCCCATTTTTGTCAGAAAAATTCTTATTAACGAAACAAATTTCCGTGTTTAATATTTAACAAAGTACTATTTTTATTTTTATTTTAATTCTGACGTCATATTTATTTTTTCTTAGTTTAATTTTTCGAATGGAAATTGCTCAATTGAAACTTATTGCCATCGAAAAATTATTCCAGATTTTTTTTTTCTTTTTGGCAACGATAAAGGAAATTGATTAAATTTTATCTAAAAAATCGCTCTTGATTCTGTATGAAAAAGAAGAAAATTTTGAATCATTAAGGAAAATATTTGAATAAAATTAATAAAACATAGCCTATATTCTTTTCTGGGCTATGTTATATTTATCCGCAAAGATACAAAGACATTAATTAATTCATCAGTTTTTAAATTTTCGTACACGCTTTCAAATTTATAGCATTAAAATATAATAAGGATTAGGAAGAATGGTTGCTTAGCAACCATTAAGAGAAAATAAAGAAAATGAAATAAATACATTTGAAATAAGTAAATCTCTAAAACAAATTAGTTTATATTATTGGAACACATTTATAAAAAATCTCCAAAATTTACAGTAATAACTTTAAAAATCTGACAAATGCATAGACAAATTTTCAAAACAATACGAATAGTTTAACTGGTAAATTTCAGTGTCCATTTATCATTGAATTCCATTAATGAAATATGTCATTTTCTCTCAAGGAAAAAAAATTGAAAATCATTGGATTTGCCATAGAAAAGCATTATTGCGCAAAATAAAATATTCTATATTTTCCAAACGAATGAATCAAATCTAACAAAAAACTATACAGCTTAATCCCAGCGCCTCACTAACATGCCCACTTAATTTCAAGCCAATCGGATGTTTTTTGCGTCAGTTATCGCGGAACAGACAGACTGACAGACTGACTGACAGACAGACAGACACCAAAAAATGTCGTGTCTCCAAAGTAAGCCTTCACTGACGTTTCGGCAATTATCTTTCCAGTTTGTGTGTTGCTTTAATAATTATTTCGCTGACACACATTGGGATTACGAACTGCTGCTTTCATTGATAGTGTATACTTCGTATGAAAATGTGTCTATTTTATAGGATAAGATAGCTGATAGCTTATAGATTTCGCATAGCAATTTCCATTCTGATATACACCATTATATTAAGTGGGTCGCGATTTTTTTTTGTTTTTTTTATTTAGTGGTGGGTCGCGTACCAATAAAGTTTGGGAACCGCTGGAATACAGTATTTCGGATAGAGTATAATTGCCAAAATCTGTTGTGTTATATACTATCTGCTTTTTATTGTACAGGAAGTAACTTGTATTAACCCCAGCAATGTGTATAAATTTCATAAAATGTTAATTATGTTAATTTTATTAAAACTCTTCCCAAACAATGTTCCGCCTATACCATTATCTAATGAAATATTTTTGTGGACTCTGAAAATGAATAACGAATATTCTTTAAACCACAGATTGTACAGAATGAATATTGTAATGCATACTTCTTAGATGACTATGAATTTTATTATGTTCGAAAGAGTGTAAATCATTAAAATGCACTAGAAAATTTTTTTTCTCTTTGGCCGTTATGTAACGGAATACTTTTAATTGTCCCTGTAATGAAACTATACATCCTATTTTCATACAGTTTTAAATGACGCGACCAAATTATGCCACAATTATATATTTTAAATTTCAAACGTTTCGCTGGGTAGTTTTACTCTGTTATTTGCGGACGGACAGACTGAACGACGACTTTATATGCTATCCATAATTACGATCGCACCTAAAAAGGGTATAGGGTAATTTTGATGCTGCATGGTTTTGTTGTTATAAAAAAATATTTGGGAAAATGTGATGCATAAGCAAACATATTTAGACAAAATTCAAGGCATGAGATAAAAGTTCGTTCTAAACCCTACCATTTGTGAAACTTGACCTGGAAACAGTAGTTTTCACATAATTAGGCTTTATCTTATTGTTTTCAACTTGGTGAAATGCCTTCCTAAAGTGCAGGGCTCCCAAATGATCCCCCTTTTCCCACAAAAGTCCCCTTTTTAGAAAAAGGTTCCCTTTAGTCCCCTTTTTTGTATTTTGGTCCCCCAAGTCCCCTTTTCTGTGTCTGAAAAAAATCACCGCGAAATAAAAAAATCTCTCAAAATCACTAAAAGTTTAAAAATCCAAGAAGACAAAATTTATTAAAGTGGGCATAAAAAACATTATAATGGGTATATAAAAAAGCGTGGTAACTGAAATTCTTTCATGAATCTAAATGTTAAAAAATCACCACAGAATACAGGCAAATTTTAAGAAACTCATTAAAATTCTTAAAAATTAAAAAATTGCAGAACACAAAAGTTACTATATTAAGCTACTGCTTGACCGGTCTTCAATATCGGTCTATGGCATGCTCTCCCCCCCCCCCTAAAAAAAAAAGGCAGTGGCTTTTGCACAAAAATACTTCGCTTTTGAAATGGCCAGCCCAAGCACCCAATCTGAATACTATAGAAAATCTTTGGAATGAACTTTAGAAACATGCTTGAAATTACTATTAAAACTCCAATTCAGCATGGATGGAATTTTCCCAAAAAATTCAAAATGATTGGAAAAACATACCGTCACAGACGATTTTTAACTGTTTATTGAATCGATGCCAAGTCGCTGCACCTCGGTACATTTTGCTAAAGATATGACAACAACGTACTAATTATAAATCTAGTTGATCACAGTAATTTTCTGTTATAACACATTTTTTTTCCCTAACTTTCCAAGGTGGCCAATAACTTTTGAAAACATGCGTTTTTTTTTTTTTTTCAATTAATTTTGTCAGTTGTATTTATTGATATTCATTTGTTATTCCATAAATAAATTCCTAACTATTATTTCAATAAAATGTATGAGTATCACTTTGAGATTCCTCTTTGTATGGATATACTTTCAAAATAACAAAAAAAATTTATGCCGGCCGAAAACTTTTGACCGCCACTATAATAAATTGTTGTTGATTAGTTTTTGGTATAAATCGCTCTACATGTGGCACTTCTATGCAGCTTTTTTCATGATTTCTGCAATAAAAACCAATGCACAGAATTTTACCAAACTTCAGATTCGGTTAGTCCTTAACATGAATTGACATTTTTTATATTTTGGTATAAATTGCTCAACAAGTGGCACTGTTAATCTGCATTTGTTGCGATTTCCACAATAGTTCTATATACAAAATTAATGCACTGAATTCCATCAAATTTTAGATTTAATTAATCCTTAAGATGAATTCACCTTTTTTACATTTTTATGTAAATTCATTTACAGGTAGCGCTGCTATGATGCATTTTTTTTAGGATTTCTGCAGTAAATCTATCTAATTTAATGCATAAATTTTTGTCTAACTTAGGATTCAGTTAGACGTTGACACAAGTTGTTACTGATTAAGTTTTGGTGTTAATCTTTCAATAGATGGTGCTCCTAAGCTGCATTTTGTGGAATTTGCACAAGTTTAGCTATATTCATATTTGATATTCATATTTTCTAATGCACAAAATTTCATATCTTTAGAATTCCAATGATGGGCATGGATTGCAATTTAATTTTGGGATTGTGGTAGTGAATTTTGAAGTATTAACATGCATGAGGTAGAAGAAAATTTTGGGATTGCCACATCCAATTAGTTTGACAAGGATTGTTCCCAGGGGTACAGAATATTTACATGTACTGCATTTATAGATTTTAAACTTATGCATATATGCCTATTTTTTGACACTAATTCTGAATGTGTAATTTTCTAAAAAATTGATTAAGATTTTATTTTATTCAAATATCGCTTTTTAAAAAGAAATGCTTTTGTATGACAAATTTATTTAAATCTAAGCTTTTCTCCGCTAATTATCATTATTTTATGTCTGATTTGTTATTATGGGCTATATAAAATGAATTTATTGGCCTCTTTTATTTATGAGTGGTAGTAGTTAGCACTAATCAAAATATTAATTTTAGCCAAAAAAAAAAAAAAAAAAAAAAAAAAAAAAAAAAGAATGAATGAATGAAATTAAGAAAAGTAATCAAGTCATCGATTTTAAAATCTCAGATATTTTTTATAACACACAAAAAGTTTTAAGAAGTGTGTGTGGGGGCAGTGGGATTAAATTTCTAACTTTCTTTTTTAAATCGTTTTTAAATCGCCAGGGTCTAACTTAAGTATTTTAAGCAATTTTTTAACTCAACCCCTAATTAAACTACAGCAAGATTCAATCTCATTTGAAGGGTTGACCAAAGGAGGTATCTCATCGAGCCCCACATCTTGCTAGGGTTTATTTTGACCCAGACAATTAGGGGCATTTCTTCATGTACATGTTCGCGGGGGGGGGGGGGGAGGGAGAATCAGAAAATTTTACCACGCATCCTTTTAAAGCTCTTAGCCTAAGCACCCATTTCCCACCGTCTTAACTCATTTTTTCATCACTAGCAGATATTTGCATTCATTACCACTCCATAAATTTTCTTAAAAATTAAGAAAAAAAAAAAATCCGCTCAACATATCTTAACAATTAGCATCTTTTCATCCCTTTCTGTCACCAGGGGATGCTATTGAAAAAAATTCTCAAAAAATTTAATCTACAATATGTCCTGTAATATCTTAAATGAAAGGCCAGGTTATGAATAATGTTATTCTTCACTCTCTCTCTCTCTACCTCCATTCTCACTGCCTTATATCATCCCCGTCTATGTAAGGATTTAATCATTATAAACAATTATTAACTTTTAACAAATTTAGTTATTAACAATTTTGGTTTATGAATTAAAGGTTAGAATGTTTTGAAAGGAATATTAAATAAAATCCCCTGAGTGATCTGTGATCATATTTACCCACTTATTTGTTTTTGTTAACTGATCACTATTATTTTTTACCTGTAACGAGAATTATCAAGGTGAATGCTTAAATATATTAAAGTTTTTTTTTTATTATTTAAGTATATTTTTCAGTAGGATATTTAAATGTGCTTAAATAAAATTGTGTACATTGTTTATTGAAATCTTATAAAGATAAACGTCTGACATATTTTCTGGGGTTATTTTAAAAATTTACTTTCTTATTTAGGAAAATTTGTGCTATATTTTTACACACATATGATTCTTTTTTTGGTTTCCATTTTCAGTAAAAATGGTCCCCTAAAGTATCCTTTTAAAACAAAAAGGGTCCCCCAAAGTCCCCTTTTTAAATAAAAATGGTCCCCTAAAGTATCCTTTTTAAACAAAAATGGTCCCCCAAAGCCCCCTTTTTAAATAAAAATGGTCCCCTTTCCCCCTTTTTGAGGACTAAAATGTGTTGGGAGCCCTGAAAGTGTTATATTCTTTTGCCAGAGACATAAACACTTAACATTTCTTAAAGCAGCTACTTTCATCCTTTCTCGTTCTTTCACTTTTTCTATCTACCCTACTTTAAATGAAACAAGAGTTCCTATCAACTATTTAATTTATATTACACTAAATATTTCTTATTACTGTAGCCATTTTTTACATCTTCCTTTAATCAATTTTACATATTTCTCTTCCTAACACCTCATTTTAATATAGCTTTACAGAATAAATTTACATTATTTTAGAAACATAACCATTAATTATTCACTATGTTCAGTGCATAGTAAAAAATATTTCCAAAAATATTTAAAGAAACATTGATCATCTGGTCAACCTCCCCTCACGTTTATTGGATAGTCTCCCCACAGAGTCATTTTTTAACGTATAGCAGATGGTTATATTTAGCTTCATTTACTGTACAATTGTTATTCTTGGAATGAAAGCTCAATATTTATGCATTACTAAAGACATAGCTACTTAGATTTTTATTATATATTTTTTTACATAATGTATCTAAAAAATACACTTTTTCAGCTGAAAATTCTTGACAAATGATTTTTCCAGACTTGTTTCAGTTATCTACACGAAACAAAAAATATTGTTTGAACATTTCAATAGCTTTTGTTTCCACCTATTGGCAAAACTCTGAAATTCTTTTTAATATGAAAACTGAAGGGTAATTCAAGCCTCTCCTATATGGTCAATTCTCCTAGTCTCCCCTATATAATGCATGGCGCTTTATCAATATAAGCATGTTTCGTTATTTTACGTTCCCAAAAGTATTTATGTTTTTAACACTTTCTAAAATATTTAAAAACTGTTTATAAATATAGTTTGAGTGTTCATTTGTCTTTTGAAGCTGTAACTCGTGTTAATAAAGCGGGATTGGTATGTAATTGACATATGTTATTAAGGGTCTCATACCTTTTAAAATCTTCTTCGCATGTGAAAAGGTGATATAGTTTCGGTTTTCTCATAACTTTTTAAATATTTATTGAAATTGCATAGAACTTTGTAACATATTTAAACTATATTTACGGCTTTATAAAATATAAAATAAACTGTTATAATATAATATAATAAAAAATACAATTAAAATTGCAAAGTTATTTTCGAATGTTATTTTACTAACCGTACAACAACTTAACTTAAAACATGTATATCAGCATGAAGCGTATGTTAAAATGAAGTTTAAACTATTTTTCATAGAATTAGTTATTTATAGGTAAATTATTTGACAGAAACTATTTTAAAAATTCAATTATATTTGAAAAATAAAGAAAAATTTAAAAAAAATAATGAAAATGTTTACTTACCTCAATAAAATTAATTATTCCTATAAAATATAGGTTAAAGCACATTTTAACATAAATTTTATATTTATATATCTATTTTTAGTTAAGTTATGGAGTGGATAATGATATACCAAGTGAAAAAAATTTGCAGCATTAACTGACCTGAATTTTTTATTACAATATAAAATTCATAAGCGTTTATTTTGCCATTTTATAAAGCCTTAAATATATTACAGAGATTTGTGTATTTTCAATAAGTATTTAGGAAGTTATGAGAACTTGAAATTACATCACTTTTTCACTGGCGACAAAGATTTTAAAAAGTATGAGAACACTTAATATTTATTAATGCCATGTTTGGTATACATAACATGCATTAGTGTACAGCATTCATAATTAGTTTACAGGTACACTCGAGATTATAAATTATATTACGGTGTACAGAGAAAAATTGTTTGAAATCTATTTTAATCATGTTATATTTTTTCAATCTTATTGATATATTTCGCTGGGATGTACAATAAGGTGCTTAATAATAAATATTTTGTGCATAGCACTCATATACAAGGACACAGAAAAGTGTTCAGTTACAAGACCGCCCATGAGAAGTAAAGGCAGGAAAAGCGTTGTTAAATTTAAAAATCTTTTTTTAAATATTAGATGGAATAATTGATAACATAATGATACATTATGCAGATCATATAGTTTATCATTATTGGGTTGTACAACAGAATTCAAAAACGTTTCCACTTGTTGGTGAAAATTGCTGAAAGGGAATTTCCATCTGTGCTAACTCTTACCTTATTGGACGAAATTTTTGGCATAATATGTAATTATATTCAAATAGATTGACCATATACAGAGATTCGCAAAATAATTGGAATTTTTCTTCGTCTATAGTTGATAATTACCGAAGGTGAATTTATAAATGTTCTAAGAGTTTTTCAATTTGATTATTTAAGATTTGTTACAGTAGTACCAAAAGATAGCTCATACTGTTGTTGAAATCAGCATCCTTTTTGGAAAAATATATTTTAATGATTCATTAATTAATATTTTATTTTTATTTTAAGCGTACATTTTTTCTAAATTCCCCGTGCCGATATATCATTAAAATGAAATAAATTGAGGCATGGAAGGTGCCTTAATTTAAATATATAGGTATTTTTTTAGTTTTAGTCGAGTTGGAATTATTATAGATGCGAAGAAATCTATGAGCAATAAAAAGAAATTATGTTTTCCTTTAAACAATCATTATCACTAAAAGATTAAATGCGAGCTTCTCAGTTACAAAACATAGGTGAGAATCCTTTTGAAAACTCTAAAAGATATTTAGCATTTAACAGTTTTTTTAGAACTTTTATATAAAAAATACCATTAATGTTTACTAGTAAAGTTTGAATTATTTTTTAAGTGATACTTTCCTATTAGTAGCATCTTAGGAGTTAATTCCTGAAGATCTAAGGCTTCACTAATCAACCTATTTTGAAGAACCTTTTTATTACTGGTAATTGCAGTGGTTGAGGCACGCAGTTCGATTGCATGACTGTTAAATCTGCGCATTATTTATTATTTTATTCATTTATTGTTGAAATTTTCTTTTTGTAGAAGAATATTGAGATGAAACAAATTCTGGGTTATTTATATTGTTCTTAAGTGATAACGAATTAACATTTCATGAACGTAATACAGATTAATTTAAAAAAAATCATGCCTGTTAAAATTTCATGAATGTAATACAGATTAATTTTTAAAACAATCATGCCTGAAATTTATTTTCAAAACCATGTAAAATCAGTAAATCGAGACACACTTTTCACAAACTGCATTTGAAAGAAACTTTTTTTTCTATTTAACTGCGTAATAATAGAAATTGTGTTTAAAATTTTTAAAAAATAAATCAATAAAATTAAATATATATATATATATATATATATATACTAAAACGTAAAATTTTATTGCCTACGCCAATATGACACAGTTTTACTTGTGGTTACTGTATTCCGTTGAAAATATCTAATAACAGCACAAACTAAATAAAAGTTTAAATTCGATGAAACCGAAACCAAACCGAAACCATCTGTGAAATCTGACCAATCTGCTACTGTTATTGATCCTGAATTGAAAAGTTCCCATAGCGCCATCTGTTAGAAATTGATCACCCTAAAAACATGGGTTCATCTGAGCAATATGCCCAATTTTCCTATTATTCCTTGACTTTTTGTTTTAATTTAATTGAGGAGTGGTTATAAATTGATTAACTGTTGAAACAAATTAAACATTTTCTTATCTGTAAACAGCTACAAGTTATAATTAAAGTCGAAACTATTGTAATACACTGGTGTCCAAAAGTTAAGCATAATTGGTAATTAAGTAATTATTTTTAAGTAATGAAAGAAATATGAATTGGAATGTGCTGAAACTCCAGCTGTGTAAACAAAATAGTACGCGTCACATATTTTCGCGAAGAGTTTTCCCCGAAATCGAACAGGGGACCGTCAACAAATTGAAAAAGAACGAAGATCTTTTGGATAACCTTGTCAAAACTAATGTAGCAAAAGCGTTCAAACTGCACATTATGATTAATTGGCTTATTGTGATAAATTGTGTCGATTTTTATGAATATAGCTTGAAAACTAGTAGAGAAATTAAAGTTTTTATAAAAATGGTCCAAAATTTTTCCAAGTTTTTTGCTTATAATTTGCAGAGTTCTTATTATAAAATAATGTTCTTTTCTGAAAATATGACAAACATCATTGTACACAATACCCTGTCATCAGAATTTAAAAATAATAAAAATTGTATGAAAAATGAGTATGTTTAGTAAATAATTTTTCATTGCGCATGCGTCAACGATATCAAAATGTCATTTGCATATTGTGTTAGCTAAATGTATAGAGCAACTTCTGTAAAAGTTTCAAAAACATAGCTTGAAAATTCTGAAAATGGGAGCCTATAGAATCAACTCAAAATCCTTAATTCCCTAAATGAAGCAAAAAGATGAGGGGCTGTATCCATATTCCATTGTTTAGTGCCTACACGATATTGCACGTACAACTATATTTAGGTAAAACCCCTGATTTTTTTGCTTCCTTTAGGAATAACGGATTTTGAGTTGATTCTATAGGCTCCCATTTTCAGAATTTTCAAGCTATGTTTTTGAAACTTTTACAGAAGTTGCTCTATACATTTAGCTAACACAATATGCAAATGACATTTTGATATCGTTGACGCATGCGCAATGAAAAATTATTTACTAAACATACTCATTTTTCATACAATTTTTATTATTTTTAAATTCTGATGACAGGGTATTGTGTACAATGATGTTTGTCATATTTTCAGAAAAGAACATTATTTTATAATAAGAACTCTGCAAATTATAAGCAAAAAACTTGGAAAAATTTAGGACTGTTTTTATAAAAACCTTAATTTCTCTACGAGTATACATGCTATCCTTGTAAAAATTAACACAGTACATTACAATAAGCCAATTAATCATAATGTGCAGTTTGAACGCTTTTGCTACATTAGTTTTGACAGGGTTATCCAAAAGATCTTCGTTCTTTTTCAATTTGTTGACGGTCCCCTGTTCGATTTCGAAGAAAACTCTTTGCGAAAATATGTGACGCGTACTATTTTGTTTACACACCTGGAGTTTCAGCACATTCCGATTCATATTTCTTTCATTACTTAAAAATAATTACTTAATTACCAATTATGCTTAACTTTTGGACACCAGTGTAGATTACGTACACATATTTGAATTGACAAGACATTTAATTTGTTTTAAAATTGCAGGCAGCATTTTATCTTAATATTAAAACACAAAAAACAAATCTGTAATTGCACGTCGAACGAAGCAAAAAAGGTGCGTTCGTACTATAACGAAGTTTTAAAAATATTGAGATCTTGATGTAATTATATACATTACTTCGGATACAGTATAGTTGCCGGAATTTTTTGTGTGTCCCAGTAAATACCATCTGTTTCCCACTGCGCTCCATATATATTATCCAGCTCAGTGCTGTTTCCTATAATACAGGAATTAACCCGTAGTAAATTTCAGCAACTTATATAAATTTCATAAAATGTGAAATAGTTTAATATAGTTAAAACGCGCGCCAAACAGTGTTCCTCCCTATACCATTATGCAATAAAATACTTTCCTGTAAATAAATAACAAAATATTCTTTGCACTACAGATTGTACATAATACTTATTGTTGTGCATACTTCATAGACACATATCAATTTTACTATGTTCAAAGGAGAGTAACATCATTAACAAGCACTTGAAACTATTTTTGCCCATTGGCCAAAATGTAACGGAATACTTTTGCTTGTCCCTGTAAGTAACCTATGCATCCTATTTTCATAAAATTTGAAATTACTTGACAAAATTATGCAACAATTATAATTTAAATTTCAAACAATGTCATTGGGTAGTTTTTGCTTTGTAATATGCGGACGGATGGACGGATTGAACGACAACAGTATGTGCTACATATTTAAATAATTACGAATGCACCTAATAAAAAGAACTTGGCCGCAATAGAAAAGATAATAGAAGGGTCGCAATAGAAAAAAAGAAAATTAATTAATTTAAAAAAATCATAGCATCTTAGCTCCCTAAATTGCAGCCGTACAAAAAAAAAAAAAAAAAAAAAAAATTACATCCCTTATTTAAGAGTAGAATATATATTTGAAATGTATCTACAGGACAGAGATATCATGTCAATGTGGTAGCAATTTTAATAACTTTTTATAAAGTAACCATTTTGATGTAAATGACTTTAAGACCAAGAACAGCATTCGAAACATTTTTACATGTGGAATACCTAAAAAATTAGCAATTTTAACGTTTAGCAATATCTGTTAGACAGCGATAAAATATGACACTTAAATATCAGTAGTTTATTACTTAATAATGCATTTAAATCAATGCATTTAAATCAGTAATACTAACATTTAACAATAATTTTAAAATAATCATTGTCGAAAATAAAAAATTAAATACTATTGGGAAAAACCATCTAATATCTGCCAACAAATTATTCCTTCTGAATCAAAATGTAAGTGTAGCTTTGTAATGTTGCAACAATATCTTAGAATAAAGTACTTTCCAAATGATGTAATGATTTTGTATAAACTGATAAATCTTTTATATTGAAATTTGCTTTAATCCGGAAAAAAGATTTCGTAGTGTTTGGAACAAAAATGTTGGCTTCAAATTATAATATTGGATTCAAATTAATGCATTCAACAGAATTATATAAAAGAATTTAAAAGCAAATTCGTGTCAATATCTTGGAAATGAACATGCTAGTTTGCTAACCACAATTTACCTAGAATAGCAAAAGAATATTTTTAAGTTATCCAAAAAATTCAACACGGATTACGCTAAGAATGCAGTTCTAGATTATATGACGAAGAACTGGATTACCTGAAAAATTAAGGTAAGCGAAAATCTTTTGCTTACCTGCGTATTGCTAAAATATTTTCAGCAAATAGAGAACAATATCAATATAATCGTCAGTCCGCTATCAAATCAGGTTAGACGCAAGCAGGCTTTATGACTCAAAGGCTCTACAGTTAATTATGGGGCTTTTTTATAGCTCATCAAAAGTTTGAAAGAAAGTACAGAAAATTAACAAAGAGTTTCTTCGCTGTGAAGATAATAAACGTATCAGGGATCTTCCTCTTGATTCGTCATATTCTCTTGTAGAGCAATGTCAGAAAGTATCCCCATCCCCACGTCAAAAAAAAAAAAAAAAGAAGCATCTCCTTCTGTCGTGTAGATGTGGTTCGAACTTTGACGTTTCGGACCAAGCGCAAAATACAACTACTACGAAGCTGCTTAAGTCACATTGCATTTAGAAACGTACTACTTAAGTAATATAGTAAAATATTGAAATTATTTAAATTCACATTGGCAAACCTTTTATTAAATAACACAAGAATGTTAAACTCTGCGGTCATTGCAATCTATTAAAGATCCTGGTTGGCATTGTCTAACTCTTTTTTTTTTTTTTTTTTTTTTTTTTTTTTTTTTTTTTTATCATAGATTCTAGAATGCAATGTGGTGCATATCCCAGTCAGATGATCAACCGAACGCGGAATCCACTATGTTTAATTTCCTGGCAAACTTATTACACATTTTATCAACAACGAAATAGTGGAAGATTAAGGCTACGGGCACATGCTTGTTTGTGTCCAGTAGTCAACTGAACTTGACGAACTCTTTTGTATTACCGCTTTCTGCGGTTTAGTCACAATAGAAAGTGGGAAAATGAACAATGGATCAGGAGATAAGAAGCTCAACACCCTACTTGAAGGAAATATTTTTGTTTTGCAAAACATGTCATTAGAGATTAAAAAAAAATTACGTCGCCACAGTAAAAATGCCAACAGTTGCCGACAAGTTATATGCCCATGTGTTTCAACCATAAGTGAACTTTACACAAATCTGGAGGCTAACTTCGAACGTGTAGTGTATCAGAACAACGCGATGTCCCCTGAGCTATAGGGCTTTAACTTTAGAACAACTCAATAATGATATATAAATCTGAACCATTAGAAATTATTTTGAGTTTTTTAATTTTAGTTATTTTTTTCACAAATTACATTCATTTTCAGAAAGTTTCTTTACCGCGTACAGCTTGATATTCGTTTGAACTAAAAATCAAATAAATAGTTGAGGATTTGTAGATTCGATCCCCATCGAGGGTAAGTGACATTTCTTCACTGATGTTTAAATTAAATGTATGTGTTCTAACCTGATGTGTCTTTATCTAAAGAATAAAAAAGCCAGTTTGTCCTTGAAAATTCATTTTTTGGCTTTCAAGCGAAAATTTTTATGTAAAAATATATGAATTAACGGAAATATTTTGTAAAAAAAACCGGAAATATTTCTGGAAAAAACGGAATTTTTTCCGTTAGATAACGGAAATAGTACTGGCGTCTAGATTACCAGTACTAAATCCGTTATTTAACGGAATTTTTTTTACAGTGTAGCTGAATCAATTTTTTTTTACATATTTTATTCTTTCATTTTTGAGTAATTTCTTATTGTGTGATAGAATGATATTTTGTAAACCATGACTAGACTAACCTGTTACTTAAAACTGGAAACACTTGTAAATTAGGAAATAATTCAGGTTTTAAATAAATACATATCTTAAATATGATGTATAAGTAATGCAAAAATTTAATTTAGAGCAAGCAGCCTATCTCTACTTAGATTGAAGTTATTAACAGACATTTGATGTGACAGAATGACTGAAAGTTTCTGAAACATCTATTGCCTAAACTAAAAAATTTCATTATTGTTTTATTATCCAGAATGATCGTTAGACATTATATTAAATAACTATTCATATTTGATAGTTTTTTCAAAAACATATCGAGCACGATTACCTATTATTTGAAATGTCGGTTGAATAGATAGAAGCGCCCTATCTATTTTATCAACAATATATTTGTCTTCTTACTCTGGAAACGTAAATACAAGTCCCTTATTGCCCTGTTTCATCAAGTTCAGTACTTCGATTTTTGAATTGCTGTGCTCAACAATTATTTGGGAAAGGCATTGTCGTTTACTTTCTTACTCATAATTTTTGGACAGGCAAAATAAGCTTGCTTCATAATTTTTATTACATTACAGGGTACTATTTTGACTGAATAGAGTCCCCCTTTTTGAATCATAAATTGGAATTCATTTAAATTTGAAAATAATTTGATTTTTACTTAATATTTATTCAGAACACATAGAGTATATCTCTTGTGTCTGAAATTGCGTTGTAACAAGTAACCAGCGGCTTCATTTTCTTTTGCTTTAGCTTTAATACTCTGACTGGATAAGTACAAAACTTTGAAATATTTTTTTCAAAAAGTACATGGCAAAGAAATACTGTTTTGTCATTCCGTCACACCTCATTGTCGTTCCGTAACAGGAATATTGACATTCTATCACACTATTTATAAAGCAATCATTATATCATTATTGAAAACTAAAGATATTATATCAATAGTCATTATATACTTGCTTTAAATTCAAAAACTTAAATAATTTAGTATCAAATTTATTTGTTACATCGAAAAAAGCACAAAAATACGTGACCGAATGATATAACATAGTACTTTATTTTGCATAGTTTATTATCAAATATGTGGCTTTAAAGCTATTATAAATTTTTAAATATTATATTACACTCCTTCATTTATTTTAAAAATGGAAAATAAACGACAACTACCTTCTTTTTCCAAGTGTTCTACAAGAATACTATTTGTATTTAACTGTTATTCATTTTACTTTTTAATCATGTTGTTCAATTGTACTGTTGCCAGTGGCAAATAAAATAAAAATTTTTAATTTAAAACATTAATTTGAAACTTGAAATATATTTCAATACATTTTGTAACTTAATTTATAAAATTTATTTAAAAAAAAATATTAAAGTTGACACTAGTATGGAATTGCCCTGTTGTGTCTCTTATTTATAGATCTATAAATGTCTTTGACCTTACCTTTCTGCATGTAAAAAACTCTTGCATAAATTTACGTGTTCCTCGACCTTTTTCTGACTCTTAGCACAAATGCCTGTGTTTAATCCTGGATGACTTTTGAATTAATTCCACTACATGCGGACTATTGCACAACTAATACTCGTGTTTACTCCGAATTCAATTCCATTTCTTGGTTTTCTTGCATAGAATTGTGTGGCTTATCTTTAAATGGATGTCTACACAAACTTCTATGATGTATTTTGGCTATCTTTCTATGCGGATACTATTGTACAAGCTTTCAGTGATGCATTCCGTATGAAATGTATTATTAGAACATTGACTATTTACTTTCGTCCGAACTCAGTAACAGTAGGACTTAATTTTCTAGTAAAACTCTAGAGTGCATTTTTTAACGAAGAATTTCAGCTTGTTTTACAGTATCTTGAATTATATTAAAAGCAGTTTTTCATATGTTTTAATTTTATCTAAATTTATATTTTCTTTATTTCTTTCTCAAAAAGAGAGACATTTTTGTTTATTTATCATGTTCTACGAAGCATGTTGGGCATGTTACATAGCTTTTATAATGCATTTTAATATTTTTTTTTATTATTAATTTCCGTTTTCGAGCTCATTTTTGCGTCTGCGATTTGCTAGATGAGAATGAGGATCTATAACTATTCGAACAATAATTCATAAACCAAATGGTTGGAGCACTAGTCTGGGGTTACTGGTGTCTCGTAGATGTAGTATCTGGAATCTTCTGAAAAGCAGAAACTGCGAGGCCTGTATCGATGTTAACATTTGCACATTTAAGCATTTACTGAAACTGTTACATCAATAAAACGCCTGTTCTCCTTTCCTTCGCATTTTTCGCTTTTCGGCAAGACTTTCCATTTCAGACACCACATTGCTATACCACAATTATTTTTATATGTATTATCACTTAATACTACCTTATAGTTTGGTCTGCACTGTAAAAAAAGTTGTGATTTTTCCTGCACATTATGTTGTAATTTTTCAAGCACCGATGCTATGAAATCGAATTCAAACATCGATGGTATCAAAGCGAATTCAAGCAACAAGTGAAGCGAAAATCAAATTATTTCTATCACGTGTGCAATGTGATTTTCCCCAGACTTTGTAGCAACCTTAAAGAAGCAGTTTGTAAATCTTACAGTAACGGTGTAAGGAAGCAGGGTGCCAGCACCTTTCGTTTTTTCCAGTTTTTTATGTTGAAATATTTCAAGTATCGGCACTGTGGAATCGAATTCAAGCACCGATGCAGTGAATGCAAATTCCAGCAACAAGTGAAGTAAAAGTCGAATTCTTTCTATTATGTGCTTTATGCACCCGATTGCCACACGATTTTACCTAGACTTGTGAAATTTTACAGCACATTTAAAAACAGCAGTTTGTAAATTTTACAGCAATGATGTTGGCAGCTGAGGTGCCTGCAACTTTTGTTGTAAAATACAGATTCTTTTCTTTTTACAGTTATGAGTTCAGAGACATGCTATATAACTGATAAGATGAATCTGATCAGTTTGGTCGGCTGTTTATTATATTTGACGTATATATCGCGTGATATATTTCACGTTTATATTGTCACGTGATGATGTGTATTCTACATTGATGTTTACGGTTTTTTTTTTTTTTTTTTTTTTTTTTTTTTTTTTTTTTTTTAAATAAATATATATATATATAAAGAGATAAACTTTTGTAAAAGCAAGCCTTATAAATCACTCGAAATGCTTACCACTCGTAACAAAAACTGAAAGAAGAACATTAAGATCACTGACGGCGATACGAACTCGTTATAGGTCACTGGCCTTGTGATCTCTACTGTATATTGCATAATATTGTGAAATCGTGATTGCGCATATTAAAAATCTAGAAAAGATGATTTTGTTTCTCAGTTCGTCCTATCATGTCATACGTACTTTTTTTTTTTTTTAATTGACGCCGTGAGTTTTAATTTCATTTGAAGCACTTAAAAAATTATAAATGTTTTAAACTTTTACTGTATTGTAAAAATACACTTTTTAATTATTTTCCTTTTTAATCTTTTGAATTGTAAACTTTAATTTCTCTCTTTATAATCCAGATTGAGGGTAGTGCATTAAAGGTTGATATTTGTTAGAACCCCTTCTCTTTCTTCTTCTCTAATGTTAAACGCTTGAAATACATAAATAATTTTTTTAACTTCTCTTCAAAAAACTAAAAATTCTACTTTCTTTTTTCTGCATATTTTTCTTGTAGCATGTTTCATTTCTTTTATTTGACAAAATGTTTCTCAATTACGTAAATAGATATAGGGTAACACCCCCAGTAATTGGCATGCACCAGTGATTGGCACATTTTACAAACATGTCCTAAAAAAATATTTATATCCAGTCTTTTAAAAATTCAAGACCATATATCAGTTATATGCTCATGTCGACAGCAATGGGTATGGACCAGAGGTCGCGTTTTGCTGAGCTCCTCATGGAAGGCTAAAAGCTTAGGAACCAGGTAAGAGCCTCAAATCATGTCTCATTCTCTTCCTTAAGTGCTGTTGATCATTTAGACACTTGATTGATCGAAATCGGTGCAGTGGTTGCCGAGATATGTTTATCTAAAGTTTTTGTTAATCTCGCCCCCAGGTAGCTAGCCATTGCAACTGCACCGATAAGTTTCTGTGCTTATTCTTAATAATTGCTTAATTATATTGGTATCAGGACATTTCATTAAGATACCTTATAAAATAATGAACATTTTAAGCCATACTATGTACTCCTGGACTGAATATTTACAAAGTTATAAGTAAATTAATCGACTGTTGTCAATCTCTCCCAATGCTTTCTTATTGCAAATTATCATTTTTAAAGTGCGTATTGTATACATTATTCTAACATAAACACCAAACAATTGATTATAACATGAATATGCATGCTTCAACAATGATTTTGAGTGAGTTATTTAAAGTTTTCTACTAAATTAATATGTTTAAACTGTATTCTAAAATAGCATGTTTATGCAACGGGGTTTGCTTAAACTGACTCACATCGAAAATATGCAATGTTTACATTTTTTGTTAAGCTTGTTTTATAATAAATTAAACTATTAACTTTTAAGAGGTGTTCATTATGCCTCAATTAAACCTTTATCTTTGTTCCGCCGCAAACTCGGAGGCAATATGTCAGTTTTAAGTATTTTAAATAATTTTATTTAATTGTGCTGTTTAGAGCTTTTGCTACAAATTTTACTTTAGTGGTCCCCAACGGGGATAACACTTTTTAAAATATTAATTAAAAATATCAAATCTGCTTAAAACCTATTATGTTTTATATGTGTGTGTACAAAAATGTTTGAACTTTGCTCCGCCATACTTTTTATTGCATTATGTATATATTAAGTGTATCAATTGAGTGTTTCTATAAAGTGTTTATTATTATTTTAATATGTACCACATGGTGATGCTTAGGAATTGCACATCCCGCCTAAATTCAGCATGAGTTGAGGAGATGCTCGCTGTCCCCCTTCTCAAAAATAATGGTCCGTTGCTGAAATAAGGGATCAATACTAACAATATCTTATATGTATATAGATCTAAATTATGTAGAGAGGTAACTTCCAGTTGCCACCTCCCATAATAATCCCTGTAAATATTTAGTTTTATAACTTATTTTTAATTCGAAGATGTTAACGGGTAGCCATGGCAGCCAGTATTATTCATAGATTTCTTTTTTCCTTGCTTTAATTATTTTATATCAACCTAAATTTTACTATTATCTGGGGCCTATAGGACTGTTGGGGCCTTCCAGCCCTCATTATTATAAGTTTAACTCGGCTAAGTAAAGAAATGAGTATAAATATTTAAAGTCAAAAATGCCTTGTCATTGAGAGCCTGTTCTGGGGAGGAGGGGGCTTGCACCCCCCAAACATACCCCTTAAAATTTCGCTTGGACTTTTGACTATCACCTTTATTAAAAAAATTCTATTTAAATTGCACCCCCGGGGCTGTGGACCCCCCCTGTTGGTCACTCACTCAAAAAGGGTCATTTCTCCACTTCACTTCAAACTTTAAATGCTTATAACTCCGGTTCTATGGGAGCTACAGCGAGGAGAAACTTTTTGGCTGAACTGGCTCCGCACAGACATTTTTCTGGCAACACTTTCATTTCGGTCACTACAAGGGGACCGCCCCCGGGGGGCAGGGGGGGGGGCAATCATCATTTTTTTAAGTAACATGTCTATAGAAAGCTTATGACCCCTACATCTCAATTCTATCATCAATTAATTTCTACCTACATCCTGGGCCACGCCCCGTCCCCATAAAGGGCTAAAAATCTGAACTTTTCCAAATTTATCCCTAAAATAGGCATGTTGCACCTTAAACTTTTTGTCTTAAAGAGCTCAACTTTACCAGATAACCTTCATTCCATGCCTCCCCCCCTCCAGTGAGCAAAATCACTGCAGGTAAAGGGAGACTTATCATCCCAAGTGCGGCATGGATCCCCACACACAGGTAAGACCATAGAAAATCCCTATTCAATTCCAAATGTTGATCTTCTCCTAAAGTCAAAACATTACTAATGTACACAATGCTATGTACAATATTGTTAATTGATTAATATTCTGTTTTTGGTACACCAGCACAACACTCTAATATTAACGTGTAATAAAATGGCGAAGAGTAAACTCAAACACAATATTATTGTAAATATCTGTGTATATAAAAACGTATCTATAATCAAGTTTCACCTGCCATGGGCAGGGATTGACAACAATAAGCACAGAATGCTAAATTACAGTTTTTTCGTTATCTCAGCAGCATTACCTTTACTAGAAACACGCTGTCATTTATATATCAATCTCTTCTTTTAGACCATATTCATTAATACTTTCCCCCTCTCTATTCCAAAACTATTCAAAATTAATGTATCTTTTTTTTCTTTTTTTTAAAAGTAAAATTAACAATTTAACTTTTTATCTTAGTCATTTACAGTGGACAAGTCCACTGGTTCTAGCTATAGGCTTTCTATATCCCTTTTCCTTCTTCGAGACATGTGAGGGGCACTGGCAATGCCTGGTACATCGAAAAATTATATTAAAAACCGAAAAATTATATATTGTTGACTAAAGAAATGTTTAACAAACAGCATAAAATGGAGGATTTAGAAAGTAATAATTCAGTAATATCACTCAGTTCAACTGTGGCGAATAACGACACATCTGAGAAATCACAATTCTCACAACCTCAAATTTTGCTATCGGCCTCAGAAGAAGAAGAAAATGGCTATACATCGGAGACGCATAATGTGAAAAATGGTTTTCGACGTGTGAAAAATAACAGAGTTTCCGGTGAACAACACCACAGATATAATCTAACAGAAATTCAAAAATTTCAACTCCAAACAGCCCAGAAAATGGATATAATAGAACTGTTGAACACCTACAAAAATCTTTCCAGGAAGAGGAGAAAAGGGGATGTAGAAACCTCAGAAAAATATTGGACATACGCCATAAACAGAATTAAACAGATGCAAACCAACAACATAAAACTACAAGAGGAAGTAGAGAAAAATCACTCAACTAACAAATCAACAGAAGATGAGGTGACGGAGGGGATTACGCAGAGCCAACAGAAGGCCAAAAGAGAAGAACTTCTGAATTTAGAAAAATCCATCGAAGAGAAAGAAATAGAAATTAAAAATCTTAAAGACGAGATAAGTAAACTAAAAACATCACAAATCAAGGACCCATGCAGAGAAAATCCAGCTATAGATAACACCATCTTGCAAGAAATCAATGATAAAGTCACCCAGATCAAAAGATACACAGAAGAAATAAATACAAGACTAAATCCCCAAACAGATACAGAACCTCAATAAGAACATGTACACGAAACACCAACACATCAACAGTATGCGGATGCGCTAAAGAAACAACACCAAACAGCGCCAAACCCCACCATCTCAAGAGCAGCGATCCTACTAAAAAGAAGAATAACAACAAGAACGTCAATAAACACAATCCGCGACCTCCTAAACAGGGAAGCGAAGAAGACAGTCAATCTACCTAAAATATCCTGCTTCACGTCGAGGGACAGGAACACCTTAATCATACAAGCAGACACAGATGCGGAAACAGACAAAGTACTTCACTTCCTTGAAAATATATATACACTAAACGACATAGCGGAGCTCTCCTACAGATCTACCAACATGAAAAAAATTATTGTCCTTGGAATCCCAGAAACAGCAGAAATGGAAGAAATAACAGCGAAGATACAAGAAGAGTGCGCTATAGAAGTCCCCCTCACTATACAAAGGAAAATACAGAGAAGCGGCTCCAGAAATTATCAACTTGTCCTGAATATAGAAGCCAATATGGCCAGTAAACTAGAGCAAAAAGGTTCAATTATTATAGGCTTCAACACTTGCAGAATTGAGGACTACCGCCCTGTAATTCGTTGCGGCAAATGTCAGTCATACGGCCACACTAAAGATAGGTGCAGGTATGACCCAACATGTGCATACTGCACGGGCAATCACAAATCTGAAACTTGCAAGTACAAAGACAGGCCGTCCAAACATAGCTGCATCAACTGCCAGGGAAACAGAGAAAACTTCCCACACGCTGCGAGTTCAAGCAAATGCCCAGTATACCTATTTTACTTACACGATAGAAACAACTCCATCAAAAGAAATAGTCAAAATTCAATATAAAAGCTAATAGTACACAAACTCAAAATAATGAAGATCATCAACACCTACAAATCATAAATCATCAAGGCAATAGTAATCAACAATTCTCCACCCCAAGCACGTTAAATAATAACAGCATCCCAGAGATCTCAACCCAGACAATAGCGAATTCTAACGGTATCCCAAACACAGAAGCACAAAATCCCTCGACCAATAACATACAGAAAATAAAAGTAAATTCTCTAAACTTCCTCCAAATAAACTTGCAAAACTGCAAAGCAGCGACGGAAAATGTAATGGGCTATGCAAACAAGAATAACATAGAAGTAATACTGATGCAGGACTTCTATCACCCTGAAAATAAAATATGGGCAATTCCATCGTCAACCTGGCAGACGTTTACATCAATTAACAATACAGCGGCGGTAGTCATCACAAGACCCGACATTGAAGCAGTACAAACTTACACAGATAACAACACAGTATTCGTAAATATTACGACATCAACTGGCAAAATTACAGTGGGTTCGGCCTATTCAGCTCCAAAAAGTGACTTCGCACATGATATGGAATGGCTGAAGATCTTCAATCCCCTCCAGCATCTTATACTAGGGGCAGACCTCAATGCACGCCTGTCCCTACTGGGATACCAGAACGAAGATGTCAGAGGTACAATGCTCACCCATCTCCTTCTGTCGAAAAACCTCATACTTATCAACGACACAGAAGCTCCACCAACATTTATAGGACAACCCAACCGACCATGCAGTACAAGCCCTGATGTGACTCTGTGCTCCCAGGACCTATCAGACTTTGTGGATTCATGGTATGTAGACACCAAGTCAGAATCAATGTCGGACCATAGGTATATCCATTTTTCTTTATCACTACAAACAAAAAACATCACCCTCAATAGATTCAAAACAAGACACACCACATTTAAAAAATTTAACGAAATCTTTAAAAACAAAACAACAAACTTAAGTAATATACTAACAAATATAAAAACCAAAATAGAACTGGATAACTGGATGCAAGAATTTAATACAGAAATAAACGAAACATGCAAAAAATCACTTAAAACTAAAAAACTAAAATTATATCCGACATTTGATTGGTGGTGCGACTCCCTAAAAGCCCAGAGAAACAAAATTTCTGTCCTCAGAAAGCGTTACAAAAACACCGGTGACGTTAGATGGAGATCCCTTCTTCAGAGAGAAAGAGCCATCTACAAAAAACAAATAAAAACAGAAAAATTAAACTCCTGGAAAAAATTCTGCACACATGCAAAAGATAAATTTGGTCAAGCATTCAAAATAGCAACAAACAAAAGACTCACCAACATACACACTACAATGGAAAATTCAACGCCCTACACAACCAAAACTGAGACCTTTAAAGAACTAATTGACCACCATTTTCCAAACTCAGACATAATAAACCCTCCACTGTTGGACAGAGCACTGGAAGAGGACACCCCATATCCGACTCCCCCTCTTTTCTCATTTAAGGAAATCAAAACTGCACTAACAGAGCAGAACAACTTAAAAGCCCCTGGTTATGATAAAATAGACGCCTTCATAATCAAAAACTTATTTAAAAACTTTAAACATTTAATCAGGGACCTTTTCAATAAATGCCTAACCTTAAATTATTTCCCTATACCCTGGAAAATAGCTCAAGTAGTATTTTTCGCTAAACGAAATAAAAATCCAAAACAACCATCATCTTATCGTCCCATATGCCTCCTTCCAATGCTGGGAAAGATAATGGAAAGACTATTCAAACACAGACTAAATTATCATCTAGAAACACAACACTACTTTCACGATTCACAATTCGGCTTTCGTGAGGGCAAAAACACAATACAACTACTAAAGAAACTAAAAAACACAATCAAAAAATACCTAAACAAAAACATATATTGCGCACTAATATCCTTTGACATAGTTGGAGCCTTCGATAACATCAACTGGAACACGTTAGCAGATATCATTAAACAACTTCCCATTCCCAACTATCTCAAAAACATTTTACTCAGCTTTCTTTCTGATAGAGAAATAATTACAGACTACCTCGATACGAACATCAAACGCCCTACCAACCAAGGTTGCCCGCAGGGGTCGTGCCTCGGCCCGCTCCTGTGGCTCCTTGTAGCCAACCTTATACTTAATAAATTCTATCAGTCCTACATAAACCTATATGCATTCTGCGACGATTTCAACATGGTGGTGAAGGCTAACAGCCGAAGGGAATTGGAAAACGAAGTGAATAAAAGGATCGAGCTCTTCGCAGAAATATGTTATAACTTAAAACTCACAATATCACACGACAAAACAACATTTATGATGATGGGTATGAACACACTAGAAAACCGACTACCAAGCTTTAAACTAGGGGACTACAAAATCAAACACGTTAATCACTTAAAAGTTTTAGGAGTAATATTTCAAAGCACACTAACATGGGATTTACACATCAAAAACATCAAAGATAGGATCCTCCAACTAACAACATCAATTAAAAGGGTCTTCTCTGCCACATGGGGAGTCAGCCGAGAGTACCTAAGAACATGGTACATCACAGTACTTGAAAAAATAATAGCCTATGGCTCGGAAGTATGGGCAAACAACCTAAGATACGCGGACAAGAGGCAACTCAACAGCATACAAAGAACTTGTCTGTTATCAATAACAAAAACATATAAAAATGTATCGACACACACGCTCCAAACATTATTAGGCATCCTCCCAATTCTTCTAACGCTGAGCTACAAAAATTTAAAAAACGACATATTAAACAAAACAAACGTTCTCATACACAATGGTAAAACAATAACACACACCGACATAGAAGACAAAATCCTTAAATATCAAATTAATCCAGAAATCCATATTAATAACCTAATAGCGACAGATAAAATTCTACCTCAAAATAACATCATAAAGATATACACAGACGGTTCGAAGGGGGAGGAAAACACAGCATATGCAGTAGTAGCATTCAACTCAAAAAATAAAATTTATGAAAAATCTGTAAAAATCCAAAAAGATAATACAATTTTTCAAGCAGAACTACATGCAGTCATTACATCGATAAACTGGGCACTAACAACAGAATACACTAAATTCCAAATCCTATCAGACAGCCAGTCAACAGTAAAAGCTTTAACAAAATTATTTCCAAACAACCCAGATATCTATAACATACAAAAAACACTAACTCAGAATAAACATAAAATATTTTACATTACATGGATAAAGGGACACATAGGCATAGAAGGCAATGAGCTGGCGGACAAACTGGCCAATGACGCTGCTCAGTACTGCGATCTCCCAATAGACCGAGGGATAAAACTTCCTCGGTCATATCTTAATAAATGCCTGAAGCACAATATGCTGGATGATTGGCAGTACAACTGGGATAACTCAGGGAGCGGCAGATTTACCCACTCCATTGTACCAAAGGTTCAAGCCTCTCTAACATGCAAAGACAAAGTTTCAATGTACTTTCTGTCACGACGCGGTAGCTTCCCCACCTTCGTACACAGCATAGGGAAAAAAGAGAACGATCTCTGTCAGTGTGGCGTCAGGGGAGATCCGCTCCACTACATCTTTGGAAACTGTAAATTTATGAAATTCAAATTCAAAAGAAAGCACGACACTGTATATGAAGATATAATGTCAATAATAAATGATCAAACAAAAATAAGACAACTTTATCAAAACTATAATATTCTAAATGAAAAATACTCTTTCATAAAATACAAATTTCTCACGTAAAATGGATGCACCTATGAGTGCCTAAATATAACATGAAAATAGTAATAATGCATAAAATGCACTATCTTAAAAACAGTCACATACCAAACATTGACACAGTTACGCACATATAGACTGCTAAAACGAACTGTACTCTTCTCATTTTTCACTGTATATAATACAAAGTAATGTTTATTTTATTGTAAATACTAGTGAATATTTAATGTTAGCACCATAAAATGTATATAATATTTCATAGTATCATAGCTACAGTAAGCAGTATTTGTTTTAATGTATATATAATTATATTTTTCTCATTTTGTCACTGTAATTATAATCAAGTATTGTTGTATTATTGTAAAAACTATTTTTCTCAATGTATTGTAATTTAATAGTGAATACCAAACAATGTCATGTATAACCCCAAACAGGAATACTACAAGTAAAAACCGGCACGCCCTGAATGAATAGGGTTGCCAATTGTGATTGCAATTGTAAACTCCAAGTGTTTAAAAAAAAAAAAAAAAAACCAGGGATCTTCTTCCTTGCTGATGCTCCCGGCAACGGGAACATGGCTGTGGTCCGCTGGAATAGTGGACCCCCCTCCTGCCTTGGGCTCGGGGCTTGTCCCGACCATATGCCAAAAGCGGGTCCCCAAGGTGGGTGAAGTCTGAAGTCAGTTATATGCTCATTTACGTTAAAGATTATAACTTTGATTTATTTTACAAGATGACAATAGAGCCGTGGAAAGAGAAACAAATCTGGCTTGTATCAAATTAGCCATTTTGTTGCAAATTCTTGTTCTTTGGCTTAAGGAAGGCATGCTTTTCAATTCATTATTATCTGATTCATAATGTATTTTAAATTTTAATTGACAACAGTTTTGTTTAGTTAAAAGGGTTACTTTAATTGTGTAAAAGTATTTTCGACACAAATATTTGGATTTCTGAATTAATGGTAGTTGCCAATTAATGGTGCTTCAATTTTGCTTGTTCAGAGTAATTGGTACCTATTCCAATTACAAGGAATTCGCAAGGAATTTGAGATTAAACCATTTATTTTGGAAGTACTTTTAAAATTATAGACTAATTTTGTTTATCATTTGTTTTTATTTGAAAATATAAATTTTATCAGTAATTGGAATCCATTAAAGCTTCATATGACAATTACTGGGGACAGCATGACAATTACTGGGTATTAATGTAAGTATATTGTATTGTTTTAAAGTGTTCACATTTCAGATTAATATACTGATTTCTTACTCTCAAAAACCTGAAATATGGCATCTTCATCTACAGTAAATTAATTTAAAGCGATTAAACCCAATGCAAAATGTAAAGTTTTTTTTAAATATAAACATATGCCAATTACTAGATCACAAGGTGTCATACATTGGTGCTCTAGGTGCCAATTACTGGTGATTTCAGCAACTTTTATAAATATATTTTTATAAAAATACTTTTTCAATTTTTTTTTCTTTTAGTGGGCAAAATAGATGCACAGATATGCATTCTTTGATTTAAAAATATTTCCAAGTAAATAGCTTATTTCTTTGTAATGAAAATTTAAGTAAGTTTAACGACAAATTCTTAATGTGCCAATTACTGGGGATGTTACCCTATATTGAAAGTTAAAATCTAACAAAAACTTGCGAGTTATAATTAAGATTGATCTCAACTACTCTGCTCAACAAGCGGAAAACATTATGGCAGATGTACCAATTTTTTTTTTAACGGAACGATATAAAATTGCAAATGCTGACCATGGAAGCGTGATCCTGATCTGGAATCTAACTCAGTTTTCTATTTTTTGTCATTAAATTATCTATTGAGTTATAAACTATTTTTTTATCACGTGACAAAGCGATTTTCACCCCAATCTGGACTGGGTATTTCTTCTGTCGCGTGGAAAATTAGTTCAAAATGCCCACTTTGACTGTTTTCTGAAGAATTTTCCATATGCTCCCTTTTTTTATGTATGCACACATTTATTTTCCTCAATCCGTTTTTTTACATAAAAAAATCGAATTTTGCAGTAGTTCTTCATCCACTTCCTGCTATAATAAAATTATAAAATATATATATAAAAGTGTGTTTCGAATGACAGTGCAAAACTTTAATATTTTCATAACTTAATTATTAAATCATTAATGTTGAGGAATTTTTCAATTACCCAATTAGCAAGATTAGATTTTTCAATTAGCAAGTTACAATTTGTTACAAGTAACAAATTGTAACATATTCTCTGTAACCAGCACAATGGCATAGGAATTAAACATCAATAGATTTAACAATGCGCCAAAAGTGCTTATCAAAATAGACTAAAGTGCCATAATGAAACATTTTAAAGACTTAAAAGTAGAAAATATAATAAAAAATGTATGCATAATTTTATATGAATTGTTAAAATTTTACTTCCAGCTTGTCAGTTTTTAAAAGGTAAAATAATTAACTGAGCATAAATTTTAGAAATATTTTGAGAACTAGTCGTTGGGGGCCACCGTAATTCTTACCCATCATGGATATACATAATATAAAACATGAAAATAAAACATGTGCAAATTATTTATAATATGTATTGCAATTTCAAAACAAAATTTAAACGCATATTTAAGTATTTTTAATGCATAGTAATGTTCTATTAATGAATTGCTAAATAAACAATCTCGACAAATTGTATATAAAATGCCAAACTACTCAAGTAGTACCCAATTGCGTAAAAAGAAGCATCCTTATAACTCCACAAATGATAATCATATTAACTAACAGTTTACTGCGTCAGATTAAGCGTCTGATTTCCAATTAAAATATATCTTTGAATTGAAATTTGAATGATATACAGGGTCATGAAAAATCGAAGAGTATAAAAAATAGGATTACAAATATCTAAGCAACTAATTATACGACCGACTTCGTTTTTAATAAATAATTTGTGTTATTTTATTGTCTTTTAAATACGCTGTTTAAAATTTTTAAAAAATTGAAAGTTTTTGTATATCTTTCATCAGAAGGAATTTTTCGAGAGTCCAAAAAATAATTCCGGATAATCGAAGTTACTGACATTAAATAGGCTCCGTTCTATTTTTACATAATAAGTACATACAAAATTTCAAGTCTCAATTTGTTCGGGAGGTAGAGCGTTTACAGACAGGCACAACTTTTTTTTCTTTCTAAAAATATGTTTTTCTGAATCTCCAATATCTGTAACGTGTAAATCCCTTAAAAAAAATTCGATTTTCAAAACGATTATAAGACTTATCCTATACTACATATGATGGGTAAGTAAAAACTGACATCTTTTAAGAAAAGAAGTTAAAAATATTAATCTCCCTAAGAGATATTTTAAATATAAGAATGCATCAAATGTTCATAGCATTACCGATGTGAATTCTGCCGCTGAGTGACCGGTCGCCTTAAAGAAAGAAAATTTCATAAATGCGAACACAATGTGATGAAATGTTTTCAAGAAAGGTAGTTTTAATAAAACATCTTAAAATTCATGTCGTTCCAACTCAAAGTTAACTAAATTAGTTCCCCAAACAATTTCCTTTTGACCATAGCGCTGAAATTTTTAACCACAGATTCGATTTATTTCAACCTTTAACACGGTGAAATTTCTCGATTACCCAAGCAATATAAATTAGAATACCAGCGTGAAGAACTAAGTAAGCATATATAAGAATTGACACTACGATTAAGAACCTTGCGTTATGCAATATCTTCTTCAAGCATCAAATTTTAAACTGATTTGAAATATTGATTTTTTATTTATTTGTTTTTATTTAATTTATTTATTTATTTATTTATTTATTTTTGTAAACATAATTGTAACTGTTGAAAAATAAATGTTACTCAAATGAAAAAGCTAATACATTTTCATTTAATTATTCCAGCAAGGTGCCTTACTATCATGTCAATTCGAACGTATGTACTTTTGTGTGAATGAACTTGCGTTTTTTCTTTCTAAGTACTTGAATTAAGAAAAATAAATTTTAAAATAGCTTTTTTTAAATTACTTTTTTTTTTTGACGGGTTAAGGTCACATTTTGTTATTTAAGCATACTCCATACATTACTTTTAGTTCATGTTTTAGAAACAATAAAATTTTCATAAACATGATTCAACAAATTAATTTTAATTTCACATAGTTTATTTTGAAACTAATGAAGTATTAAAGTTTATATTTAATAAAACTTTAGTTATATGTTTAATTTCAGTGTTAATTTATAGCACTATCAATTCTAAATAATTACAGAAGAATCTATTTATCCACTAATTATTAGAAATTTCATCAGAATATTAACTTCAGATTATCAGCTTATATTTTTAAATAATCAACTGATAGCATTTTTACTTACCCATCATACGTAGTATAGGGTAAGTCTTGCAATCGTTCTGAAAATCGAAAAATTTTTTTTGACGGATTTACACGTTTTAGGTACTGGAGATTCGAAAAACATATTTTTAGAAGAAAAAAAAAAATTGCCGTCCGTCTGTCTGTCTGTCTGTCTGTAAACGCTCTATCTCCCGAACAAATTGAGATAGAGACTTGAAATTTTGTATGTAGTTATTATGTAAGAATGGGACGAATCCTATTTAACATCAGTAACCTCGATTATCCGGAATAATTTTTTTCGGACCCTAGAAAAATTTGTTCTGATGAAAGGTATATAAAAATTTTCGAATTTTTTTGTTTTAAGGAATGGACGTAAAAGGCAATAAAATAACACACATTTTGCATATAGAACAAAGTCGATCGGACTATTTGTTGCCGAATTTGTAATCCTGTTTTCCACATTCTTCGATTTTTCATGACTCTGTATTTCATTCAAATTTCAATTCAGAGGTATATTTTAATTGGAAATGAGACGCTTAATCCGACGCAGTTAATTGTTAGTTAATAGAATTATTATTTTTGGAGTTATAAGGATGTTTCTTTTACACAGTTCGGTACTACTTGAGTAGTTTGGCGTTTTATATAATTTGTCGAAGTTGGTACATCAGCAGTTCTTTAATAAAGCATTACTATATGTATTAACAATATTTAAATTTTGTTTATGAATTGCAATGCATTGTATAAATAGTTTTCACATGTTTTATTTTCATATACATATCCATGATGGGTAAGTATTACGGTAGCCCCCAACGACTAGTTATTAATGATGTTTAAAATAATGTTTTTGGTAGACATTTTAATACGAATTTAGATCTTGTTTATCTAATATTCATTATTTTAAACAATCTCGATTGAATTTTACTGTTTACTAATTATTTTAAATTATTAGATTAGAATAAAATTAATTTTAAGCAATCAATAAATAACACTTTTTTTATGGAAATAATTAGTGAAGTATTTAGTAGATATTAATTTGGACTTTGCTTATCTAGTGCATCTTTTATTTTTAATAATTTCATTTGAGTTTAATTATTCACTAATTTTTAAACAATTTCGTTAGAATAAAATTATTTTAAGCAATTAACTTTTATCAACTGACTAATTAAATTTGTGTTACCATTCTTAAGTTTGAAAAATATCTAGTTTTATCATGATAAAATATTCATACTTTCCAATTAAATCAACAATCAGAAAATTTACCCTGTGTCCCTATTTTTAGGTGCGTTCGTAAATATGTAAATACGTAGCACCTATAGTTGTCGTTCAGTCAGTCCGTTTGTCGGTCTATAATAGAAAACAGACAGTATTTGCAGGGACACATAAAAGAATTCGGCTACTTTACTGTATCCGAAATATTTATACTGTTATATCAAGATCTGAATATTTTTAGATGCGTTCGTAATTATATAAATACGCAGCGCCTACAGTCATCGTTCAATCTGTCCATCCGTCTGTCTGTTTATTTGTCCGTCTGTCCGTTCATCTGTCTGCCCGCATATAACAGAGCAAAAACTATCAAACCAAATCGTTTGAGTCTTAAAATACACAATTGTTGGAAAATTTTGTCGAGTCTTTTCAAATTTTTGAAAATCGGATGCATAATTTCATTACATGGACAATCAAAATTATTCCAATACGGGACATCCAATCGGAAGAAAATAATTTCAAGTACATTTCAATGACGTTAAACTCTTTCGAATATAAAGGAATTGACATGAATCTATGAAGTATGTACTAAAATATACATTCTGTACAATCTGTGATGCAAAGAATATTTATTATTAATTTACAGGGGCACACAAAAGTATTTTTCTACATAATGGTACATTGTTTGTGGCGCGTTTTATTCATATTAAACTATTTCACATTTTATAAAATTGATATACGTGGATGATGTTTAATACGAATTCTTTCCTGTATAACAGAAAGCAAATAGTATTTACAGGAGCACACAAAAGATTTCGATCACTATACATCCGAAGTACTGTATACTATATCAGCAAGATCTGGATATTTTTAAAACTTTGATATAGTACGAACGCACCTCATTTGCTACGTCTGCTGTGCAATTTACAACTTGTTTAATAATGTGGTCGTTTCTTACTATTACTATCACTGATTTTAACCTACATTAATAATCGCTTGAAGCCGTCTTAGAGAATTTATTTTTGGCAAAACTACACCGCTTACTGTTTGCAGGTTAATTTTTTTTTTAAAACTTGTCAATTAAGCAGGTTGAAAATATATCTCTAAGAAGTGATTTGTACAACAAAGTATCAATGCTTAGAAACATCTGTGGAAAATTTGGATACTCATGTAAAGTAATTGAATCTTCCAAGTTTAGAATACTGTAATACAAACAGGAACAGTTCAACACTAGGCCTTAGCAAATACTTGTATGCAGCAGAATCCAAGTTTTCTATGGATTGGCCAATCCCGTCATTACCGATCTATTATTAACTCAATATGGTGATAACACAACTGAATTAAATGTTCCAAGTTTAGAATATTGTATTACAGACGAGAACATATCATCACTACCCTCAAGTAAAGACTTGTATGTTAAAGAATCCAAGTTTTCTATGAATTGGTCGATCCCATTATTAATTCAATATGGTCATGACACAATTTTCTTCCCTAACTCAAACTGTGGCTAATTTCTGCTAGGAATTATTTCGAAAAAATGTTTAAAGACTTACATTTTAAAAATTTGGAATCATACATAACATCAAACCCTTCAAGTACCTCATTTTCACCTTAAATTAAGGCATTTGAAGTGTTTAGTGTAATATATGACACCAAAATTATCACCAAAACCTTCAAGTACCTTAGTTTCCCCCAGGCAATCTGAATGTATATGTAAAAAAAAATTACCACTGATATTATAAATATCTCTAATTCATGCTTCAAATTAGCAAATATCTCGTTCAGACCATCTTTCACTTGGTTTTAAAAAACATATATCAAAGTCTCTGCCCTTTATAAAGATATACTAGAAACATCGACAATGGTGTAAATTCTTAAAATGCTATTTTTTCTCTTAAGAGCCCATATCAAAAATCTGCCACACATAAATTTTTGGCCCCTTTTTAAAAGTAATGACAACTTTAAACGGATTCGATAAATATCATAATTAAGAAGTTATGAGGATTTTGCTGATTTCATAAAATTCCTCCCTATTTAATCCCCCCACTCCCCTTGGTCCGATTTTGCCCTTTTATGAACTTAACGTAGCTTTAAGCCCTTTGATTTTATGTATCAATTTAAAAGCGGTTCAGAATAATGGGCGTTATCGTGTCCATAGAAAGCGGAATATATATATATATATATATATATATATATATATATATATATACTCATAATGTACAGTGTGTCCACTCTCAACATGGTGAACAAAGGCTAATTTCTAAACCGTTAGTCATAGATATATAATTTCAGTTTCAAAAAGGTTTTAAAAAAAGGTAAAGAAGTATTTTTTTAAAGCGATTTAGGTAAAAAAAAAAAAAAGTTTTGTTAAAAAAATACGAAAATTAAAATTTTATACGGTCACCCGGTCCTATAAGTGATATTTAGTAAATTTTTACCATTACTTTAACAAATAAGACAAAAAAAAGTCTCATTTCTCTGCGATTAAAACTGGCCGAGTAATAACTGTTTAAAGTTGAAGCATCTTTTTTGCTGCGAAATAGGAGTCGGTCACAAATTTACTGGAAATAAAAATAAATGTCAGATATAAAATTTAACATTAAACATTGTGAGTAAAATAATTTTATGACATAATATGTATAAACTTATGAATAATTGTGTTTTGCTTATGGGCTTTTTTTCTGTCACATTCCGAACATTAAAACCAATTCATCTTTTATAAAAGTAATACATATGTAATAAATATCAAGCGATATAAATAAATGTATAATCTGTATATTTAAAAGACCAGGCTGTTTTTTATTCATAAGTCCTGAGCTTCCTAGAGAACGGATTTTGATAGTTATATTGTTAAACGAAAGCACTTTATTTGTAGATGTGCCCGTACTCACTGCTTTTTTAAAAAATTCTATTTTTATATTTTTAATTTAATTTTAAAAGTTGCTTTATGAAATTACTTTCAATTGATGGCGATCAAATTACTTTCATTATTGAAGGGAAAAAGAAACACAATGGAAATTACCGTTTCATTACGGATGACATTTTCGTATTACAATAAATAATAACTTTTAGACAAAAAATAACGTCACAATTTAAGCAACTCATTTTTTCTCATAGCGTTTTTACGTTACTGCATTATATACATATTTAATTCATTTCGCTGATATTTAGATTGAGACACCCATCACTGAGGGATTCAGAGGATGAAAAAGATTGCATAGTAAAAATAAAGTTTGTATTGCATGCAAAATCGGTAACTGGCAAACGTGAATCAAAAGTGGGAATATATATATTAATAACCTATAGCACTTTAAAATATTTTTAAAATAGTTAATATGAAAAGTAAGCATGTAGATTTTGCAATGAGGGAAAGATGTCGTTTTCAGATTTCGTAGAAAACAAAAATTGTCATTTTGTCGTAGTAGCACAGTTTTCGTTGATTTTTTTTTTTTTTTTTTTTCATTGAGTAATGCCAGAAATCAAAATATCAATTGATAACTTAATAATTTATTATCTTAATTACAAGTCACTGGTTACTTATAAGAATAATGTTTGTTTTTCAATAATTTGATAAGTTCAAGTTAGTTAGTTCTAAATAATACTTGTTTTTTGAGTTCGGTCAGACAACATAAAATTATATATTGGTTTATTGCAAATACTTTTTTGCACTTCAATCTAACAGTTCTTTTAAACATCTTAAATACGTCGAATTCGGCGGGTTCCAACTCATGAATAATAATAAGTAACGTAATTTCGGTATTTACTGGGTTTTTTAAATTTATTCATGTATTTTACTTATTTTTTATTAGCACATTAATACAAGCACCTCATTATTAATACAAATTAACTTAATACATTTTATAAAAATCATTGCATAGGGCGATTTAAAGAAACTGATCAAGAGGTTACAATAAAGCTAACCTCATCAGTCACAAGAAAATATAAAAATTGGGCTTTTTTTTCTTAAATTCACGTCATTTTGATTGCTACGATGCTTTTTGGTCACTATTGAAACCGCTACCATTGTAAAAAAGTTACATTAATGTTCATTTTGTATGGCATTTAATATTTTTACTATTTTCGTTATTGAAATAACAAGAAATTATACATATATGTTTTTTACGGCAGTTAACCTTTCATTTCTGGTCACTAATGAAACGATAGCTAGTAACAAAATAATACACAAATGTCCTGTTTTATAGGAATTTAAATAATTTTACATTATTATTAACGTTACGTTTTAAAATTTTAAACAATATTTCAGCAAATAAAAAAGAAAAAAAGGCTTAAAATACACTTAATCCTTTACATTCAACATTTTTTTATGCATTTATGAAATATTTCATTCATATTTTTCTATTGTTCATGAAGTGCGGCAGGTGCTATCTGCATTGCATATTTTTACGTTTAAAACTTGTTCTTTGTGCTTTATTATTTTTTTATATTATTTAACGACCGAATATTTTAGATTTTTCGATATTCATTTTCCTTTTTAACTACATTTTTTACTACCGTTTTAGTTTATCCCTTAAATAAAACACAATAAATTTGAATCTAAATTATTTGCATTGAAAAGCATTACTGTGTTTGCTAGTTTAATATGTTAGTTTTTTTTCATTTTTCTGTTCATAACGTCCTTGCTGTTGTGTGCATACATCTGGTGATATGTTTCTATAGTTTAATTTTTACGTACCGGTATCCCTGTAGTGGTTTCATTTAAACGGTTATCTTTTATACCGTTTTAATCGAAAACTTTTTCATTGAATTTCATGGGGTTTTTTTTCATTTAATTAAAAAAGAAATTATAGTTTTAGTTGTCTTTTAAATATTAATTCTAAAAATATTAAAATATCTATTTAAAAAGTACTGAAATTATACATATTTTTAAAAACAATTATATTTTCAAATGTAAATATTTTCTCAAATTTTCCGAAGCAAAATTAATGTAAAATAATCGAAAACAAAAAACATGTTTCAAATTTGTACTTCTCTTTTAACGATTTTAAAATAAAAAATTTAAAAAAAATGCAGAAAAACGAATTTACAGTTTTAAACAAAGAAAATGTTTAAATGCTTTTTAAAAAATTGCAAGTGAAATGTAATTCCTTTCTTGTAGCTTCACTTTTGGCATTTTCACCTCCTTTCTGTACTATTTAAATATCCGTCAGTTATTTAAAAACAATGTTTTTTCTAATATGCGGATGTAGAGCTTTTTCATAATTTTTGCTCACACAACTTCAGGCTCTTTATCGTCCCGAAGGACGATGATGTTAAAAAATGTCTTTATTCTGTACCAGGCCGACCCAGGCCCCTGGCTTTACTTTTTTCTGACGACTCGGCCAGGCTGGGCATAACGTACTTCTTATACCTTTTCAAAGGAACTGGCTTCTTTCTTTTTAGATCTGCACGGGACGAAATTTTCCGTCTAGTCTCGACACAACCCGTATTAAAATAATTGTCTCTGATTGACAAATTCGTGCAAAAAATAAGTAGAATTTGGCTCAGGCCAATTTATCTTACAAAAAAGAAAAAAAAAGCATGTGTCTTTAATCGCTTTTATTTTACCAGAAAAAAAACTTTAAAGTTATTGTTTTTAAAGAATAGGCGAATCAAAAGCAATAAATAAATAAACAAATAAATAAAATAAAAATCCCTTTCGGCATGGCCTATAGGCGGAGGTAGATTTCGAAAAGTTTTCATCTCAAAAAAAAAAAAAAAAAAAAAAAAAAAAAAATCCTATCTTTACTCAAATGCCCATTTTGGCAATATATTTTGAATTATATTCTTACTTTATTTAAAAAATTGACCAATATGCTCATTATATAGTTCCTAAATAACAAAAAACTGTTAATTAAATTCGTTTGACAGCAAAATTGAATTTAAAAATGAGTCATAAAATAACCAATTTATTATTTTAATACATTCACAATTCTTTAATCAAGATCGCTTTGAGAAATTTTGTGCGAAGTGCCCACTTTGACAGATTTTTTAAAATATATATTTAGCCTTTATCAAAAATCTGACCAATACGGCACATTACACAGTTCCTAAATAACAAATAACTGTCAACTGAATGCGTTTGAGAGCAAAATTGAATTTAAAAATGAGTCATAAAATAAACAATTTGTTATTTGAATACAACCTCATTTCTTTTATCGTGATCGCTTTGGGAAATTTTTTTGCAAAGTGCTTACTTTGACAGCTTTTAAAATATATATATTCACCCTTTATCAAAAAATCGACGAATACGCACATTATATAGTTTCTAAGTAACAAAAAACTGTCAATTGAATGCGTGTCAGAGCAAAATTGGATTTAAAAATGAGTCATAAAATAACCAATTTGTTATTTGAATACCCACAGTTCATTAATCATCTCGCTTTGGGAAATTTTGTGCGAAGTGCCCATTTTGGCAGCCTTTTTTTAAAATATATTCTGCCTTTATCAAAAAACTGGCTACTCCGTCACATTATATAGTTCCTAAATAAGAGAACCTGTAAATTGGATGCGTTAGAGAACAAAAAAAGATTTAAAAATGAACTCGGTAAAAACGCAATTTCTTAAATTTCCTCAAATTTTAATCACAACTTCGTGAAATTCTGTTCAAAATACCCTTTTTGGCAGCCTTTTAAAAAATATATTCTGCCTTTATTAAAAAACTGGCCAATACGTCAAGTTATATAGTTCCTAAATAATAGGACCTGTAAATTGGATGGGTTTGAGAACAAAAATGAATTTAAAAATGACTCATAAAAAACGCAATTTGTTATACTTAATGAATTTTTTAATGATGAAAACTTCGGGAAATCTGTTCAAAATACCTTTTTTGGCAGCCTTTTTAAAAATATATTCTGCCTTTATCAAAAAATTGGCCAATACGTCGCATTATATAGTTGCTAAATAAGAGGATCTGTCATTTGGACGCGTTTAAAATCAAAAATGAATTTTAAAATGAGTCAGAATATAAGCAGTTTGGATTTGAGGTTTTTTCTCCAACTCCTATTTTTGTTTAATTTATTTTTGCTATAAGAATTGGTTCTATGAAAAACTTGTCAATATAAAAGTTGTAGATATTATTGTGAAGATGTAAAATAAATTTAATTAGATTTAATTGCTTAAGAATTGAGTAAGTTATGGGTTTTTTTCTTTTTCCTCCCCCCTTTTTCTTTTCGTTTTTAATTTTTTTCATCGGTAAAAATTGGTCCTATGAAAAACTTGTAAATGCAAAAGTTTTAGATAATATTGAGTACATTTATATAAAATTTAGTTGGATTTGATATCTTGAGAATTGACGAAGTTATGAATTTTTTTCTCCCAAAAACCATGTTTTTTTCGCCCCTTGAGCCCATTTTTAACTTTATCAAAAATCTGTCAAGCATAAACTTTTTGCCCATTTTTTAGAAGTAATATAAACTTTAAACTGATTCGATATCTATTTTAATTAAAAAGTTATCGCGTTTTTTCTGTTTTCACAAAAACCCTCCTAACTTCCACCCCCTTGGTCCGATTTTGCCCATTAACGAACTTAACCGAGATTTTATGCCCCTTGATTTTATGTAAAAGTTTGATGAAGATCTGAGCATAATTATGGAAGTTATCGTGTCTAGAAGAAAGTGATATACACCGATAGATAGATAGATAGATAGATAGATAGATAGATAGATATATAAACTTTTTTACTGATGGTAGTTTTGGGGTCTAGGAGTCATGATTCGTGTAGATCCGCAAAAATTTTTCAGAAATTCCAACATGGGAGACAATGCAATAGGTAGTATTTCATACGAAATCTACCTAAAACCTGCCTGTGAAGGAATCCAATCTTCAATATTTTGAAAATATGGGTTGATCCATGCAAGATGCTGGGAGAAAAATAGACTACATTTACACCTCTTAAAAAAGGAAGTTGTCTATAATGCGTTTTTTTTTTCTTTTCTTTCTTCAATGTGATTTCTTCTTAAAATGTTTTACTGTCTAGTTTTTTTTCAAAGTCTCCAACACATGGAATACTGGTTAGCGATATTAAAGGATAAAAAAGCATTTAAATATAGAAATTCATTAAATAATAGATATATCACAGCCTTTGGCGCTTTTAATAATGAAAATTGTAAACGTGAAAAACGAAAAGCTATAAAAACTTTTTATGGTTGAGATTTCTCAATACGAAATTTTTTTAACCATATTGAAGCAAAAAAACTAATTTAAGGCCGAGTCGGTCTGTGATTTTAACTTGTTTCTAAGCCTTTTTCTCTGTGGCCCACTTTAAACTTTTTCTTCTATGGGTCGGTTAGGGACTGGACCTAGATATTTCGATCCGTGAAGAACTCTTGTGAAGACCACCAGCATATTTTAAAGCAGGTTAAACGTATAATCAATACGCTATTTTATATCCAAAAGAAACGCACTGTCTTAAAGTGACTTTTAACAACAAACAGTTTGTGGATGATCAATATCTTGCATTCAAAATTAATCAAAAGCTCGTTGCTCAGAGATATGATTAAATGGTATCTTGAATTTTTGAAGAATATTGGATTGGTAAAGCAAAATCGGCACCGGAGACTGGCTCAATTTATATCCCAAGACAATACAGGTCCAAATAGAATTCTTTCGGTGCATGCAGTTCAGCTAACACTGTTGAATGTCCGATTACGTGGCTAATGTCCCACTGATGTGCCTGTGCTGACCAAGCATCATTGCCAAATACTCCTACACTAGACCAGGAAATATCATGGCTAAACTATGAAACATATAGGGAGAGAGTTTCCTCGTCGGTGGCCGTGTCGGTACGCCGTCTTCTTTTGCGAACTGTTGCCCCCCCCCCCACCTCCACCCCTCTTTCTTATGCAACAGGTCATATACATGGAAGCAGGACGCTTCGGTCACGCCATTTCGGTCCTGCCATTTCGGTCCCGAGACACTTCGGTCCCAAGACATTTCGGTCTTTAGCCGTTTCGGTCCCAAGACATTTCGATCCCCAGCCATTTCGGTCCAAAGACATTTCGGTCCCTTCTCCTGCACACTGAAATTTTATGAAATAAGACATAATTTTAAAGAGAACATTGCAGACTTTTTAAATTGAAGGCCATAAAATTTTAGTATAATGCGATTATAAGTGCCAAAAACCGCAAACACGTACAACTCTTATCCAAAATATTATAATTCACACAAATTTTGTATGGTAATCCTAATAATAATTGGTAATCCTAATTCTCAAAACAGTTTGTAATTTTAATATAAAAATAAAATTAATATTTTATTAAATATATTTATTAATTAATAACATTATTAATTTACATAATGATTTTTACTTTAAAATAAACTCAATACATAATTAATTTTGTATTCAATACATCATTATATTTCCTAGTAGTTTCTTTTACTTGCTTATTTATTGTATATTTAAAACTACAGAAATTTAAAACAATTAGTATAGTTAAAAATAAAACCAAAATAAGTATTATTATTTTTTTCTGGGAAAGTAGGAGCGAAAAGGTGATACAAGTAAATAAATAAATAAAAGCTTAGTTTTGACACTTAAAAATTAATAATAAAATTTTTTAAAATAACAATATATTACATTTTAATGTATTTTATTAAATTAAACACTATATTTTATATGTAATATTTATATTATTATATTTTAAAATATTATTATATTTTATGTAAATAAAAATAAAAAATAATCATCTGTTTAGAGGTCCAGTTTCAATAAAATTAACTCAGGAAAATTGTCTTCATGGCGTGAGAAGACTGTTAAACATTGCAATCATTAAATACTATTATTATTAGGGGGGGAAAAAGTGGAGGAGGCAAATTTCTAAAAACAAATTTTTTACATAGCATACCCAGTTACTAGATCACTATTGCTTTTGCAATGTTAATAATGGAAAATAACTTATGAAAACAAATTTATAAGATGCAACATTGTATTATAAAAATAATAAAACAAATAAAAAATTTGTTCTTCAATAAATATATCTCATTTCTGAATTATCAAAGGAGAGGGTGTAGATGGGTGATTTGAGGAAATACGTATATATTATAACTTATAACTGTCTAATTGAATTATTAAAGACATTTATTATTAAACTAATTGGAAGAAAAAAAATAAGCACTGTTTCTTTTATTATTTAATTAATGCTAAAAAATGTACGTAAACAGCAAAAAAAAAATATTTATGGCAATTTATATAAAATACGTTTTAGTTTATAGTAGTTTATAGAAGTTTATATAAAATGCTGATACTAATAATTAATAATAAAATTTAAAATAATTATTCTGATTAATAATAATACTACTAAAAGTAAAAGACAATTTCCCCTAAACTTATATCACATTGTTTAATCAAAGAAAATTTTCAGCTCGTTGTGATTTCATTATCACGAGTTATAAAAGTTTAAATTTATTGGGCTCTTATATTCAACTTTTTATAAAACATGAGGGGAGGGAGAGAATTAAAAAAAGTAAAAAAGGCCCGAATAATGTTGAACTTATACCATTTTGCAGGCCCACAACAAGTAGAATCTGACTTATCAGGTAGGGAGCAAGAAATAACAAGGGATCAAAGTTGCTGGGGACCGAAATGTCATGGGACCGAATTGTCTCGGGACCGAAATGTCTTGGGACCGAATTGTCTCGGGACCGAAATGTCTCGGGACCGAAGTGGCGGGACCGAAATGTCGTGTAACCCATATACATGCCAGTTATGGCGACGTTAGAATCATTTACATCATTACATGATATCTGTCTTCCGAAATCTATGTTTTGTTAATTGAATTGCATGTTATGTTAATTATAAAGATTGTGCAACTCATTTAAAAGGAATACATTTATAATGACTTCCAAAAAAAAATGTACCCGTAAAAAATTTGAATCAGTTCCATTCGTGCTAAAATTTGTTTATATATAATACGAAATAATTAGCTTTATTGATTTTTCAAGGTCGAATTTACTGATATATCTATATTATAAAGACCAAATATATCTGTGCATAACGCATACGTCATTTTGCGAATGGCAACACTTTCCCCTGCAATTTCAGTTTTGCAATTTTCGCTACTGCAAATTTTACACTTCTAAACATTGCATATTTTAAATTTTTGCCCCGTCGTATAGAAAAATTATGTACTTTTAAATGCAATATGTTTGAAAGCTTTATCTTAATTTTTTTTGATATGGTAATTTTTTTTTATAATTTTTAATACCAATTTTGTAATTGTGGCAACAGAATCAAGCCATTTTCTCTTAAAATTGAAAGAAAAAAATTAAAATTAAAATGCGCAACACTTTTCCATGCAATTTCGGTTTTGCAATTTTCGCTACTGCATATTTTACACTTTTAAACATCACATATTTTAAATTTTTACACTGTCGTCCAGAGAAAAAAATTTACTTTAAAATGCAATTTGTTTCAAAGCTGTATCTCAATTTACTTTTACTTTACTTCTTAACTTACTTCTCAATTTAATTTTATTTCTCATTTTTTTTTTTTTTTTTTGATATGTTATTTTTTTTTTATAATTTTTAGTACCAATTTTGTAATTGTGGCAACAAAATCACTCCATTTTGTCTCAAAATTAAAAAAAAAAAAAAAAAAAAAAAAAAAAAAAAAAAAAAGAATTAAAATGCGTCTGTTGTAAAATGCGGTGAATTTCGCTTTTATTTCGTTTAATAATTTGAACAATTGAGTTTTATTGTATTTTGTTAATTTTAGCTTAAAATAATATTTGCCAGAGCGTTAGACTGACGAATATAAGATTATTTTTTGCTGTAACTAATTTTGTAGATTTATGATAATAACAGTATTAATTAGTAGTATTAATTAGTAAAAATATGAAAATCCTGTTTTTAATTTTCTGTTAAACAATATTATATATATATATATATATATATATATATATATATATATGGCATAGTCCATGTCAATTCAGGCATCCAAATCTTACCTTCATAGTCTCAGAAGTTCGTTGATTGAACATATGTTAAAATTCAGGAAAAAATAAAATTCCCGTAATTTTTGGTTTTCCCCAAAAAAATTTCTGGACCGAGATACAGGGTGCCAAAGATGGCATCCCAAGCACCTTTTCCCGTTTGTGATTTTCGAAAAAAAATTTAAAGTGCTCTATCTCTGAAACAATGCAAGATATCTCATTGCAGTTTATTTTATTTTAAAGATAATATTTTTCTGTTTAAAAAGATATACTCTATTTTGAAATATGTATTTAATTATTTTTACAGCAGCCTTCTAAAAAAAATTTTTTTTTAATCAAAAATATTTTTTTTCTCAAAAATGCCAATCTTAAAAATTTTGATTTTTTTACTGTTAGTCAATACCATTGAGAATTACCTTCACTGTAAAGGAGAACTTCCACTTTTGAGTTTAACAAGTTTTAGAATCATTTCAAGAATTTAGAGAATTTTACAGGAACTGCATGTCAAAAGTTCCATTAAAAGTCTCTCAATTTTTGTTTATTTGTATCATATGTAGCCTATTACATATCCTAAACAAGTTGGAAATCACACGTCAAACATGGTTAATGAGGTGCATTCATACTATGACAAGTTTTAAAAATATTTAGATCTTGGTGCAATAAGTATTACATTTTTGTGAAAACTGGCATGAATACAAAATTTATTATGTTTCTATATATTAAATTCAATAATACGGAAGTAATATGAATCCATCTTAAAAAGAACGTAATCATCAGGGCAACCTAGAATCATTACCTATCATGGGATATTTAATTATGTATGATAGAATTTAATAGAATGAACAATCATCCATTAATATCATAGTGATGGATATATTCATCTATTGCTATCATAGTACCTATATTGCACAAACTTTGAACAGCAAGCAAGAAGAAATTTCATTTGTCCAACCAAGATCTCTGAAACAATTGCAAAATATTCAGATTCACAATTTATAAAAAGGATTTTTTTTTTTTTTGCCTGTGTATATTACTGTGAATGGTGGGTTGCAAAGGTAAATGATATCAGTTGTTTATGAAATTGTTGTTAACTTTATGCTCCCACTTGGATCGGCTGTTGGGTATAGATTTCCACCTGCAAGATAGCAACATCACCACCAGTGTTCACTTTCTATTCACAATGTTTTAAGGATTATGGAAGCCCCAGACCCTATTAGTTATACAGGAAGGCATCTCTAAATATCAAAGGAAGATACAGATACTGTTCAACAAATTATAAAGGCTATGAATTTCTAATTTCAGTTCTAAGCAGAGTACACTGGAAGTAATATGCTTTGAAACTTATACATATATTTTGTAAACTTTACTGCATTTTTTTTTCTTTTGTAAGCTATTTTTAAAGTTGTCAGTTTCTTATACTTATTAAGAAATAAAATCCTATGTCAAACAAGACTAAGATTTTGATTTCCTGAGACCAGTATGTGATTGTCATACAGGAACTGGTAAAATATGTGGTAAAATTTCACATGTGTTTCGATAACTTGTCAAAATCAAAAGTGGAAGTTTTCCGAAATAAGGAAGGCAGTAAGTACTCAATGGTATTAATCAACAGCAAAAAAATAAATAAATACATTTAGGATTGGCATTTTTGATTTCTTTTAATTGAAAAAATCAAAAGGCTGCATCAGAAAATATGAATACAACTTTACAAAATTGAATAATGTCATTTCAAACAAAAAAAAGTTACCTTCAAAAAAAAAATTGTTGTGAAAAAGGTTGTCAGGAGTTATGAAAGTTAAATTAAAACTTTGAAAAAAAGACACTCATAAACATTTTATTCATCCTGTTAAATCCTATCACGCATAATTAATTGAAACCTATCCCATGATAGGTAATGATTCTAGGTTGCCCTGGTGATTACATTCTTTTTAAGATGGATTCATATTACTTCTGTATTACTGAATTTAATATATAGAAACATAATAAATTTTGTATTCATGCCAGTTTTCACAAGAATGTAATACTTATTGCACCAAGATCTAAATATTTTTAAAACTAGTCATAGTATGAATGCACCTCATTTACCATGTTTGACGTGTGATTTCTAACTTGTTTAGGATATGTAATAGGCTACATATGATACAAATAAACAAAAATTGAGAGACTTTTATTGGAACTTTTGATATGCAGTTCCTGTAAAATTCTCTAAATTCTTGAAATGATTCTAAAACTTGTTAAACTCAAAAGTGGAAGTTCTCCTTTACAGTGAAGGTAGTCCTCAATGGTATTGACTAACAGTAAAAAAAAATCAAAATTTTTGAGATTGGCATTTTTGAGAAAATAATTATTTTTGATTAAAAAAAATTTTTTTAGAAGGCTGCTGCAAAAATAATTAAATACATATTTCAAAATGGAGTATATCTTTTTAAGCAGAAAAATATTATCTTTAAAATAAAATAAACTGCAACGAAGTATCTTGCATCGTTTCAGAGATAGAGCACTTTAAACTTTTTTTCGAAAATCACAAACGGGAAAAGGTGCTCGGGATGCCATCTTTGGCACCCTGTATCTCGGTCCAGAAATTTTTTTGGGAAAAACCAAAAATTACGGGAATTTTATTTTTTCCTGAATTTTAACATATATTCAATCAAAGAACTTCTGAGACTATGAAGGTAACCCCTCTGCCTGAATCGACATGGATTCGGCCATATATATATATATATATATTGTGGTAAAAAAGCTTCTTAAACTATTTATTTACTTATTTATTTATTTATTTATTTATTTGACATTTAAATTAACAGTACAATGGCTGGAAATAACTGCAATTGAAGGAGGGGACGATCCGACTATACTTAAACAAAATCAATACTTGGTCATTTGCTAAAAAGGTAATATATAGTATTCCATTTTCAGCGCTGTTGTATAAAAGTAGTTTTTTAATCAAAATAGGCGCAATGTTTTTTTTTCTTTGGAAAATGCACGGAGAAAACGAAAAGTAACTTCAGCGGATAGATTTTTTCAAAAGGTTAATTTTCGTAGTTTTTAAATTATTTACAATGTTGCAAAGAGAACTTACTAAAAACAATAAATATAATAACAGCAACAACAACAGTTTAAACCAAATCATTATAAGTATGTCAATAGCCACATTTTTATTTTTTTATGATTAATTCAGCAAATTCATATTTGAATATCATGATCTTTTTATTAAATAATATATATATGTATAATAAAACATGCAAATCGTGAACGAAACCTCCTCTAAACTGTATACATTTTTGTATATACAAACCAAATTCTTTAAATCAATTAATAATTGAGTTTACCACGTGATTATGATAACAATATAGTTTTGCTTGATTACTGATAAATGTTATTCTCATTTAAGTACATATGTATGGGAGTTATAACTAAAATGTAACCAAATATATGAAAATAAATGGAAAAAATAACGACAAGTAAATAAAAAAGGGTGAATAAAAAAAAAAAAAAAAAAAAAAAAAACTATGAATGCATTGTGGAATTTCCAGAATAGCTTCATAAGCACTACATATGTGCATAAACTTATTAAATACATTTAAAAATAGGACGCTGACATGCCAGTTTTTTATTAATTTATGCAACTTAAGGGGTGATATATTATATTATAATTTTTAAAAATAGTAATAAAAACAAAAATATCTCTCATAATGTTTCTCAAACAAATACACAAGATGAAATGAAAAATGTTTAATCAAACTACAATGTTTTATTTTTGCAACTTTTTAAAATAAAATTAGCTTTTGAATTATTTTTTTTTTTTTGAAACTATTTAAATATATTAGAAAAATAAGCACTGTTTAAATATATTTTATTTATTCATTTAAGTAATGATTTAAATGCTCCCCGTTATGCATTAAGGTTTCTAAACTCCAAAGTAGATGTAAAATAACTAAAATTAATTTTTCAAAATTAAGTATATAAGATGAAAAGAAAATTAACTTGTTTCGAAATATGTTTTATACTTACAGTCTCTCTGTTTTTTCCACACACTTATTTTTTTTTCTTATAACTGAAATTAATTCAAAGCTTAGCTTTATCATTAAACATTTACCAATCAACCTTAAACTCACCACTATAAGTTTGTTTTTATTCCTTCCAAATATTTTTGTGTTAAATATTGTGGCTCTCAATTAACGTTTCGAAGCACTTCTAAATTTGCAAAATTATTTCCAATAAAAATTTAAAAGCAAATGTATAAGATAAAGAAAATAAATTTGTTTAGCCAAAAAGGCCAATTTTTAGAACTTTCTATCTTTCTTTTTTAAGTGCATGTTTTAAGTGCAGATTTAGCTAAATTAAATTTTAATGTTTCGATTTTAATGTATTAAATGTATAAAATTCTCTGAATATAAAATTTCTTTAGAAAGCTCTTGTCGTTATCCATCAACTTTAAGCTTCAGATCAGCTTAAACTCAAACTTCTCTGTTTACTTTTAAGAAAAATAATTTTATCGTAAAAATTACACAGTAATATCAATTTAAAACATCGATAACAAATGTTGCAATAAAAAGGAACCCATTTCACTGGGAGAACTCCAAAAGTGCAAAAAATATTAAATTAAGTAGGATGAAGCTCATCGTTTACTTTCTATATATTATTTATTTATTTATCCATTCTCATAAAATCTTTAAGAATAGTTGAATTTATTTGTAAACATTGCTCGTGTATGTTTAAAACTTTTAAATTCGTAAATAGATGCAAAAAATTTTAAATTTTAAAACTTAGAGTTTGTTTATTCAAAATTAGGAAATGAACAAACTTTATGTTTTCGTACTTGAAGTTTCTGATCACTAAAATGCTCTGCGAGGCCGCTTTTTCATTCATTGTTATCGATAAGCCTTAAGCCTAAATCGCATATACATATTTTTTACTGTATCGGAAATAATTTCATCATAAAAAATTACATAATAATACAATTTTTGAATAATAGCTAATATAATAGCCCCAATAAATCAAATATATAGGATAAAGAAAATGATTCTGTTTACTTAAAACTACCAAGTTTACATTTTTTACCCTCTTATATAGGATGTGAGCTCAGTTTTATCATTAATCATTACCTATCCGTCTTAAATCTAATGTTTTCTTTTTACTCCTTCGGAAACAATTTCACCGTAAAAAGTTACATAATGATAGAATTTTGGAGTTAAGTCATCAATAATAGCTTTGTATTAAAAAAAAGAATGCATTTCACTGGGGAAATCCCAAATAGCTCGTACGATCTAAACTGGAATATCGTTCCGGACGGTTGGGCCGTCTCTTCGGCGAAATGCTCCGAGGCCGATGTTTGCCGGCTAAGAAGCGAAAGTAAATGCGGGCTTTCTCGCAGAATTTGCCGATGCTTCACCGAAGCGCGGATTAAAGATGAGGCCTACAAACCGAAAAGTGCACTCTCACTTTTATCCGACTCTTCTGCGAACTGCCTCGGGAGAATAGTTAGTTATGTAATCGTTTATACGCGCTGTTGCGTTGAGGAGAAAAAAAAAAAATAACTTATTTCTGCTTACATGGCAATTGAGTGCGATCGGGTTATAGAAATGTTTATTCAGATTATATAAGTGCATGCTTAAATATTTCTTTTCAATACTGAAAAGATTTTATAAGCAAAATGGTAAAATAAGCAAAATGAACATAAAATGGTTAAAATTTGTGAATTTTAAATTATCGGCCTAAAAAATATAACAATTTATATTTAATATAAATTGTTATATATTTGAACATGACCATGGAATCAAAAATGAGAACATGTGTTTCTCTGTTTTGAGTACATTGGGATCGGAGTGACTTTGCGTATGATACATACTTAAAATTTAGTACTTCTTACGCAGTTTTGCAAGCCCATTTTTTCTTTTTTCTTTTTCCTTTCCTTTCTTTCTTTTTTTTTCTTTTTTAATGAGACCGAAGGAATATTTTGGAAAGAAAAGGTGCTAGCTGTTTTAATCTATTGAAGCTTAGCAAGTTTATACATTGCGTCCGATTTTCAAAGTTTTTTATATTGATTTAATTTACCTTGAAGTTTGTCTACTTATCATGTATTGTGAGCATCTTCCTTGACTCTTCTGCGATTTGCCTTGGGAGATCGGTTAGCTATGCAATATTTACAGTAAAACCTCGTTACAACAATATTTTGGGGACCAAATAGATATATTGTTGTAGAGGGCTTATTGCTATATCGAGGGCCTACATATTTTGGGCATTTAATAAGGATTTTTTTTTTTTTTTACTTTAAGGTATATACCACTTAAATATTTATATTTAGAAGAAAATAGTTAGCAAAGTGTTAATAATAATAGTTAAATAATGTAAAAATAAATTTTTAAAAATTCAGAAAATGAGCAAAAGAATGTTTATATACCTGATCCAATATTTTGTTGGGTTTATTATCTTTTAACAATTAAGTAAACGGAAAAGGTATGCATTGAGTCTAGTACACGAAAATGATCTTCATTTGTCGACTAAAGGCTTGAGAAAAAATTACTGTAAAGACTTCAGAGATTGAAGAGCTTCCTGGGATGATTTTGATGGACATATCCTGTATCATCTAAATAATGATAACATCATTATCCTCTCCTACCACCATCTTGTTGTTTTCTATCTCGTCAGTAGTTTCAGAGAGAATGTCTTCATCAGCATCTCCTGTGAAAGCCATAAGGTCGTCATCTGCTGTTTAATACACTGTTAAAATTTTGACCCTTTTCCTGCATCGTCACTCCACTGCTTTTATAGAAAACAATTACTTCAGCCTATTATGGAGCATTTTCATGGGTCAAAAGAGAGAGATTCTATAAAAGCAGTTGAGTGACGATGCAGCTAAAGGGTCAAATTTTTTACAGTGTAGTCTTCCATGCTAATTCCAGATCTTGTGCCACTTCTTTTATCAAGTTAAAGTTAGGATAAAGATTTTTGGATGTTCAAAACACATTCTTGATCATATGAAAGATCTCATTCAATGAAATTTTCATCACAATCAAATTTTTTATTTTCATGACAAAAACCGAACTTTTTCTAACAATTATAATTGTTTTTCTCTATTACTTCCCACCAACTTCCAGCAACATTGTCACATACTTTCTTCACATTTCAGCTTTAAAAGGGTCTTCTATTTTATTTTCAAAATGTATAAGTAACAGCTCTGCCAACAGTTTTCTCTAATATCCTTTAAAACACTTAATTATACCCATATCTCGAGTCTGCAAAATTAAAGTACAATTGGCAAGGAAAAAAATAATTTCTACATTTTGGAAATGAGGCATGAGCGCAGAAATTATCTGCAACAAAACGATTTTTTTCTTTCTCTTCTTCATTTCTTTCTGTAATTTTTGTAACCATTCAGAAAAATATTTAGAATTTATTCAAGACCTTTTTATTGGTTTTATATTCCACGGAAAGACTTTTCAGGTTCTTAAAGCACCTTGGATACTATGTGTGTCTGTGGTTTAGAACAGTAAGTTTCTGTTTCGATTTCTTCCCTCCATAACTCTTCACTTTTGAATGCCTGTGTCCAATCGGGTAGAAGTTTGTAAAATAGCCCAGGTTCCTCTGCGTTAGAAACATCTTCTGGAGCATACTTTTTGTAAGATTTTTTTCCTCTTGTTTTGCCGCTGTTCAAATGTGTCATTAATCGAGGTAGACTTTTTCTCTCCGTAAACTTCCTGGCAAATTATTCCTTGATGATCCCGAAACGCATAAGCCAAACGTTACTACTTTTAAAATTTTCGTGCCTTAGAGTTACTGTAAATTTACGTGCTTGTGCACATAACAAGGGTCCATTTATTGGAACATTTGTTGCCTTCACCTCTTGGTACCATTTTAAAACAGCAGCATCAGTGTTTTTATTTGTCGCAACTTTCAGTCGTTTTTGCAGTGCGTTCATTGTATTTGAACTTATAATATCTTCGATATGTTTCCTAATCTTTGGGAGCATTGTAATAGTAGATTTCGATAATCCGTATTTTTTATCTGCATCAACCTGTTTCCTTCCCTCATCAATATCGTTGATAATATTCATTTTATCTCGAAAGGATAGTTGTTTTCGCTCAGCCATCTTAAGAGATAATACACTGATGAAAGAAAGAAAATCAAAAATCAAATTTTTCGTTTAAAACTCAAAATCACTAAAGACTTTAAAATCGTCCAACTTTGCACACCTTCTAAAAGCTTCAAATTCTTTTTTTTAGAATGTCACTTATAATACCTCACTTTTCCTCTTCCTCTAGCAATGAGAAGACGACAAACCAAACGATTTGGCACATGTTCCGTGACAAGGGTCATTTTTTCCCCCATCCATTTCCAAGAATTTTTTACATGGTTTACATTTACATTCCAACAATTTTTACATGGTCCTCACCAATTAAATCTGAACAATAGCCAATCTTACATTATGGAGATATGTTGAAAATCAACTATTAGTCTTCTGTTAACAAAATAGACTGAAAACGTGACAAAGATGATGAATGACAAAGTTTTTTTTGGTATTCAAAAACCAAAATATCGTTATAAAAGGAGAAAATAACATTGAATTTTTAAAAGAAAAATCGTTTTACAGGGGTTTATTGTTCTAGACAATATCGTAATATTGAGGGGAGGCTAACATTAGTTTGTATGCAAGTTCAGGACCAGGAAATATTATTGTAGTACAGGGAGTTATTGTTGTATCGGATATCGTTGTAGCGAGAGTTTACTGTATATCTTTTGTTGCATGAAGGGAAAAAAATACTTATTTCTGATTATGTGACAATTGAATGCGACCGGGTTAAATAAATGTTTACTGTGATAAAAATGTATGCTGTAACATTTGTATTCAATGCAGTGAATGCAGAAAAGATGTTGTGGGGGAAAAAAAAATTGCTTTTTATGTTAAGCTTATATGTTGCATTCGTTTTTTCAAAAAATTTTACATTGATTTAATTTACTTCAAAGTTTCTTTACTTATAATATAATGAAAGTATCATCACCAATTTTTTTGTGCTTTGCCTCGAGAGAATAACTATAGATGCGTAATCGTTTATACGTCATACTGCGTTGGGGAAAAAAAAAAAAAGCATTTTTTTTTTTTTTTTTTTTTTTTTTGCTTTTTTGAAAATTGAATTGATTGGATTAAATAAATTATTCTGGGATAAAAATGTATTCTGAATCATTTCTATATAATGCAATGAATACAGAAGAGGTGTTGTGAAAAGAAAACTTGCTTTCTATATTATGTTTATAGTATTTTTAACAGACAAAATCTGATTCAAAGAAAAGCAATTTTTTTTTTATCGAAAGAAAACGTGGATTTTGTAATTTTTACAGAATAAATCTATTTTTGTTTTGCAGAAAAACTTTTTAAATAAAAAATTACGCCTAGTTTTTTTTTTTTTTTCTTTAATAAACGGCCGTAAAAAAATAAATTTTCGACCGGCGCTAAAATTTTCTGTAGATTTTTTTTTCTTTTTACAGTGCATTGTTATTGACTTTTCTGTGATTTTAATCGGAGGAAAGTTAATTACGTAATCATTCATGCCTCCTGTCGAGTTGAAAAAATAAAACTTATTTGTACTTATACAGCAACTGAATGCGCACAAGTTGAAAAAAATGTTTATTCAGTTTATATAAATGCATATTTGAAAATTCTATTTAATGGAGTAAATGAAGTATAAATGTTAAGAAAAGAAACACTTTAAACAGTTTTAAGTGAGCGAAGCATCTGTCTTAAAGGGACTCAAAAAATCTTGAAATTGGTCAAAATATCGATTTTCTTTTTTGAATATTAACTGGAAGCTTCTTTAATTGTAAATATTTTGACACCTCATTTTTACCTATACGACTACTGTATCGTGTTATATTGTAAATTTTGTTAATAGATCCAACGCAATGACCCATACAATTGAAAACTTTAAACTTATTTTTCTCCATGTTCATATTTTTATTACTTGCTTGTTCCATAAACACTAAGGCTTTTTTGTTCATTTAAATAGAGGTTTTATTTATTTATTTATTTATTTTTTTATTTATTTTTTATTTTTTATTTTTTTTATTTTATTTTTTATTTATTTTTTATTTTTTGTTATCCAAGGTGTATTTATTTTATTTTATTTTATTTCACGAATTTAATATTTAAATTTATAGTTATTTTTAAAAATATTTAAATTGAAAGTTTGTTAGATTTTCTTCATTTTTTAATGTAAATGAGAGAAAAAAATCATATTAAATATGAAAGTCGTCCCATTTAAAAATCCATGCTTAGTTTTATGCAGTATATTTTAATGAATGAGGGAAAAAAACGAAGCAAAAATATTCATATTTATAAAAGTAATAGAGAATTTTAAAAAGTCAATTAAATATAAAAATAAATAAATTGTAATAAAATAGATTGCACTACAGGATTTTTTAAAATTTTTATTTAATTTTTAGCATTAAGTATTATGTCACCACATATATTACAATGTTAATAAAAATTTAAAAAAAAAAAATGTTTCAAAGGTGCCGTGTCTCTTTAAGTTCAAATATTAAATATGATTTTTTAAAACCTTTTTTAATGATTAGCCTCAATTCACATGAAATTTTGTCTACTTTTTATGTGTTTTGACTTATGAGCATCTCTCAGTCACAGAAAAGTGACTCTCAGTCACTTTTCTGTGAAGTGCCTCGAAGAATAGTTAGTTACATAATCGTTTATACGGGCCCTTGCGTTGTACTTCTTTCTCGGCTTATAAGGCAATTGAATAAGTTTTTTAAAAAAGTCTATTCACATTATACAAAGGGGTGCTTAAACATTTCTAATGAGTAAAATGAATACAAATGAGATGTGACAACTAAAAAATATACTGCAATTCATTAGACATACAAGTAAAAAATTATAGAAACACATGTACAATTAAAAATGCAAACATTTCAAACTAAGTTTTAACCGCTCATCAGTACAATTAAAACATTCAAATATGAACAGAAAAGTACATATCTTGTTTACAGCTAATAATTACTGACAGTTAAAATCAAAGAAAATACAAAGATAGTTATGTTACCATGGTTCTTTATACTTTCTTTGATTTTAATTGTTAGTAATTATTAACTTTACAAACATGATATCTAGTTTTCTAGTCATATTTGTAGTTCTCTAAAACTTAACCCAAAACGTTTGCATTTTTAACCATATATGAATTTATGTAATTTTTTATTTATATGTCTCATGAATTGTAGTCTATATTTTTTCTTTTTTCAATTTTGTACGTGAAATGTTAAACAATGTTTAGTTATTTTAAAAAGAGAGTTGTTATGAAAAAAAAATATTTAAAAGTTTCTATTTTTTTAACATTTTCATTTAGAAAAACATCTTTGATATTAATGTATTTCATACGATTTTTTAAAAACTCTTACGTTGATTTGATTCATATGAAGGTTTCTCTACTTGTTGGGTAATGTGAGCATCCGCACTGAATCAGCTATAATCTTGTCTCGGGAGAATAGCTATGTAATTGTTTATTTGCGCAGTGAAAAAATGCTTATTTTGGGTTATATGGTTATTTAAATGCGATCAGTTTAAATAAATGTTTATTTAGATTTTATGAATGTGTCTTAAACATTTGTACTGAATGAAAGGAATGCAAAATATATGTTATTAGAAAATATTGCTTAAACCTTTCTATTTTCAAACAATTTTAATTAAGTGAAGCATCTTTGTTTTCATATATTTTCTCAAGATTTGTTAAAAACTTTTATATTGAGTTGACTTATAGGGGAGTAAGTGCACATGTAAACATGCGACAGAAATGGACATCTCAATTTTTCAATCGTTATTATATGCTTGTTTGTTTGTTTTTTTAATTAAAAAATACACCGAAGATGATATCATTTATACATACATAGTAAAAAAAATTTTGAAGCTCTTTGACATTTTTTTTTTTTTTTTCAGTGGCCAAAACACTATTTATTGATCTCAAAAGTAAAATTCCCGTTTAATCAATAAAACGAATAACTTTATTTCTTTATTCATTTATTTTAACTTTAATATTTTAATATGGATACTAATAAATATTTTTGGATAAGGTTTTTTTTTCCCCTCTAAAATTGAGAAATATTAATGATCTATCAGTTTAACTTTAGCAACCATGGGGGCACTTGAGAACAGATTGGTTGGGGCAGATATGAACAGCTCATAAGTGCCCCAATATTCATTCTTGATTATGTTCCTTTCTTTTAACTTCAAGAAAAATAATGCCAGCTCCAAGATCTATAATTTTCTTGAAATAAAAGCCATTTTCATCACATAAATTGATTTTGTATTGAAACTTCCACAAACATATCTGTCAGCAAGCACCTAAAGAACAAAAAGCTCGTTTACTTTCAATTGTAATTTAAATAAATTTAATGTTTTCTAAAATGCAATAACTGTTATGTATCATTTTACTAAACGGTTTACAACAATATTTTTTATGCATTATTAGAACAAAAAGTATTACGTTAAACTAGAGGTATGCACGGGCCCGGGCTTGGCCCGTGTCCCGTACCCGGCCCGGCGAAATCGTTTCGAATTTTCTAACGGGCCGGGCCGGCAGATTTAGAATAGGTTTTTCAACGGGCCGGGCCGGGCCGATACAAAAAAAATATAGGGCCTGTCGGCCCATAAAAGTTCTTCTGAAAGTTTAAGCACAAACGATAAAATATGAGCTATTTTCAACGAAAATGGTTTTAACGAGAATAAGTATAAATGTGGCCATACTAGTTTGACAGCATCAATATAAAAATGCACAGTGTATCGGCATCGGAGAATTACATTATGTGTAACCCGGTTTTAATATTTTTTTAGCTGACTCATGGCGGCCCGAGATCACGCTTGCATTATTTTTCTACATATAGACTGGCCGGACCGGTACTAGAAGTAATTACTGACAGAAAACATGATTTGTAAAATTATTAACAGCGATAAAGAACTTATGTTAGCTGAGTCTTCGGATATATACTTCTTGATGATTTTTAAATTAATTTCTCAATAATGCGAAAGTTTGATACATTTTCTGATTAATTTTAAATTGTAAAAGTATAAAAGTGATAAGCCTAACTATTGAAGGGATTTGGAATCGAATAGCGAATAACATTTCTTATCCTATAACAACGTCAATTATCGAGTTACAGTTACATTTTTAAAGAAAATTGTGTCATATAAAAATATCTTTTTCTGCATAAAATTCGTTTAGAAAATATAATATGACCTAATAATTTTTATGATTGAAAATAAGTTTAAAATTTCATAAATTGAATAAAAAATTGAATCGTTAAATTTAAAAGAAAATCTGTAGTAATCGAGAAAAAAATCGTAATCTCTGATTTTAAAAATTTCGAATTTAAGTAGAAAAAACATACATCAACCCCTTTGTATCGTAAAATAATTGTCAACAATCGAATATTTTTGTAACAAAATTATCGAATGGAAGCATTTTGTGATCCATAAAATCCATTAACAAAATTCCATACAACCCGAGAATGTTTTGTAACTGAAAAAAAGCATTTAAAGTTACATTATTTGAATAAAAATTTAAATGTCAAATTTATTTTAAAAATGCTCACCAGCAATTTAAAATAATAATAATAATAATAATAATCGTTTTGATTTTCAAAATTTCCGATTTATGTAGGATATAAGGCATAATAACCTGATTGTACCGTAAAACAACAGTTAACAATATATCGCAAATAAAACTGTTTTGTGTTTCATAAAATCCGTCTAAAATCCGTCTATGTTTTCTAAGATTTTATTTTATAATTTAAAAAGAGTTAAATTATTCATAATTTAATGAAAATTTAATTGTTAAATTTATTTTTCAAATTTGGTGGCAACGCGAAATTGAATAAAGGCAAAATAGTTATGGTTTTTATTTAAAAAACTTTGTATTTATATAAAGAAAAATATGCAACAATCTGTAAGAATCATCGAAAAAAATTATTATTATTATTATTATTGTTTTTATTTTTATTATTATTATTATTATTGTTTTTATTATTATTATTATTATTATTATATAAATAGTTTTGATTTAAGAATTTTCTGTTTCATAATGAAAAAATGAACAAAAGCCTGTATGTATATTAAGACAGTTGTCAGAAATCAAATTACCCTTTTTTGGGGAGTGGGGAGGGTGTGAAATTTTTAAAATCAATATCTTTTATTTAAAAAAAAAAAAAAAAACTGTAGTACATAAAATATAAAATCCATCTACAAAATGCAGTATGATCTGAAAATGTACAACATTTTTCTTGCATTGGAAAACAATCAATCAACATTTTTCAATAGTAACAGGAATTTTTCAATGATAAAATTCTTTAAAAATGCATCTCAAATAAAAGTATCTTGTGGTGCATAAAAGTTTTGGAAATTTTTTATAACTGAAAATAAAGTTTCAAGAAAAAATGCAATTGATAAATTTATTCTGCTAAAAATCTGTGATTACCGGAAGTTTAATGGAAAAAAAATAAGCATCATTTTGATTTTCAAAATGTCCGATTTATCTTGGATAAAATGTACAACGATCTGATTTTTGTATAAAGATATCGTCAACATTGGAGCTTTTTTCTTTTCTTATGGTGAAGTTTTAAAAAAAAAAGTATCTCAAATAAAAATACCTCGTGATGCAAAAAATCCGTCTATAAAATATAATATAAATCTGCGATTTTTTTTAAGTAAAAAAGAGTTTAAAGTTTTATAATTTAAATGAAAAATTTAACTGTTAAACTTATATCAAAATAATTTGTGCAACCGGAAATATGAAAAAAATAAAATTTACAAATGCTTTAATTAAAAAAATTCCCGATTTATATTGAATAAAATTTTTTGAGAAATCCATTTGCATAATAAAATATATATCAACTATCGAGTTACTTTTTTTGTCATTTTTATGGTGAAATTTCTAAAGAAAAGTATCTAACGAAGGCATTTTGTGATGCAAGAAAATAAAACGCATCAATAAATTATAACACGGTTTGAAAATTTTATATATTTGAAAAAAAGTTTAAAATTTCATAATTTGATTGAAAAATTTATTAAATCACTTTTTAAAAAATCTATGGTTATCGGTAAAAAAAAAAAAAATCATAATTGTTTTGATCACGAAACTTTCAGATTTACCTAGAATAAAATGTACAACTATCTGTTTGTGTCGTAAAACAATCGTGAACAACCTAGTTAATTTTTTTTTCCGTGATATCGGGGAACTCCCTCTACTTTCCCTATATCTGGCAAAGCAAGGAAGTAGTGACAAAGAAGCGCCCTGCATTGTCGCCTAAACAGACTTTCGCCTTACTTTTCTGCGTGTGAAAGGGTTAAAAGCAGTGGACATTCGAAAGTTTTTGCCCGCCTCTCTCACTTTCTCTGCTCCAGAACCAACTTTTATGGCCCAGTTCCCACGTGACGCAGATGTTCCTGCATAGGTTATCAGCTGCCATTGTGCCGCGCGGACTTTAAAAAAATTTTTTACAGATTTTTTTCGCCTTCTTTTTGCAAAGCCCTTACTTCCTGGCGTGGTTGGGAAACGACGTAACCCTTTCTCTCCCCACTTAACCCATTGCTGCCAATTCTTCGCTCTATTCCGCTCCATCTAATGCCCGGATGCATACTTTCGGCTTTCACTTTCGTTCACTCTGCTTCCCCTTTCTCTACCCATACACTTGGCTGCACTGCTATTGTTTACACCACTTCCAAAACACAGCGCCCCATTTTTTCATTTCTTTCCCCCCTTTTTTTTAAAATCCCCAATGACCAATGTCCAAGCTAAAAATTATTTTTGATCATTGTAAAAATTTTGCACGGGTCGAAATTTGCATTTAACGCACTATATTTCATGATTCTATATGTGTGTATTAAAAATATATGCTTCGTATTTTTAATTATGTATGTTGAAAATATACGTATTATAATCAGTAAAAGAATTCAACGAGCAACGAGGCTGTAAAGATAATATGACAAATAATATGACAAATCAATTAAATAAAAAAATATGTATTTAAACTTTTATATATACAATAATAATAATAATAATAATAATAATAATAACGATAAAGATAATAATAATGATAATATAAAATACCAGTAAGTTATGATATGATAATATCATTTTATGACAACATTATAATTAACAATAAGTATAACAATAAGTATAAATGTACATGCAATTTACGCTGATTTTTTTTAAAATCATGTTATCACATATAATCTAATCATAATACATTACAATTGATTTTATACGTATTTTATTTTTTTATTATTATTATTCTACTATTACTGTTATTACTGTATTTATAAAAACTGAAATAAGTATCTGTTAAATTTAATTGATTTGTCACATTTTCCATATAGCCACATTGCTCGTTGATTTTTATTACCGTTTGTACAAAAAATGTATTTTTATATGCGCCAAATTATTATTTATATTTTCTAGAAATGTTTGCAGTAATATATATCGTGTACAGAAAAAAATAAAAATAAAAGAATTTTCTTACTAAAAATTAATTAAATGAAAAAAAAACCTCTGTTAGTCAACATGAAGAAGTGGAAAATTTTATGGAATTTGGCACTGGTGAGAAATGAAATAATAAAAATATAAATATAAATGTATATGTTACTTTTATAGATATATATAAAAACAATAGACAAATATGTGTAAAAAATAAAATGTTGTATAAAAATTTACATGATAGGTATAAATTTATTTATAATATACCGTATATACATATAAGTATACTGTGTATAGAAAAGAATTTTAAAAAATTCTTAAAATTAATAAAATTAAAAATAAAATTATACATTAATCAAAATGAAAAAGTGGAATTTTTTGTGGTATTTACCACGTGATGAGAAATATAATAAGAAAAAATATAAACATATGAATATGCATATGAATATATTTTGTTTTTATATAAAAAGTACAGAAATAAAAGAAACTGTGATATGAAGTTAAATTATATGTTATAGAAAAATATATTTATCATGACTCCCATTTTGTCTCATAAACTGAATCTTAGAATACTTGATATCTACACATATTTTCCTACATTTGTGCTTCCTTTTTTGTCTATACACAATATGTTTATATATATATACTAGCTGCCTTCGCCCGCTACGCTGGTCAGAACTATGCTGTTATCTTACGAACTACTGGATTTAAAAGAATTTGCTTAGTACCATTCGATTCAGCATGAAAAAATACACTTAAATGTGTTATCAGTTGAAAAATAACTACAAAAGCGGATTTTTAAGGAATTTTTTAAAAGTTCGTTCTTTTTTTACCCCCATTAGGGGTGGAATTTTCAAAAATCCCTTCTTAGCAGCACTCGATGTTATAAGAAGTATTTTTACCTCAATTTTCAAGATTTTTGGTTCGGTAGATTTTTTTGTGCTGTGATTAATACGAAATCCAGACTTTCTTTTATATATATAGATAAGGATTGAAAATTTCAGATTTTTGCCCCGAAGACTTCTACAAATTAGGAAAATGGGAAGTATTTCACGAACTACTGGATTTAAAAGAATTTGCTTAGTACCATTCGATTCATCATGAAAAATGCACTTAAATGTGTTATCAGTTGAAAAATAAATACAAAAGCCGATTTTTAAGAAATTTTTTAAAAGTTCGTTCTTTTTTTTACCCCCCTTAGGGGTGGAATTTTCGAAAATCCCTTCTTAGCGGCACTCGATGTTATAAGAAGTATTTTTACCCCAATTTTCAAGATTTTTGGTTCGATAGATTTTTTTTGTGCTGTGATTAATACGAAATCCAGACTTTCTTATATATATATATGTATCTTAATATGCGTACCTAAAACATACACAAACTTATAATTTGATTTATATGTTTTTTATAGTTCATTTATGATTAATTCCATGACAACTTGTCATGTCTGTCAAGCAACTAAAAATCGCTATGCTTGTTTGTCACCGTTATTTTCTAAAAGTTTCCTTCCCCCTATTCAACTGATGAGATATCTCCGATAAAATAAGTTACATTTTTGCGTTCTAAAATATTGGTAGCCAAAAATCGTTGCATGTGATAGACATGACATGTTTTCATGGAATTAGCCTTATATGCATTATTTCCCAAAAAATATCATTTAAAAATCGAGATTTTTTTTCGCTTCAGAAACTGTTACTAAAATTATGTAATAACCTATATATAAAGTTTCAGACTATGGGTAATTTTTACGAATTTTGAAGACGCTTTCTAATTTATCTATGTATAACTACTTTAAAGGCATTATCGGTTATTACTATTTTTAAGTGTCATTTTAAACTTACGTAACCAGAGTTTATATACTTTTAAAATTTTGATTTAATATTTAACAAGCATCGAATTTCTTAAATAAAACAAGTAGAAAAAATTTTATGAGTAGACATTTTCTTGGAATTTACCTTATTATGAGAAACATAATAATAATTATTAATAAAAAAAAGGAACTGGAACTTAAAAAAATATCTTCCTACTTTTTTAATGCATATTATTACATATCTTTAGATATTTAAACTAGGAACAGCCGTGCTTTGTTTGGATTCGCGATGCATTATTCCACAAAATAAATATTTGAAAGTAACACTATTTTTTATACTATTTCTGCATCTTTATTTAGCAAAAAATTTTATTTTGTGTTTTGGCGCATTTTAATTTTAGAAATGTAAATTTAGCCAAATAACTAAGTATTTCCTCGACATTTTTTTATTTTATGATAACAATTAATTTTATTTGTTTACAATTCTTTTGTTGCCACATTACAAAAAGAATCCAAAAATATGTCTTCCCTTGATTAAATTAAAAAACACTTTTAAGATATTTTGGCGGAATAATGAAAATATATTTTATTTATTTGATTAATCATGATTATATCTATAATTATTAACTCTATGATTTATTTTTCTTCTGAAAATATGCGTGTTTCATTTTCTATTTCCAAAAATGCGTCCGTAATGGAAAAGCATGTAAAATAAATTAATTACAAAAGTAATTTTTTTAAGGTTATTCTGTAAAAAAAATATTAATATTGTGCAAATCTACATATCATAATTTATTTTTATGTTTAATTTCAATTAAAAATACTGAATATTTTTTTTTTTTTTTTTTTTTTTGTAAAGTATACGACAAAATGTAATTTGTGTAGCCTAGTAGAGGATTTGCTTCGCTCATCCTAATAATGCAAAAATATCAAAATCTCACATACAAAAAGTTTTCTTTAAACAATGTTAAAATCAGAAAATGTGAAGAATTGTGAAAATTTACACACAATATTTTTATGATATATACTGGTATACATATATATATAATATATATGTATATATATACATAAAAGGAGAAAAAACTTTATCCTTGAATTTAGTTGAAAAATGTCGGTACACTTAGGGGTAGAAAAGAAATCATTGCTTATAAATGATATTTAAAATTTAATAGTTATTTCTTTTCTTTCAGATATTCTTATTTATATTTCATAAATCCAGTTTAGTTCTTATAAATTGAATTTTAGGTATGCATTAAATTTCAAAGATATAGTTTTCTTCATTTGAAGATAATCAGAATCTTTTTTTTTTTTTTTTTTTTAATATTTGGCTTGGCCCCACCCATATCACAGGGGGAAAAAATAACACCAGTCCGGCCCGAATGAAACAACGAGTCGTTCAAGTTCGAATAAAATAGGCTGCACGACACCATGCAGGCCTGTAATATACTTTTGAATTTCCTTTTATATACTATCTTAGTTATTCTATTTTAATTAAAATATTCTTGCATTTCTATGTATTATTATTTTTTCTTTTATTTTGATATGTTTAAATATGTATTGAGAAATATGCATATAAAAGTTTGCAATATATATATATATATATATATATATATATATATATATATATATATATATATATATATATATATATATATATATATATATATATATATATATATATATATATAATCTGCAAAATCTGTTATATAATGCAACTAGGGCCTAATTAAAGCATGAAACATAGTTCTGGCGCTCTTGACTTTTACGATCCCCCAAGTTTGGTATGCTATTGTAGTAAAGCTGATATTTTAAATCTACACCCAGAAAAAGGAATTGATTAAAACTACAAAACATGTTTTGTTGAGTACATTTTGCTTGTTTTAAGCGAAATTTGTAGTTAAAGAAAAAAAAAAATCTGAATTGGTGTGCAGTAGCCATAGTTCTCTCACGCAATTTTGTTTAATTGACTTATATAGCCATAAAGGATTAACATAATTTTTGGATGGTATAAACTTTTCAAGTTGAGACAGATTAATGACGTTATTATTACGTTATTATGCATTTCGGATGAAAATTGGGAGCGGAAAATTTAAAAAAAAAATCGATAATATTTTTTTTGTTTATTCAAACAAAATTTCCGTTGACCTATATTTAAACCAAAAGTTTGTTGGATCAAACAAATTTTTGTTGATTCAACAAAACTTTTTTCTGGGTGTATATTGACGTTGTACTAAGAAAAATCAATATTTTGTATGTTTAGAGTAAGATAAGAATAAAAACAGAAAATATATGTAATGGGGTGAGGCTAGTTATTTTTCTTTACATTATCATGTAAGTTGGTTCATTGCCAAATATTGTCATACTTGTACAGTTGCAGCAAATAATAACACAAGTTTATTGGGATAAAACTTTTATTCCTATAACGTTACATTATCTTTTTAAAGCCTGTCAAACTTGCAGTTAGAATCAACCCATTTACCTGGTACAACATGCCAAGAAAATGCGTCACCGACTAATGTGGTCTGTATTAGGAACGAATGGATCGAAAACCCGAAAAAAATATAAATGTAAAATATATATGTAATGGGACGCGACTGGTTCCTCCCCCCCCCCTCTTTTTTTCATCATCATGAAAGTTAGTTCGTTGTCAGATATAATAATTCATGTGCAATTGTAGTAAATTATATAACACAAGTTCATTGGGCCAAAACTTTAATTCGTTCAACGGTACATTATCTTTTTAAATCTCACCTAAATTGCAATAATAGTTAGTCCGATTTAACTCGTACAACAGGACGAGAAAATACGCCACAGAGAACGTAATCTGTATTAGGAACTTATTTATCGAATATCCATCAAATTAGACGTGCATCATTATTGTGTGTTTATTTAATAATTTTTAACAGTTTCGTGATTTTTACCAGTAAGGGGGCAAAGCACCAAATAGAGACTTACTTTAAATGAATTACCGTTTTTGATTTATGTCTGGATCACTTGCTGTAGAATTTCCCGGGATCAACTCACTCAAAACGGACAGTATAAGATTCACACACAAGGAGACGGCAAGGGTGTGAGTAATGCAATGCTAATAACTTTTGTTTTTTAATCCAATGAAATGTAGTCATTATGTTTACTGTTTTTATACTCGAGTTCGTATTGTTCTGGTGACGAATCATCATGTACAATATCAAAAATCATTTTTTCACATTTTTCACTGAAATGTATTAAATTCTTCATCTTGGAAAAATCCCTTTTCATTTAATATTTCCAAAGTCTTATCTACAGTTCATTGCCAATTAACATTGAATCTTCAAGTATAACAGATGAAGATTTTGATGCAATTAAATTATTTTTGGTAAGACCTTCATAATATACTACTGCATTTTTCAATAACAATTTTGACTTATCCCAGCACGAAGATTATTCAGGAATAGGATCTGTATGTAAAGAGGAGCCAGGAAAATCTTCGCTGGTCGCCATTTTGCTAAAAAAAGATGGTACATTACATATCACAGAAATACCAAAAGACATCGTTCAAAGTAAACACATGCAAAAAATAAAGTTTTTTTTTTCTCAATAATTACTAATTATTCCGCGCTACGACTTTGGTCATACAAGCTTACATTTACACAGAAAAACTTACTTTGATTTGGATATCCCACATCCTTGCTGCCTCCTTGTCAGATAAGAATATTTAATCTTAAAATTACATCGAATTTTAGAATTGCACGTAATGAATGTCATGCTGAGAAACACACTTACCTACATCGAAAAGGTTTTGAGGTTTCCATAAAGTTATGAAAAATGAAGCTGGTAATTTAAATTTTAGCTTTAGGATTTAAATTTAAATTTTGAGTTTTAGTAAGATTTTATTAGTATTATTATTATTATTACTTTTATTATTATTATTATTATTATTATTATTATTATTATTATTATTATTATTATTATTGATATGAAAGGTATTAACTTTCCTCTATGTTCTACAGTTGTATAATTTATAACTGTTAATTTCTTATTCTGAATCTGCTCCTTTTACATTATTTGTGTAGCCCAAGATTTATTGAAAAAATTGTAAGCGCTATACATGAATATAAGAATGCGAGAAAGAGAAAGAATTTTTAGTGTATTTTACATACTTTTCTGACTTCCCGAAGATAGAATGATTAATTTGATATGATTCTTTGGGCCGCCGTAATAATGACCGGACTCTCAAGTCGTACATCTCTCAAACTTCACATAAATATTTTGAATATGAATTTATACATTCATGTCTGTATTTCAACACACATAATATGTTTTTTTTTTTTTTTTTTTTTTTTTTGGGGGGGGGGGGATTCGGAAGAATGACCATCGAAGGAATACCAGGCCCTGAGCCTCTTTCGGCTTGATTGAGTCCTAAATGCTCTGCTGAAAAATTCTCTCATTTAATGTGTTTTAATTTGCTAGCGATAAAAACAACGATAAACACAACATTTTTTTTTTTTTTTTTTTTTTTTTTTTTTTTTTTTTTTGAGGGAGTGAGACGAGCAATTCAGAATTTTGGCTGTTTTTGTAGTAACATATAGAATAGATGTTTACTTATGTAAATTTAACAGCTATATTTCTGTTTTTGAGAAGAATCTCAATTTTGAATTTTCCGTAAATTTACATAAATTTTAAGGTAGATGATAATTAATAGAATTTCTATTATTTCACCAAACAACTTTTAGCAGTAATAATACTGCTATACTATAGCAAGTAACTATCTATAATAAAGAACACGCACTTCTTTTTATCGTATATATCAAGGATATTCTTAAAATTAGAATTTGTAAATATCGATTTGCTACTGAAAATTATTCTTCTCTCTGAATAGTTTTTAATTATTTTAATTTAAAATTTGTTTGGACAATATTTTTCATACAATCTACTTCCTCCAAGCAAACGAAGTGTATTGTCAATGCCAGAAAATAAAACCTTAAATATGCTACAACAATTTCAAATTTTGAATTTATAAATGAACGGTACATATTAAATAAAAATTATATAAAATATAAGGAATAATTCTTTAAAGTAAATCTTCAAAATTTTCTTAATTGTTTTTTTAAAATGTCACATGTTAACAGTTCTTTAAAAGGTTCCGTGTTAATTAATACATTTTTTAAAAATATAATTAAAAACTCTTTATAAGAATTCTATAAAATGTAATTAATTATTCTTTAAAATAATTCTTTAATAGTCTAATAATTTTTTAAAATGTAATTAATAATTCTTTAAAATGTTACTTGTTAATTAGTAATTCTTCAAAACAATTCCTTAAAATTTAATTATTTATTCTTGAAAATGCCACACGATACTTAATGCTTATTTGAGATATAATTCATAATTCCTTAAAATAATTGTTTAAAACCTTGTATGCAAATTCTTTAAAATACAAAAATTCTTTAAAATATTATCTGTTAACTGAAAATTCTTAAAAAGGTAATGAGCCTTGTTTTTTAATATTTTACATGTTAAATAGCTTAGAAAAATAATAAATACTTCTTTAGAATATAATTAATTATCCTTTAAAATTTTGCGTGTTCAATAATAATTAATTCAAGTGTCATATATTAAATTATAATTCTTTAAAATGCAACAAATAATATTTTAAATAATTCTTCCATACGTTTCATGTTAATTAATAATTATTTCATATGTAAGAAGTAATTTTTAAAAATATTTTTTTAAGCTTCTTAAAATGTACTTAATTATTCCATAATAATTAATTCAAGTGTCATATATTAAATTATAATTCTTTAAAATGTAACAAATAATATTTTAAGTAATTCTTCCATACGTTACATGTTAATTAATAATTATTTCATATGTAAGAAGTAATTTTTAAAAATATTTTTTTTAAGCTTCTTAAAATGTACTTAATTATTCTTTAAAACATTTCTTGAAATTTTCGCATGTTAATTTGTAATTCTTTAAAATGTTTCATATTAATTAATATTTTTAACGTAATTAATGATTCTTTAAACTAGTAATTTAATGTCTTATAACTTAGTTATTAGTTTTTTAAATGTTACACGTTAATTAGTAATAATTATTTTAAGTGTAATAAATTTTTTATGAAATAAAACATATTAATTATCAGGTCTTTATAATAATTTACAAAAATGTTATGTGTTAATTAAAATTTATTTAAAAAGTAATTAATACTTTTTAAAATATAATTAAGAACTCTTTAAAATGTAAAATGTTCACTAATACTTCTTTAAAATATAATTAATAATTTTCTAAGGATTACATGTCCAATAATAACTAACTGAAACAATTCTTTAAAGTGTTACAGGTTAATTAATGTTTCTTTAAAATGTAGTGAATATATTTTAAAAATAATTCTTCAAGACTTTACATATTAATTAATAATATTTCAAATGCAATAATTTTTTAAATAATTTTTTTTAATGTAATTTATAATTCTTTGAAATGTAAATGTAATTTCAAGCAATTGAAATACAGTATTCAAAATACTTTAGATATGCATCTCATTTTTTAAACTGAACTATCTATTCTTAAAATTTTCAAATTACCGAAAGTGTACGTCTTTTTATAATTATTATGAAAGAAAGAACAAATTCAAGCTGAAAATAAATCACAATATATCAAAGCGTTCAAGACAAATCACATATTACCAGTGAATTATTCTATAAAATAATTCTAGGAAATGTCACATGTTACATACTGATTATTTAAAATTAAATTAATATATTTTAATGTTACGAGTTAATTAATGTTTTTGAATAATTCTATAAATTTTGCTCAGAAATCAATATTTTTAAAAAATGCAACATGTTAATAAATATTTTTTTATGTAATTAATATTTCTTTTAAAAGTTACACATTAAATGATGATTATTTTTAACATATTAAATAATTATTTGAAGTATAATAAATATTACTGTTAATGGTACATATTAATTATTAGATCTTTAAAATAATCCGTTAAAATGTTGCTTATTAATTTAAGATTTCTTTTAAAAAGACTTCTTTAAAATGTAATTAATGACTCATTAAAATATTACATGTTTATTAATAATTCTTTTAAGTATAGTTCTTTGAGGAGCTATTTCAGTCACCTGGAAAGAGACGCTAGCTAATGTTAACTGTATAAAAATTTTTACGATATCTCGTTTACATTTTAATCTTTCAAAATAATTTATTTGTAGCGGATAGCTAAATTTAGTCTCTACATCTGCTTTTATTATTATTATTATTATTATTATTATTATTATTATTATTATTATTATTATTATTATTATTATTATTATTATTATTATTATTATTATTATTATTATTATTATTATTATTATTATTATTATTTGGATTTTGCTTGCGGGGTTTTTTTTTCCCAAGAAGAAAGACATTTGTTTAATAATTCTGAAATGCAAATGCAATGGAGATACCTTTTAAAATTTCTTTTATAGGATTAGCATTAGTGAGCGGGTCTTTTCAGGTGACTGAAGTAGCCTCTTGAAAAGCATATGTTAATTAATAAATCATTAAAATGTTACATGTTAATTAAAACTTCTTTTCTATTTTTTTAGTTAAAGTTTTTAAAAAAAGTAATTAAAAATTCTGAAAATAGATTATTTAATGCTGTATGTTAATTAATACTTGTTTGAAAAATAATTAATACTGCTTTAACATGAAATAAATAATTCGTTAAAATGTATCATAAAATGTTACACGTTATTTATTAATTCTTTATAATGTTACTATAAAATGTCTTTAATGTAATACTTTAAAATGTAACAGTTGAATTAATAATTCTTTTAAATGTAAGAAACAGTTATTTAAATTGTTTCATATTAATAAGTCTTTAGAATAATCCGTTAAAATGGTAAATGTTGATTAACATTTCTTCTTCAAATTATTAAATTTTAATTAAAGATTACTTAAAATATTTCTTTTAAATGCTACATGTTAATTAATTATTACATAAAACATATTTTTTAATATGTTACATGTTAATTAATAAATATTTAAAATTTAATAAATAGTTCTTTAAAATGTAATAAATTTTCTAAATATCATATGTTATTATCAATTCCTCAAAGTGTAGTTTATAATGATATAAAATGTTAAATTTGAACTAATAATTCTTTAAATTAACATTTAAAACATAATAACTAATTTTTAGAAAATTATTAAAAAGTTCCTTAAAATGTTACGTATTAATTAATGAATCAATAAATAATTTATTAAAAAGTTACATGTACATTAATAGTTTTTTAAAATAATTCTTTAAATATTACATTTTTAAAAGTATAATAAAAATATTCTTTAAAAAGTAATAAATAATTCTTTAAAATGTAATACACAATTCCTTAAAATGTTACACATTAATTAATAAAATATTAAAATAATTCATTAAAAATTTACATGTTAATTAATATTTCTTTAAAATATTGCATATCAATTAATAAATGTTTAAATTGCAATAAATAACTCTTTAAAAGACAATTAATCATTCTTTAAAATGTAATTAATAGTTCTTTAAAATGTAATATTTAATTCCTTAAAATGTAATAAATTTTTTCCTTACAACATTCCTTAAAATGTTCCATATTAATTAATAAATTTTTAATATAATTCGTTAAAAAGTTACATGTTCATTAATAATACTTTAAAATAATTCTTTAGAATGTTACACATAAATTAATAAACCTTAAAAATAATTCTTTAAAATGTTAAATATAAATTAATAATGCTTTAAAATTATTCTTTGTAGTATTATATGTTAATGAATATTTCTGATTGTTCTGATCACATTTGAAAAATATTATCTTAATCATTTACACATTTTCTAACAATTCTACTAAAACACTCAAAAACATTGAAATTTCATAAGCAATTGTATCTCACCTTAAAAAATTTCTTTAAATATGAAGAGTATAATCAATGAAAAAGTCTTAAAATTTTTCATATTTTTGAATTCTTTCTGCTGATGTTTTAGTTATTTTTAATATCAAGGATTGTGGATTCGATTAAAAGCTATTTAAGATTTCTTTAACAACAACCTTCCAACATTTTTCCTTAAGTATATAACTTCTGGAGTTGATAATCTGTTAACAAACTGCTATGATCACCTAGCCTGATATTAAATATATATATTTATTTATATATTTTCTAATAAAGTGCCACAGGCAATGAATCTTGAATTTTCTTCACATTTTCTTACAAAGAGCTGTTTACAAATTTTCTTATTAATATTTTTCCAAACAATACGATAACAGAAAAAAAAATTAAACAGCAACTTTCACCTTTGTAAGTTAAATGAAGGAGTGTTAAATTATTTATTATATTTATTAGTAAATTAAGATGATTCTATAAGATATGTCTTATTTTTCTTTTTTAAAAACATAATATTTTCGAAACATATTTTGTCTTCATTAGGTTTCTATCAAATCATTATTTTTCATATCAAAAATGGATGCTAAATAAATTTTACGTTTACAAGCTGTTTCATGTTAGTAAAATAATTGTAAATACATTTATAAAATACATTGAAGATGTAATTCACAGGTGTGTTATATTTTTCACACGCAGTGCATATGGAAATTTTTTTAACAGAAATTTCCAAAATAATTTCTCTGATCCAGACCTCAGTAATATTGTAAATTCCTTGTTGAAATTGATTATCCTTCCTTAGGGAAATATATAAAAGAGCACAGAAACTTTTCAAGTACACATTTATTGAATAGGTAAATGTAATTTACTTTTTCATTGTCTTTTTAAATTCTTTTCTTCTAAAAATTAAAATTAATTTCATAAAGTTATTTAATATATTTTTTTAATATGGCGTGTAAATTTTTATTTGCTTTCACATACATAAATTTGAATATCTTTAAGTGACATTAAAAAAAAAAAAAATTGTACCTTAATATCTTTCACCTAGTATGTTCTTGCTTATAAAATTTAGTACATTTCTAAAACTTTATAACATGTACTACGAAAAAAAAATAACAGTTATAAATTACTATTATTTTCAAATAACTGAAATGTATTATTTATTCAAAATATGTCAGATATGCATCTCGTGTTTCATATGCATCTATTCACAAATGTTTCAAACTTCTGAAAGTATATGTCTTTTTGTTATTATAAAGGAACGAACAAAATCAGATTCAAAATAAATCACAAAATATTAACGCTTTCAAGACGTATCACATAATGGTTTAAGATGATTGTAGTGCTTTAAATATTTAAGATGTGAAATATATCCATTACATTTTTAATTCTTTTCCATCTTAATTTCCAAAATGCCTAAGAAATGTACCGTCTTGCTCATTTTCATTCAAAGACTTATTTGTTAATTTAGCCTTTAACATCATACTATTATCAAAATACTACCGAAATTTAATATATTTTGTGATATTAGTTTAAAAAATATTCCAATTTCAAAGTACATTTTGAACGCATCTCTGATTTTTCATGCGATAATGACTTAATTCGCATATTTAAAAATAATGATTATCATTGTTAAGCAACTGAAATACAGTATTCAAAATATGTCAGATATGTATCTTATTTTGTAAAATCAAAAATATCTATTCACAAGCTTTTCAAACAATCGAAAGTGTACGTCTTTGTTTTAATCATAAAAGAAAGAACAAATTCAAACTTAAAATAAACCACAGAATATCAAAGCTTTCAAGAAGAATCACATATTTATCAGTGAATTAAGACGTGTTTAGTGCTTTAAATATCGAAGGTTTGAAATATATCCATCACACTGTTTGTTCTTTTTCTTCGTAATTTCCAAAATGCTTGAGAAATGTACCGTCGTTCTTATTTTCATCCAGATACTCTTTGTTAATTTGACAGTTAATGTTAGATTATTATTATACTGTCACCGAAATCCAGTGCACTTTTTGATATTGTTTTTAAAATATCCTACTTTCAAAATATATTTTAAACACATCCTTAATTTTTCATGAAATAATGATTTCATTCACATTCTTAAAAACGATGCCGTAAGTTCTGTGTAACGTTCCGGTCGCTATCCTGCGAACTCTTCCTCCATCGTAACTGTTTCGACCACGCACTGGTCCGTTAGAAGCAACCCGGAAGTAACTCTCCTATATCCTCTAGTTCGTCATTAAATTGAGAGATTGAAGGGCCATCTGTCGGCCCGGACAAACCCATGCTAGCCCGCGCTGTCAACCATTGGTGTTATTCCACACCCCTCCCCCTCCGGCCTATTCAAGGGATGGTTATGCTCTTCTCCGGATCTGCTGCCGCTTCATCTTCCCCATCTCTCGGACCGAAATTCGGCAGAGAAGCCTCTACTCTGAGTACGCACATTTCGGATTTCTAAACAATAATTGAATGGATGCCTTGAAGATGTTAAAATTTTTGGAAAATTTAGTTTTTTGTTGGAAAAGAGAATGATGGGATGATGGATGGTTATCAAGTGTTACAAATTACAGGGTCATAATATACAAATTTGTTTGTTAAAAAAAAAAAAAAAAAAAAAAAAAAGGTGGCTCTAAAATTCCCTTCTCAACAATATAAAATACAAGTTATTATTATGTGTGTTGTTTTGCATATTTTGGATATTAATGTAAACAGTAATTTATGTTAAGCAATTTTTTATTAAAATTTCAGGATAGAAACGGTAAAATCTAAAGGCATAAAATTGGCAGATATAACTAATGAAGTTATTTCAAATTGAATGGTGTTATCTATTTTTCGATAAATATATTACTTAACGAGTTTTAAGCGATTTCTGTCACGTGATGACAGGCAAGTTTTTCTCCTTTCCTGCGCTAATGCGTTCAAAAATTCGGTTTCAAACGCCAAGTAGGAGAATGTTTTCTGAGAGATTTTCTGGTTTACGCAAAAATGGAAAATACCATTGGATTATATAGTTTCTGAATAAAAACACCAGCCTACTTCATACATTTTTGAATAAAATGAATCAATAAATGTATGAAAAAAGTAGTTTATTATTATTATTATTATTATTATTATTATTATTATTTAAAATCCAAATAAATTAACCATCCTGGTGAATTCCATATTTCTTTTCGAACGTTGATTATCTCTCTAGGGCTAGTGGCACCAGCATAAAATGCATACACTGTAAAAAATTTTAAACTTTTGCTATATCGTTACTCCGCCACTTATATAGAAAACGATTACTTCACTGTATTAGGGCCATCTGTCAAAATAGAGATATTCTTTAAAAGCGGTAGAATGACAATGCAGCAAAAGTTTCATATTTTTAACAGTGTATGTCGAAGCAGGGACTGCCACCATTAATTTGCCAGCATTAACTTTAAAATCAATTAAGTATTTCCAATTATTCCATGGAATCATAATAAAAAAGTCTAAGTTTTTTTTAGAATTTTTTTTGTTTCTGTCAACTTTAGGTGATAGTGGCGCCGGCTTAAAATATAGCCTGTGTAGGATCAGAGTCTGTCATCATTGATTCACAATTATTACTTTTATAATTGACTTATTATATCCTGAGACTGCATAGAAATCAAAATTTAGCAGTTTTTAGAATTCTTTTTGATCTTTCTCATCTCTTCACAACTTTTTTAATTTCGAAGTTACTTTTGATTGTTCTTAGTGGATAATTTTATTTTGTAAATGACTATAATGTCATATTTAAATTTTCTAGCCGCTTTAGTATCACAGCTATCACAATTTAGAATGTCTTTTGTCCTTGCAATTGTCGGGTTTTAGTGGAACACACATAAAATATAGCTTATGTTTGAATAGGCTCTATCACCACCAATGTAAAAACATTATTTTTTTTATCTTTTTTTTCTTTAATAAGATGCATAAAAATCATAATTTAGAACGCTTTTCATTCAAATCATTCTATTACATTTGGATTTTTTTCGAAGGTTCTTAGAAAACATTTGCATCTTGTAAGTAATTATCATAACAAATTTCAAAATGTTAGACACCAAATTTGCACAAAATAAATAAATAAATAAATAAATAAATAATAAAAAAGAAATAAAAAGAAAGAAAGAAAGAAAAGAAAAGAAAAGAAAAGAAAAGAAAAAGAAAATAGAGCTTTTTTTTTACTTGTGTAGTCCAAAGGTGGTAGTGACAACTACTTACAATATAGCCTGTGAAGCTGGGAATGTCACCATCAATTTTCAACCATTACTTTTGAAATCTGTTTGATATTACCTTCATGTAGAAATCACATTTACTTTTTATAAGTAATTACCTTGTCATAGTTTAAGTTACTTTCTGATATTGCTCACAAATTCGCAATAAGAAAACGCTTTTCGTGCACTTTCATCCTTTTTAAATTTTATTTATTATTTTTTTAAAGGAATGTTATTACATATCATTTATATCTACTAAGTAACTGCATTCCTAATTTCATAAATCAACATTCTTCAAAAATACGAAAATGGTGAATTTAGAACGGTTTTAGCTCCTATATTCCCTTTGCGATTTTGTCAAACTATATAAAATATAGCCCATCTTGCAGCAAAAGTTGTCACTATCATTTCTTAAATGGGTTCGGTGTTTTCTAAAATTGCGCAAAAATCAAAATTTCTTTTATGAGTGTTTTTTTTTTTTTTCGTATTTTTAGAGCAAGTGCTGTCACTATCATTTTGACATCATTATTTTTAAATTGATTTGAAACTTCCTTAATATGTGAAGAAATCGCGATTAAAAAAATTTTTTTAGAATGCTTTGGTGCACAATTTCACCCCTTTTAAATTTCGGGTTCTTTGAAAAATCGTCTTAAAGATCATTTGTAACTTATAAGTAATTGCTGTGCCAAATTTTATATTTCTAGACCCTTCAGTAGCAGAAAACTCGCATTTTTAGAACGTTTTTTGTTCTGGCACCCTCTTTGGGGTAATAAAACCGACATAAAATGTATCCCATGTAGGAGCGAGGACCGTCACCATCATTTTGACATCCTTTTTTTTTTAATGGTTCGTTACTTACCGAGATTTCTTAAAAATCTATATTTAAACCATTTTTAGAACGCTTTTTGAGCATTTTAAATTTCTTACTTTTTAGAAAATGTTCTTACAGACCATTTATATCTTATAAGTAATTAACATGCCAGATTTTATGTTTATAGGCCCTTCAGTAACAAAAAAACCGCATTTTTAGAACGTTTTTTTGCTCCTACACCCACTTTGGGTTTGTGGCATCGACATAAGATGTAGCCTATTTTTGATTCAGAGCGAACACTATTATTTTGGTACCATTGCTATTGAAATCGGTTCGATAGTTCCGGAGCTCACCTCCTACAAATAAACAAAGTTTACCTCTTTATAATATAGATATAGATAAATAATATTAAAACACCAAAACTGGTTAATAAAAATGCAAAATCCACATTAGATTACTTATACAGTGGAGTACGGCATATCTATTGCACGGAAAACAACTGGCATACTCCGACTATCATATGAAAGCTGCGAAAAATAAGTTTCGTAAAATCGTTCTACCAGATCCAACAGAATTTTGTTGTAGCTGTACGGAGATATGAAGAGATGGAGGTCTAGTGTTTCCATTTACCCTATGCAAGATGATAGTTTTTTTTTTTTTTTTTTTTTTTTTTTAAATGACTGAAAAACTTAGCATTCTTCATTTGGTAGAGGATGTAAGTAAATATAGTATTCTGGCATCAAAGATGTGGCTACCGCATTCCCTTGAAAGCAGAAATCAGTCTCTGCATGGTAAGTATGCCTTTTTTCCCGTTTATTGTTTATGTAATATTTCAATGTACGAGAAATCTTAAGGCGAATTTTACATTTTTATTTACCAGTTTCATGTTTTAATATTATTTATTATTTCGAAAGTGAATCAAAGAATTTGTGTGCATTATAATACCTCCTACCGGCGGACTTTTGTATTTTTAATTTTTGTAATTTCTTTCTAATAGATCTCAAGCCAGTCGTTTGAATTATTTGTAGTTTAAATTTGATCTCATTTGGACCAATATAGAACGCTTTTTAGAGCCCTCTGAAGTGAGCAACTTATTTCTTGCTAACCCTATATTTGAGCCAATTTTTGTTAATTATCCACTAGAAAAGTAGTGAAAAATTCATTTATGTTTCTTTTGAACATGATTTCATCATGTCATAATAAATATGCACAGTAAAAATTATTCAACAATGTAATATTTTTTATAATGCTTTTAATAGTTTGCAGAATTTCAGAATTAATAATGAATATAATAATAAAGAAAAAACACTAGCCACGCCTATGGCAAGCACTTGAAATAAAAGATTTTATTGCATGCATTTGATAACAAAAAGAACAAAAGTGGACTTCACGATCTTGAATGCATGTTTTCATGCAATAATAACACATGATAGTTCATCAAAAGACCAATATAAAGCGACAAGTGGCAAAAAAAGATTATGTAACTCCTCGATATTTAAGGTTATATTGGTTTCTGAAGTTTTAAAAATATAAAACCGCTTCTCGAAATTGTGGAAAACACTCCGTATATTTTTGTTCATGGTTTGATTATAACTTTTCCCCTCTTCCAAAATTATCTACTCTGAAGATATCCAAAAAATCTTATACAATAATAATTTGATTTTTAGAGAGAATTTCAAATTAAACTCATTTCATAAAACGGCAGTTGATTTCTTTAATGAAATATTCACAAGAAAAATTGGATTACTTTAAAAAAATTACTGTTATGGAAACTTCACAATTCTTACGAGAACAATTTAAATGAATACATTATGAACCTATCGGTAATTATGAAGTGTTTTGTAGTTATAAATTTTTCGTAAGACTTTTATTAATAGTAGAAAAACTAAATTCATGTAAATGGAAGAGAAAATAAGCACATTAAAAAATATTTTGCTTCGATTGTTTCACTGTGCTAACTCAATGGGGTCCAGCAAAGTACTTTGCAAAACATTTTTAGGTATACTTTTATTAGTACTGTATAACCTCGAAAATCTGGCATCTCTGGGACCGAGACAAAGCCAGATTTTTGAAAATTTCAGATTTCTGAAGGAATATCAAAGTACTTCCGATACTCTTAATCGCACAGCGATTGTATTAATAATTTAATGAATAAATAAGTAATAATTATGTGAAAAATAAAAGAGAAAAATACATTAAAAAATATTACTTAAATGATATTTTCTATGTTACAAACATTAAATATTTTTATAAAAATTTAATAAACAATAAAGCCATTTACTTATCATGTTATTCCTTCTCATTTCCTTCTCGTTAATGATCGTTCAGATTTTTTTCTACCGTTCTTTATAATTTTTTCCTTTTATTTTATAGGAGTAAGGAATCCCTATTTTGCAAATACATTCTTGTCTCTATAACGGAATATTAATTCTTCTATTAAATTTATGTATTTTTACAGCGGTTTTTTTAGCTGCGTTCGTAATTATGTAAATACGTAGCACCTATTGTTGTCGCTCAGTCAGTCCGTCTGTCTGTCTGTCCGTCTGTCTGTCTGTCTGTCTGTCTGTCTGTATGTCCGTCTGTCCGTCCGTCCGCATATAACAACGCAAAAACTACCGAACCGAATCGTTTGAAATTTAAAATACATAATTAAAACATAATTTTGTCGAGTCATTTCAAATTTTATGAAAATCGGATGGATAGATCAATTACAGGGACAATCAAAAGGATTCCGTTACATTACGGTCAATGGGGAAAAAAGTTTCAAATGCATTTTAATCGTTTGAAATTTAAAACATATAATTATTACGTAATTTTATCGAATCATTTCAAATGTTATGAAAGTCGGATGCATAGATCATTTACAGGGACAATCAAAGGTATTCCATTACATTACGGTCAATGGGAAAAAAGATTCAAATGCATTTTTATGATGTTACACTCTTTCGAACATAACAGAATTGGCATAAATCTATGAAATATATACTAAAATATGCATTCTGTACAATCTGTGATGCAAAGAATTTTTATTATTAAATTACAGGGCCACACAAAAGTATTCCACTACATAATGATATACGGGGAAACATTGTTTGGGGCGTATTTTTAATTATATTCAACTATTTCACATTTTATAAATAAGATATACGTTTCTGAGGTGTAATAAAAATTACTTTCTGCATATTTACAGAAACACAAAGATTTCGACTACTATACTGTATCCGAAGTACGCTCTACTATATCAGCAAGATCTGAATATTTTTAAAACTTCGTTATCGTACGAACGCACCTCATTTGCTACGTTCACGTGCAATTTCCAACTTGTTTCTTCTGTTGATTCCTCGATCTCGCTCCCTGATCTGCTACTAGCGTTATTGGCAGTTTTATTACAGACAATTATTCCTAGCTCTATTTTTTTTTTCTGTTGTTCAAAGAAATAATCGGGTCCTGACATATCAATAAAACACGCATTTTCCCTAGTCATTTATTTATTTTTCGCACTTTCACCTTCAAACTCGAAGTTTTTATTGTATAAATAATGGCTATTTTTCTTTCTCCCGTAAGTTCGAAGTGCACAAAAGAGGGATAGAAAAAATAACTTTCATTCTGAATTCATGAATGTCAGGTTTTTGAGATTATATTGTGGACAAATTAAATAAATTTTATGTATTTTCTATTGCATTTTCCTTAACAGGACTTAAAAATCCCATCGAAGCATAAAGGTTTATCAAACATCTGTCCATTTTTTACAGCTCAGTAAATTTCCAATCTATCTTTATATACGTAATTACATTTTTTTAATAGTTATTCGCAAAATCATGATTATATCGATTTTTGTATCATGTCGTATAAAATATCCTTTTGAAGGTGTCCGCCAATTCTTTTGAAAACACTCTAATAATAATCATAAACTGTATGGTAATAATAGTAAAATCTATACATCTACATGGCCAATGGCCTGATAGGAGCAGATAAAGGGGGGGGGGGGGTAGAGAAGAAATAAAAAACACAGTTGAAATAAAATAGAAAAACGAGGGAAAAAATCCATTTAAGGACCATTCTAATTTTTAAAAAAATTGTAAGTGGAACCTTCAGATCTGTATGTAATTCAGCTTTTGCCGAATTTTAGAAAACCGACAAGAGGATTTCGACTCGATTCAGCCCCTCCCATTTCCGATGTTGATTTTTTCGAAAAGGAAAAATGAAATGCGTTTTTGAACTGCCGAAAGCCATTGTAAAAGGGTGATTTGATGCCGAATCCGTTTGATTTCAAATCCATTCACAGAAAAGGGTAAAAAAATTGGGATTCAATTTCTTAGAGCTGTTGATATATTTTTTAATATGAATATTTAACCTCTTTAAACTTTTCAATGTCACAGAAAATTTAAAATTTCGAGGGCTTATCTTGTAGTCGTTTGGAAATAAATAATTGGGATGATCAACAAATGGCCTTATCCGTTTGATTTCAAAACCATTTATAGGGAAAACTTTTTAGTGTTTTATTTCTTAGAACTGTTGATATATATGTATATATATTTAATATCTTTTAACTTTGAAAGTGGTAAGACAATTCACAAATTAAGAATAGCTCTTAATTAGTGGCTTTAAACTAATATAAATAATTAATATTATCAACAAATTTCTGAATCGTTTGATCTCGAATCTATTCACTGAGAAAAAAAATGGCATCTTATTTTTTAAAGCCACTCATATATTTTAATATGTAAATTTAATCACTACCTTGATACTGCATAGCAGTTCAAAAATTATGAGAACGTATTAATTAGTCGTTTTTAAATAAATTTAATGATTAGCATTATCAACAATTTATGAAATATTTATAAGTATAATTATTTTTTTCAAACTCATGCATAATACCTTGCACTGCTATTTATTTATTTATTTATTTATTTATTTTTAATTACAGAGAATTTAAGGGAAATTTATTATTTTAAGTATTATGTAAAATTACAGGGACTAGAAAACCAGAGATTAGTATTTAGTATTTTGAATTAGAAAATTTAACAAAGATAAAAATATCTTCAAATAAAGACATGTAAATACCTCAAGGAGTTAAATATAATATAAGAGAAATGTGTGTGAAAAGATGACCGAGAAACTCGATCGAATACATTTAACCGAGAACTAGAATAAGTTTACGGAAAGTTTCGTTTTTTCGGTATTTCTACAGAAAAATTTAACAGTGTGATTACAAAATTAATATAAATGTTTTGGAGAGAAGAATTTTTTTACTGAATTGCCGGAAATTATGGTGATCAAACTGATGAAAAAGAAAACGACGTTTGAGAGGGAAGAGCCTTCTTGATACACAAATTGTTTAAGATAATATGAAAAGCAAAATTAAAAGGACGCTTTGAGTATGAATGCCGTATTCCCATTAAAATTCATATGAGTAAAATATCCTGAAATTGAAGCCGTGACTCCCATAATCACACAAGTCTCTAGCTGAAGAAATATTGAGAAAATGAAGAAAAACTTAATATTATTTTGAAATTTGATTTCCAAGTTTAAATTTTCAAAAAATATTTAGTTTTTCTTGATTTTCTCAATGTTTATTCAGCTAGAGACTTGTGTGATTATGGGAGTCACGGCTTCAGTTACCTCGAAAGCTTTCTTACAACAATACTATGTAGAAAGAAATATAACTGTGGATTGAAAGTTTCATACATTCAGTTCAAAGAGTTTTTAAAAGAAAAAGCGAAGTTAAGGCTCTTGATCTACTGATTTACTAATAGGAAATATTAACATTTTCTATTACTTCTTTAAGTTCAGATTTGTGTTTTCGAATATAAATTTAAAAACATCGATTAGAGAAAATAATAGACTTTGATTCATATATTAAAAGCACGATTTTTTCTTTCTTTTTTTCTTCAGCATTTTCCAACTTAGTTAAAAGTCTTTATGAATTTTGCTTGTCTATCTGCTGTAAGTATGACTTTTTGGCCATGTTCTAACTCGATTGATATGTGTAATTTACTGCAGAAATTATTATAAAGGCAAGGCTTTATGATGGCCATTAGAATAACAAAACCTCATTTTAAACTGTCTTTGATGATGAGGAAATATGCATATGAAAATTATTTTTCTCGCAGTGCCTTTTCTAACTGTAATCAGATGTACTTTTGGCATTATTTTTTTAATAATATTTAATATGTTACGTAATTGGTTTTATTGTCCGATGCAAAAAGAATATGAGCTGCAGCTTTTAAAGCAATGTCTGTAGAAGAAAAAGGAAATCTTCCATTTTAAAAGTTTCTTAAGTGAAAACTGAAATTAAACAAAACTGCAGTTTTGAATCTGCTAATGATAAATTCGTTTTATCTAGTACTAAAGATAGTGACAATATTGATTATGATCATATCGCAGATGTGTTGGAAGTCAAAAATCAAGAAAGTAGACTGTGTTCTTACAAAAGTATCTGAGGGAAAAAAAAAATATGCTCTTCTATGTATCTGAAGTCAATTGATATCCTTGCCAACGATGAAAACTTGAGTTTTGTTCTCTATTTCCTTTAAAAAAAGTTTTGTTGGCACAAAATTAGTTATTGTTATTCTATAAAATATTGTATTAGTTATTGTGAATAATTATTAAATTGTTATATGCCTATTGCTTGAATTATGCAGTATGTCCCAAGGTATTACAGGATGTTGTACCTCGAGATGGCTTGCCTTCACTACCCTAAATCTGTGTCAAATTTTTTATTTTCAAACTCCATTAATTTCTAAAAATATGTTATAGAGAAATATGTTGGTCCATTGATATGTTGAATTTAAATTTTAAATATGATTATAATTATTGGAGTAAAAAATTAAAATGTAAAAATTTCCCAAGTTACAATACTCTCCCCAACATTTTACAAGATATGATTTAATTATATCCTTAAAATAACATTTATGCAGTGCGTTAAGAAATTATAAAACCACTTTGATTTTAAAAATTATGAAATAAATAAATGTTCTGATTATAGATTAAACACATGGGATATCAAAAAATAACATATTTATTATAATTAGTTTACAGTAATTTTGAATAATGCAATAAATAGGTATTTTAACAAAAATATAGCAATGATTTAAAAAGACACTGTTAACAAATTATAAGACCACTTGTCTAAAAATAAAATTATATGCAAATTTAATACGATAATGATCTTCCAATTTTATCTTTAACCTCAAATATTTTGTTTTTGAATATAAATTTAAAAACATCGATTAGAGAAAATAATAGACTTTGATTCATATATTAAAAGCACGATTTTTTCTTTCTTTTTTCTTCAGCATTTTCCAACTTAGTTAAAAGTCTTTATGAATTTTGCTTGTCTATCTGCTGTAAGTATGACTTTTTGGCCATGTTCTAACTCGATTGATATGTGTAATTTACTGCAGAAATTATTATAAAGGCAAGGCTTTATGATGGCCATTAGAATAACAAAACCTCATTTTAAACTGTCTTTGATGATGATGAAATATGCATATGAAAATTATTTTTCTCACAATGCCTTTTCTAACTGTAATCAGATGTACTTTTGGCATTATTTTTTTAATAATATTTAATATGTTACGTAATTGGTTTTATTGTCCGATGCAAAAAGAATATGAGCTGCAGCTTTTAAAGCAATGTCTGTAGAAGAAAAAGGAAATCTTCCATTTTAAAAGTTTCTTAAGTGAAAACTGAAATTAAACAAAACTGCAGTTTTGAATCTGCTAATGATAAATTCGTTTTATCTAGTACTAAAGAGAGTGACAATATTGATTATGATCATATCGCAGATGTGTTGGAAGTCAAAAATCAAGAAATTAGACTGTTTTCTTACAAAAGTATCTGAGGGAAAAAAAAAAAAAAAAAACATGCTCTTCTATGTATCTGAAGTCAATTGATATCCTTGCCAACGATGAAAACTTGAGTTTTGTTCTCTATTTCCTTTAAAAAAAGTTTTGTTGGCACAAAATTAGTTATTGTTATTCTATAAAATATTGTATTAGTTATTGTGAATAATTATTAAATTGTTATATGCCTATTGCTTGAATTATGCAGTATGTCCCAAGGTATTACAGGATGTTGTACCTCGAGATGGCTTGCCTTCACTACCCTAAATCTGTGTCAAATTTTTTATTTTCAAACTCCATTAATTTCTAAAAATATGTTATAGAGAAATATGTTGGTCCATTGATATGTTGCCTTTAAATTTTAAATATGATTATAATTATTGGAGTAAAAAATTAAAATGTAAAAATTTCCCAAGTTACAATACTCTCCCCTACATTTTACAAGATATGATTTAATTATATCCTTAAAATAACATTTATGCAGTGCGTTAAGAAATTATAAAACCACTTTGATTTTAAAAATTATGAAATAAATAAATGTTCTGATTATAGATTAAACACATGGGATATCAAAAAATAACATATTTATTATAATTAGTTTACAGTAATTTTGAATAATGCAATAAATAGGTATTTTAACAAAAATATAGCAATGATTTAAAAAGACACTGTTAACAAATTATAAGACCACTTGTCTAAAAATAAAATTATATGCAAATTTAATACGATAATGATCTTCCAATTTTATCTTTAACCTCAAATATTTTGTTTTTGAATATAAATTTAAAAACATCGATTAGAGAAAATAATAGACTTTGATTCATATATTAAAAGCACGATTTTTTCTTTCTTTTTTTTTCAGCATTTTCCAACTTAGTTAAAAGTCTTTATGAATTTTGCTTGTCTATCTGCTGTAAGTATGACTTTTTGGCCATGTTCTAACTCGATTGATATGTGTAATTTACTGCAGAAATTATTATAAAGGCAAGGCTTTATGATGGCCATTAGAATAACAAAACCTCATTTTAAACTGTCTTTGATGATGATGAAATATGCATATGAAAATTATTTTTCTCGCAGTGCCTTTTCTAACTGTAATCAGATGTACTTTTGGCATTATTTTTTTTATAATATTTAATATGTTACGTAATTGGTTTTATTGTCCGATGCAAAAAGAATATGAGCTGCAGCTTTTAAAGCAATGTCTGTAGAAGAAAAAGGAAATCTTCCATTTTAAAAGTTTCTTAAGTGAAAACTGAAATTAAACAAAACTGCAGTTTTGAATCTGCTAATGATAAATTCGTTTTATCTAGTACTAAAGAGAGTGACAATATTGATTATGATCATATCGCAGATGTGTTGGAAGTCAAAAATCAAGAAATTAGACTGTTTTCTTACAAAAGTATCTGAGGGAAGAAAAAAAAAAAAAAAAAACATGCTCTTCTATGTATCTGAAGTCAATTGATATCCTTGCCAACGATGAAAACTTGAGTTTTGTTCTCTATTTCCTTTAAAAAAAGTTTTGTTGGCACAAAATTAGTTATTGTTATTCTATAAAATATTGTATTAGTTATTGTGAATAATTATTAAATTGTTATATGCCTATTGCTTGAATTATGCAGTATGTCCCAAGGTATTACAGGATGTTGTACCTCGAGATGGCTTGCCTTCACTACCCTAAATCTGTGTCAAATTTTTTATTTTCAAACTCCATTAATTTCTAAAAATATGTTATAGAGAAATATGTTGGTCCATTGATATGTTGCCTTTAAATTTTAAATATGATTATAATTATTGGAGTAAAAAATTAAAATGTAAAAATTTCCCAAGTTACAATACTCTCCCCTACATTTTACAAGATATGATTTAATTATATCCTTAAAATAACATTTATGCAGTGCGTTAAGAAATTATAAAACCACTTTGATTTTAAAAATTATGAAATAAATAAATGTTCTGATTATAGATTAAACACATGGGATATCAAAAAATAACATATTTATTATAATTATTTTACAGTAATTTTGAATAATGCAATAAATAGGTATTTTAACAAAAATATAGCAATGATTTAAAAAGACACTGTTAACAAATTATAAGACCACTTGTCTAAAAATAAAATTATATTCAAATTTAATACGATAATGATCTTCCAATTTTATCTTTAACCTCAAATATTTTGTTTTTTATAGAAGTAACTAGATGATTAAGTACAAATTCATAAATAGTGTGCCATTCTTTTACAATGGTTGCTTTTAGTACATTGGTAGATAAAAATTGTTTATTATTAGAATAAATTTAGCAATTTAATACACCTCAAAGATTTTTTATAGGGTTTAAATCTAGTTCAAGTCATATCTAAATATTCATAACAAACCCCCCCTTTTTTTTTTTTTTTTTTTTTTTTTTTTTTTTTTTTTTTTTTTTTTTAACTATTGTTTTGTGGATTTTAGACACATGGCAAGAAGTATTGTCCTGCCGAAAAATCCAGTTATCACTACCTAAAAAAAGACTCAAACGGTATCAAATGATCATATAACTTAGCCTGATATTGCGCAAAGTTCATAAAACCTGAAGTTAGGAATAAATTGCATAATCCATTATGACTAAAAGCGCTCCAAACCATTACTAATTCCCTTCCCTGTTGTCGACTAAAGCATTGTTTGGGTTCCTTCCTCAAATCATGCCAATTGTGCTTATTAATGTCCGGACCATCATTTTTTTTTTTTCATCTGCAAATATTACTTGTTTCCATTTCTTGTCCCATCACATGACATTTTTAGCCCATTTAAGTCCTTCATTTTGATGTTTCATTAACCTCGGATTTTTCAACAGCTTCATACATTTTGCATTGCTATATGATTTCAGACTCTTCCAAAGTGGAATAAAATGTGGACAAAAGAAAAATAAAAGACAAAAATAATAAAAGAAAATTCTTATGTATGTGGGCAATTCCACTGAAAAGTTTCACTTTGGGAGGGGGGGAGGTAAATTATTAATATATGTAATTTAACGATATGATTGGAATAATATATATTTTTATGTTCTATAAAACAATTGTAATATGAAAACACTGTAAATAAAAATTAGCAACTAAGTTAAGCACCTTTATTGCCTTTGTAAAGTGATAATGTTGCGTATGTCACATAATAGATGTTATGTCAGTTACATATTTTAATGCCATTTGTTAGGTTTCATTCTTTTGACGAAATCCTATTTGTCTCTGTCCTCTGTCTGTTAGTTTGTTACAGAGCCCGTACACAAAAACTTAAGTCAGAGACTTCAAATTTTGTGCACTAACCGTAAAATGGGGTGAATCGGAACACTTTTCAACTTTAACGTTATAAAAAAGCAACACCTGATTTTTTCATTTTTTTATTTTTCCGCTAGAAACTTCGGTCTTGTTTTGGATCTTTACTTTTGAAGCAAAAACGAAACATTTTTACTGTTTATATATATATATTATTTTTTTAATGGTGTTCCGATTCACCCCGCAGATCGGGTTGAATCGGAACAAATGCTATAATATTTATTTACTCCGATTCAAACATTAATAGGGTTAATAAAAGCAGGTAATAATGATAAGGGAGGAATTTATTTTATATACAAGTAAAGATATGCCTTTTTAAAAATTAGAAAACAACTTTTAAATCAAGAAAAATTACAATTTTTTTTAAGAAATTATATTCGAATTTCAGAAGTAGAATTTAATACAAATTTAGCCCTGTTCTGTGTTATCCTTTACTAGTAGTCATTGGGTAAGTGAATCTATTGAGTAGCCCCAATCGCTGCATGTATTAATACGATCTACTAATACGCCCTCACCCCCAGCCCTTAGAACTGTTTGCATCCCTCTCTTTTTTAATAGGTTTTTCATTTTGAGATGTTTGTGTAATGTTGTGGATGTCAGAAATTAAGTCTGTGCAGTTTTTCTAACTAATTTGCTATTTTTAAATTCTTTTATTGTGTGTTCCATGTCCCGTTGACTTTTTTGTTTAACCAAGTAATTTCTTGGCACTTTTAAGCTCTTCAAGTAATTAGAACAAACAAAATATTGTTACAATACACATTTATATATATGTTTTCATATATTTCATGAAACTATTACTGTATAGAAAAATAAACCATTAGAGAAAACGTGTTCCGATTCACCCCGTAAATCTTAAATCTCTGATGGTACAAGCCATTTTCCATTTTTTTATTATGTAGTTTACACTGTAAAAAAATGTGGTAACGTTCCAAGAATATTCCCGGAACGTTTCGCCTTTCTTTAGGTTTTCAAAGTAATTTACCACTTTCCTGTAAAATCCTGGTTTTCATACCTGAAACCTTCCAGAAAAACAGTTTGCATCAGCAAAAAGCGTCGAAAAGGGAAGCCATTTTTTTTTTTTTGTTGTTGTCGTTGTTGTCGGTTGCGCGCGAGTCTCGAAAACGAATTCCTTATATGAATGTCAAAAAATCATTGTGGAATACGAATAAGTGAATAAAGGGAAGAATCATTTCTTTCACTATTGACAATGCCAAGCCCTTTCAGAGGAAAATGCAATACCTTTGTGACATCGCTAAAAGATTATCCCCCTTATCTGTTTATGGAATGTTTAACGAGCAGCACGTGTAAAAAAATGCGTCTAGTTTTTGGATTTCTATTAAAGACTGCATACTAATTCTAATCTAACTGGGGATCCTATGGTAGCTTGATTAATTTAAATGAAAAAGTAATTAATCAGTTATCTAGGACACCCTTGTTGGATATAAAAGCTTTTCACCTCATTTAAAGGATTATTTATTAAAAGAAAAGGATAATCACAAGAGTAAGTGAATATAGATATATAATATTCTATCTTGATCCACTAATATTTTTTTATATGCTATATTAATTTTAGAACAAATGAGTTTTTTATAAATGTGTGTCTTAATGTTATTTATATTTTAATAAGCTTCTATTTAAGAATTATAGATTTATGCCTAAGATTTAAAATTAAAATTAATCCATATATACGCTATTTTTTTTTTTTTTTTTTTTTTTTTTTTTTTGTAATTAAAAGAAAACGGTCGAAAAGAACATTTCTTTCTTTCTTTTCTTTCTTTTTTTTTTAACTTTTTCATTTTAAAAAATAACTTTGTTATGCTAATAATTATAAATATTTTAGTAGCTATCTCTCTCCAGAAAAATATTGTATTATGTTAAAATTTAGCATTATTTAACGTAGTAATATCCGCATGATTTTATTTTTATCCTTGCTTTTGAAGCTGTCAAATTCAGTTTTTGCTTCCTAAAATGTAAATTTATATATAGTTTTTCATTTAATTTTGCTTGAGTTGAAATATTCTATATTTAAATCAAGCTGAATAACGGCTATTCTTCAAAAGCATTTTTATAAAATTCAAATTGAACTCAAAATTATCAAATTTCTTATGTGATTTATTGCTAATAGCTTACAATTAATTTACAAATAAAACAGAGCTTTAAAAAAAATGGTTGTAAATATGGAGAAAAGAAAATTTGTAATTACATATAGTATAAAACTAAGATCATAATTAATATTATACTAAATATCATTTTTAAAAAAAATCTTAAACGAATTAACATATAAAAGTTTCGCAAATTTAATTATTAAATGTGTTTATAGGTTATATGGAAGAAAAAAGATGTGCAATGTTTTCAGATTTTGATAATTATCAGATGGCAAATATTTACGTATGAACGGTGAAATATAACATTATATTTTAAATTATGTATGAAACTATTGAAAATAGTTCTATTTGTCTAAGAAAAATATTGCTAATTTTTGCTTCATAAAATGATTACTGTCTATTTCCTAAGGCTTTTTTAATTTTTTATAGCAGAATAAATCTAAATTGTATTAATCATACATAAATGGCTATTTTAATTTCACCTTAAACAAAACAAAAGAAAAAAAAGAAAAGAAAAACAGCAGAAAATTTAAATAATCCTTAGAATGTTGTATATAAAATGTGTCTGGATTTTTATTTGTGCACATTTTCCTTGAATTATAAATGAAACGTAAAAAATTGTAACAGTTATATCAAAGATATAAAAATTCAGAAAATTAAAGTCGTATATGTACTGTTGAAGAGAGGAAGAATTATCCAATTGTATTTAATTACATTGAATCTATGAAAAAATATCATTTATAAAAAAATATTCTCAGATATGGTTTAAATTATATGTCTAAAAATGAGTCATAAACTGCTTCAACTATGTTTTAAGTAAAGAAAAAAAAGTCTATATTTTTAAATCTTAAAAATGTATTAATATAATATCTTTCATCTAATCTAATGAAAGTAAAAAAAAAAAAAGTGTAATATATGAAATGTCCCTGCATTGTAAAAAAAAATTCGGAAATATTTCTAGGAAATAATGGGCAGATGAATTGCTCATAATTTATATGAAACATTTCTGAAAAATAACAGAAATCTTTTTGAACACGTCTGAAAAGTTCCAGAGAAAATAATGTAAGCTTTCTGCGAAATATCAGTAATGTTTTGTTGTCAACAGAAACGCTCCTGCAATTTCACAGGAAGCTTACTGGCATTTCCGTGGAAAGTTTTTTAGTTGTACAGTAAACTTCCGGTCATTTTCAAGAAATGTTTCTTGGAAATAATGGGCAACTCAGCTGCCCATTTTTTCCCAGGAACGTTTCTGGATTTTTTTTACAGTGTAGAAATAAGTAGAATTTAATACAGAATATCGTTTGCAGGTATATCATTAATTAAAAATTACCATTTAAATACCATTAACAGGCAGAAATGTTTAGACTAAACGTTACAAATATTTTATTTAATAAATTGTGGTGAGAATCCGTTAGTTTTGAGTTAGTTTTGAACGGAAAAGAAAGTACCAGTTAAGGGCTTAATTAAAGTATATCTTGTTTTGAAAGAAACATTAAACGAAACCCTCTGTGCTATCAGCGATCACGCTTACCCACTTTTTTTTAAACAAAAAAGATTAAAAAACTGCCACTATTATAACTTGTCATTACTTAGCGTTGTTAAAAACATAACCTCACTTTTTTTAACTGGATACTTCTGATAAGTTTCGCATTTCAACAAAAGCTAAAAATATGTTTGCATATTTTATGTTACAAAATTTGGAAACGGAATTTTTGGGGCTAAAATAGAGATTGAGAAAAGTTTATTTGGGTGTTAAATCCTTAATACGAAATAATAAAAAGTTGTTCTAATTTTAATAATTAATTATCTACACAGTTTAGAAAACAATAATCGGTCATCAAGTGTTACTTCAGTTACGATGGAATTGACCATGAATAATTGAAACCAATCACAATAAAATCATGGAGACTAAAAATAGAAAAATAGTAAAAAAAGTAGGAACGTGTTATATATAGTGAACCATTCCTGTCAAATTATCGTAACTGCCCAAAAGTGAGTTTTACAGGAAAAGATTTATTTATTTATTTTTCTATCTTTTATAACATTTTCCTATTCTTGAAGAACCAACTGTTTAGTTCAAGTTACATACTAAAATTGTTTGATAAAACAATTTATAAAACCATAATTTAATGGTTAAGATAGGAATTTTTAAACGTTAGTTTTTTATTAAAATGTAATCATCAGGTTTATTATTTCGTTCTGAACATGAAAACATTGAAAACGAGATGGCTTTTAATGATAAAAAAATAAGAAATTTTTACATAACGAACGTGTTTCTCCAAATATTTTTTTTTCATAATATTAATTATTATTGCAATTCTCATATGTTTAAAACTACATGTTTATATAATTAAATGACAACATATTTAAATATATATGTAATTGTACACTACATGGCCATTAATTATAGGACATTTTCAATTTTAGACCTTTTGTTGAATATTTAAAAATATACTTAGTCGGATTCTTCTTTAACCTTATGATTATAAAGAATATGTCTGGCTTCAAATTTATCAGCATCGATTTGATGAAGAGGATAATTAAGGGTCCAATAAAAAAAATCAAAGAAAAATATAATTTTTTGGATTATTCAGTAAATTAAAATGCACGAAATGAAATATCGCTGCAGATTACAAATTTGTGGATATGGTACACCATCTTTATTGATGCGTTGAAAAACAGATGCATAGATAGAATTAGGTAAATTTATACGTGGTGATATAACGTCGTTTTTTATTTTTTAGTTAAAAAAAGCCTTGCATGTTTTTAGCTTTTATCATGCAGCGTTTTCAACTAAATTCAACTCCATAAAAAAAGGCCAAGGGAGATAAATAAAATATAGTGCAATTGGGATATAAATATATTAAATATTTCATGAAATATGAGCAGTTGCATGAAATAACTTTTATCTACACATGCTCAAACAATTACAATTTTTTTTTTTTTTTTTTTTTTTTTTTTTTTTTTTTTTTTTTTTTTACTTAATTTAATATATCATTTACTCTATGGAGCAGCTTATAAAAATCCAATCAAATATCGTGAAAATTCAAAAAGATATCGTTGATAGAGTGAGCTGTTTTTTAATTGTTCTCTGTAGCAGCGCTGTATGATAAGGAATTTTCCATAAACTGTCATTTTATATTAAATGACTCTCATAAAAAAGTAATGTTTTATGAATATTAATAAGTAGATTTAGAACAAATGTTTCAATTTTTATACTTACTTTTCTCGTGGAATGGGCTCGTTCACATGGTTATCTAAAAATAACTAAAACTCCAATAAAAATAATAAATTAAAAAATAAATTAAAATGAACAATTTGTCGAAAATCCCTTATCATTCAGCTGATTTTAAAGATCAAGTAAAAATCAGCTCATTCTATCAACGATATCTTGATGAATTTTAACGACATTTGACAGGATTTTTTTTTTTAATTTCTGCATAGAGTAGATTGTTAAATTAAGTAAAAAAAATCTTTGTTAGTTTTTGCTCGTGCGCAGATAAAAGTTATTTCATGCAACTGTTCATTTTTCACAAAAAAAAAATTAAGAATATTTAAAAACGAAATTATTTTATTGACAATAGTTTATTACTGTTTTGAGTATTTTCGATCTGTAACTTAGAGCACTTTTTAACCCGGCAGGATGGGCGCGGGGTGTTTCAACACACCATATTTGAAAATACACTATATGGCCAAAGATGACCGTCCGTTTGCCATTTCAGACATTTTGTTAAATATCTCGAAAAATACACGAGGAATTATCTTGAAACTCTACATTGTAAATATAACAGTAAAAGTCGTACATTTCCGTGAGGATTTTTTCCCCGAAACTCCAAAGAAGACCGTCAATAAATTAAAAAAGAGTGAATATCTTTTGGAAAACCCTGTCAAAACTAATGTAGCGAAAGATGTAGATTATGATTAAGTGACTTATTGTAATAAACTGTGTTCGTTTTTATGTCGATGGCATGTATACTTGTAGAAAAATTAAGGTTTTTATAAAAGCAGTCCCAAATTTTTCCAAGATTTTTGCTTATAATTTTCAGAGTTTTTAATATAAAATAATATTTTCTGAAAATATGACAAATAATATTGCAAACAATACCCTGTTATCAGAATTAAAAAATAATAAAAATTGCATGAAAAATAAATAGGTTTGCTAAATAATTTTTTACTGCGCATGCGTCAATGTTATCAAAATTTCATTTACATATTATGTTAGCTAAATGTATAGAGCAACTTTTGTGAAAGTCTCAAAATCATAGCTTGAAAATTCTGAAAGTAATCGTCTATAAAATAACCACAAAATCCGTTGTTCACAAAATAAAGCAAAAAAATGAGGGGTTTAATCAAAATGTAGTATTACGTCTTACATTGTGTATTCTCAGTAAATCAATAAATATATCTATACAACCCCTCTTGTTTTTGCTTCATTTTGGGAATAACGGAATTTCAACTTATCCTATTTACGATTATTTTCAGAATTTTCAAGCTATGATTTTGAGACTTTCACAAAAGTTGCTCTATACATTTAGCTAGCACAGTATGTAAATGAAATTTTGATAACATTGACGCATGCGCAGTGAAAAATTATTTAGTAAACCTACTCAATTTTCATACAATTATTATTATTTTTTAAATTTTGATATCTTTCACAAATACGCCATAAAAAATCATTTAGTAAAATTGCACATTTTTCACACAATTTCAATTAATTTTTTATTCTGATTACAGGGTGATGTTACGTGCAATGTTGTTTGTCATATTTTCAGAAAAGAATATTATTTTATATTAAGAACTCTGCAAATTATAAGCAAAAATATTGGAAAAATTTGGGACTGTTTTTATAAAAATCTTAATTTTTCTACAAGTATACATGCTAATGCTACCCGCATAAAAATGAATACAGTTTATTACAATAAGCCACTTAATCGTAATCTGCAGTTCAATTTGTTAACGGTTTCCTGGGGAGCTTCGGGGAAAAAAATCTTCACGGAAATGTATGACTTGTACTATTATATACACTTAGAGTTTCAGAATAATTCCTCATGCATTTTTTTTAGATATTTAACGAAATGTCTAAAGCCGCAAGTGGACGGTTATCTTTGGCCGTATAGTGTATTCATCAGCTCCCTCTCTTCATAAACCGAAGTGGTCAGGTCCATCAGTAGCCAAAGCTATGTTAAAGCTTCATATGATAAATGGCAAAGGTGTCCGCATGATTAAAGGTGAGGTCACATCAATCAAGGTCGTACGCCACCTATTGGGAGGGGTGAACTACAAGATGATTATTAAAGAGATTGCAGTTTATTTTGTGTGAATGGCAACGAAACTGCCTTGTTCCTATAAAATGTTACTTTAAAATGTTGCATAGAATAAAGTTTAGGTTCGAAATATAGTAAATAAATATAGAATAAATAAGTGTAGTACGATTAAATATTAACATAAAATACACTAAGATGAAATATTAATATAATTAAACAATATGATAATTAAACAATATGATCATTAAACAATAGAAAGTCGCTGATTTAAATATGTTCGATTTTAATTATGTTTTTTAATGTAATGAAAGATGACTCATAGTAGTATTCCCATATTTTATACTACATTCTTGCTGAGCTCAGTTATACAAAATGGTACATCGTTGTATTTCCTATGAGAATGCAACGTTTATCTATGTTTAGAATATGTATAGAATTTAATACCAAATAAAATATTAGATTTTAGCTCTTTTTTTTTTTTTTTTTTTTTTTTTTTTTTTTTTTTTTTTTTTCATTTACCGATTGCAGACGATAAGGATGTAATGTTTTCTTGTTCGTAAGCACTTATGTTATTTAACTTGCAAACATTTAATTAAAAATCATTTCATTGTACATTCGGAATAACTGTAATTTTTATTGCATGTATTAAGTGCTGTTTTATTAAACAAAGAAATATTGTTCATTTATTTGTTTAAATATTTTGTGATTCTCGACAATAATTTTTATAAAATCGTAGATTAGAATCTCTCCTTCTTTTTTTTTAACAAACAAAGTTATTTAGAGAATTCATATTAAAAATTCAGTCATAAATTTCCAGCTATTCCCTCATGAAAAATGAATCGTGTACCAGATTTATTGTAACAAAATATTTTTGTGACAGATTTTTTTAAAATTAAAAATGCGTGAATGTGAAAAAAAAGTCTCATTGTCATTATTAATTTCAAGGTAAAAGACAATATTTTTCGTAGCATTAGTGCTTTTTCTCCGGAAATTAAGATGATATTGTGATTTTTTTTTATGTACAAAATTTTAACAAAACAAACTGTAACAAAAATATTTTGCAATAAATCTGGTAGACTTGATTAATCTGCTATGTTTGAGTAAAAATTTGGAATATATGCGCAAGAGATACGCAGATAATAGATATCTGCGCATATATGACGCCATACTGAAAACTCGAGTATTCATTATCACCCCGGCTACCAGTTGGCGCAGCTATGTTAATATACAACAGAATACAGCATTGTCTTTGGACGTTTGATATGTATGCAGTTTTGTCATTAGCTGCATCCAAGATTAACGCGAACTCAGATTTTTTGAAAGTCTTATAGAAAGATTTTATGTATGCAGACACTCAAAAAAATCTAAAATTTCCGATCAATGTACATCCTAATTTTTATAAAAATTCATAAATCTCACTATTTTTATCCACAATAAAGTAAAATTTTACTATAATAAAAATTGTAAGGAAAAATCATTAAGTTCTACACGGGAAAAATTCAGGTTTTCGAATAAAGAAAATTAAGTGTGAGCTTTTAACTAATTTATTTTTTATTAATTTTTAAAGTCAATGAAAATTCGACATTTAAATTATTTTCAATAAAGAGTAATTATCGTGAATTTCATTAACACATCGAATTCTAAAGATTTTTTTCTTATTTGTAGCACTTTATATGTTTAGGGTGCGTGGACAGCCTAATGCCCGTCCTGATGTTTCATTTCACGGCAACTGTCGAACCAGGTTAAAATAGTAATAATAATAATAATATATGAAGATGAAGAAAAAGAAAAAGAAAAAAAATGGAAATTGAAACAGTTTGAGGGTTGCCATTAGCGCAAAACGGTCCACAATGTATATAGGTAATATCATTTTTCATTTTCCAACAATTCTCAAAGTTACAAGCGATCATTAATCATCAATTCACAAACTAATTTTATTTGTCATGAACTTATCTAATCTTTCTTCCTGTTGATGACTTGATAAAAAAAAAAATCATCGCATCCGCAAGATTTGTTATGAACCGATCTCATTTAAAAGAAAACTCGAGGAAGAATTTTTGTCTCTTCAAAGATAGAAAGAATCTATATGATTGGATCTCCTTGAAACATTTCCAAAATAGCATCTGGAACAGCAGGTGAAAATGTAGAATAGACATACCTCTCGACGAACTTCAGAAATTAGTGAAGCAGAAGTGACTCTGAAACGATATCGCATTCACCCGAAATCACATTTCATTCATAACGGACAAAATTCATGCAAATAGCCAAGGAAAGGGGTATAGAACTATTCGCTTCTCAGAACATTAAAGTTTGAATTACATATTAGATTCGAAACCACGGATATTAAGAGAAAGGACAGATGGTAGATATAAAGAAGGAAAATTCTGTCTCTACCTTATGATATTGATCATTGATAAGGATATATTTTTTAGCCAAACCTATTTTATTTCTATTTAATTTAGTTAAAAAAAAATATCCTCGCTAAATGACCATTGTTCGGATTTATTTATGACTTGCATTTTGGCAATGCGTTTTATCATCTGCGTACTTTTAACAATTCGTACAATGGTTTTTTTTTTTTTTTTTTTTTTTTTTTTTTTTTTTTTTTTAAGATACTTATGAGTGACATTTTTTGTTACATTGTGAACACATTTAATTTTTTGTATAAACTGAAATAGTTTTTATTGGATAAAAGTGTGTTTTAATTCAGGTAATCAACAGCGTACGTTTCTCATATTTCAGATATTTTACGAAACTCTTCTTTCTATTCTTGAGCAAGGTTGTATGTTAATTTTTATTGAAAGGTTTTTAAGATTTTTTTTAAATTTTTGGTGTGATTTTTTTTGATTAAATTTAACGCAATTATTCTAATTCAGCTGTACCATATCTATGGGTCGTGATTCACTATAAGTGACTCGCTGATCAATCGAGGTTTGACACAAAAATGTTATTTTTATTATTTCCTCTATTAAAAGAGAGGGAGAGAGAGAGCAAATAATATTTTAATGGAATGACTTTAATTTTCTTCTGTGAGTGACTATACGTGCAGAATATCCAGGAATGTCTAAATCAGCTTCAGGTTCTTCATGCATTTCAACATCACGCTTGTGTGAAAATACTTTTTCTACTTAAACATTTTTGTTTAAACAAGTACAGAAGCAAATTGCAGAAAGTGACTTAAAGTTAAACAGTTTTAACTCTGACATAGATGCCCTTATTGGTGTTGTTTCAATTATTATTCCGCTTACAGTTGGGTTTGGCCATTCTTGTTTTTGTTAATAATATGAAAATTTTCCTTTTGCACAGAATATAATAGCCGACAGCGTTATGAAGGTTGTACAGAAATTTCCATTCTGATATACACCCTTATATTAGGTGGATCACAAAATATTATTAAAAGATTGAATAATATAAATTAAGACAGACTTGAATACATTTTTTTAAATAAAATTTTTAAATCTTCTAAATCAATTTTTTAAATCTTTTTAGTGTTTTATTTTTTGCATAAAAAATTTTATTTAAAAAAAAAATGTATTCAAATCTGTCTTAGTTTATATTATACGAATTTAATATTTCCAACTGAGCATTTAATATTTCCAACGCTCAGTTGAAAATATTAAATTCGTATGATGACATTACCAATCAGTAAGATTGTGTTGAAAATAATAGTATTAGTTTATGTTATTCAATCTTTTAATAGTTTTTAGCTCACAGGCTATCATAGCCTGAGAGCTTATGTGCCCGTCCGTTCTGTATGTATGTTCGTATGTACGTAACGCGATAACTCATGATAAAAATATCCGATCCACTTGAAATTTTGTATGTAGGTATATCCTGACAAGGCGCTTCCCTGATTAGTTTTTGGAGTTCATTCGATATGTATAAGAGGGGGAACGGGGGGCTCATGCCCCCCGTTAGTTGATATAAATGGGATTTTCATGCAGAATTAAGTTTTCGTTCAAAATTTAGATTAGGATCATTCTGATGAGGCGATTCCGTGACTGTTATTAGGTGTTCATTGAATAAGTATAAATAGGGGGAACAGGGGCTCTAATCCCCCCCTCCCCCCGTTAGTTGATATAAATGGGATTTTCATGCAGAATTAAGTTTTCGTTCAAAATTTAGATTAGGATCATTCAGATGAGGCGATTCAGTGACTGTTATTAGGTGTTCATTGTATAAGTATAAATAGGGGGAACAGGGGTTCTAATGCCCCCCCCCCTTAATTTATATAAATGGGTTTTTCAAGCAGAATTTTCAGATTTCGTTCAAATCTCTGAATAGTTTTGGAAGTTTAATGGTTAAGTATAAAAGAGGGGGATAACTCCTTTTAAATTATATAAATGCTAAATGGGTTTTTATTAAGAATTATCTAATTTGCTCTGAATTTTGGATATAGATTTTTTATATGATAAAGCATGTCTTTGATAGTATAGGAGGTTCAATGATTAAGTATAAAAAAAGAGGAAAAAAGAGAGCTGTTTCCCTTTCTTAATTTTTTAACGGAATTAACCCTTGAAAATATAAGGCTTTAATGTACAATTAGTATTTGTAGCCTGTGAGCTCAATGCCATCAGTTTAACTGGGCAGTATTCTTTATTTTTTCTTTTTTAAATCCAGACGTTAAATGTATGTGTATTGCTAATCACGGAAAATTATTTACTTAAAGATGGGTCGCACCAATAAAGGTTGGGAACTGTTCTTCTAATTGGCAAACAAATTATATCTATTGTAAATCTCCAATTTGTTGAAAATTTATATAATATAATATATATTTAATTCAACATTCAGAATTTATTTGGAGTCCCATTACTTCTGATTTATTCTGTTGAGCTGTTTCCTATAACAGACTTGATGCTTTTGGCTAGAAGTTGATTGGGGGAAATTTTCCCGCGAAATTTGCCCAGAATCAAGCACTGCATTTGATAGATTAATCCAAAAGTGCCTGAGTTCAAATCCTGGCCTGTAAACTTTTTCACTCACATAAAAAATTACAACTCATATGATTTTTCTCTTGTTTCTGTAACTGAGAATATATTTTTTTCTATCTTCGTTTTTATTTTTAATTCGGTCTAACATCATGTAATTTTGAATAATTTTTGAACGTATTCCATACTTCCTAGAAAAAATGCTTCATTGAAACAACTTTACAAGCGTCATAGATATATCGCTCACCCGCGAGAGATGGGGCCAATCTCGAAAAAAAATCCTTGTGCGTTTTATTTTACTAATAGCTTATTGCCATAGGAGTGCCTTACTACACAAAAAGCTTCATGAGTGTAATTATATAGAAAATTTCTTTATTGCGTTATATGTCCATTTGTGACCACAAAAGAGGGGTAGATTTCGTAGAGAGGTAAAATTACCCAGCTCTCCAAACCTCCTCCACGTCTTCCTTTTTAAGCATTTTTAGGTGCGTTCGTAATTATGTAAATACGTAGCACATATAATTGTTGTTCAGTCTGTCTGTCTGTCTGTCCATCTGTCCGCATATAACAACGCAAAAACTACCCATCTGAATCATTTGAAATTTAAAATATATAATTATTACATAATTTTGTCGAGTCATTTCAAATTTTATGAAAATCGGATGCATAGATCAATTACAGGGACAATCAAAAGGATTCCGTTTCATTACGGTCAATGGGTAAAAAAGTTTCAAATGCATTTTCATTGTTTGAAATTTTAAATACATAATTATTACATAATTTTGTCGAGTTATTTCAAATGTTATGAAAATTGGATGCATAGATCAATTACAGGGACAATCAAAAGGATTCCGTTACATTACGGTCGATGGAAAAAAAGTTTCAAATGCATTTTTATCGTTTGAAATTTTAAATACATAATTATTACATAATTTTGTCGAGTTATTTCAAATTTTATCATAATCGGATGCATAGTTCAACTTTAGGGACAATCTAAAGTGTTCCGTTACATTACAGTTAATTGGGGAAAATGTTTCAAATGCATTTTAATGGTGTTATACTCATTCGAACGTAATAAAATTGATATGCATCTATAAAGTACATATTATAATATACATTTTGCATAATCTGTGGTGCAAAGAATATTTGTTATTGGTTTACAAGGCCACACAAAAGTATTCCATTGCAAAATGGAATAAGGAGAACATTGTTTGGTGCGCATTTTAGTTGTAATTATTTACAATTTTATGAGAGTGATATTTTTAAAACTTCGTTATCGTACGAACGCACCTCGTTTGCTACGCTTCACGTGCAATTTCCAACTTGTATGTTTTATGCATGGTTCTATTCTTGGATGTAGTGCTAAGTGCCACAATTTCCCAAATCAAATTTCTAGAATCATTTTTAGGGGGGGGGGGGGGCTCCTGTAAAATTTATTTTTGTCTATATGTGTCACTTTTTTTGCGGGTGAGCAATATGTTTTCTTCAGATAGCATTTTAATTCCAAATTTCAGAATTTCTTCAAATGTTTCATTTCTGTCACGTCTTTCTATTCTTAAACAAATTGGTGTAATATTTTTTGTTGAAACCTTTTTTGAATTTTTCTTACTTCCGTGTCTTTTTTTCTGTCTTTCTTTTTGTTATTTCATTCAAACATATTATATTTTCATTAATTTTTGAACGCTTACCCAATACTTTATTGAACATTATTTGCAATAATTTTACCGGTTGCATACCTTCTTTAAGTATCTTAAACATAATTCTTTCAAATATTTCAATTTCGGTGTTCATTTTGATATTCAAAAATTTTATTTTATTTTATTTTTGATTTATTTATATACTTATTAATTATTTTATTTATTTTATTTATTGATTTATATAATTTATTTTAAATGAAGCCTTGATATTTAAAGGCGGTTTTCAGATTTAAACTGGCAATTTTTTTATGCCTTTTTAATACATTTTTATTTGCAAAGATATCAGATTGCCAGATATTTATCATTACCATTTATATCAACGAGTTGCATATCTGCAACATACCAAATGTCTATGTTACTTATAAAGTGTAATTTAAAAGACGATTTTATTTATTGATGATATCTTTCAAGAGAACATTTAACATAAACTGTTAATGGAATTCTTAAAATACACCGAAACATACACTGAAAAGAAAAATATCTGCAGTTGACAGGAAAAAACTATCAATTTTGACGCTAGTTATAGCTGTTTAATTTACAGAAAATATCTGTAATTTTCCATTAAAGCAGGTTTTTCTGCAAAAAATACAGATAAATTTTGTAAAAATAACAAAATTCAATTTTTTACAGTAAAAATTGTTTTTCTTCAAAAAAGTTTTTTCCTGTAAAAATACAATTTTTTATTGCAAAACTTAGATTTTTTTAGGGTATATTTCTTTTTTCATGACAATATTTTGTTTATAGTTTGAGCTTCGTTTTATTTCGTTATCACTAAATAGTACTTCGTAAATTTTGTAAAATCAAAAAGATGGAGACATCCAAAAATAGATTATTTACAAATAGAACTTCCAATATTTTAAAATTTTGTATTTAAAAAATTGACAATATCTTTAACAAATAAGTAATTTTTTGTTTATTACAGGTGGAAAAAAGCGCCTTTTAGTTAATTTTTTTTATGTCCTATTTTTTTAAATGTTTAAAAATATTTTTACTAATGCCTGAGTAAATGATTTACAAATAGAAGTTGTTAAGAAATGAGGAAAGCAAATTCTTTGACGGGTTTTTTTTTCTGTTAAGATTCCTCGTCAGGCAGGCTGCAAATTGCCCTCTCTAAAGTTAAACTTGTTAATGCATCCATATTTTTCAAATTTCTGCTCAGAAATTTAAAAAAAAAAACTTCTATTACATGTAATACCTCTCCTTAAAAATATGTATCATTATTATTATTATTATTATTGGACAAAATATTTTAAAAATAGACTTATTCACAACAGGTTTTACCACTTAAAATATAAAATTAAATATCTATTCTAGAAAAATTTTGGAAAATAAAAAAGAAAGAAAAAGATTTCAAGATCAGCATTCAGAAATTATAGAGTAAAAAATTTTATATTTTGAGGAGAAATTTGAAAAAATACGGATGCTTTCCAAGCGCAAGAGTTTAGCATTAGAGAATTGCATTTGCATCTTCATCGATAACAAGCTTTAAGGCTGAAGAAATGTGATTTTAATGAAATCCCAAGAGAGTGCATATCCATGATTATCCAGTTCAGCATGACCCGCATGAGTTTTTCAATACAAAAGATGGATACACAAGGCCGCCACGGGTAACTATTTTTTTACTTTCTGAATACAAAGTGTAAAAAAAAAAAAGAAATAAACTTTATTTGTGAGTGTTGACACAGTAACTCCCAAATAGTAATTCTAACTGAGATCGCATTTGGAAAATGAGTTATAAACCACTTTCACAAGAGCTGTATAGATTTTTGTACAAATCAGCTTGATTTAACATTTGATCTCTTTAAATTTCTTCAAATCATTTTCAAACCATTTTGAAACCAATTCTACAAGGATATTCGCAAAGAAAATGCGACAGTGTGCATGAAAGAAATGTTATGATCATGACATCAAGCTTTAATAGTAGAGCGATAACGTTTCCAGTTTCAAAACTGATGGTCTAACGCTCAAATCCAACCAATTTGTCTCCAATAATATAGTGCCAGAAAAAAAAAATCTGGACGTTTATTGGAAAATGTAAAGTTTGCGACAGATACTCTTTACTGGTGGATCCTTCAATAATGTTGCTTTTTTATTTCATCAAATTTTATAATTGGTATTGACAGTATGTCACGATTCAAAAAATTATCAGACCTGGATGAAATCTTTCTCCGTCTTTTTGAACCGATTTTTCGTTTTGATGTATTGCCATGTGGTAAATTGGCCTTGCCTTATCTAGGACATAGATAGTTTGCCCTGATGCTTGTAAATCTAAGGTTTTACAACGTACAGGAACATTTTGTCTTTATAAAGTCAAAGCACGAGGTTTTTTTAAACATTTGTAAGCTTTTTAGGTCGAATATACGCATCAGAAGAGTTTCGTTGTGTTGAGAAAAGAATTAAAAAATACCCTCTTTTCAAACTACTCCAGAACTAAAAAACAATAAATTGAAAACTCTAAATCGTATTAAGCTGCCAAAAGCCACCGCTCTACGCAACTAAACGTGAACGAAACTCTCACCTGCATTTCCTATTTAAAGATGGAAAAATAAAAATGAACATTTGAATATTGAGATTGTGACTTAAGGGTCAATTTTTTTTCTGGCGCTTTATTTCAAATTTTAATTGCCTAAAAGCCATACTTCCAACAGTGTAAAAAAAGTAGGAAATTAAATGTCAAGTGTAGCAAATGAGGTGCGTTTGTACTATAATGAAGTTATAAAAATATTCTGATCTTGGTATAATAGTATGCAGTATTTCGGGTAGAGTTCAGTAGCCGAAATCTTTTGTGTGTCCCTGTAAATACTATCTCTGTCGATAACTCATTTAAAACATTCACAAAGTCAATAAAAACTCATATTTAAAAAAACTCTATGAACTGTATTTATTTAACTAGCTCACAACATAGCCGCTAATGGCTACGTTCTCTTAAAAACATTCTATGAACTCATAAAAACAAAAGCAGACGATAAAAATCGTTGCCAAAAATACACAGAATAAATACGACAGAACATACCGGCCCCCGTTGAATGATTTTCATTCAACCACAATTATAATACATTATTACACATGAAATTTTTAAATAAATAATACAACACATACTAATAAACAATAAATAGCAAATTAAAATGAATAACAATTACTTTTCCAAGGGTAATAAACATATTTTTGACACTGGTCTCTTAAAAAACCCTCTTTGTGTTTTCACTTTTACTACTCTAATAATTCCATCATTACCTGGAAACAACTCTACAATTCTACCTAGAGGCCAATTGCAAACAGCAACATTGTCCTCTTTTATAATTACTAAATCATTTATTTTTACATTTTGTTTTTCAAACATCTAAAATTCTGCAATCATTTTGAAGAGATGTACACTCATGACATATAACTCAAATTAAATTTACTCTAAATGATGCAAGAATTTTATCTCTTTTCTCATATTTTATCTCAAAAAATAACTCAGAAAAACTTTATTTAAAAGTATTTAAATATTAAGAAACTCGATTTTATCAATAAAAACTCAAATCTTCAGAACAAAATGGATGTCATTTAAATAACTCAAATAGCATTTATGCACTCTCAATACACATTTTGTATAAATACTTTCTTTGATAACACTTAATATATTCAATCAAATAGAAATTAGCTCAAATTTACATATGTACACGCAAAATAACTATAAACCAACTATATATAACTCAAAATAACATATAAACACATTGCATTAAAAATATATAAACTTTTTATAATATTTATAACATAAACTGCAACAATTACAAATTGTTTCTCTAATATTTCACGACCATTTAAAGGCCAAAACTGCTGCCTAAACTCAAAAGTAAAACTTGTATACCTAAAAATAAATATCGTTTATGAAAATATTCTACTATTATCTGAGTAAATTTACTTTTATTATGTAGTAAAATTGGAAATTTTTGGTTATCATTTAAGTTACTGTTTGCTAACCTACCTCCTACTCTAAGAAGACCTGCTTTATCAAGAAATGGGTGAAGATTTCTTATCTGACTATTATTATTTACCTCACCTGATTTTTGCAAGGATTTTATTTCCTTGTCAAAAAATTCTCGTTGAACACTTTTTAACAAAAAAGTTTCTGTCTTTTTGAGCTCCTCGAGGTCTGAAGGACCCTCTTTTCTTTCTTTTTTACAAATGCTAAGAAACCTGAAAATAAATCCTAAAATACGAATTATCTTACAATAATTATTACTTAAATCAATTATATCATGCACAAAGGTATTATTAGAAACTGTAAAAAAAGACATGTTTTTAAAGTCATTAGTTTTAAAGTTTTTCAGTTCTTTTGAAAAGTCATTGGAATCAACTGCTTCAGGTATGGTTGTATTTGGATAGTCTTTTTCTTTTAGGAACATTGGGCCACTCCACCACAACTCATTTGAGATTAGCCTATCAGGATTAATTCCTCTTGTTAGAAGGTCTGCTGGGTTATGTTGATAAGGAACATGTCGCCACTGCATCCCTTCAGTTAGCTCTTGTATTGTTGAAATTCTGTTCGCAACAAATGTTTTTAGTATGTACGGTTCTTTTTTAATCCATGACAATACTATCATAGAATCTGACCATAAGAAGATTTTGTTTATGCTGATCTTGAGAGCAGAAATCACACGTTTAATTAGTTTTGATAATAAAACAGCTGCACACAGCTCAAGTTTGGGAACAGTTAATTGCTTTAAGGGGGAAACTCTTGATTTACTTGTCACTAATTTTACTGACATTTCTCCAGATTCTGATACTGATTTGCAGTAAATTACTGCACCATAGGCTGCTTCGGAAGCGTCGCTGAAACCATGTAACTCGATTATAATAGCATTTTTCAATAAAATACACCTACTAATTTCAATTTTGTTAATTAACTGTAGATTATCTGAAAACTCTCCCCATTCCTTAGCTTCTTTTTCCGGTAACAAGTCATCCCAATTTAATTGCAATAACCACAATTTCTGCATAAATATTTTCGCTTTAATTATAATAGGAGATACTAATCCAAGAGGATCAAACAAACTTGATATAATTGATAACACTTGTCTTTTAGTGACATTTACCTCATTATGAATTTTTACATCGAAACTTAAACAATCTTTTCTCGATTTCCACAAGACACCTAATGTTTTGGATTCTTCTGAATCACCAAAGGGGTATATCTTGTCATTTGCTTGGTAAAGTTGTGGAGCATTACTGCACCATTTATGTAATAACATTGCTCCGCTGTTTAAAATTTCTATTAATTGATTTTGGAGCTCTAATGCAGAACTTAAAGAATCAGATCCAGATAAGATGTCATCCATATACATGTCTTCTCTCAGCACGGGTGCTGCTAAAGGAAACTTGCTTTCTTCATCCCTAGACAATTGAAGTAGTGTTCTCATGGCCAAAAAGGGTGCACTAACAGTACCATAAGTAACAGTAGTTAGTTCAAAATTCCTTATTGGTTCGTTTACACCTTCTTTCCATAAAATTTTTTGTAGTTTCCTTTGATCTGGATGAATAGAAATTGCTCTATACATTTTTTGAATATCTGCAGTGAAAGCGATAATATATTTTCTAAATCTCAGCATAATTGATAATAAATCATCTTGTATTACACCCCCATTATACTGAATAGAATTAAGTGAGTTTCCTTTTGTCGTTAAAGAAGAGGCGTTAAAAACTACTCTCAAAGGTGTTGACATACTTTTTTCTATTCCTCTATACACTCCAAGGTGGGGAATGTAATAGGATCCATTTTCTTCCTCGCTTTCCTTAACTTCGACCATGTGGCCTAACTGATGGTATTCTTTTAAAAAATCGGAATATAATCTTAAATACTCGGGGTCCCTTGCTAGGCGATTCCATAAAGAATTCAATTTTTTAATTGCTATCTGTTTAGAACTTCCTAATGTAGTTGGACCTTGTTTTAGGGGCATTTTAACAACGTATCTACCGCTTTTTTCTCGGGTATAATTTTCTACGAAATGTTTTTCACAAATTAAAGTCTCTTCACTTTTTGGTTTTTCTATCTTGATATTTTCTATTTCCCAGAATTTTCGAAGTGTTTTATCTAAGTTAATTTCCTTCTTTATTAAACCACAATGAACTTTATTTTCATTTTCTATTGGAAAACTTCCAGATACTACAAAACCGAAAACTGTGTCTTGCAGAATAAGATCAGAATTATTAATACGAATCTGTTCCGGTTTTAAAAGTTCATAGAAAATTCCTGCTCCGAGAAGCATATCTACATGTTCTGGGATATTAAATCTCTCATCTGCTAATATTACGTTAGGGAAATCCTGTGCTGAAATTTCAATTGGACGCGAAGGGGTTAAATCTGCAGTTATTTTTGGAACTATCAAGAAATCTAAATTTTTTACAAAACGTCCATCTCTATTGCTTATTGATGCATTAACTTTATGATTTATTACTAAGGTGGCATCATTTAGACCTGACACCAAAATGTTTGTTCTCTCTTTTTTCAAATTCATCATGTCTATTAAATGGCGGGATAGAAAATTAGACTCGCTGCCTACATCTAACAAACACTTTACTCTATATTTAGATCCCGATTCATCAATTAAAAAACATATAACAGTTGAAAGTAAAACTTTATTCTTTTTATTCGAATAGTTACTAATAAAAGTTTTCTGGACGAACTCTTCCGCATTAGCGTTTAACATTGATGTGCCATAATTTGCTAGTCTTGAATCTGAACATTCTCCTACATTTATTTTACCTTGTGTATTATGTTCTGAAGAAACAAATTCTTTCACATATGTATTATTATTTGTTTTGGGAAAATGAATAGTTTTATGATGTCGTTTCTTGCAGAAACAAATGTTCTTTGATGTGCAATTGGCTACTGGGTGTAAATTTAAACAATTGAAACATAACTTGTTACATTTTATTACATTTACTCTCTCATTAACAGATAACTTTAAATAATCTGAACACTTTGAAAGATGGTGCTGTTTGTGGCACAAAATACAGTTTAATGTTTTAACATCAGTTAAAAATACTTTATTTACACTTTTGGGATTATGCTTTCGATTAACACTAAAATTCTCAGTAAGAGATTTTCCGCGTGATGTAAAATATAAATCAATCTCACGGCCTAATTCTTCTGGTAAAAACCATTTATCTCCTTGTCTCACACTAATGTGAGAAGCAGTCTCCTTATCTAATGTTTCATATAATTTATCTGACACAATCAATTGTTTTAGACTCTCGAAATCGGACACATTTCTCAAATTTAGATAATAATTCCAATTGGTCATCAGTCGTGAGGCGAATTGTACATGAGTCTCATTTGGTAGTTTAAAAGCTTTTCTAAATTGTTCTAGGCAAAAGTAAGGTGTTGGTTGAAATTCTTTTAAGACTATTTCTTTTAATTTTTCATAATTCTCGATATCTGTATCGTGTAAATAAGTTATAATGTTAGACGCTTTGTCACCTAATAAATTCAGCAGAATTTCTGCTTTATTTTGTTCTGAAACATTTTTAGTTTTGAAAGCTCGTTCTAAAGAAGAAAAGAAAAAACCCCATCCTTCAGGCTTAGTTGGAATTTTTACAGTCAAAGTTTTAATACTTTTTATTATTTGATCTAACGATTCCATTTTTACTTCACTTTCAGTAATAACAGATTTAGTTTCAGATTTAATTTTAGCTAATTCCAATTCATTTTTTGATCGTTCAAGTTTAATCTTTTCAAGATCGAATTGCCTTTGCTCTTCATTTTTGCGATTCTCAATTATGGTGTTAGCTATTTCTGTTACAAAAGCCGGTTTATTTTTATATATTTCGCTATTTTCAATGATATCGTTTAAATCAGCTATAGTCATTTTATCATTAATATTTAGATTTATTTCAGTGGCTATTTGCCTTAAATCCTCCTTTTTTGCTCCTTTAAACATTGTTTTAAATTTATATATAACAGTACAGATAAGAAAAATCACATTCACTTACTTTAAAAATTCCACTGCACGAAACTATATCGTTTCTTCTTGAACTCGAATAATTCAGAAATTTACGCGTTGCACTTTATTATCGCTGATCCTCCGGCTCGACGGACCACAATTTATGTCGATAACTCATTTAAAACATTCACAAAGCCAATAAAAACTCATATTTAAAAAAACTCTATGAACTGTATTTATTTAACTAGCTCACAACATAGCCGCTCATGGCTACGTTCTCTTAAAAACATTCTATGAACTCATAAAAACAAACGCAGACGATAAAAAAAGTTGCCAAAAATACACAGAATAAATACGACCGAACAATCTCCTTTCTATTATATAGAATGTAGCTTGTAGTAAACCTCAACAACTTATATCAACTTCATAAAATGTGAAAAATTTAATATAATAAAAACATGCCTCAAACAATCTTTTTCCTATACCATTATGTAATGGAATATACTTTTATGTGGTCCTGTAAATAATAAAAAATATTATTTCCATCACGGATTGGGCAGAATGTATATTTTACTATATAATTCATAGATACATACCAAACTTATTATTTTTGAAAGAGTATTACATCATTAAAATGCACATGAAACTATTTTTTCCCATTTGCTATAATGTAATGGAATACTTTTAATTGTCCTTGTAATCAAACTATGCACCCGATTTTCATAAAATTTTTAATGATTCAACGAAAATATGTAAAGATTATGCATTTTAAATTTCAAAAGTTTTTGCTCTTTTCTATGTGGCAGATGGACAGACAGACGAGTGTAGGTGCTATCCGAGAATTATTTAGATTTATTCAACCGAGTTATTTTAAAATATTTTCAACACATACATAAGTAATTGAAATATCGAATGTAGTCAATTCAGACACTTTTTTATTGTTATTTTGACCACCAATTTTTCTAAACTAAAATAATCTACCTTGAAGATTTTTAGAAAACTGTCATGAAGATTATTTTTTGAAAAAGAGTTAGACACAAAAATAAAAAAAAAGCTCTCACCACGGACAGTCCAAAATATAATAGCTACTTAGTATTATATCTTTCATTTTTCATGCAAAATTTATAGGTAGTTTTACTAGACAAATGTTAAGTTGTTGATAAATGTTATTTTAAATTTGATAAATTTATAGCAACTGCATTTAGTGATTTCCTATTCTATTAATAATTTAATAATAAAAAATTAATTAATAACTATTAATAATAAAAAAAAGTTATAAACACTTGAGATTTCTTGTGTGTGCGTGTGGGGGGGACGGGGGAGTCAGTTAAATATTAGTTGTTATTTTAAATACTCTCGAATACTTTCTGTATGCCATTTCAAAATGCTTTTGCTAAATAGATTGACATTTTACTAGTTTTTCTGATGGATACATTTTACTGATCTTCACCATTAGGAAAAATCAGTTTTTAAAAAAAGAAAAAAAAGAAAACCTAATGCCATGTATAGCTAACAACCAATGGTAAAATAATTAGAAAGATATTTAACTTTGATGTATGAGCAAAAAAATAATTGATAAATTAAAAATTCTCGTAGACCTAACAGTCTTTCCTAGATAGATCTCCTCTTCACAAACAGTTTTAATCTTCGATTCTTAATCTAAAAGCATTGCACAGTAATAAATTCTGCCGTATTCAATGGTTAATTTTATGGAAATCGCAATTTACAAATATATATATATGTTACAGGCCAAACCCGATTTTAGGCCAAACCGGTCTGTCCTAACGCCCATCGGATAAACTAGTTTTTCCTAGGCCAAATCAGTCTATCCTAACGACCGTCGGATAAACTAGTTTTTCCTATGCCAAACCGGTTTATCCTAACGCCCATCTGATAAATTAGTTTTTCCTAGGCCAAACTAGTCTATCCTAAGGCCCATAGGACAAACTAGATTTCCCTAGGCCAAACTAGTTTGGCCTAACTCTTATAGGATAAACTAGTTTAGACTGTTGTTTATTGGTCTGAACTAGTTTATCCTAGACCAATTCAATTTGGCGTGATTTTATTGCATTCAATGACCGCCTCAACGCCAACATTCTTTTTTGTCCTAGGCCAATGTAGTTTTACGTGTTTTTAGCTCACGGGCGTGAAAGCCAGAGAAATAATGGGCTCACTGGTTCTGTATATGCTTGTACGCATGTACGTACGTATATACTTACGTATGTACGTAAAGCGATACCTCTTGATAGAAATAATGTAATTTGACGTGTTTTTATCTCATCAGGCTACCAAAGCCTGAGAAATGTGCCCGTAAGTTCTGTATCTATGTATGTACGTAAGTACGTAATTCTTGATAGAAATACTCAATTTGCATTAAACTTTCAATGTAGGTTTATTCTTCTGAGGAGCTTTTCTGATTAATTGTGGAAGGTCATTGGAGAAGAATAAGAGGGGGGGGGGAGAGAACGAGAGGCTGATTCACCCCTTCCCTCAATTCAAAAAAATGGGTTTCCATGCATTATTAGCACATTTTATACAAATTTTAGACATAGGAGCATTCTCTTGAGGCGCCTCCATGATTAGTTGTGGGTGTTCACTGTTTAAGTATAAAGGGAGGGGGAATAGGGATAATACTCCATAATTTATGTGAATGCTTTTTTCACGCAGAATTTACTGATTTGCTTCAAATTTTAGAAATAAATTCATTCCTGCAAAGCGCTTCCCTAATTAGTTTTGGGGGTTAATTGAATAAGAACAACGGGAAGAATGGGGGAATCCCGCCTAATTTTGGCAAGTGGGTTTTTCATGCAGAATTAACCGATTTGCTCCAAATCTTGCATTTGGTGGACATGTTAAATTTCTGTATTGTTGTTATAAGCAATGACTCTTTATGCACATTTATACTTATTCTTGTGAAAGACATGTTTTTTACCGGCCAAACCTGATTTCAAGCCAAATTAGATTGGCCTAGGCCAAACTATTTTATCCTAACGTCAATTGGATAAACTAGTTTTTCCTACGCCAAATTTGTTTATCTAAAAGTCCATAGGATAAACTAGTTTTTTCTAGGTAAGAGGATAATCAGGGCTGCGGAGTCGGTGGGAAAAATGGCCGACTCCGACTCCAACTCCGACTCCGGAAATTTTAACGACTCCGGCTCCGACTCCTGGCTTCCTGGCTAGCTAATATACTAATGTTGATGCTGGTTAAAGTTATGAGGGAACGAAAGGAAAATAAGGCAAAAAGACATTATTTCGGTATTCAGTTCTTAAAGTTTTGGAAAAAAATTCCGTTTTACAAATTTTTTAATTTTACGTACCCAAACCTGAAAAATTAAATTACCGAAATCTAAAAGAGATAACAAAACGGATATTTTACTATTTCGGATCCGTGGCCTCGAAAAGGGGAAATCTGTACAATTTTTATGTCAACTAGTGTTCTCCAGAGCAGAAATATTTCAATGGAAAGGAAAAAAAAAATAGTCAGATGTGTTAATCTTAGAACTTTCTTCTATATCACACATGTTAATACTTCCTGAAAAATGCAGCATAGCAGCACCACCTCTTATGTGATTTACACCAAAATCTAGTCAACAAGTTATATCAATTTCTACCTGAATTTGAAGTTTGGTGAAAAGCAGTATATTAATTTCTGAGATAGGGCTATTGCTGAAATTTTAAAATTCTGCATAACAGCGCTATATGTTGAGTGATGTACATCAAAAACGAATCAGGATCAATTTCTATCAGATACTAACTGAATCTAAAGTACTAACTAAAATACATCCATGCATTAGTGATTGAGCCACAGCTATTTCAAAATCGTAAAAAAATCAGCATATCAGCGCTACCTGTAGGGCGATTTACACCAAACACTAAACTTTACTAATCTAGATTATAAACTAATTAAATATAAAGTTTGGTGAAAATTCGAGCATTTGTTTTTGAGATAGCGCTGTTGCAATATCATGAAGAATGCAGTATAGCAGTGCCACCTATTGAGCGATTTGCACCAAAAAATTTGCAGCACCTAATTATATCAAGGACTAACTTAATCTAAAGTTTTATAAAAATCCGTGCATTAATTTTTAAGATATAGCTACTGTGGAAATTGTGAATAATGCAGCATAGCAAAGCCACCTGTCGAGTGATATGCACCAAAAATTAATCAGATCCAGATTCTATCCAGATCTAACAAAATCTAAAGTTTTGTGAAATTCCATCCATTAGTTCTTGAGATAGAGCGCTCCAAAATTTTTGTCGCATGCAGACTCACGAAATGACAGACACTGACAGACATTTTCGAAAAACTATCAAATCATGTTCAGTTCAGAATCTTCTAAAACGTATAATTCCATCGAATGCCGGAAATCGAAATTTTTCAAGAATCCAACACTTTATTCTTGTAAAGATAGAAGAAAATAAAATTGAAGATGAAAATTTTACTAGTTCGCAAATAATCTGTGATCTACTAGAGCTTTTAATTAAAAACAGTTTGCCTCTCCTGTATACTCTGGGCAGTTTATTGGGATTCTTTAACTTGGGTAGTCCGATATAATCCAAAAATAACAATAAGAATTCCTTCTATGGATTTAAAATTACATTTTATTGGTTTAATTTCACTTCAAACTGTCTAAGAAAAAAGCCGGAGTCGGAGTCAGGTTGTTTTTACGACTCCGACTCTGCAGCCCTCAGGATAATCCTTTATTTTTCCCTTCATACTTAACCATTAAACCCCTAAAACTATTCAGGGAATCGCCTTATCAGAAAGAACCTATGTCCAAAATTTGAAGCAAATTTCTCAATTCTGCGTCAAAAACCATTTATCTAAATTATGTTGTGTTACCAACATTGCACTTTCTTTTAAACTTAAACAATAAACATCTACAACTAATCACAGAGGCGTCTTGTCACAATGATCCTATATCTAAAATTTTAAAGGAAAACTGATAATTCTGCATGATGAATCCACTTCTCTTCATTAACGGTGGAGGATTAGCCTCCCGTTTGTCCCCCTTTATTCTTATTCAATGAATTCTCAAAATTAACCAGAAAACTACCTTATCAGAATGAACCTACATTGAAAATTTGAAGCAAATCGGATATCTCTATCACGAGTTATCGCGTTACGTACATATCTACGCACATACGTACATACATGTGTACATACACGCGTACATGCATATACAGAACCTTTGAGCCCATTATTTCTCTGGATTTCACGCCCATGAGCTAAAAACACATAAAACTACATTGGCCTAGGATAAACTAGATCAGCCTAGGACAAACAAGAATGTTGGCGGTGAGGCGGTCATTGAATTCAATAAAATCACGCCAAATTGAATTGGCCTAGATAAACTAGTTCAGACCAATAAACCGCAGTCTAAATTAGTTTATCCTATAAGAGTTAGGCCAAACTAGTTTGGCCTAGGGAAATCTAGTTTGCCCTATAAGGCTTAGGATAGACTAGTTTGGCCTAGGAAAAACTAGTTTATCCGATGGGCGTTAGGATAAACCAGTTTTTCCTAGGCCAAACCGGTCTATCCTAACGCCCATCGGATAAACTAGTTTTTCCTAGGCCAAACTAGTCTATCCTAAGGCCCATAGGACAAATTAGTTTTTCCTAGGCCAAACTAGTTTGGCCTAACTCTTATAGGATAAACTAGTTTAGCCTGCTGTTTATTGGTCTGAACTAGTTTCTCCTAGGCCGATCTAGTTTATCCTAGGCCAATTCAATTTGGCGTGATTTTATTGAATTCAATAGCCGCCTCGGCGCCAACATTTTAGTTTGTCCTAGGCTGATCTAGTTTCTCCTAGGCCAATGTAATTTTACTTGTTTTTAGCTCACAGGCGTCAAAGCCAGAGAAATAACGAGCTCGCAGGTTCTGTATGTACGCATGTATGTACGTACGTATGTGCGTAACGCGACAACTCTTGATAGAAATAATGTAATTTGAAGCGTTATTATCTCATCAGGCTAACAAAGCCTGAGAACTAATGTTCTTGTGGGTTCTGTATCTATGTATGTACGTAAGTGTGTAACGCAATAAATCTTGATAGAAATACCCGATTTGCTTCAAACTTTCATTATAAATGTATTCTTATGAGGAGCTTTTCTGATTAATTTTGGGAGGTCATTGGAAAGGAATAAGAGGGAGGAAGATCGAGATGCTGATTCGCCCCTTCCCTTAATTCAAATAAATGGGTTTCCATGCATTATTAGTATATTTAAAAAAATAGATATAAGAGCATTATGATGAGGCGCCTCCATGATTAGTTGTGGGTGTTCATTGTTTAAGTATAAAGGGAGGGGGGAATAAAAGTAACACCCCATAATTTATGTAAACGTTTTTTTCACGCTGAATTTGCTGATATGCTTAAATTTTTGAAAGAGATTCATTCTGGTAAGGCGCTTCCCTAATTTTTTTTTTTTTTGGGGGGGGGGTTGATTGGTTAAGAACAAAGGGAAGAAAAGGAGGCTCCTGCCTAATTTTACGAAATGGGTTTTTCATGCAGAATTAACCGATTTGCTCCAAATCTTTGATTTGTTCATTCTGATGAAGCGTTTTACTGGGAAGCGTACAATTTATTTATTTCCTTAAATTAGTTATAATACAGAATTATCCAATTTGCTTAAAATTTTGGACATGAATTCATTTTGATCAGACACTTCTTTAATTAATTTGGAGTATATATATATATATATATATATATATATGTATTTGGTTAAGTGTAATGGGCAATGGACGATTTATCGCCTTCCTAAATCAGATAAATGGGTTTTTCTGCAGATTTATCCGATTTGCCGATTAAATTTTGAATTTTTTTTTTAATAAGGCGAATCCCTGAGGTTTTGAATATTTAATGATTAAGTATAAAAGGAGGAATGGAGGATTACCCTCCTTAAATTAGATGAACGGCTTTTTGAGCAGAATTATCTGATTTGCTTCAAATTTTGGATAATTGTTCAATTTTATAAAGCTTATCTGTGATTAGTTTTGGGGCTCAGTGGTTAAGTGTAATTGGGGGAAATGGGGAAAAGTGTTGGTGAGAACTTGTTTTTTCGAGGGTGTTATTCTTTAAAAAAAAAGTTTGTAATACACAATTAGTGTTAACAGCCTGTGAATGCAAAGCCATCAGTTTAACAGGGCAATATCCTTTTTAATATTAATCCCGACTACTGCTCTATTGCTAACCTTGTGCAAAGTGGTTTTGCTATCATCCCTGTATAATGTATTTTATTCGAAGTGTAGTAGAATACTGTTAGAGGTTTGCATCTGGTTCTACTCAATTTATGCAAAAAAAAATCAGATTTTAATTCACATAGATTTAAGATTCCTTTAAAAAATACTGCATACATATTTATTGGATAAATTTACAATGTATTTTTAAATTACGATGTGTTTCGCAGAATAGAAAATACACAGTGTATTATTGATTATTTAGATTTTTAGACCTTTCAATATTCAAATAGGGATTCATTAAATAGTTAATGTAGTTTAGAATAAAAGAAAAAAAGGAGAGATATAAACATCATAACTTTTGAATAGGTTTAGTAAAAAGTAGATTTGTGAATATATTTCTCTGTCATTCCTTAAGGCTTTTCTCAAATCCAAAAGAGCTACATCCTAACACATTTATGAATTAATTCCTTTTCGGAGATTCCTTTAAGATTAACAGGCATTCTCACTCAGAAAATATGTAATCGAATGGTGTTAACCATTTTTTCATAAAATCCATGTATCTTTGAGAAAATACTATTAAAGCTCCATTTTGAATCGAATTTCCAGTTACGACTTCACGGAAAAGAATAACTTGACGCCGTGACAAGAATAGCTTATATGTCGACAGGTAATTAATTTCTCAAAAATGGAAAACACTGTTCGATTCCAAATTATGTTCAGCTGCGATCTGGCTCGAATACTAATAATAATAATAATAATAATAAAAGCAAGTTTGATCGCAGCACGACCTGAGTCTGCAGAAAAAAATAAATAAAAATAAGCAAACACCATGTCCAATGCATCCTGTCTCTACAGTGGACATGATAAATTTCTGTATTGATGTTACAAACAATGACTCTTGACAGACTTTTATGCTTATTCTAGTGAAAGATATGTTTTTTACTGGCCAAAACCGATTTTGAGAAAAATCAGAAAAGCCTAAACCAAACTATTTTATCCTAATGTCAATTAGATAAACTAGTTTTCCTAAGCCAAACTTATTTATCTAAATGCCCATAGGATAAACTAGTTTTTCCTAGGTAAGATGGTAATCCTTCATTTTTTCTTTCATACTTAACCATTAAACCCCCAAAATTATTCAGGGAATCGCTTTATCAGAAAGAACCTACATCCAAAATTTAACGCAAATCCGTAAAATCTGCGTCAAAACCATTTATCTAAATTATAGGGGGATTACCTACATTACCCTTTCTTTTACACTTAAACACTAAACATCCACAACTAATCACGAAGGCATCTTATCAGAATGATCCTACATCTAAAATTTTAAATGAAAACCGATAATTCTGCATGAAAAATCCATTTCTCTAAATTAATGGTGGGAGATTAGCCTCCCGTTCGCCCCATCTTATTCTTATCCAATGAATTCCCAAAACTAATCAGAAAAGTACGTTATCAGCATGAAACTACATCCAAAATTTGAAGCAAATCGGATATTTCTATCAAGAGTTATCGCGTTACGTACATACGTACGTACATACGTACGTACATACGTACAAACATGCGTACATATATGCGTACATACATGCGCATATACGTACAAACATGCGTACATACATGCGTACATGCATGCGCACATACATAAACACAGAACCTGCGAGCCCTTTATTTCTCAGGCTTTGACGCCTTTGAGCTAAAAACGTGTAAAATTACATTGGCCTAAGAGAAACTAGATCAGCCTAGGACAAACTAGAATGTTGGCGCCGAGGCGGTCATTGAATTCAATAAAATCACGCCAAATTGAATTGGCCTAGGAAAAACTAGTTTGTCCTATGAGCCTTAGGATAGACTACTTTGTCCTAGGAAAAACTAGTTTATCCGATGGGCGTTAGGATAAACCGGTTTGGCCTAGGAAAAACTAGTTTATCCGATGGGAGTTAGGATAGACCGGTTTGGCCTAGGAAAAACTAGTTTATCCGATGAGCATTAGGATAGACCGGTTTGGCCTAGGCCAATCTAGTTTGGCCTAAAATCGGGTTTGGCCTGTAACATATACATATTTCATTGAACCCATTGTTTTATAGTCTTTTATATTCTCCTTATAGAATTATTTTCAATTGATTAAAATATAATATCCTATGGATAAAATAGAGCTCAGATATACGCTCGGTTATTATTTATTATTACATTGGATAATAACGACTCTAGTTTAATAAATGTTAATTGTAGCAAAGGCATTTTTTTCCTCTCTTATAGAATTAAAAATAAAATGCAAATGGAATATATGCTTCTGGAAATTTCCTACTCGATACTGGGAGTGGTAAGTTGCACGTGTTCCAAGATTTTCTTTGTAGAAAATGATAAATTTGGTTACTTTTCCTTTAAAAGTTCTCCCTGAAAAAATCCTTCTTGAAGTAAAATGGGCAAATCTAGCAGATGCTTAACAAAATCCCACCCTATCCAATCTGGAAATCTAGTTTCTCAGCTATATTATTATCGACAATCGACAATTTTTGCAGCATTTTGGTTCTTTTTAAACAGGAATGTATTGGCTTTAATTATGGGGGTTTAAACTCCTGATTTAAACCGGTTTTAGGGGACCTGGTCAAAACCAATTTTGACAATTTTGACCACCGAAATTCACTATTCAGTTCAATTGCTATTAATGAAATATTTGTAACTATCATATGTTAAAATCAAGTGAACATTTGTTAAAAATGCCGTAATAATTATGAATATTACTCTACCAATCTTGCATTAAGGTTACAGTTTTTCCATGAAGCTAATTTTGCATTGAGTCTATAATTTTAAAATGGATATTATCTAGAAGATCACCAGGAAGTTTAACACGATTAGGTGATGCATAACTAGGTCGTAATTTAGAAATTATAATACCATTTATTTCCAACTACGTAAAAAGGTATGTTGTAGAAGTAAAAATATTGTGCTATTTGCACATCAGTCTTTTGTATTGCTGTTGCCACAAATCCTCCTACGCTAAATTGCTTTGTTTTACTTGGAACAGTTGTAATCTGAAGATGATCATTATTACTTACACTCACGCCAGTTTGTTCAGAAGTATATAAACAATTATATTTTAATTGTGAGAATGATAGATCAGCTTCATGTTGCAATGGAATTTTAGCAGCTAAAATGTTATTTTCCCAATCATAAAAAGTTATTAATTTTTTTAGATTTTTAAATCACAAGATTTTAAGAAATTCACCTTTTACATATAAACATTTGAATAAACAATTTTCAATATTGGTTGATGTAGTACATTTGTATTTTTATTTTATTATGATTATGGTTCTTATTAGATTGAAATCGAAACATCTCAATAATATTTGTTTTTAATTTTTCGGTACACCTCTCTCAAGTAAAATAAAATTGTTTATTCAAATGTTATTTTCACGTTTTTCTATATATCTTTTCAACCTTAATACTTTTGCACTTACAAGTTAAGTTGACCGCATACTTACCATTTATGACTTGAAATCTGTACATTTGTGGAATTTTCATTTACCTCCACATAAAAGCTCCGGACTATTTATTTGTGTCTTTCATAACAGTTAATGTTATTTAAATTACTCGTAAGTTGATTCTGTATTCCTACAACATGTATTTTTAACTACAACACATGTTTTACGCTTTTAAGCAATTGGTTTATATTTTTACAGTTGCAGAGATTATTTTTAAATTTCTATCTTTCTTATTATTGTATAATCATACTATTGAACCTCATTATCTTGTGAGTGTATTTTCTTTAAACTTCGCTGTTACTTTTATTACTTATTAAGTTACTTTTAATTGCAAAGAAAAAATAATCATTAAAATTAAGATGCTTTTTATATTTTGACTATTTCTAACCCCTTTTGGATGTTTTAAACCACTTTTAACCAGAATCATGGCCAAAATCGATTTTGACCATTTAAAATTACAACCCTGTTTTTAAACCCGTGAAGGTTAATTAGATCCATATTTCCAATTTAATACAAACCCCCTAATTATTGTATTTCTCTAAAATAAGACACAAAAAATAAGTATAATACTTCAACATATACATAAAAGAAGAACTACCCAAAAGATAAGACAATTCTAAAACATAAGACTACATGATTTTTCAGGATAACAATAATAGAAAATTTACTCCAAAAATAATATTTATAATAATTTTTCAAGATTCTCCGAATAGAAGATCTGTTCAAAAAATAAGACCTGACATGAATCTTCAGGATACTTGTAATAGAATGTCTACACTGAAAATGACACTTAGCATAATAATACCTGTAATAGAAGACCTAATCCGAATTTAAGACATATACAAAAAATAAGACCTAGCATGATTTTTCAGGATACTCACAGCAGAACACATACGACGAAAAGAAGTCCTAACATGATTTTTCAGGATAATTCAGATAAAAGACCTATTCAAAAATTATGACCTAACATGATTTTTCAGGATACTCGTAACAAAAGACATAGGCTGGCATAAAGCCTAAGAGGATTTTTCAGGATACTCGAAATAGAAGACATACGCCGAAAAAAGTTCTAACAGGATTTTTCAGGATACTCGTAATAGAAGACCTATCCAAAAATTAAAACCTAACATGATTTTTCTGGATACTCGTAATAGAAGACCTATCCAAAAATTAAGACCTACCATGATTTTTCAGGATACTCGTAATAGAAGACCTATCCAAAAATTAAGACCTAATATGATTTTTCAGGATACTCGTAATAGAAAAACTATCCAAAAAATAAGACCTAGGATGATTTTTCAGGATACTCGTAATAAAAAATCTATCCGAAAATTAAGACCTAACATGATTTTTCAGGATATTAGTAATAAAAGACCTATATAAAAGACCTATCCGAAAACTAAGACCTAACATGATTTTTCAGGATACTCGTAACAAGAGACATACGCCGAGAAAAGTGCTAACATGATTTTCAGGATACTCATAAAAGAAGACCTATCCAAAAATTAAGACCCTAACATGAATCTTCAAGGTATTCGTAACAAGAGACATACGACGAAAAAAGTTTTAACAGGATTTTTCAGGATACTCGTAATAGAAGACCTATCAAAAATTAAAAGCTAACATGAAACTTCAGGATACTCGTAATAGAATGTCTACACTGAAAATGAAAATTAGCATAATTTATCTGGATACCCTTAATAAAAGACCTAATCCGAATATAGTACATAACCAAAAAATAAGACCTAACATGATTTTTCAGGATACTCGTAACAGAAGACATACGCCGAAATAAGTCCTAACATGATTTTTCAGGATACTCGTAATGGAAGACCTATCCAAAAATTAAGACCTAACTTGATTTTTCAGGATACTCGTACTAGAAAACCTAATCCGAATATAAGACCTATCCAAAAAAAAAAAGTTTATCTAGTATGATTATTGACGATACTCGAAATAAAAGACCTATCCGAAAAATAAGACCTAACATGATTTTTCAGGATACTCGTAACAGAAAACATACGCCAAAATAAATCCTAATAGGATTTATCAGGATACTCGTAATGGAAGACCTATCCGAAAATTAAGACCTAACACGATTTTTCAGGAGACTCGTAATAGAAGACCTAATCCGAATATAAGACCTACCAAAAAATTAAGACCGAGCATGATATTTCAGGATACTCGTAATAAAAGACCTATCCGAAAATTAAGACCTAACATGACTTTTCAGGATACTCGTAAAAGAAGACATACGCCGAAATAAGTCCTAACAGGATTTTTTTCAGGATACTCGTAATGGAAGACCTATCCAAAAGACCTAACATGATTTTTCAGGATACTCGTAATAGAAGACCTAATCCGAATATAAGACTTATCCAAAAAATAAGACCTAGCATGATTTTTCAGGATACTCGTAATAAAAGACCTATCCGAAAAATAAGATCTAACATGATTTTTCAGGATATTCGTAACAGAAAACATACGCCGAAATAAATCCTAACAGGATTTTTCAGGATACTCGTAATAGAAGACCTATCCGAAAATTAAGACCTAACACGATTTTTCAGGATACTCGTAATGGAAGACCTAATCCGAATATAAGACCTATCAAAAAAATTAAGACCTAGCATGATATTTCAGGATACTCGTAATAAAAGACCTATCCGAAAATTAAGACCTAACATGATTTTTCAGGATACTCGTAACAGAAGACATACGCCGAAATAAGTCCTAACAGGATTTTTTTCAGAATACTCGTAATGGAAGACCTATCCAAAAGACCTAATATGATTTTTCAGGATACTCGTAATAGACCTAATCCTAATGTAAGACCTATCCAAAAAATAAGACCTAGCATGATTTTTCAGGATACTCGTAATAAAAGACCTATCCGAAAATTAAGACCTAACATGATTTTTCAGGATACTCGTAAAATAAGATCTATCCAAAAATTAAGACCCTAACAGGAATCTTCAGGATACTCGTAACAGGAGACATACGCCGAAAAAGTCCTAATAGGATTTTTCAGGATACTCGTAATAGAAGACCTATCAAAAATTAAAACCTAACATGAATCTTCAGGATACTCGTAATAGAATGTCTACACTGAAAATGAGACTTGGCATAATTTTTCTGGATACTCTTAATAAAAGATCTAATCCGAATGTAACACATAACCAAAAATAAGACCTAATATGATTTTTCAGGATACTCGTAACAGAAGTCATACGCCAAAATAAGTCCTAACAGGATTTTTCAGGATACTCGTAATGGAAGACCTAACATGATTTTTCAGGATACCCGTATTTGAAGACCTAATCCGAATATAAGACCCACCCCAAAAAAAAAGACCTAGCATGATTTTTCAGGATATTCGTAATAAAAGGCCTATCCGAAAATTCAAACCTAACATGATTTTTCAGGATACTCGTAACGGAAGATATACGCCGAAATAAATCCTAACAGGATTTTTCAGGATATTCGTAATGGAAGACCTATCCGAAAATTAAGACCCAAGATGATTTTTCAGGATACTCGTAATAGAAGACCTAATCCGAATATAAAACCTATCCAAAAATTAAGACCTAGCATGATTTTTCAGAATACTCGTAATAAAAGACCTATCCGAAAATTAAGACCCAAGATGATTTTTCAGGATACTCGTAATAGAAGACCTAATCCGAATATAAAACCTATCCAAAAATTAAGACCTAGCATGATTTTTCAGAATACTCGTAATAAAAGACCTATCCGAAATTTAAGACCTAATATGATTTTTCAGAATACTCGTAACAGAAGACATACGCCGAAATAAGACCTAAACCTATCCGAAAATTAGGACCTAACATGATTTTTCAGGATACTCGTAACAGTAGACCTACACCGAATAAAAGTCCTAACATGTTTTTTCAGGATACTTGTAAAAAAAGACCTATTTAAAAATTAAGACCTAACATGATTTTTCAGGATATCGTAATAGAAGACCTATCCAAAAAATAAGACGTAACATGATTTTTCAGGATACTTGTAACAGAAGACATACGCCGAAAAAGTCTTAACATGATTTTTCAGGATACTCGTAATAGAAGGTGTAGACCCAAAATAAGACCTATCATGATTTTTCAAAATATTCAAAATAGGAAACCTGCCCTGAAAATAATACCTATCCAAAAAATAAGACGGATGATTTTTCAGGGTGCTTGAAACAGAAAATATACACTGAAAATAAGACCTAGCGTGATTTTTCAGGATAATCGTAATAGAAGATCTAAACCGAAAAAAAGACATATGCAAAAAAATTCATTTTTAACCGACCTCAAAAAGGAGAGGAGGTTATCAATTCGACGCGTATGTATTTTTTTTTTTTTTTTTTTTTTTTTTTATGTATGTTCACCGATTACTCCGAAACTATGCAGCCGATTAATTTGGTTTTGGTGTTCAATTAAAGAGCTTACTCTCGGATTGGTACCACTTCCATTTCATAAAAATTGGTTCAGTAGTTTTTTAGTAATTAAACACAAACTATTAAAATTAGTGTTTTTTCGCTAATTAAAACTGTTGAATTAGCTCCTACAATTGAGTGAAGTCGGGATGGCCGAGCGGTTTAAAGCGCCTGATCTAAGCTCTGGTTCTCGAAAGTGACAATGGGTTCGAACCCCACTCCTGACATACGTGTGTACAATAATTTTCCGTATTATAATTTTTACATATATATTTTTCAAATTAAATACTAATTATGCTATTAAGAATATTTTGTATTTAACCGTTAGCACAGAGTATCAGAGATCTTTCATCAACTCAATACTTTATCAGTGAAAGAGTGCTAAAATAATTGACTTGCAAAAAGTAACATGACATTGAATAAGTTTCCGAACCTATTCCGTATTATAATTTTTAACCGACTTCCAAAAAGAAGAGGATGTTATCAATTCAACGCGTATGTATATATATATATATATATATATATATATATGTATGTTCACCGATTACTCCGAAACTATCCAACCGATTAATTTGGTTTTGGTGTTAAATGAAAGAGCTTGCTCTCGAATTGGTACAATTTCCGTTTCATAGAAATTGGTTCAGTATTTTTTTAGTAATGGGGCAAAAACTAATAAAATTAATGATTTTTCGCTATTTAAAAGTGTTGAATAAGTTCTCTGAATGGAGTGCAGTCAAGATAGCCAAGCGGTCTAAAGCGCCTGATTTAAGCACTGGTACTCGAGAGAGTGGGTTCGAACCTCACTCCGGACATACATGTATACAATAACCTTTATTCGTATTATAATTTTTACATGTACATTTTGAAAATTAAATACTAATAATGCAATTACGAATATTTTATATTTAACCGTACAATTTAGCACTGAGTATCAGAGATCTTTTATCAACTCAGTACTTTATCAGTGAAAGAGGACTAAAATGACTTGCGAAAAGTAACATGATGTTGAATAAGTTCGACGAATAGTTTGCAGTCGGGGTGGCCGAGCGGTCTAAGGCATCTGATTTAATCTCTGGTTCTCGAACGAGAGCGTGGGTTCGAGCCCCACTTCTGACATACGTGTGTAATATGAAATGTTTTTCTGAATTATAATTTTTTAATCGACTTAAAAAATGAAGAGGAAGTTATCAACAATTCGACGTGCATGTATTTTTTATGTATGTTCACCTATTACACCAAAACTATCCAACCGATTAAACTAGTATTTGTGTTAAATGAAAGGGACTACACTCGAATTGGTACCACTTCCATTTCATCTAAAGTAGTTAAGTATTTTTTTAGTAATTAGACAAAAAATAATAAAATTAGTGATTTCTCGCAAATTAAAAATAACATGGACGTTGAATAAGTTCGCCAAACGGAATGCAGTCAGGATGGCCGAGCGGTCTAAGTCACCTGATTTAAACTCTGGTTTTCGAATGAAATCGAGGGTTTGAACCCCACTCCTGACATATGTATGTACAATAATCTTTTCCGTCGTATAATTTTTAACCGATTTCAAAAAAGGTGGAAGAGGTTATTAAATCGACGCGTATGTATATTTTCTTTTTATGTATAGACCCCACAAGTGGCCGAGAGGTTCTGACCTCTCAACTGGTAGACGGCAGGTGCTGGGTTCGAACCCAATCGCGGCTGTCGGCCTAACCGTTCGGAGTTTTCCGTGGATTTCTTCAAACCATGGATTTCCTTTCGTAAATACGGAATAGATTCCTTTAAAAAGACTCCCACGGAGGGCATCCCACCCCTTTCGGGCCTATATTCCACGTGTATATAATCGGCCGACATAAAATAAACGAAACTAAACCATCTTTTTATGTATGTTCACCGATTACTTCCAAACTATCCAATCGATTAATTTGTTTTTTGTGTTAAATGTAAGAGGCTACACTCGAATTGGTACCACTTCCATTTCATCGAAATTGGTTCAGTACTTTTTTAGTAATTAGACAAAAAGTAATAAAATTAGTGATTTCTCGCAAATAAAAAATAACATGGATTTTAAATAATCTCGGCGAACGGAGTGTAGTCAGGATGGCCGAGCGGTCATAGCGCCAGATTTAAGCTCAGGTTCTCGAAAGAGAGCGTGGGTTCGAACCCCAATCCTGTCATGCATATATGATTTACTATAATTTTTTTCGTATTATAATTTTTATTAACTGGCTCCAAAAAACAGTAGGAGGAAGTTATCAATTCAACGCGTATGTATTTTTTATGTATGTTCACCGATTACTCCGAAACTATCCAACCGATTAATTTGGTTTTTATGTTAAATGATAGAGGTTACTCTCGAATTGGTACCACATCCATTTTACCGAAATTGGTACAGTGTTTTTTTAGTAATTAGGCAAAAACTAATAAAATTTGTGATTTCTCGCAAGTTAAAAGTAACATGCACGTTGTAAAAGCTCGCCAAATGGAGTGCAGTCAGGATGGCCGATCAATCTAAGGCGCCACATTTAAGTTCTGGTTCTCGAAAGAGAGCCTGGGTTCGAACCCCACTCCTGACATGCGTGTATAATTTACTATAGTTTTTTCGGTATTATAATTTTTATTAACCGACTTCAAAAAATCTTTAACTTTTCACTAAAAAGAGAAAAATAAACTTTTCTACCAAAAATTGAACCGACTTCAAAAACTACTGCAAAGTGAAAAATAATTTTTTTTACATAATTGTAATAAGAAATTAAATTAAGAGCGTAGTATTTACCATGCGTATTATTATATTTAGGTACATTAATTTGATTTTTTGGAGTCGGTGCCAGACAAGCCAAGTTCAAAATTAAAATTAATCATCCAATGCAAATTGTAAATGTATAAAATTAATTTTTTTAAACTAAATATTAAATCGTAAAAAAAGTAGATACTTGGATGTGTGTCTATTGTAAAATTACATGTAACTTGGCTTGGCTGGCACCGACTCCAAAAAATCAAATTAATGTACATAAATATAATAATACGCATGGTAAATACTACGCTCTTAATTTAATTTCTTATTACAATTATGTAAAAAAATTATTTTTCACTTTGCAGTAGTTTTTGAAGTCGGTTCAATTTTTGGTAGAAAAGTTTATTTCAGGATACTCTTAGTAATCCCTGTACGCACACACACATACACAAAGTACAAAATTACAAAATTGCATCCAACCGCAGTCAAAATTCGTTAGTTTTTATTCGATATTCTTTTAAAATGTTTCTAGATTTTCCCGAATTTAGTTCAAAAAATGCAAATTTACAAATAAATTTCTGAATTTTATCACTTTCAGCTGGATTTTACTGTTTTTGGACTAATTCCATTTTTTCTTACTGAAAGGATTCCTAAAAAAATCCTATCAGTATCTCTGACTTCCATGTTTTTCGTTGTTATTATAGGGGCGAGGGAAGTTTCTGGCACCTTACCCTTCAAACATTTTTGTGATAGACCTCTAATAGAAAAATGTATAATTTGAAATTAATACACATAACTTCTCAACAGTAGGGTCTTTTTGTGTACCGTTGTAAAATTATTTTGTATTATGTTACGATGCGTATGTGTACTACTACTGTATGATAATATTGCCGCATGTTTTTAGTCATGGGTATAAGGGTGCCCTTCATCGAATGCCAAGAACTGAGGTGCGCCTCTGCCGACTGAAAGATCCCTGTTCTAAATAAATTCATTGTAAAATAAAATTTCGCTAAATTAAGAAATTGTGAGACCAGTTTCAGTCACAAATTTTTAAAGATAGGAGGAACTGGTGCACATTAATACAGTTTTTTCTAAGAATTTTGTTTAAATTTCAAGTTATTTTTCTGTGTGGTGTCATTAAAACTTATGTAGTCTGTTATAAAAATGTGCAATCGTTGTTTTATGTAGTATTTTTGTATGTAATTAAAAAAAATCAAACAAAGTCATTTGTATCAATCTGCCTTATCCCCGGGGCAGATTGATACACCTCATGGGGCACCCCATGTCTACGTTTGGGAGAAACGGAGACAAAATAACACCAATGCATATTTTTCATAGAAAATTTGTTAGCAAACTATTTTATATTTATTTATAGAAATTCAAATTGCCCACAATTTATTTATAAGCAATATTAAAGCAATCAAAATTAAACGTATAATGACTTGATGTTGTTTGATGTTGATGTTGTTGATGTTGTTGGCTGTTTCTTGTCTGATTGCTGGCTGTGGTAACTTTGTCATATCTGGCACTTGAACCCCAGCATTATCTTCTTTCTTAGGGAAGATGAAAAAATTACCAGGTTTTCTGTTTATAAATCTGTTTATAAACAGAAAATAAAGGATAATTATATTAAAAATTCTGTTTATAATATAATTACCTTTTGCTGTTCTGCAACTTGTTTCTCTTACTTAACATTTCTCATGTCGAAAATACTTTTTTCTCTGGAGAATCGATATAAATGCGAGATTTGCCAGGCTGGCGTCATTTTCTTTTCTTAATTCTACTAGCACTAGATGTTGGGTAAGTTCGTACGTCTTCCGTTTGCAAAAATACTATAAAATGTTCTAATATAAAGAAATTAGAGCTATTTCACTTCAATAAAAACTAATATTAGACTTTTTTGGCAAAAAATGGTTGGATTAAGGAGTGTATGGTAAAAAAATATAATAAAAGATAATAAAAAAATTAACTAGAGAATGATTTAGTTTGTCTATAGGGCACATTGATACGTATCAATGTGCTCCGACATAGACTGCATCAATGTGCCCCATACAGTCATTTTGAATAAAATGAATCTCAATTCCAACACTTCATAATTTACTTAGCAATAAAAAATGAGGAACTGATAAAGAGTAGCTTTACTTGCCAGAGAGAGTATTCTTTTCGGTTGAAAATACTAGAACAGTTGTATAATACCATTGCAATTGTACAACTCAAATTTGCTTTTGACTTACAAAAACAATAAATCACCCGTTTTATTGCCAAGACGTTCTGTATGTAGTTGTGTACACTAGCATCATTTTTTGGAGCTGTTGTGAAACTTCCTGTAATGACCCTGTGAGCAGCAGAGGGGGTGTATCAATGTGCCCCATGTATTAATGTCCCCATTTCCCCTTACATTCTGTACATCAAAACGAGACATTCTATATTTAATTCAATCTACAGAAAAAAGCAATATTTACCAAAACGGATACGAACTAAAGAAATTCAACTTTCTAAAGTTCCGCATTGACCATTCAGCTACAATTACACATGTTTTTAAGTATTGATATTTATTTTATTCATATAAGTACACATATTTCTATGTAACATTCTGTTCTTAACCATATTTCTGTGTAATATTCTTTAATATAATTAGTCGTAATATTATGTTCTTACAAATATAGCTGTTTAAAATTCGTACTCCTATTTCTGTGTAATATTCTACTTTTACACATACATCTGTGCAACATTCTTACATTCATATTCCGATGTACTATGCAGAATACACACATATTTGTGTCATATGAAAAATTTGTAAATTTACATTAACACAACAATTAGGATTTTCTGCACAGTTTTCTTAGTTTGCACATTTGTTTGAGTTTTCGAAGGGATAAAAAATTATCCGCTTCCATTAAACTGACAAATACATATAAATAAAAGTAAACTTTCACGACAGGATTGTAAATTTTATGACAAGCGTGTAATTTTACTAGTTTATACATATATTTATGTAAAAGTGATTAATTTGCGCATTTATTTTGTAGAATGTATCCATTTAATAATAAATTAACTTTTCTTTGGTTAAGTAATTTGAATTAGTATCAAGTTAGTGACAGTTTGTTAATACATAAGAATAAATTACTGAGCACAATCAAAATACGCAAAGAAATCGCCTTGCTTACAAAATTTAACTTTATTATAATCTTTCACTTTTCTTTGTGTTTTTTAAACAAATGAACTTTTTACCACCTCATTTTTCACTTTTGCGACATAACCAAAAATTTGGCTGTTATGTTATACTAGCAGCCTTCGCCCGCTACGCTGGTCAGTTTTTTTTTTCTTTTTTAAGAAACTTTGAATTAAACTAAATTTTCATATCACAGTAATTTTTAGTTTTATATTGTACTTTAGACTGTCTCTCATCGGGTAAATATCAGTCATCTAAACGGAAAGTTCAATGTTAGTCACCAATGAATGACGTAGCGCTCAACATGTTAACAATTTTAATCACATAAATATTCATTCAACGGAACTTTTAAAATAAAGTCAAACTTTTGTAATTGAGTTCATCTGATAAAAAACATTTCCTAAATATTCAATTAAACAACGTAGAATGCTATATTTCATTTGTTACAAAATTTCTGAAAAATTATCCAACTAACAATGTAAAATCCATTAAAATCTATCTTGTAGAACTTAAGTTATAAGCGGCCGCAATGAAATTTCACTTTGCGTTTTATATATATTGAGATAATTAAATATAGCTTACATAATCATGTTAACTTGATTATAGAACTCTCTTTCAAAATTTTAGGTTCAATAGATTTTTTTTCAATAGCCCCCAATTTTCAACATTTTAGGTTCGGCAGATTTTTTTGTGCTGTGCTTAATACGAAATCAAGACTTTCTTTTATATATATAGATAAGGGTTGAAAATTTCAGGTTTTTGCGCCGAAGACACCGCCATAAAGGAAAATGTGACGTATATCGCGAACTACTGAACTTAAAATTATTTGCTTGGTACCATTCGATTCAGCATGAAAAAACACACTAAAATATGTTATCAGTTGAAAAATAACTGCAAAAGCCGATTTTTAAGGAATTTTTTTAAAGTTCGTTCCTTTTTTTAACTCCCTTAGGGGTGGAATTTTCGAAAATCCCTTCTTAGCGGCACTCGATGTTATAAGTATTATTTTTACCCCAATTTTCAAGATTTTAGGTTCGGCAGATTTTTTTGTGCTGTGATTAATACGAAATCCAGACTTTCTTTTATATATATAGATAAGGATTGAAAATTTCAGGTTTTTGCGCCGAAGAAATCGCCAAATTTGGAAAATTTGAAGTATCTCGCATAGTACTGAACTAAAAAGAATTTGATTGGTACCATTCGATACAGCATGCAAAAATACACTAAAATATGTTATCAGTTGAAAAATAACTGCAAAAGCCGATTTTTAAGGAATTTTTTTAAAGTTCGTTATTTTTTTATTCCCCTTAGGGGTGGAATTTTCGAAAATCCGTTCTTAGCGGCACACGACGTTATAAGAAGTATTTTTACCCCAATTTTCAAGATTGTTGGTTCGGTAGATTTTTTTGTGCTGTGATTAATACGAAATCCAGACTTTCTTATATATATATAGATAAGGATTGAAAATTTCAGGTTTTTGCGCCGAAGAAATCGACAAATTTGGAAAATGTGAAGTATCTCGCAAACTTCTGAACTTAAAAGAATTTGCTTGGTACCATTCGATTCAGCATGAAAAATACACTAAAATATGTTATCAGTTGAAAAATAACTGCAAAAGCCGATTTTAAAGGAATTTTTTTAAAGTTCGTTCCTTTTTTTAACCCCCTTAGGGGTGGAATTTTCGAAAATCCCTTCTTAGCGGCACTCGATGTTATAAGTAGTATTTTTATAGCAATTTTCAAGATTGTTGGTTCGGTAGATTTTTTTGTGCTGTGATTAATACGAAATCCAGACTTTCTTTTATATATATAGATTTCGATTGGTTATGACAACGAAAAACCCTCTAGCAATCTTCGAACCTCTCACGTTTTTTATTCTAGAAAGTTTCTTTCTCTATTTCGAAATTTTATTTATTTATTTATTTATTTATTTATTATTTTTATTTATCTAGTCTTGATAACGAAAATTACATCAAAATTGCTTTTAAAAAAAGTACAAAATCAATGTTTCGATTGTGCTTCAAGAGTTAGCAAAAAATTGTCCACGCTATCCTATGAGCATGATTATGTAATAATGTCAGTAGCATTTCTTTAAAGTTAAATGTGAATAGAAAATGAAGAGGAAAACGAAATCGTTCTTGTTCACAGATTGACAAGAGCCCACTATAGTTGTTTTTGCTTGTTTAGGCTTTAAACAAGTCAAATTTTATGTGCAATTTAAATTTTGTTGTTATTTTTATTTGATTGGTATAACATCAAACTAACCGTGTATGGGGTTCAGTGAAAAAAAACCTAAAAGAGGTTTCCCATACATTTTTCTAGCCTCAAATTATACCCATTTAAAGTAAAAATACCTGGTTTTTAGCCTTTGGGGCTACTTTTAGAGGTCGGAAGCACTTGCCCGGTTTGCCCTTGTGATAATTAGGCGACGGTTGATACAGCACCGCTTCCTACAGTGTGCATTAAGCAATGTAACAATAATTTCTTGACTGTTTTCATATACACAAACGGCCAATGTTAAGATAGTTACAAAATAATATGACCTTGACGTGCGAGAGAAAAAAAAAAGTCAAAAGATAAATTGAACTGTTCTGTAGACCCTAACAGTCCCTCCTAGATTAGAGCCTCCCCTCCTTACAAACAGTTTAGCTTAATCTGTGCCTCTTAACCTAAAAGCATTCCGCGAAAAGTAATTCTCGACTCCGATGCCCCATTACCCCTCCAGTTTGAAAATCAATGATGCAGAGAATTGAGCCTAGATTTGATTTCTTTTTGAAAACTCTCTCTCTGCCACTGTTCAACTCTCCCCACGCCCCTCCATTTAGTGAACACTGATAGGTGTTATAGAATATGAGACCACTTATCAAATATCCTGATGGGCTTTTAAATGCTAAAAATACGAGGGTTGTACTGGCGTGTGTAAGAAATCTTTGTGAATGCGCACCCCACATTGAATGATCAGTTAATGCTTTGATAATTTCAAATCGAAAAAAATGGTGAGCTTATATTCTTACAAAATTCTTATTGCTGGGTGATGTGAGTATGATTTTTATGTAATCATTAGTTTATTTCGTTATAAGATAGATTAATATTTTGGAAGATGGAGGAAGGGCGAACAAGGAGCAACCGTGATTTTTTGGAATTCTGGGCACAGACTTGATATGTACCCCCTCCCCCCTGTCTATATTATGTACTAAGGTGTAATAAATTCCATTTTCTCTTATATAATAATCAACCGTAATCAGAAGTAAAATCTCCAAACAAAAATTAGTTGTTATATGAAATATTGTGGCACAGTTTACAAAAATGTTTCATTTATCATTTTCTGAATAAACTTTAGGGAATATTTCTTTTTAAAATAAAAAATGTTAAATTCGCATATAAGGATATGCAGTAATAGAATAACAATAAAAATAGAGGGGTAAGCACAATATATGTCTCACACGTGACAAACTGAAAGGAAGAATAAGCTCTATAGTATTTCCATTTTACTCTAGTACAAGCTAAAATTACATAAATTATGAAACATTAGGACAGCTTTTAAAATTATATCTACAGAGTTTAGGGCCTTTAAGTTTGGTTACCTTGGATATATACCCTCTATGTGCAAGACTAATATTATTCCTGCTTGATAATAATTATTTCTACATTTTTACAGTTTTAAAACTCGCACAACCATCAGCTTGTTACTAAGTTGCCTTTATTTCATATGCATTGAAAAAGTGATTATGAGTGTTTATCGAATCGGTTAATAAGTTTTAATCTTCACATTGTTTGTTAATTTTATTCAAAATGCTAATTTTGTACATTTTAATTAAAAAATGTCAAACTTTCTATACAGATTTGAGATCCCTAAATTTGAAGGCCCTGGACCCGCGCCCATTATTACAAGCTGGACTTAATCTTCGATTGATTGATAATAAATAATTATGTTTACATTTTTATTGTTTTAGCGCTTTCACAGTTTGCGACAAAATCGCCTTCTTTATTTCTTTATTTATTTATTTATTTATTTTATATTTATGTATTGGTTCAGAATTCCTAATTGGAGCAACGCTTGTTCATTTTATATAAAATGTTAATTTTATACATTTTTAATTAAAAAATATCAGAATACAGACTTGCCACCCCTAAATTTAGAGACCATTATACGCAAGACTTAATCATAATACTGCTGAAATAAATTATGTCTTCATTTTTACTGTTTTAACCTTTTTGCATCTAAAACTTGAGGCAAAGTGGCTTCTTTTGGCGTACATTTAGAAAGCGTTTTTCAATGTTTAATGAAACGGAACGCAATTCTCAGTTGCGATAACATTTGTTTATTTTATACTAAGTGTTAATTTTATGTATTTTTCATTTCAAACTATAAAGGTTTAGTTATTTTTACAAGTTGAACACCAGATTTAAATCACAAAACATTTATGAAGATGTGTGGGGCACAAAGTTTTCTTTTTAAACACATGGTAATACATTATCAATAAACTTTCAATAGTCCCGTTCCATAACGATAATTTCGTTCAATGAAAATATAGATGGCACAAGTATTAATGTGGTATGATGCCCCCAAGAAATATTGCTGACACGCATATTTGATACCGTAGCATCTACTGTGTAAAAGAAGTTCGTATTATACTAATAAGATAAAAACAACAATTGTTTATTAACGCAAACAGTTTTCAATGATGCTATCTTGAAAACTGTGAAGAAACGAACTTATCCATTACCGAAATAGATATGATAATTTTATCTTAAAGTAACAAAGGCTTTAGTTGCAAGATAGGACTATATTTAGATACACTTAATATTATCTGAATATAGAGAACCAAATCTACCTTGCTGAAAATAATCTACCTAACTAAACAGACTGTAGTATATCAAAATTTTGTAAGACAGATGAACGTCTTCTATGATATTAGTTTATCAAAATTTCGACATTACTCTTATCTTATGATTCTAGCCTGTTTAGATGCAGAGTAGAAAAATAGGCTTTATCTAAACAGAAGCTCTGTCTATTTAAGATAAAAACTTACTGATAACTGAACTACACAAATTATACAAATGAAATTATTCTCATTTTAGTTCATCATTGTACACCTTTTTTCCTCAGAAATTTTTCAAAAATCAAATTGAAATAACATATATTTACAATATTTTAGTTTGTGTTAATAATATAATATTAATTTTCATCATTTTAAAAGATGTTTAATTTTATCTAAATAAAATTTTGTAAAAAAAAAAAAAAAAAAAAAAAAAAAAAAAAAAAAAAAGAATAGCTGTGTTTTGAAATATCTACCTTCTGGTAAGAATTAAAAACATCATCTTTTGATTGATACACTGTTAAAAATAAATCTGTGAATTCCAGGTGAAACTACCGGCAGCAATGTAGCCGAGCTTTCACCGTTCCGTTAGTAGATTTACCGTTTGGAAAATAAAAGAAAGGAAAACTTCCGTATGGAAAAGCGGTAACTTTCCGTTACAAAGTTTAATTTCGTAATGATAATAATTCGATTTAAATTTTAAAATTAGTAAACAGAACATTCGTCAAAGAACTCGAACTTTCCGAGTGGCCATATAATTAATTTAAATCATTTATTATTATTTTATAATTTACTTCAAGCCGTCCTGAGGATCGAACTCGGGACGTTTGGACAGCGGAATAAGTCCTTACTGATTCAGCCAAAGCTGCTGATACCAGTCTTTACAAAGTATGTCTTTTATGAGTTACTGGGGAAATCTGTTGTGCCTTTCAAAGATTTCCTTTCAAATATATTCGTTAGAATATTCGTAAGCGGTTTATTTTATTTTATTTTAGACTGATGCATAATAATTATTATTTTTAAAACCAATTTAATTTTTTAACTAGCTTAAATAATAATAATAAAAAAAACATTGTTTAAAATCGCATTTTTTTTCTTTTTAATGAATGTATGAAAAAAAAATTATTCATTTTTTACAAAAATTAGACAATTTTTTTTTTAAATTATTGCGCGCAATTTATTTATTTTTTGGTAGGCTAATTAGTTAAAAGATTTTTTAATAAGAAATAAGAGAAAAATAAACAGAAAAAAGTAATTAAAAGGGACTTTTTGTGCGTTCATTATATTATGACACTAGTGGGATATGAACCCACAATCTACGCTCCCAGGTGTTTAGTTGATTGATTGATTGATTTTTGACGTCCGATTATCTGCGCTAGGGATATAGGACCAGGGGGGAATGCCCTTCGTGGGGGTCTTTCTAAGGGAACCTAACCCGTATTTACACAAGGTTCGAAGAAAACCACGAAAACTCCGAACGGTTAGGCCGACAGCCGCGATTGGGTTCGAACCCAGCACCTGCCGTCTACCAGTTGAGAGGTCCGAACCTCTCGGCCACTGGTGGGGCCCCAGGTGTTTAGAGGCGTGGTGCTTTGACCAGTCGGCCACGAAAATCCCCCAGCAGCGGAGTGTCTCCGTTTTTTGTTTTTATTTCCATCCTTTTCGTTATTTTCAGGAAATATCGTGGAGATTTCAGATTTGTAACGGAAAATGCCCTTTTGGTGCAAAAAAGGTTTTTTTCTGTGAAATTCAGGAAAAATATATCCGTGAATTTAAGATTTTTTTTAACAGTGTACCTATTGACGTTTTGGTGAAGGCATAATTATTAAACTGTAACGAAATTTTAATAATATACAATCCTGCAAATAATATCAATAAATATCCCCTACTAATGAAAAACAGGGGTATCGGAAATTAATAGATAGTAATAGCGCCTACTTACATTTTTTTTTTTTTTTTTTTTTTTTTTTTTTTTTTTTAACGACTATTGTCATGAATATCTGAACACTTTTTTTTTTTTTTTTTTTTTTTTTTTTTTCAGAAATAATATGAAATTTTAGACAATAAAAATTATGTACACTCTTTTAGCAATCTATCCAAAAAATTCCAATAATTATTTCAATTATTAATTATTTTAGAGAATTTATTTATTTTAATAAATAATTTATATAAATTTTATTTTTAGAATTATTAATTATTAAAGAGAAACGATTTCAAAGAAATTTCTCCAAATTGGTATCCAGTAATTATATCAATATACAAAGCGATTGATTATTCAATAAGATTGATTATTCATATATTTATGCCGGCAATAGAAAAGTTACATAAATATAAAGCACGCTAATTTATAAGTAATTTTTATTTTCACATTTTAAATATCTATACTATAGGTACATCAATCTATGAATACATATCTTGATATTTGTTAAGGTTACTAAAAACTAATCCAGGAAAAGTTTAAAATTTTATTTAATTTATGTAAGATTCACGATAGATTGAATTAAAAAAATATTAGTAATTTTTTCGAATATTAGTTTTATATTTCATATCATAAAATTATCATAATTGCAAAAATTAGTATTTATCTTTCGTTTTTTAATTTATTTGCTTGCTTGTGAAATAACTTAGTATAGTACACGTTATCGTTCGAATTTTTGGAAAAAAATAAATAGAACTTTATTCTACATTTAGAAAACATTTCTAATGTTAATGATATTAAATTTACTTCTATAAACAAGAAAATGTGTCTTCAATATGAAGTGAAAATTACAAAGTTATATTTTGCTAGTTATATGATTTTTATGTAATTATAGAAGAATGCTTTTCTATAAGAAAATGGCACATGCTAGCGATAAAATTTCATCAGTCAAGAGGAGGATTTTGGATAAAAAATTGAAGAACTTGTCATTATTTTCAAGCTAATGTTTTTTTTTTTTTTTTTTTTGGGGGGGGGGGATGTCGAAAATGCAACCCTGAAACCTTCTTGGAGGTAAATTTCATAAAATTCGTTTTAATTATAAAATTTTATTATCGGCGATGTTAACCAAGTTCAATAATATTTATCGCTGTATTAGTCTGTTTTATCTATTCGAACTTGTTGATGAGAAATTGTCCGGTGTCTTTTATCTTGATCAATGATGAACTTTTATAGTAATGTTTTTATAGTTAATGAAACCGAAATATATCAGATGTTTATTTTGTTTACATGTGTATTTTGGCCGAAAAAGTTATTTATTTATGTAGAAGAAAGTTTTTATGCGTTAATAGGAAAATGTTACGTTTTTCAAGATGGTACATTGGGTAATATGAAATATCAGTCAGACAACTGTTTCAATATGAGTTTTTTTTTTTTTTTTTTAAACAAGTTTTAAAAGAATTTAACGATTTATACAGGTTGTGTAATAATTATGGAAACAATAGGCTATCTCCTTAAATATGCCCCTAGACATGCACTTCCAATTGAAAAGTTTCATAAGAAAAGGTGCAAAATGAGATGATATAAATTGCAACTACATGGAAAGTCTATTTAAATAAAATAAGAAAATTAATTTTTATACAACCCCCGTAATTCCCAATTACGAAGTTATTCCTCATCCATTCCTAAATTAAACAAACAGACAAAAAATTCATCTCCATATTTAAAATTTCACAGATATATTAAAATCCAAAATTCTCTAAAATTCGTGACTTATACCACTTACCATGTCTATAAGCGAAGAGTTTTTGACTCATTTTGAAAGTAAGATAGGGATCATCCACAAATTGTTCATTTTTAAATGTCGATTTAAGACAGCGCCTCACATTTGCGCATAAAAAAGCAGCGTACTGATTTTACGCTAGAACTGTTTTCAAAATATGCTGATAGTCTACATTAGAAGTCTACAAGGGTCGAAATATCTAGGTCCGATCCCGAACCCGAAAAGTTCGGACCGGCCTAAAAAAAATTAAAATCATAACTTGACCCGCCTAACTGAATTTCTACATACTTTTTTTTTTATGTTGATATGGATAAAAATTGTTTCGTATGGGTGAGTTCTGACCAGAAATACTTATTATAGCTTTTTTTCTTTTCGTGTTTATAGTTTTTACTTTTAAAGAAGCGCAAAAACCTGCGATATATTTGTTTTATTAATGAATTATTTCATCATATTAATAAATTTTACTTTTAAAGAAGCGGTAAAAGCTGCGATATATTTGTTTTAGTAATAATTTCTATTTTCACGTAAATGTTTCACTTTTTTTTTAGTATCATTTGCTATACAGTAAAATCCTTAAAGATGGAATATCATGAGAAAAAAAATGAGTTATAGACAAGTTCTTTTCTGAAGAGGTATAAATGCAATCGATTTTTTTTTTTTTTTTTTTTTTTATCTCGAGTATTATCATGTTCACTTTGCATGAATCTTTTCCATTCAAGGCAGGATGGCGTCATAGGCAGATTCGTTTTCAATAAAATTGCTGTATTTTAATTTTCTTTTTCCTTTAAACCTACAATGATTTAAAAAAATGAGTTTTAAAGTTTTTATTATAAAATCATCTCGATTTTAAAATATTTACACTTTCTGCAAAAATTTTGTGACTGAGCAATTTTACTTATTTCTGCATGGTTTAAATTAGTCAGAGCCAATGATTTTAATATGGGTTATGTTGGGATTGGAACTGAAAATTTACCCGTGTTGACCTGGGGAGATGGAAGCCAGTTCCGGTTCGGAATGAAAAAACATATCAGGCCAGGCCGAATCTTCAGAAAAAAGTAAGGTCCCATGCTCGGTCTTGTCCAGCCCCAGAATACAGACTTTTATAACAGCCTCATCGGACCTGAAGTTGTGAGGGCTAAAGTTATGAAAAAACTCTCAATCGGCATTAGAAAAAGCATTGTTTTGAATAACTAATGGATATTTAAATAGAAGAGGAAGAAAGAGAAAAGGGGAAAAGTTAAACTAAATCGGAAGTTTAAGCTACAGAAAGAAAATATTTTTTCATATGCAATCAAAAAAAAAAAAAAAAAAAAAAAAAAAAAAAAAAAAAAAAAAACATTTTATTAGGAGCCAATCTTTGATTAAAACTTTAAATGCGTTTTTCTGTATGTTTTATTTTCCCCATTTCTCGTCTTTAAACTATTAATTCAAGAGTACTTAAAACTATAAGGTGTAAACTTAGAAGTTGTCTTTTTTTTATTAATTTACATTACTTTTGTTTCGGCAAATTTGAAAAATTTTACTTTTGAACATACGTTTTTTGAAAAAATAAGCCACATCATTTTAAAAATAAATATTGTTAATTTTTTTAAATCTAATACTTAAAAAAATCTTGAAACAAAAATAAAATTTTATTTTCCTCTTTAATTAAATGAAAAAAAATTGAAATAAGCTAGATAATGTTTCAAGTTATAAAGATTTTAAATTACTGTACTTAAAAAAATACTAATAAGTTAAACATTTTTCAAACTTTATGAGAAATTTTAGGATCTGATTTTGCTACACGGTTAACCATCACAGAAAAAAAAAAAAAAAAAAAAATTCTAACTCAATGAATATATTTTTTTCTTGTTTCTCAGAACTCTCAAAGTAACATTTTTCTTGAATTTCGCGCATTTCAATTTGTGTCTAACCCCTTAAAATCTGACAAATTACTTAAACGGCCATAACTCAGTGAGTTTTACAGATATGAAGGTGATTTTTTTGTGTTTAATTCAGGAATAGATGAAAAAAGTTTTCATAATTAGGATTTTGACGGGAGCTGTATAAAAATTTAATTTTTGTATTTTTTCAAATAGACCTCCCCCTCCCCTTCCATGGAGTTGCAACCCATGCCATCATATTTTGTATTTGTCCTTTTTTAGGAATTTTTACAGTTAGAAGTATGGGTCTAGCAGTAATATTTATAAAGATAATTATGACTTATACTATATATGACGTACTAAGGTTTAATTAAATAATTTTAGTTATTCTTTTAAATCGCGTTTTTTCTTGCAGTTTTAATATTCCTTATAACAATATTCCATATTACCCGGCTAGTTACCACTACTCGAAAAGGGTAACATTTTCTTTAAAGCTAAATATTAATATGTATTTTTTCTTCCGCATTACCAAAATGCTTTCTTAATAACCGAACTTTCTATATGTATATATATATTCCCATATACAGTGTTTTTGAATTCAAGAGCCGGATGGAGATTTCTTTTTTTCGCTGTCTCTGTTAAAAATTAACCGAAATGTTAACCCCGTGTGAACACGCGAGAATTGCTTGCGTTTGACGAAGTCTTCTCATTACGTATTGAATGACTCGCTTCTTGTTTACATACACTCTTCTCGGCAGCGGAAGTTCATTTGAATAAGAGGAGTACATATTTAAAGTAGACAAATGTAAAATGGTGAAAAAGATCCGTAAAAAATCCGGGCCAAAAAAACTGTAACCTGAATCCTCACAATGCGCTCATATAGTGTTTCACTACAAAAGGAAACAGACAGAAGCAATGCAGCGGGCGGGAAAGGAGATGCATCTGCCCTTAGTGCAAGTAGATTAGGGAGCCCACTACACCTTGTCTAACGAATGACAATAGGGGGGCATGCGCAATCAGACCTGACTTTCACAGATTCCCCGTCATTATTTCATATACACTACACATCCACGACAACCATACTTCTCATTGGTTCCTACAATAAAAGGTTCATGCTCAGATAGGTACCATCATTCTGATGAATATCAATGAGCATAAAGTACAATTTCGGAAACTTTTGTAAAGCTACATGAGCGCAGGGCCTGATTACAGCACAGACCGACTAGGCCGAGGCTTTTAGACCACCGCAGACGGGACCCAAAAATATGTAACATGATTTAGGGGGAAAAAATTCTTAAACCTTCTAGAAATTTTTCTTATTATTATTTGAAGATGCGATATTTAATAAATTATGTGTAAGAACCTTGTTTGTACTTCTTCGTTTTCTGAAAAGAGCTTAAATTATGCTCGATTGTGTGGCTCTCATAATAAAAAACATAGAACATGTCTCGATTTAGCCCCGTTAACAGGTTAAATGGTCAGTTGACTTCTTAGAGTTTGGTTCATCTCACAAAATCCTTACAGTTTGTTTCTCTGTCCGTCCGTATTATTATTATTATTATTATTATTATTATTGATTTCAAAACATAATCTTAATACCAGCATATACCGATAAGTGTTAATTGTATAGTGGTAGAGCATTCATTTTTCATACCTAAGATTGGGGATTCGAATTTCTCTAACAGAACTTTGCAATTTTATTACATAATCATTATACTTTTTTTTTAGATGGATTTAATTAAAAAGAAAATTCCTTTTTCAGCCATTTTAAAGGCTTGTTTTATTTTATTTTATTTTATTTTATTTGCGCAACCGTAATTTAAAAAAAAAAAAAAATCTCTTTTTTTTCCCCAAATACAGAAAATCTGGACCGAAAAATTTTCAATCTAGAACCAAATTTTTTTACTTACTTTTTTCCATCTATTGCCCTTTTTTTTCTTTTAAATAATAGGCCAATTTTTTTCATCTTATCATAAGAAGAATTATTCAGGAATTAAATTTTTGTTTTTTTTGTTTTTTTTGTTTTTTTTCGAACTTTAATAAATGTTATTTATTTATTTATTTATTTTGTGAGCTATCTTTATGCCACAGTTCTACAATGATTTTTTAAATGAATTAGAATTGCGACTTTTGCAGTTTTCGATTAGTGATTTGTTGTAGATAACAAATTTGTTATTTTAAACAGATTTTCAAGGCATGAAAATCTGAAAACTTTATTTTGCGGGAGTATTTATGTTTGAATTTCATTTATAAGAAGTTGTTTTTATATAAGAAAATTATGATAGACAAGTGGTCATTTAAATAAATTATTCACATATAATAAATCTTTTATTCATATTTATACAATCTTCGCTCTTTAAAGGAAACGTCACATGGCTCATATTGAAGATGAGATGGAGCCCGATACCATCTCGGCCTAAATTTTTATACCAAATTTTTGTGCTAGAAAAAGAAAAGGAAAACTTGCCGGAACAAGAATGTAATCTAAGTTTCTAAAAATGTTTTACTGTTTTCAGGGTTCCTGCTGGTCCTCTTTTTCAAAACCAGTAATTTTTATTTATTTATTTATTTATTTATTTATTTTTGAAAGGAATTTCTGGTAGGTTACTGCAACAATTCCAAGGAAAACGCTATAGCGTTTTATAGTCCTGGAATGTTTTTTATGAAATTTATAAATATTTTTTTCTTTAAATAAAGTGGTGTTCAAAAAATGAACCAAGTGGGAGTTCTGTGTTTTCTACAAATCAATCTGACACAAGGTTTCATTATTATTGATAGGATATAAAGAAGTCCATTCTATATAATTCCAAATCCTTAGGTTTAGCAAGAATAACATAAAAAATACCGTGGAATATATCTTGCCTATCCTCTTTTTGCTTTTGAAGACCTTTATTAAAATTACTTTAAAACAAAACTAATCCCTTTGTGCCCAGGGCCTTATTAACTTCTGGAGATATGGGAAGCACAGAGTAATTGGCACCCCTTTTCATCCGAAGAATGTTTTCTAAGTTATACCTGGAAATTCATCGATGCTGCATACGTTATTCCGAAGCGTGGCTCAGTTCAGTCCACATGTATTTCATTAAAAAACTTTTTTAAAATATTCTCGTATAGATATATATATATATATATTATATATGCACAATAATTGGATACAATAAATAAAAATATGGAAGAATGATTTTGGAATAGTATTCGCGTAAAAAGGTAAGTTGGATAAAATGTTTGAATTTAGAATGCATAAAATATTAATATTTTGAAATAATTCTTCCCAATTTAGTTATAATCTAAATTTTAATATTTTATATTGTGCATACAAATCATATTTAAAAAGTATTCATATTCAGTATATAAAATAAACATAATCTAACAGTTTAACATTACAATTAATTCAAGAAAAAAATTAGGGGCACCCTGTTTTCTCAATTTCGGGCCCCTTCAAAATTTTCTAAGGGAAGCACGTGCTTCTCGTGCCTATTATCTAATCAGGGCCTGTTTGTGCCACAGTTGTAGAACGATACTTCAAAAAAAATTAGAATTGCGACTTTTGCAGATTTCCGTCATTGATTGGATATATAAATAACAAATTTGCTGCAATTTTATACAGATTTTAGGGACATAAAAGTCAACGAACTTTATCATGCAGGAGTATTTATGCTCCATTTTTTTGCTATGTAAGAAGTTATTTTTTTATGAGAAAATTAATCTTGAAAAAATTTTGTTAAATGCTATCAACAATTTTCTATAGCATATTTTGGATGCAGTTTCAGAACTATTGTCAGATCAGAACTCTGATGACACATTGATGGCTCTGATGGATTCAAATTGTCAAACTCAAAAAAATAAAATAAATAAATAAATAAAATAAATAAATAAAAAATAAAAAAGGGGGGGGGGCAGAGTTGTTTTTGGAAATTATCACATTTACAAGGAGTAGGTGTTATCAAAGAAAGCTTATTGATATCTAAATGGGATGTGAGTGTGGCTCAGACTGATCTTGGATCAGAGATCTTAGCTCAGACTGAGCTAACGTCTGCAGTACAGCAAACAGTTCATAACATTTGCATATAATGCTTTGTTCAAAGTTAACATCTTTCTCACTAATATCAAACGTTCATAGAAAATTGAAGATTGGAGAAAAGATCGTATTTATCAACTCAAAATCATTATTAACAAAGTTGTATTTTCCTACCACAAAATTTTGGTATTATCCGAATTTCCAATCTTACATCTGTCTTTCTCTTACTCTGGCTGTCTCTATCTATTAAGGGAAGAATCAAATGGGCATTCCATTTTTTTTCTTTTTTTAATTATGAGTATAATTTATTTTACATACCAAGTTGAATTCTCGACTAAATTTGCTTTAAAATGAACCTTCCCGTAGGTGAATGACATCATTTAAACTTTTGATTCCGGGATTGGGACACAGTACATCTCAGCGACTCTATATTTATTCTATCCGTACCAATTGTTTGAAAAATAATATCTGTCATACACTAGATATTTTGTAGCCACAGGATTGCTCCCACAGGATATTTTCAACAGATAGCTACTACAAAGACATTTTTTTTTTCCAAATTGTGTTACAATTAAATACAAAAATAGCAGTCTTTGTTGACAATAAAAAGTTAAAAGGATGGTAAAAATCATATTTTATGAACTGGGTTATAGCTGGTGCAAGAGACAACTGTCATCTTATTTTCATTGTCATTCAGTATCTCCCGCTGAAACTTAGGGTTATGCAGCTTTCTATTTCCTTACTCGGGAAAAAAAGGGCAACAATGTAATAGGAATTTAATCTGGTTAATACATCCCGCGTTTTGTTATAGATCCTGAGGGATTGGTTTATGTCCTTTATGGAGACGTCTGTCATGCTCTTTCCACTGAGCAGCTATCCCAGAAAACAATGTGCGTTTGATCTGGCGGGATGAGGAGTCAATGTAATCTCTGGTGACATAACCGGGGATGCGACATGAACTTGGAGACTTTGATTTTTATTCCTCCTATGGGATACATCTGTCGCAACATTTAAACAATGCATGTCGAAAAATATAAACGAATAGCAATTTGCCGATCAGCTTACATTCCTCTTTTCAGTGTCTCACTGATGCAGGAACATGTACTGGCTTATAATGTATGTATTGTTTGCCGTTTTTCGTTTTTAGCACCGAAAACGTTGAAAATTCATAAATTTCAAAATATTATGTAGCGTTTATAGCAGTGTAAGTTTTGTCCGTAAGTTTGTTTTGCTTGTTCAAGCATGGGGAGAGTTTGTCTAAATAACTTATAGCGTCAGATTAACATAGGATGAATCATGAAATTGGAGACATTCATTTTTTTTTTTTTTCCTATGAGATACATCTGTCACAACATTTAAACAATGCATGTCGAAAAATAAATATGCATTGAAATTTACCGATCAGCTTACATTTGTCCAGGCAGTGTTTCACTGATGCAGGAACATATGCTGGCTTATAATGTATAAATTGTTCATCAAATTTCTTTACCGAGAAACACTAAAAATTAATAAAGTTCAAAGTATCATAGCTGTGTAAGTTTTATCTATAGAAATGAATTGTTTGCTTGTTTGTTTTACTTGTTGAAACATGGAGAAATTTTTATTAACCCTCTCATGCATACGGGCCTCATATGAGGACAGATAATTATTGCATTATTAAGTAAAAAAAAAAAAAAAAAATCGAGCATTCGTTTATGGAGATCTGATTTGTGGAAAGATAATAGCTAGCATGCAGCACAATGATAAAATTATTTTAGAATGGGTCTTTCATTTACCATAAAAAAGATTTTTTGTGAATAATACAAAATAATGCAAAATAATTTATGCATGAGAGGGTTATCCCTTTCTCGACGGTAGCGTTTTACGAAATTTTTAATGTTTTGTCACCAGTCTTAAAAAACAGAAATTTGTTTCTTAAATCGAGAAAACGCTCCGATTGAATAAGCCAAATTTTACAGTATAATTTTACCGGTAAGAATAAACGAGTATTCTTAACCCTTTTTGCGGCACGTATACGTGTGTCGCTCGTCCCCCAAGGAGTTAATTAACCGATAACGACATATAATCTAGGATGCGTCATGAAATTGGAGGCATTAGCACTTTCAAGGACCGTATACCAGAATTTTTATAAAATAATATTTGGCTTATTTAAAGAAGAAGAAAAAATTATCTTCTAATATGGCAACCAAAATACTTTATAAAATTTCTGGTTCTAAAAAAAAATTAAATCTTCTCAAATTTTTGATACGTATAGGAACACTGGAACAACAATTTACCGATCAGCTGACATTTATACTGACAGTGTCTCATTAGTACTGGAACATGTTCTGACTTATAATGTATGTATTGTTCACCATATTTCGTTTTAAGCACTGAAAAACGTTCAAATTTCATAAATTTTGAAGTATCATATTTACCTTCATTACCTTCATAATAGTGTAAGTTTTGTTTATAAGTTTGTTTTACTTGTTGAATCATACTTACAGAATGTAAGCAACAAGTTGGAAAAGCAACAAGTTGGAAATTGCAACCGTAGCAAATGAGATGCGTTCGTACAATCAGGAAGTTTTAAAAAATTTCAGATCTTGGTGTAAGAGTATACAATTCTTTGGAAACAGTGGAGCATCCGAAATCTTTTGTGTATCCCTGTAAATACAATCTGATTTCTATTATACCGGAATTACCTTGTAGTAAACCTCAGCAACGTTTATCAATTTCATAAAATGTAAAATAGTTTAATATTATTAAAACACAATCCAAACAACGTTTCTCTCTATACCATAGTGTAATAGAATATTTTTGTGTATCCCTATAAATGACTAACATATATACCCTCTAAATGAATAAGAAATATTTCTTGCACCACAGGTTGTACAGAATGTACATTATAATACTTCATAGATGCATATCAATTTTATTATGTTCAAAAGAGTACAACACCATTAAAATGCACTTGAAATCATTTTTTTCTCATTGACCATAATGTAATGGATATTTTTGATTGTCCCTTTCATTAAACTATGCATCCGATTTTCACAAAATTTGAAATGACTCGACAAAATTATACAACAATTATGTATTTTAAATTTCAAATGATTCGGATGGGTAGTTTTTGCTCTGTTGTATGAGAATGGACAGAACGACAACTATAGGTGCTATGTATTTGCATAATTACGAACGCACCTAAAAATAACTATTAAAGATTACTGAGGAATATTCGAAATTTCTAAATAAAAAATCAGTCAGATGCGGCAATACTGCATAAGATATATGGAAAACAGACTTTTATACTGTGATGAATATGTGACATATGACTTAAATTGTATTTTGACCTAAATAGTTAAATAAAATGATGGAAAACAATGTTCAAAACATTAAAAAAAATAAAAGTACTTCTCTAAACTTAATAGTTTAAAAATTAGATATTAGAGAAATATTTGGGCTCTTTTCAGACGTCGAGTACGAAAGATATTAAATCTAAACCCGTCTAAACTCCATATGAAAAGTAGGCGGTATAAAATTGTTAATAAAATTTAAAATTATTACATGACTATTTTTTTTTCTCATTTAAAAATCTATTCTTATAACTTGTTTTATTGTCGCGCCTGTGACTTAAATTGTGATTCCTTGTTCTTGTGACTTATGTTGCGCTTTTGCATGTGACGTAAATGGTATGTGAAATGATGGAAAGCGGTGTTTAGAAATAAATGTATTTTTCTAAACCTAACACTTTAGAAATTAGCTATTAGAGATAATCTTTGGCTCTTTTTTCAGATGCTGATGTTGTAATATTTTAAATCTGAGTCCGCCTTAACTTGAAATGAAAAATAGGCAGCAAAAAATTGTTGATAACATTTTAAAATTATCACAAGAATATTTTTTTCATTTAAAAATCTGTTCTTACATATAAAATTAAATAATTTTTTTAGCATATATGTCCTAATGAACAATTGTAATTAAAAATTCACAAGCTTATAGATTTTTTCAATTTATTTTTTCATAATTACACGCCAAAGATTTTACTATAAAAATTTAAATACATAAAAAGAATAATTAATTTTGAAATTAATTTTAAACATTAATTGAACGCTATTTTAGAAAAGAATAGTGGGATTGTAAATTTTCCTTATTAATAATGAAGAAAAAACAAATTATATAACTTTTACTTCTACAATAAAATTTATTTACGTTATTAAACTGAGTTATCATAACTCTAACAATATCTCATTATTATCTTACGCCAAGAAAACCAGGAAACTGGTTCTTTTAGAGTATCTTTCTGGCACCATAGACCACTCGGCAATCAGGATTTTACTCAATGTTCCTCTAAAATAAAACCACTTCAAAAGTAGAGTCGTACTCTGTTTCGTAGAAATGAAAAAAACTACTCAATGCGTATGCGGGCAGTTTTCAAAAGGCACATTATACAACATCATAACTTTAAGCGATTCAATAAACAAATTTAATCATCATTAACATTAATTTTTTTTCACTAAGTTTTTCCTTCTGCCCAGAGACAAAAATTGATATATAGTTAATTGTAAAAGTTTTGTATAGATATCTTAAAATTTTATTATTTTGGGTTAAAGTGGCCAATTTCGGACATTCATAACGTTAACTTTTCCAATGTACTAAGAAAAAAAAAAAAGTTTTAACTTGTTTCCAGGAGATTCTAATGATGAACAACGAATGCATAAAGAAAATGGATGATTGTTTGATATTTTTCTTAGCAGATAGCAGTATTGATTTGTTGATTTTTGAAGTTAGAAGGACTTTTCTAGAAAGAATTTTTCTGCATTTTCAAATGTCCAAATGTAACGATCTAAAGAAAGCTGCTATTATCACAAAAAACATTTTAAGTAAGTACCTTAAACACCTTTATCTAGCTTTAAAATCATTTCTGTTTAATTTAAAAGTATCTGTATGTGTTTTTGTAACATTTTTTTTTTTGCAATAAATGCATTTTATTAAATAAGAAACTGGAATGTCCGAATTGCGTAACGATCTAAACGCCGATTTTTTCCCCCGTAAATTTATTTTTAATGATGATCTGATGTCCCGAAACTTATAATAAGATATTTATTATAAGGTTTTATCATAAATAATTATGTGTTTTGTGTAAATAAAGTGTATTTAATACCTGTAATAATATAATTTTACTTAGAAGCACGCTCAACTTTCACGTGTAGATTGATTAATTAAATGCTTTAATAATTAATTTTCCAGAATAATTGCTGTTTTTTAATGTTTGTATATAAGTTTATAGACTTATGTACTGTATTGTAAAAAAAATAATAATAATAAATTGGTTTTAAATTTGAAAATTTTAAAAATCACTAATAGTTAACGTTTAATATTTCCACGTTTTGAGAATTTCCCATTCTCAGATCAACCGAATTCGGCTTTAACAAATCCGCTTAACATTTTATGTAAAAAGATGCTTGAATAATTTATTGTTTGATCCCTACGAACAAGGCAGGCAAGAGATACACAGGGAACGGCCCCTGAGAGGGGGGAGGGATTGTAAATTTGTAAAGAAATATTCAGATTGCAATTAAATTTTACTATTCACATAATTCTACATAATACTATAGGAAAATATGCATACAATATAATGATTTTTTTAATTCTCTTTTGCAATTAACCACTACGCCAGTTAAAATTCAACTATCGTCATATCAACAGTAATGTTCAATCTTATCATTATAGAAAATTCCCTATATTTGAGGCCTAAGATATGTTTATTTTGATTTCGATTTCATTATACATGCATACTGTTACTACGTACTACGTACTGGCGAGAACGTAACTTGTATATAATCTGACATTATCACATGTTAAGTTCTTAGACTAGGAGGTCCTTATAATCTTGTCTTATGCCCCAGGGTTCCGAAAAATCAAAATCAGGTTCTGGAACCAAAAATACATTTTGTCTGGCTCCGGATGTTATTATGTATGTATCTTGCCATTACGCACTTATACTATTATACATAAATCTGACATTATTATTTTCTAAGTTCCCAAGAGACATGAGATCCGTTTTTATCGTTACCTAGTCTGTGGCTAGCAATCCAAACCATCAAATTAGATCTAGTGCCAAAATGAATATCCCAAATGGCTGAGCGAAACAAAATTTTGCTCTCTATAAATTCGAACGTTCTTTTCCAAAAGAAGCGTAATTTAAAAATACACTGGTGCACAAAAATTAAAAACAAGATTTTTTTTTTTTTTTTTTTTTTTTTTTTTTTTTTTTTTTTTTATTTGTTGTATAGAAGTTTTTTGCATTGTTCGAAATGAAATTATGAGATTATCAAGATCCAAAAATTTGGGAGAAGTAATCAAAACTATTTAAACAATCCGTTATTTTATTTATTTATTTATTTATTTATTTTGTTTATTTATTTATTTCTTTAATTTTTATTTGTTTGGATTTTAATTTATCCGCTTTGCCCTTAATTTTTGCACATTAGTGTATTTTCTGTTATACTGTTATACAACATTCTCAGGCAGATGCTACTACTATTAAACATACATCTGAACGAATCATAATATAGGTTTGTTTTGGATAACGCCCCCAGTAGAAAATAAAAGCTGAAGATACGGATTAAACGTTTCTAAGTGTCGACTTCCTGCCATACGCCGCTAAACGACAGAGGTAGGCGGTCTAAATATGCACGTTACGCCGAAGTAACTTTTAATCTGGGGAAACGAAGGTGGAAACATTTTGTCATGAATGTGCGAAGAAGTATTTAAAAAATTAAAGAAAAAAGGGAAAAGGAGGGGGGGGGGGATTGATAAAAATAAGAATGAGACTCTCTTTGCATGGACCCATCCCTGTTTTAACCCTTTCGTTTCCCCCGTCGTTAAGAGCGTGATTTGTGACGTGAAGAGTTGATGAGGGTTCCGCGCGCGGAAGTAACGCAAAAGGGTTTTTCGGCAGAGGGCCCTACAGCTGCCAACGATGAGATGATGGTTGACGCCCAGATTTCTTCCCGAACCAAAGGGTTGTTTGCTCACATGGCATTTCCCACACCACCCTACGAAGATTATCAACGTATGCTGCTGCTCTATTAATCAGCAGTGCGAGCTCTCTTTTTTTATAGTTTTTTCTTTTTCGAAGATCACCAGATGGTACCCCTTTCGCAAAAAACAGGCCTCAAAAAATTTCAAACTTTCCCTTTTCAAATTCGGCGACACACCTCTTCGGGGAGAGGGAGTGCACAAAGGATTATTTGGAAAATCTCTCCCGCATGCTTGCTATGCTAAGAACTGGCTGTTTTCGAGGATATTTTTGTTTTCCAGGTGGATGGATGGATATGATACGATTCGAACATACGATTGCGGCTTCGTCTCTCAGATGTCTGATGGTGCACCAGATGCCATAAACACTTGAATCCTCGATTGTTTCGTATTCTTATGCACTATACAGAGACACCGAAAAATGAATCATCATCCCTCCCTCCCTTCCTTCCCTTACATAGAATTGCATTTGAATACGACACCAAAAAAGTTTAACTTGTACACATGTTCTAGAATCATCTTTTCAGGGGAAACTTTGTATCTGAGTAACTTTGAAGAACTATTAGAAAGGTCTAACAAAATTGATAAAATGTGAATGTTGGATATATAAAGACATTCTATTATTAATAATAAAATTTTACATTCGACAATATGCCTTATTAGAAATTCTAGATTAAATCGATCTACTTATAACTAGTTAACCACATTTAATTTATTTGCGTTAATGAATAATGCATCTTATTACGATATTTAAATAACATTATTTTTCTTCTTCTTTTTAATTTGACTAAAAGACATAAATTTGAATTAGTACTGGTGCCAGCACCGGTACTAATTGACCTTCTTCATATTTATAGCATATGTAAGTATGAGCTGGATGACATTAATCGAAATAATCAACAGATAAATAGATAGGTTGCCAGAAAAAACAAAAAAGCCAATTTTGAATTTAGAATTCCCGCAACGAAGCGCATTGCGGTGGCTCTCACTTCCTTCTTTTAGAAAAGGTTGCGAAGCCGTCATCTGGATGTAAGATGGCAAGCGGTCGTTTACAACCGATAAGGCTGTTTATATTGTACGGTCTAATGGACCGCAATGCTTTGTTAGGTATTAGAACACGATCTCTGAGGAAATTTTTTGCAAATTTTTTGATAACTTACGAGACAGGCCAAATGTTGAGTTCGAAGTGAATGATGTCATTATGGACGAACGTGGGGGCGCTTACAATCTGACGAAAATTTTATTTTCGGCAGATTGTAGTTTCTGCATCTGAGTTTCAGAGACAGATCCCCAAACAACTGACCCGTAGATCATAGTAGATTCGATAAAGGATTTATACAGCAGTAACAGGTTAGGAATAGACAGCTATGTTTAGCTAAGAGAGATTTGAGGGAAGCTCGAGCCGCAGCAGTCTTGGCAAGTACGTCAATAATCTAAGGAGCCCAATTTAATTTTGAATCTACACTGTTAAAAATTTCGTGCTACTTTGAACCAAGATTTGGTGCTCGCAGCTATTACCAGCTGCCACCATAGGATGATTCAATCGAAGCTCCAAATCTTGGAACGAGTTTACACCATATTATTTGAAAAAATGGTACTATGGTTCAACCGAAGTTCCAAATCTTGAAACATGATTTCACCATCTTATGGTGACAGCTACTAAGCACCAAATTTCGGTTCAAAGTAGCACAAAATTTTTAACAGTGTAGGTAAATTTCTAGATATTTATGTTCAGTGACCTAGGGTATATGATCACCATTAAGAGAAAGATTGGTGTCTGGGGAGATAGAGTTTCTGGAAAAAAATCATGGTGGCATTTTTTGCTCTGTTAACCTTGATGCGCCATTTTCTAATCCTAATGTAAAGAGCCTGAAATTAGGACTGGAGTTGTTCTTTCATTATGTGTGCCTGTTTGTGGCTGTAGATGATGGCTGTGTCATCCGCATATAATGGTAAGAGGGGAATCTTAGAAGTATCATTGCTTATTCTCACCAGTAAGGTTTTATTGTAATTTTCGCTTTATTTAATCCTAGCATTTATTGCGATTCAAATAGGCAAATTTTTTTATTTTTAAAAAACCGTGATAAAAGATTAAAAATTACATAAAAAATGCTCATCCCGAAGAGACAAGCAAAGTATTTTGTATGAAAACTAAAAAGTACTTTTATTATAAGATGGATTAAATAAATATTATATTAAATTTTCTTTAATGGTACTTGAAAGTACCATCGTACAGAATATAGGTTTAGAAATATTTTTATATAAATTTACTTATTTAATTTCACAAAATTAAGGCACATACTGCTGTGTATATACAGACATATAAATATCCATTTTAGATAGTTGTACCATAAATAAAAGTAATCAAGATATTTTATTCATTACTTTTCAAATCTATCTTTTTTAAATTACAAATTACATGTCGCTAAGTAAACAAAAGTTTTTTTTTACTCCAGAAACTTTTTCGACCTTTTTTTTTTAACAACAGACAAAAAATAGAACGATGGAATCTTTACTAGCTATTTTATTGAAAATCGGTTAAAATTTACATCTCTAATAATTATAAGATTAAAATAATTTGTAATCACCCCCCCCCCCCATTTCAAACCAACAACTCATATTTCTTATAATACAGTGTGTCCTCGAATTCATGGGTTCAATTGTAAGAGGAGGTAAGTACATGTAACGAAATAGTTTAGATAGAGCAACTCGTAGTCAGAAAGGAAATTTTTTGTCGAAAAACAGGAAAGGTGGAGGAAATAAAAAAAAGTATTTTATTGACATAGTAGATTTAGGATTTATATAAATTATATATTATATAGGGGATCCGGGACTCAACAATCTTTAATTTTTCTAAAATAATACTATCGCTCTAAAAATGTTTATCTTTTTTTCTGCTTAAAATGACGTTTAAATCATGTCTCTATCTTAATAGACCATATTCTTCGTTTTGGTTCGGGGCTACGAAAATTCGTCTGCTTGGGAATAACGTTCATAAGCGCGCCATTGAAAAGCATTGTGGTGAGAAAATTTATGCTTATATTTTATTTTTAAATGAAGTTTTAGATTTTTTTCAAGAACAGGTATGAGTTAAACATTAATTCTTATCTCTATTTTAAAGCAATTGCATGCACATTTTTCATTTTATTTATAAAATAAAAAATTTTAAATTTTAATTAATAAGTATATATGGTTTTAATTAGTATATATATAAATATTTATCAAAAATAATTCGTACAGAATCAATTTGCAGTATTTTACGCATGTATTTATCTGTATTTAAGCTGTATCAAATGACACAATAACGAAACAAACGCGCTAGCAGACGTTTTTTTTACACCACGTGATTCCCACTGTGACGTCACGAGAATACCGTCCATTGGAACATGAGTTGTAATTTTTTTTGTTTTGGTTCGTTTTCCAAATGTACGTTTTAAGCAACAGTTGTCATGATAACGACATCTTGAGAAAATGTGTTTTTCTTCATGAGGGTCAATCCATTTTAAGTGGTCCAGTATTGGTCACTCGACCATTTTTTAAAAATCTGAATTTTTTTTTGTACAACAACTCTAACATGATGGAAATTAAAAATGACTATTATTTTAGTTTTATTACTTTTTGTTTGTGCAAAGCAGCCATCTTTGTTTTATCGTGTGCAGCGATTTTCTTGCATCTTAGGGTATACGAAATTGTAAATATCTTTTCTTTTTTTATTTTTCCAATTCAAATAGGATTTGCAGCATTTTGTTCAGAATAAAATGGACTAAAAGTCTGGTACCAGAATAATTTCTTAAAATAAAATCTTACTGGTGAAATTTTAGCATAAATTTTAAGATTTTTTTCCAAAAATCAGCCTGTTTACAAGAGGAGGTTTTACGTACAAGAAAAACTGTCAACATGACACAATTTTTTTTGCAAATAGGTCAAAAGTAGTTGTATGTACACACCGAGTCCCAGATCTGGGAATTGATTTCTCTTTGCGGATAAAATTCAAAATTTGACAAAAATTTCCAAAATCAAATTTTTTAGACTTTGATATTTCTGGTGGGGTACGACATAAAAATCTGAAATTCACGCCTTTGATAGCATTTTATAGTAGTGTTATGTAAAAAAAAAATTCAAGAAGGAAATTTGACAACAGGATGGGATTATTATCTTTAATTAATAGTAATGTTGTACCTAGTAATAGTAATAGTAATAAGGTCTTTTCTAAAGCTTAGCAATATATTTTTTTTCTAAAAAACTTTCCTAAGTCCTATTTTGTATGGTTTCAATATTCTAGTAACAAAAAAAAAAAAAATTAATATTTTTATAAAGAAATGTAATCAGAAACAAACAAAAAAAAAAAAAAAAAAAAAAAAGGGGAAAGTCGAAATTTCTTAACCCCTTGGGGACGAGCGACACGTATACGTGCCGCAAAAAATCTTAAGAATCCTTGTTTATTCCCACCAGTAAAATTATATTATGCTGTAAAATTTGACTTATTTAATTGGAGCATTATGCCGATTTAATAAGCCACAAATTTCTGCTTTTAAAAACTGGTGACAGAACATTAAAAAATTCGTAAAAGGCTCTCGTCGCGAAGGGGTTAATATTATTACACTTGTTCAGACTTGATCAAATATGTCAAAATACATTCTTGCTTGTTAGAAAAAAAATAAAAAAAAATAAAAAAAAATAATTTTAAAACTGATTGCCCGTTCCTAAAACTCGTTCCGTTACTGTAAATGAGACATTTATACTATGTTACCATACATCAAAGTCAAATAATTTTCTAGAAATTAAGGTCTTCCATGGCCTTTAAAAGTTTATACTGCAGAAAATGACATTGTTACCTGTATGTATGCGATAAGAAGTGGTATCTTAGAATTGTTAATGAAGAGAACCTTGAACATAGTGATTTGAAAGTTCATTTTTGAGAGACAACAGGGCCAAAAACTTCATTCAAGCAATCAAAATATGACAAGGCTTGGGTAGTTTCAAATAAAATTTTGGGAAAGTTCATCCCTAAGGAACAGACAACAGTAACTGTCGAACTCATAACATCTCTCGTAAATTGTGTGAAGATACTTCTTAGCTCTTTTTCTTGAGCATGCATAGTGTCTTAGTAAATTAATTATTTGTTATTAAATTGTTTTCAATAAATGATATTTTCTATGTAAATATTGTAATAAAAGAGATAAATCTCATTTCTCCTATTTTACTCTTATCTTGTCTTCACCGTATCTCAGCTTGTAGTCAAATCTACATCTTGGAATATTTTGTGCATATTATTACCATAAAATAGTATCAAAAGTCAGAATTTCAGATTTTTATCTCATGCCCTACAAGAGATAGCAAATACTAAAAATGTCATTTTTAAAATTTCTGATAAAGTTTGAAATTTTTTTTTCTCAAAGAGAAATTAACTCACAGATCTGGAACTCATCGTGTGAGTACAAACACTTTCGATATGTTAAGAGAAAAAAAAAAAAGGCGGAAGAAACTTTGGAACAACCTACTAAATTTGAGCTATTACTTTAACTTTTTTGTTAGTAAAATGCTCGTTACCATTTTCTCCATATTTCTTGTTTTTACAAAAACTTTTCATTCCAGACCCCACATTGCCAGACAAAAATTGCTTCTTTATCTGTATTTTACATTTCCTGACAGATTCGGGGTATATAATTTATCATTGAAAATTATAATTTTACGTTATTATATATCTCTAATATTTTATCCTTCTTACAACGTTTTTTGTATGTATGTATAAACTGGATAAAATTTCTTAAAAACAAAGAAATAAGCTAATAAAACAACCGTTCCCAAAAATATCAGATCTATTTAAATTGATCCAAAATAAGAAAAGACTGACAAAGGCATAATTTTATTTTACTTGTTTAATTTCACAATGGTTCCAGGTTGAAACTACACATTCTAAATATCTGAATGACTACTAGATCAAGAGACACGAGCAGTTTTATTAAGAGCTATCTTAAGTACCATACCACCTGCTTCAGTCTTCATTTTCATTTATCTCCGAGTGGAATTCTATCCACTAAAAAAATAATATAGGTAAATTCTCGTGATGGTTTATACTTACTTTCCTGTAGATAATTTTAAACATGTTGCTCTGGGAAGATATTTGGCTCACGGGATTTTTTATTTCCGTTAAATTTTTCAAATATTTGTTGAGTTGCAAAAATCATCCTTCAGTAACGGACTTTTTAAAAGTATTAAAGAGTACGGGATCTTTGCGTTTGTCAAAATTGTCGAAAACATCGCCATTTTCAATGAAGCAAAACTTAAATTATGTATAATTTTTTTTCTGCCTAAAGTACGCATATTCTTAAGCATATTACAACAAAAATAAATATTGTATGTACAAAAATAATATTTAAAGTTTGATTAAAAAAAAGTACATGACGAGTACGTGAATGAAATTCATTAAGTACTGCACGCATGATAAGCCTGGATATTTTGCATGTAGAAAACAGTTTTTGAATAAAATATATTAAAAACACACTTACTTCGAACTCAAAATCAAATCGAGACAAAAAATATTGTTCAAACTTTCATTTTGATAAACGTTAATTAATAAAATATCAAAATTTCATTTTTGAATTTAAAAAAAACATATTTTCATATTAGAAGTAAATAAAATAATAAAACATGTTTTTTTTTTCCCCCTTAAATCTTAGTATCAAGTCTATGAAAAAACTGAAATGGGTCATTCCACATCAACTGGCCTAGAGGCTCCCACTCGACCCCCTTCGATTTTTATGTAATTCATACAGAATATACATGTAAGTATAAGATGAACATCTGGAAACTGTTTAGTGCAAAAAATAGTATAGTTGGAACACCAGTGATCTATTTGTACTAATCACTATTTCATGGTCGTAGAAAAAACGGCCGTTTCATGAATTTTGGCATCATATTGCTCATGGTATATGAAACCTTACTTATTGAAAATAAGTGATCTAGTAGAACTTTTTGTGCTAAAAAATGTAATTGCAGCATTAAAAATCACAAATCAAAACTATCGTCATTACTAGGCCTCAAAGTAGGTCGTACGGCCAATCTGGTTGAATTTTACCCTTACTTTAACATGCTGTAACTACTGAGAATATTATTTTAAAAATTTGTCACTTTACAAACTAATTACCTATGAATAAATGATAAAGCCGCTGTAGTTGTTTTTTGATTGCTTAAATATTTATTAAATTATTAATGTTCAAAATCTAATAAAAAATTAAAATCGTCGATTTTGCCTCATTTTTAAGAAGCGTATATCTCAAAAGGGACACTTCTGATTTGGTTACAATTAAGATCACTGGAAAGAGCAGATCTTAATTTATAAAAAAATCTTTATTTCATTTTGGGCCTCTCAGATACAGAAGGAAAATAATAAAATTCGAAAACCTGTTGTACGAGATAATCCAGGTACATATGAGAAAGGTATGTATTACGACTGGGTGTTTGAACATATTTTGCACCATTCTTTTTTATTACAACGATTAATGTATACAATAATTATCACTTTTTCTGGTCACAGTTACTTTCCCTTTACCATTAGGAATGATTTGTAACCGCATTGCCAATGAGTTGCCATTGCAAGACTAGCTGCTGGTTGGGTATTGCACGTTTCAAATTCTGAATGTTTGTACCTAATGGGATCCATAGATTATTATAAACTAAATGTTTTGATTACACTGATAAAAAAAATTTAACGAATTTTCTGTTTCTCTATATACGTTGGATATAGATTTCAAGCTGCTGAAAAAGAATATGTTTGTAAAAATGTTCTATCACCCTCCAATTTTCAGAAATTTCATTTATACGTTTTGGAGTATATAGGCATCGTATAGGCATTTTAATTATATTACATTATTCTCTTTCATGTATTTGATTTACACAAACATTCCTTTTTTTATTACAACGATAGAAGATACGGCAAGAGATAGAAACAGATGTCCCCCAAATAAATTTTATGTTAACAACCTTGAACAAACAGCTCTAGCCACCCCCACAGTATTTGACTTTAACGCAAATACATGATAGTTTAAACTTTCGAGGCGAGTGTACTACTATTTCTTTGTTCTGTAAGACTTTTTAATTAAATTTTGATTATAATTACCCTATTTTCCTCTACAATATGTAAAACATGTCTAGAGGATGCGTTAATGAACCCGATTCTTTTTGCTATGTGTGCGGGGTGCTAACTTTGAAAACGAATCGATGCGCTTTCACGCCGTTAATAAAGACTGCGTATCATATGTACTTTCGATATAAAGTAGGTGAACAAGATAAGAAATGGGCACCTCATTCTTGTTGTACACGATATGCTACAAACCTTCAAGCGTGAATGAAAGGTACAAAAAAGTGTATGTTCTTTGCTATTACCCATGATATGGCGCAGGACGAAGGATCATATAACTGACTGCTACTAATGTATTACAAAAATTAAAGGATTCTCTGTGAGAAGTAAACATAAAATTAAGTTCCCGAACTTAGATTCATCAATGTGACTACCATTACATAATGATGATTTACAAATACCGAAACCTCCAGAGAATTTTATATATGACGATGCAGCAGAAGAAATGGAAATTGATGAAACTGAAACTTCCTCTACATTCCTCTACTATGAACTATTCTCCTGTCATAAATGAAGAACCACATCTAATTACTCAAAAAGAATTAAATGATTTTGTGAGAGACTTAAATTTATCAAAGAAAAACTCAGAATTACTTGGATCAAGATTGCAAGGTTAAAATCTCCTGAAAAACAATACAAAGATATCTATTTATCGAGATTGACGTAAGAAATATTCGACATTTTTTCAAGAAAAGGTGATTTATGCTATTGTAATGATATAAGTGGCTTAATGTCTGCTTTAAATTATCAATATAACTCAGAACAATGGCCTATAAGAGAGCAGCCACAGATAAGACATTTACCGCTACATAATGAAATTTCTTATTAATATCATTTCTTTTTACAAAAATTCTTCTATATTTTTCTGAAGTTTTATAAACAATGCATACTTTCAGTGTTTTAAAATATTAATTTTAAGCTTTACAAGTGTTTATTTAAAAGTTTGTTATTACTAAAATACCAAATAATAAATTTCTTAAGATATATGTGTTGAATAAATACTACAAAATTCAGATTTTTAAGATTTTGAATTTTTTAAAAATCTGTGGGTGATGGAAACTTTTTAATGGCATATTCTTTCACAGCACCACCTAAAATATAAAAGTCACCACATACTTAGTTAGAAACAGAAACCTTATTTATCAGTGTTATTTAAAGCTCCCGTTATGTTGATTCATGATCTTCAAGCTATAAAAAACATTACTCATTGGTTCAGTTTGTCAAATTTCTTAGTGATTGTGATTGCAACAGCTTTCGGTAAATTGTATTGCTGACTAATTTTTGTCTTTATTGGAACTGGAAGAGTATTACATGCTCTTCCGGAATCCAACAAAAATCTTATCTAGTGGGCCAATAAAAAGTTTTCGAAGGTCCATGAGGGTGCATAAAATTTATTAAGACATCTTTCTCTTCAAGTGAGATGTACATGCACATTTCCAATTCACCAATTTTTCTCGTAGATACAGGCAATATACTGTCCAGGCTGTATATCTGATAGGGATGCATTGTGAAATGCAGTCTTAGCACTTTTATCAACATGTGTTACAACGAATGTTGCATCATTTGATATTCTACTGAAACGATTTTGTTTTTCATTTACTGGTACAAAATGATGTTCTCTTGTTCCAGGAATTGTACATCCGATTTTGAAACGCTCTTCTTGCTCAATTTTTACTGCTTCAATTTCTTTTTTTGAAATAAAAATTAATTGAATTTCCTTTATATTATTTTCACAGAATTCATATAGATCCGTCGGAGTTAAAATTTGGTCTTTAATTGGCCTTTGAAGACTTTCCCTTGCAGCTAACCGTTTTACAATTCCTCCTATTCCGTCACACGGTGATTTCCCATGACTTGTGCCAAAAAAGTTCCACTCTGCAGAAATTCCAGTCAGTTTGGTGATAACAAAGATTCAGAATTTTTTTTAAATTCTTGTACTGCGCAGAAGATCCGTCGCTAAAATAATGTATATGCGTAATTTTGTCAATTTCAGATGCTTATTTCAGATGCTCCATTAGTTTTATTAAAAAATGTATGTACAGCAACTGATTAATGTTTGAGACAATCACTAATTACGCAGCAACTCGCACTTTTAGTTTCCGATTTATCTTTAAAATAGATAAAAAAAATGGGTGCAATGTCTCTTGGCTGTTTTCCCAATGGAAACCTTGAATAGCATCCTGGATTACAAAGCTGTAATTTTCTACGAAGTCCATCAATATGGTCAGTTCATCTGGCTTAAGAGTATCTTTGGTCATCCTCAGATTTTTACTTTGATGCTTTGAAATGTAATGATGCGTAGAAAGTGCTGCGATTTTCAATGGCAATTCTTCAATAAAATCTTCAATTGTCATCTGCTTCGTTTCTAACGTGTCAGGATCTGTGTGAACCCATTGTTTAAATTCAATGGCGTCTTCTGGATCACTTCTTCGAAAATACTTTCCAAAAACTTTTTTAAATCATCTGTTCTAGGACATATTTCGCAGCGATGAAGCATACAATCTTTAGAATTCAAGTCACAAACTGTTTTAATTATAAGGAATTTATAATCTACATCAGTTGGGCAGCTTGCTAGCATCAACTTCACATTTTGATACATTTTACACACACATTGGGAATGTGAAACTGCTGCACCAACATTCACACACCATTTTGGTTTTAACTCGTAAAATTTGGAGAATCCGATTTCTGGTCCATTTCTACTTTGATAGATTGCAAACATTTCTTTCAAATTGCTTAGTAATTGATGCTTCTGCATCTGAACTTTCCTTCCATCTATCTGAACAGAAATGGAATCTTTTACTCCTGGACATATTCGACTAAATTCTTCATCTTGAAAAAAAAATTAATACTCTTTCTTTCACGTTTTCTGGCAGCTTCTTACCAAACTTTGTTCTTGGTAAGGCCAATATTCCGTTGTCTGCTTTTAATTTTCGCTCTGCTTTCACCATTCTTTCTGAAACTTCAAACTCTTCCACAACTTCTTTTATTGTCCAACTTTGAGGTGCCATTGTTAATATTTGTATTTGTTCTGGACGTTTTGACAAGTGTAACTTCTTCAAATCTTTAATTAGCTGTTTGTAATCTAAACAGTCTGGGCATTGGTTGCTTGTAGTAGGTTGTTTTAATTCACATGGATCTTTACCAGAAAACAATAGCAATTTTCTTATAAATCGCATCTTCAGTTTCACTTATCTTTCGCTTTGCATAGCTTTTAATATCTCTTGTTGATGTTCGTTGAAATTTTAAAGGAGATAAATCAATAGCTGTTAGACTTTTGTTCAACGTTTCTGTTACATCCATTTCATCTTGCTCCAATTCGCTTGAAGACGAAGACCATGTTGTTCTTCTTTCTTCGAATTCTTTTCTGCATGATCTACATATTTTTTGGCCTGGTTTGACATTTTTCTTGGTTAAATCTTAGTTAAATCTTTTCTTAGTTGATCCAGTCGTAATATACACCTTTCTCGTACGTATCTGGATTATTTCGTACAACAGGTTTTCGAATTTTACTATTTTCCTTCTGTATCTAAGAGGCCCAAAATGAAATAAAGTTTTTTTTAATAAATTAAGAATTGTAACCAAATCAGAAGTGTCCCTTTTGAGATATACGCTTCTTAAAATAGGGCAAAATAGAAGATTTTAATTTTTTATTAGATTTTGAACATCAATAATTTAATGAATATTTAAGCATTTAAAAAATAACTACAGTGGATTTATGACGCATTCATAGGTAATTTGTTTGTAAAGCCAGAAATTTTTGCAGTAGTTACAGCATGTTAAAGAAAGGATAAAATTCAACCAGATTGGCCGTACGACCTACTTTGAGGCCTAGTAATGACGATAGTTTTGATTTGTGATTTTTTAAGACTGCAATTACATTTTTTAGCACAAAACGTTGTACTAGATTACCTATTTTCAATAAGTAAGGTATCATATAACATGAGCAATATGATGCCAAACTTCGTGATTTGGCCGTCTTTTCTACAACCATAAAATAGTGATTGGTACAAATGGACCCCTGGTGGTCCAACTATACTATTTTTTACACTAAACAGTTTCCAAATGTTCATCATATACCTACATGTATATTCTGTATCAATTATTAAAAAAAAATTGAAGGGGGTCGAGCGGGTACCATGCCAAAATTTAGGACACTTGACATGGAATGACCAAATGTGATTAAAATTTTTAAAACTGTTATAGCTCATTATTAGTTTGAATGTATAACAGTACGCGCAAGCATAAAAAAAAAGTTCAAGTTTCAGTGTTAAAGTTTAAGTATTCACTTACCTTCAATTATACTAAATGTATGTAAATGATTATAATTCAAAAAATAAGAAAAAATCATAAATGCTCTTTTTATTTAAAAAAAAACTATTTAGAAAAAATAGTTGTTGTTCTCGGTAGAGAATTGAGAAATCTAAAGTATATCTGAATTTTTTTATTGGTTGAATTCTGCAACTTATTTAATTTTATTCGTTTCCTGATTGGTCTAAGTTTATTATCCAAAAGTGGAATACTTCTATTTTTTATTTATTCATTTTCTGATTGGTCTAAGATTAATGTCCAAAAGTGGAATACTTCTATTTTTTATTTATTCGTTTTCTGATTGGTCTAAGTGTAATGTCCAAAAATCGAATATTTCTGTTGCCACGATGAAAAAAGAGTAATTAAAACTTGTAAAAAAATGAATAATTTGAAAACAAATTGTGATAGAGATTTCAAATAAATTTCATTAAAAAGTGTATTTTTTTCTCTATGCAAAGATGTAAAAATTTAAAATGTGCGATATTTTGGAGTTAAAAATTTTGCAGTTCCGAAAATTGTAAAACTGAAATTTCATTTAAAATCTCTTTGTGATGGGTCCAGGAATATTAATGTTTAATCCATGTCGTACGCAATATGAAGCGTTCAGAAGTCAGTCTGATTAACTTCATCAAATAAAAATGCACATTTTAAACAGAGTAGCCTACCTATAAACTACGGTTTCTTTAACTTTGGCTTAAGAATATTAATGTTTAATGCACGACGTACGTTATATATGACTCGTTATAATCATCCTAAAAATGATGTTTAATATTATTTTTAATTTAAATATAAGTCTTATTTATAAGTCTTTAAAATTTGAGCCTTTGAAAATATCATTTTCCAAATAGTCGTAGTAATTTGTTAAATTGCAATTTTTTTTAATACTTGATATGTTTAACCATTAATTATGATGATGTATACATGAAAAACATTTAAAGATTCAAAATAAAACAAACACTGAAGATTTATTTTTGAAAAATGAAAAGTTCTGTCCCACTTAAAATTTTCATATAAAGTTTTATTATTATATTTTGTTTATAATCATTTTGTAAGTCCTGGTAACAAATTAATATTAAAATATTTTTTTTACGTTTGAAAGTTTAAAAAAAGAAAGAAAGAAAGAAAGTGAATAATCATGAGATATAGTTAAAGTAAGTGTTAATAAAAAATATTTTTGTCATAAAAAAAAATTAAATTTTCATTTCTTGCTTTTTTGTTCCTGAAACTATATTTACTTACGCATATATTTAACTAACAAATAATTTAGAAAACATAAAAAAAACTAAAGTGCATAAGGTCGTTTCGCCTAAATGAGCCTAATTTCTCATACTTTTGTCGCAGTTGAAATAGAAATAGCATTTTATTAAATATATATTTTTTGTATTAAATAGGAAATTATTTTTCGCTTAAAACTTGTTTTGTAGAAATTGAATGCTTATCTGTAGTTTACCCACAATATATTTTCAGGGCCGTAGTTAGAAGTGAACGACAGGGGAGGGGGGTTGCTCAAGAGAATGTAGGGGGACTCATAATTTTTTTCTCATTCTCTCTGATGCAGAAGTATAAATTAGTGTATATTCACATACTAAGTACTGTATTTCTTGTTAAACTGTTGCAATAACTTCCTTTTATACAAAGAAAAGTATATGATGATCAAAATTTTGATTGTATAACTGGTGCAAAATTAAACATCATGTTAGCTTCATAGGTGCAAATAGGATGAGCAAGTGTTGAAACACTTATTTTTGTTGCAATTTAGTAATTCTGCAAAACCGTGAAAGGGTCTCAAAACTAAATTTGATTTTTGAACAGAATTTCATTTGTAATTTCAAACAGAAATTCTGTTAGTGATCTTGGAATCTTTTCCATGAGGGGCTCAAAATATTTTAGGGGGAGGGGGGCTGAGCCGCTCATAGCGCCCCCTTAGCTACGGCCCTGTATATTTTTGTTGCATTTAAAACAGTTAAACCCTAAATGAGTTGAGACGTTCAAATTCCTAAATGTGACAATGCGTTTTACACATACAGATTCATCTAAAAGTATTTATTAGTATCTTTTATTGCCATGATAGAAATTGTCACGTAACAACACTGGGTCATTTGCGAGACCATTCGACCAAAAGATAATTAAAGGTGCAATTAATTCATTGAATACTGTTTCTGCACTAAACATTTTTTACTGGATTAAATTTAAATAAAAGTGAATTAGAAAATATGTATTCCAATATTTCTAACGATAGGTTTCCAACTGAGTATCGAAATAATGAGATTTTAATTCAACAAATACCATATATACACTCTTTTATTTTTCGTATAGTTTTAATTCTAATTCAATTTTATTCATTCAAATATTTATAACGATAGTATTAGGATTCTAAACATTACAAAATTTCAGTGGTAGCTATAGTTAAACTGGAAATTACAAGTTAAACTGTAAAAATTGGGAAAAAAGAAAACGATCAGAGAAAACCTCTAACAGTAGTTAGATGTTAATTTTGTTGCCAATGTAGTGAAAATAAAATATGTCATGAATCATACATAAAACTTAATAAGAGATCTAAGAGGCATATTCACTTTTACCAAAAATCTTATTTTGTTGATTAAAAATAAAAATTAATTTAAGCATGTTTTAAATGACTCCGACTTTTAAAGATTGGTTGATGCAAACGCCCGCTATTGTGGAATTCATGGGTTAAAAAATATTTTCAAGACATTCATAAAAATGTTAATAAGAATATTTATTACATGTAGCTCGAGTTAGTATGAAATATCTCATGATACAAATAGTAGACTAAAAAACAGTTAAAATCGTACAATGTTTCTAATAATTTTCTTTAAGCGGGCCTTATTAAGTAAAGAGAAGCCCAGCGGCTGATAATCTATTGCTCCTTTCCTCCTTTTATATTACAGTTTCACAAAAGACTTGATCATTTTCTGCCATTTAAATAAAATACACATATTGAAATATCAATTCTCAGATAGATACCTCTGATACTCAGATAGACAGTTTTCCTTCTTTGATCTTATTCTAATCTAAAAGTAGTATGTGTTGATTTTAATGAATAAAAGGTGAAATCAGACTTACAATATCAGATTTAAGAAACATGCAAACAAAAATTTGGGACATTAGCTGCATCATACATTAACTGGATTCAGCATTTAACTACCGAACATTTAACTACAACAGAATGTTGTAATGCTTGTAAAATTAACTTACTTTATCACATTAAAATAAACACAATTTAAATTATTTTAATCTGTGTAAAATTTTTCAGAATTTTCCCCATTTAAAATTTTTATGAATCCTGTAATCATGTGTCTGTATTACCTGTCTCGAAATACACAGCTAATTTTACGCCATTTTATTTAAGTAAAAATTTTCCAAAAACGTATTTTTCTATTTCCATGATTTTAAATACACATTTATGTAAGCAGTTTAAAAAAAGTATTATTTGAAGATATATGTCAGTATTCATAATTATTAATACAACACAACTTAATTAAACATATCTCTCTAAACACAATTTTTTTATAAAGTATGAGAAATACCACATAACTATACTTCATAAGTCTCACCGCATTTAGATCATTCACTTCGTCACTTATAAGTATCTGAAGTCACCGAGGCATCAAAATGAGTAGTATATTTTTAACCGACTTCCAAAAAGGAGAGGAGGTTATCAATTCGACGCGTATTTTTTTTTTTTTTTTTTTTTTTTTTTTTTTTTTTATGTATGTTTACCGATTACTCCGAAACTATCCAACCAATTAACTTGATTTTGGTGTTAAATGAGAAAGCTTGCTCTCGAATTGGTACCACTTCCGTTTCATAGAAATATGTTCAGTACTTTTTTAGTAATTAGGCAAAGACTAATAAAATTAGTGATTTCTCGCAAATCAGTAGTAATATGGATGTCGAATTAGTTTACCGATGCCAGGATGGCCGGGCGGTCTAAGGCGCTTGATTTAAGATTTGGCTTTCGAAAGGCAACGTGGGTTCGAACCCCACTCCTGACGTACGTGTATACAATATTTTTTTCCGTATTATAATTTTATATTTAACAAGTTAAATACTAATTATGCTATTAGGAATATTTTGTATTTAACCGTTACCACAGAGTATCAGAGATTTTTTATTAATTCAATACTTTATCAGTGAAAGAGTACTCAAAAAGAGAATAGACTTGCGAAAAGTAACATCACATTGAATAAGTTCTCTGAAGAGAATGAAGTCCGGACAGCCGAGCGGTCTAAGGCACCAGATTTAATCTCTGGTTTTGAAAGAGAGTGTCGGTTCGAACCTCATTCCTGACATATGTGTATAGTATACAAAAAAATTTTCCGCGTTACATATTTTTTTAAGTGACTTCAAAAAAGGAGAGGATGTTATCAATTCGGCTCGAATGTATTTTTTTTTATGTACGTTCACCGATTACTCCGAAACTATACAACCGATTAATTTGTTTTTTGTGTTAAATGAAAGTGGCCACTCTTCCATTGGTACTTCTTCCATTTCATTGAAATTGGTTCAGTACTTTTTTACTAATTAAGTAAAAACTTATAAAATTAGTGATTTCTTGCAAACTAAAAGTAACATGGACGATGACTAAGCTCGCCGAACGGTGTAAGACAGCAGATTTGATTTCTGGTTCTTGAAAGAGATCGTGGGTTCGAACCCCACTCCTGACATACGTGTATGGTTTACAGTGATTTTTCCCGTATTATGATTTTTATTAACTGGCTTCAAAAAATCGTTAACTTTTAACTAATAAGAGAAAAATAAACTTTTCTACCAAAAATTGAACCGACTTCAAAAGCTACTGCAAAGTGAAAAATAATTTTTTTACAGAATAGTATTAAGAAATTAAATTAAGAGCGTAGTATTTATCATGCGTATTATTATATTTATGTAGATTAATTTGATTTTTTGAAGTCGGTGCCAGCCAAGCCAAGTTCAAAATTAAAATTAATTATCCAATGCAAATCGTAAAAGAATAAAGTTAAAATTTTAACTAAATATTAAATCGTAAAAAAACTCGTAGATACTTGGATGCGTGTCTATTGGAAAATTACATGTAACTTCGTTTGGCTGGCACCGACTTCAAAAAATCAAATTAATCTACATAAATATAATAATACGCATGATAAATACTACGCTCTTAATTTAATTTCTTAATACTATTCTGTAAAAAAATTATTTTGCACTTTGCAGTAGCTTTTGAAGTCAGTTCAATTTTTGGTAGAAAATTTTATTTAACTCTAATTTGAAAACTGGTGGCCGATTCTTAATATTATGCTTCAAATAAATTAAACAGACATTCTAATCCTTGATGTCCATGATGTTATTTGATTTTCAAAGTTAAAATAGAGAAACTGAGAACCACTTTCGGGTTTTTTTGTCGCATTTATGAAAGATGGGGTGCTGTATATAAAGAACGGTGTGTATTTTAATTAAAAATATCGTTTAAGAAAACGAGTTAAATGTAGAGAATTAAGATTTGATTTCTCATTATACAGCATTTATTTACGATTTGTTGCATTAAGATTGTACAAAAATATATTTGTGAAAATGTACAATTTTCACTGAAAAAAAAAATTCGTTAATAAACAGGAATTTTATATAAAATCACACAGTATGAGGTATTTTATTTACTTTTATTTTATTTATTCATTTTTTTATTTTATGTATTTATTTTTTTATTTTTGAGACTACCATATCGCCATATAAAATTTCAATATTCAACGCAAAAAAAAAAAAAAAAAAAAAAAAAAAAATAATAATAATAATAATAATAATAAATAAGTAAATGTTTTAATTCTTTTTAATCTACTTTGTATATTTATTAACACAAAAAGCATTAAAAAATCATTATATGCATTTTTTCGCAAAATAATAGTGTGTGTACCCAACATTTGTTATGTATCGTTCAGTTATAAGTAGTTTTATTGTTCAGTAGTTTATTGTTTTCTCTTCAAAGTGTTGCTTTTTCTGCAATTAGTAATAAAAACATTATTCAAACATGGGTATTAAAAATATATTCCAGTGAATTATTTATTAAAATTAAAGCTTTTAAAAAGAACTTTTTTTTTTTTTATAAATGCTAAGCATACATTATTTATTTATTTATTTATTTATTGAGTCGTTTAATTGACTATTTTTGTGAATACAGTGAAACCTCCAAATAAGGGACACCTATGGGACCGGAACTTTTGTCCCTTAAATAGAGGTGTCCCTTATTCGGAGTTTTTTTTATTATTTTTTTTTAATTAATCGTTCTGAAGGATATAAAAATAGCAAAACATCAAAGATGATACTCCTTAAATGACCTGAAATGTATATAAATTATGTTAATCAAACAAAAATAAAAAAAGAGAATTAATTAAAATTTTCAATTAATTACTAAATCATTACATGGTTTGCAGAATTATTGATTTGTATTTTTTATGCAAACTGTATACATGCAGCAAAAAGTATAAAGACATTAGAAAGAATTTTACATGGAAGTAACAATCAAAAGGAATTGTTTTGCAAACTTCAATTTTTTAGTATAAACCTTTCAAATGTTTATTTACCATACTTATAAATTTTAGTTCTTCATTACCAGCAGTATTTACCAAAGAAAAAAAAATATATTCAACTGTTTTGCGCATTTTAAGGCAACAAATCTCTCAACTGCTCTACTTAGCAAGTGGAAAATGTTTTGGCGTATTTGCAAATTCATTTTTTTTAATTGAAAGGTATAAAACTGGAATGCTTGATTATGCAAGTGATTTGCAATTGAACTGTATTTTCAATTTTTTGAAAAATAAATTACCTGTTAGTAAAAAGTGATTTTTATCACGTGACAAAGACTTTTTTACCTTTTCTTGAGTAGTTATTTTTCTTTCGCATGGAAATTCGGTTCAAAACGCCCACATTGATATTTTCTGAAAGATCTTATTGCATTTGGAAAACAATAGAAAAAAAATGGTCGATTACACATTTTCCAAACAACAAAACTTGCTAGTTTCCGGATAAAACTTGCATTTCTGGAGAAAAATTAATTAAAATATGTCTTAAAAGTTGCCTTTTTGGATTTGAGAACAGCTTAAAAGCATATGTAAACTTCTTTATTTCACAATTTTCTTTTATTCTCCACTTTCAGAATCATCCTCACAATTTTCATCATTACTTTCAATGCGGATAAAAGCACTAATGTTGAATCAGAATTGTGGGTAAATAAATGGTCGTTAATAGTGTCGTATGTTTCTGTATCAACATGACTGTCTGTCTGTTTGATAAGTTCTCAAAAATCTGCATTTTCATTTTCATCACAATCTACTTCATTATCTGAAATTCAAAAACCATTCTTTTTAGTCTCATTTTGAAGTGTCCCTTAAATAGAGTGTCCCTTATTCAGAGGTAAATACATTACACGTCCTATACCGAGGGACTGGGACCAGAAGTTTTGTCCCTTAAATAGAGGTGTCCCTTATTCGGAGTGTCCCTTATTTGGAGGTTTCACTGTATAACTTTGCATATATATATTGATACACAAAAAGTTATTCCTTAAAGCAACAGGTTTTAAACTTTAATGTTACTTGAATCCTCTTACAGTTTTAATTTTTTCACAGTCCATATAATATGTGGATCTGGATATATGGTATATGCACTGCTTAAATTGCGTTAGAGCTCACCGGAGCTCAACTCCGGTAGTTCTTTATTTTTAGTAAGTATTTAAATATTAATTGGGACATATTTCAGTTCTTAAGTACTATGCATAGAAGTCTACTGAAACAGCTCTGCGTGTTCTATTTTGTTACTTTATAAAATGATAATAATTATTATTAAGGAGAAAAATTTCATCGAAATTTTTCCCCTTTGATTATAATGTGTTTCGGTGTCTTTTCATTATTTCGATTTCATAAAATTGTGACGTACCCGGCAAGGCCATCACGAAAATAGGAGTTTATTTTTACAGCAGAGCTCATAAAACTTTTTATTCTACACTTTAGAGATGGGGTTGAGAAATTTCAATAAATTTAGCTAAGATTAAACTGAAAATAAAATAACTCACATAATCTGATTTTCTTATGATGATCGCTGGTTTCCTTTAAAAAAATGCAACTTCCTACTGAAGTTTTCTTTTTGGAATATTTTCATTAGCTAACGAGACTTTTATTTTCATACTGTTTTTGTAAAAGTTGTAGTTAAAAAAACGAAAAAGTTTAGACGAAACCAAGAGAAACCAAGTCGCGTTCATATTAAAAAAAAACTAGAGACCCTCTATGACAGAGTTACGAATTGCATACAAAATATGTATCCATATATAAATATTCCAATCATACTTAAAATTTTCTTTTTGAAAGTTCTTTTTTTTTTTTTTTTTTTTTTTTTTTTACATTTTGTAAATAATACATGAGATAAATATACTGCAGATGAAAGGGCATGCTGTAGATGTTAGCACTGTAAAGTGTTAGAGTTGCGTTACTTTTTGTCGCTGTTATTTGTCATTAAACCCTAGGTGTATACTAAACATTGGTACAAAGTATAGTCATGAGAATAGCAATAGTATTATTAATTCAAAAGGAGAATTGTCAATATGTTTATTACGTAGAAGGATACATTAATTAACGAATTTATTTAAAAAAAAATCTCTTCGGTTAAAAAAAGAAAAATGTGATTTTTTTTTTCTTTTTATGTTGAGATATAAGATTTACTACAATTTGGTCTCACTTCTTGTAAAATTGCTATTTCAGCAAGATAGTTAATTTGAAGAACTTTTTTTTATTTAGGTTTACCAAATCTAATTTAATGAATATGCTATTATTACATCAAAAATAATAAAACATTATTGAAATCATAGTTTAAAAACAGTCCAAATGCAATAATATGATTTAAACCATTCAACGACTGCCATCAAACATTTATGCTTATATCTGTAAACGAAATATAAGAGCAATGTGATTGATTAACTAACTCATTAAATATTATTTGCAATATTAATCCTTTCCGGCACGTCGCGTCGTCCCTTAAAAAGACACCTTATTTTAATTTTAATGGCACCAAGAATATTTAGTTAAATCTCTTTATAATATACATGAAAAAAGGCATAATCTTATTTTCTGATAAATACGTTTATAAATTCTAGTGGAAGTTAATTAATTAAAACAGATTTAGTCTGCCCCGGAAAGCATTAACCGCTTAACTGCCCCGGGCTTATATATACGTCTCGCTCAAATGAATGCATATTTCTAAAATTAACTATCGAACAACCATTTTTCTTTAGTTAAAAATTTTGCTTTATTAACAAAAAGAAACTTTTACCAATACATAAAAGGAAGATTATTTTCCACAATTTGTAGTAGCATTTTTTTTTTTTTTTTTTTTTTTTTTTAAGTAAAAAAGTCGAAGATTCTTTTCTTAAAGCTTTGACAGTTAAGGGGTTAATACGCTTTTCCAATTCTATTTCATTATCGTTAAGATACATTTTACATGTTTTTTTTGCTTTTATGCGTCTTTATAAAGGAAGTATACGAGCAACATATTTCAATATCTAACTCATCTAAGGTACTTGCAGCATCACTGCCTCAAATTAGTTTCCAAATGATTCAGCATTTTAAACATTATCGTTACAAGATGGAACCCGTCGAATTTCGACGAAAGTAAATCTTTAAGAAGGAACTCTGTTTCATTGATTTATAATAAACCTACAAAATTAGCTGCAGTAAAAAATGCATCTTACAATGGTCAATCTAACTCTCAAACAAATATTATTTAAAACTAAAACGAAGAAAAAAATTATTTCTATAGAACTCAGTTGTCTGAATAATTAAAATTAAACATTAATAGCATATGTAAAAATATAATTATAAAGCAAAATATAATAAAGATCAGTTACTAAGATTACTGAAGTTATCAATTGAGGCTCTTATGTTTGGTATAAATGGGTATGGAAAAATTTCAATTTTTATCAATTTTAAGAGAAAATAGCTTATTTCTGTTGCCACAATTAGAAAATTCGCACGAAAAAGTATAAAAAAATTAATACGTCAAGAATAAATTGAGATACAGCTTACAAATAAATTGCATTTAGAAGTACATATTTTTCTGTACATGATGGTGTAAAAACTGAAAATGTGTTATGTTTAGAAGTATAAAATTTGCAGTACCGAAATTGTATGTGAAAGTGATGCCATTCGCAAAATGACGCATGCGTTACGCACAGATACGTTTGGCCTTTATAATATAGATAGAGAATTTTGTATGTTTTTTTATTTTACGTGTCTCAATTAAAAGTTGCATATTTGGTTAGTGAATACATTCAAAATACAGGCAAGATCAATAAATACATTGCCTGAATTAGGTGTAAATTGCTCCCACATCTCGTACATTATCAAGATAAGAATTCAGATATATATATATCTCACAGGACAAATTTATCGATATCAATCGATTCAATTAATTCTATAATTATAATTTAAAACATGTAATTAGTATTAAATAGTTTAACTATTATTATTATGTTAAAAAAATATTTGTCTACTTATATTTTGTAATTAAATACTTTTGATAATAGTTATTTAAATATCTATTATTAATAAAAACTATTTTACTACTTTAACTTGCACATTAACTGTCTAATGTGACTGAATGCAAAATTGTATTGCTATCACATGGTCGAAATTGATATTTGTAAGCTAACCTATTATATAATTTAATTTGTCTAATTATTTCCATTTGACATGATTTTTCAATTTAATTTAATCAATGTTACTTCAATTATATTATTATTATCTTTTTCCTGTTCTCAATGGAAATTACGGTTGCGATTGATAATTGTAAGTTATCTTTATAAATATTCAATTACAGTTTAATTGTTTTTCTAATATTTTTTCTTTGAAATGGTTTTTCTATTGCAATTACTATGTTGATGATTCTATTGTGTTCTTGTAATTTTTCTTGATATTTTTCTTTGAAATGAGTTCTCATTTGCGATTAATCGGGCAATGTGGAAATTATTTTTAGGTCTATCCTGATTTCCATTCAGAAATTAATCGCAATTAATGTGGCTATTTAGTATTGCACTTGGTAACGAGCTAAATACCACATTTTCAATTTTATTTCTAATTCTGACAGCTCCTCTGTGTGATATGGTTTGGCATTAACAAATTTTTACAGTAATTGATGCTGATTTGTAGTATTATCTAATGGTTCTATATATATATATATATATATATATATATATATGTGTGTGTGTGTGTGTGTGTGTGTGTGTGTATGTATATATGTATATAGGGGAGCTGGGATGGATGGGACAAGGGATCGATGGAACCTTCTCAATATTTCAGGTAATAAACAAGTGCTAATTGCTTTCTATTCATATATGGCATAGCATATTGTGCTTAAAGTTGTGGATGATATCTTAGAGACAGTTAATTAATATTAATAAGTTGTAAATGAAAACTAATAGCTATTCCGTATTGCAATTTTTTTTTTCACTTTCATTTCATATCTAAACTAAGAAAAAGGAACAGATAGACATCCGAAGTTAGCATCACAAGTTAAAACAGCAATAAAAGAAGTCAATATCAACGCTGTGATAGGGCAAACGTATTATAAGATCATACGTTACAAATATAAATACATACAAGTTTATAATTATAATCATAATCAATTTATAATTATAATTATATTAATCAGGTAAAATTCAATACAGAGATAAAAATATGTGTGTCCCATCCATCCGTATTAGTGTCCTTTTCGTCTTTATTATGGGAATGATTGGGGCAGAGAGGAAATTTTTTAAGTTTTATATTTTACTGTATAATAATAATGTAGAATAAATATTGTGCATGGATATAGTCAGATAGTTAATGTATGAAATGTGATACATAATGCAGATATAAATTTAAAAAGAGGTATTTAGAATAAATATTTGTGTGAAAATGTTCCTTTAATCCCTCGTTTTTCCTAAGCAAATAATTGCAATAGTTTTTTTTTTTTTTTTTTTTTTTTTTTTTTTTTTTTTTTTTTTTTTTAAGAAATTAGATTTTTAATTAAATCAATAACGATTCATCACCAAAATATTTGATTAATTTATATGTAATAGAAAGTAATAATTTAAAAATATTAAATTTAAAAAAATGTTATCTGTTAGAATCTAGGAAAAAAACTGACCGGAAAAAATTATCGGAAAAAAAGTGACCGGAAAAAAGTGACAAGGAAAAGAAGTTACCGGAAAAAAGTAACAAAGAATTGATTTTGGGGATTTATTATTGATTTTGGGGATTCACTGGTTAAGTATGAAAGGGGGATCGGGGGGGGGGCTCATAGTTTAGGTAAATGGGTTTTTCATGCTGAATTAACTGTTTTGGTTCAATTTTTGGATATACGTTCATCCTGAAAAGACGCTGGCCTGATTAGTTTCGGGAAGGGACGATTACCCCCCCCCCCATCCGTCCTCAATTAGATGGATGGGTTTTTATGCAGAATTGTCCAACGTGTGTCGAATTTGCATATAGGTTCTTTTCGATAAGGCTTATATATAGTATATAATGCCTGAAGAGATTTAGGAGTTCTAATGGTTAAGTATAGAGGGGGAACGGGGGATAACCTTTCTAAAATTAAATTAATAAATTTTTACGCATAATTATCCGATTTGCTTAGAATTTTGGACATAGGTTCATTATGACAAGACGTATCTCTGATTAGTTATGGAGTTCTTCTGCTTATTATAAAGGGGGGCGAGCAATTATATCCCCCTCAAACTAGATAAATAGGTTTTTATGCAGAATTATCCCATGTATTTCAAATTTTAAATATAGGTTCTTTCTGATAAGGTGGATCTTAGAATAGTTTTAAGGATTTAATATTTAAGTATAGAAGGGGAATAGAATATAACCCACCTTAAATTAAATTACTTTTTACGCAGAATTATTGGATTTGCTTCAAATTTTGGATTATAGACTCATTATGATAAGGCGTATCCCTGATTACAGTAGTAATCACCCGCCCTCCTTTTTAATTACCAATAGAACCCTATAACTAATCAGAAATACGTCTTATCATAATGAACCCATGTCCAAAATTAGAAGCAAATCGGATAATCCTGCATAAAAATCCATTTATTTAATTTAAGAGGGGTTTCCCCCATCTCCCCTTTATATTTAGCCATTAAATCCTTAAAACTATTCCGGAATTCACCTTACCAGAAAGAACCTATATTTAAAATTGAAATACATGGGATAATTCTGCATAAAAACCTATTTATCTAGTTTGAGGGGGAGAAAATTGCTCTTTCCCCCATTTATAATAAGCAGAAGAACCCATAACTAATCTAAGATACGTCTTAACATAATGAACTTATGTCCAAAATTTTAAGCTAATCGGATAATTATGCGTAAAAAGCCATTAATTTAATTTAAGAAAGTTTATGCCCCGTTGCCCCTCTATACTTAACCCTTAAACTTCTAGAATCTCTTCAAGCATTTTAGACTATACATAAGCCTTATCGAAAAGATCCTATATACAAATTTGACACACGTTGAATAATTCTGCGTAAAAACCCATTCATCTAATTGAGGACGGATGAGGGGGGGGGGTAATCGTTCCTTCCCAAAACTAATCAGGCAAGCGTCTTTTCAGGATGAACGTATATCCAAAAATTGAACCAAAACTGTTAATTCAGCATGAAAAACCCATTTACCTAAATATTGTGTCCCCCCCCCCCGATCCCCCCTTCATACTTAACGTATGAATCCCCAAAAAATCAATAATGAATCCCCAAAATCAATTCCTTGTCACTTTTTTTCCGATAACTTTTTTTCCTTGTCACTTTTTTCCGCTTTTGTAGTTTATGTCACTTTTTCCCGGTCACTTTTTTTCCGTTTACCATCTGATTGCTCATTTACTTATATGAAATCATGAAATCTCATAGAGTAGAGCCATAAATGCATGTTATTGTACGCATTCTGAATGTCAGAGAAAAAGACGAACGAAATCAGAAGATTCCAGACACCATGCCCCTTCCTTTTGCTTCACAGCATTAATATATTTTTAAAGGCAAAAGTAGTTTTAAAGATGACCTACTCGCCGAAATTATCCGCTCGCTGGTTTGAGTACGGCTTGTGCTGTAATTACTAAGGACGAGTATTTTTGAAATAATTAAATATGATTGAAATATTTATATATGGATGTATATTTTATGAAATCGAAATAATGAAAAGACATCGAAAAACATTATTATCAAAGGGGAAGAATTTTTTATATATTTACTATATATAGAATAATAATTTACTATATTGTACAATGGAGCTTCCCTTTAACGCAGTCTCTATTTAACGAAGTCTCTATTTAATAAAGTCTCTATTTTACGAAGTTTTCTACTTAACGAAATTTTCTAATGAACATTGATTTTTTAAACGCAATTAGCATGTAAATTAATCTCCATATTGCGAAAAATATGTCCTATATAAAGAAGTATTTTTCCATTTCTGTGGGTGTGCAGCATTCAAACAGAGAGTTTGCTCTTGCAGTGGATGTAGGAATTCATTTTTGCAGATTATATGAAAATGAAATTATTAATTTGTTCAATCATTTCCATTCTTCTTGCTGCTAAACAACAACAAAAAAATTTCATACTGAGATATTAGTACTTTCTGATTCAAAGTCTGTGGCGCTGACAATGCGGGGGAAAAGGGCTTCGATGCAATAAGAAGAGTATTCCATTTTAACGAAAATATTACAGATGTATTGTTCGGATACACGAAAAGTTTAATGAACAGTGTATTTTTTTTAGAAGAAATTAGGACAAAGTAACATTACAGACTAAAATTAAGGATATGCAATACTGAGAGAAAAAAGAAAAGTTTACGCTGCCGTTTTTCTTTAATTCTCTTTATTATGCTCTTTATTATACTACCATTATTTATTTTATTTTATTTTATTTTATTTTATTTTTAAACATTATTCTAAGTTTTTCTGTAAATGTGGCTCATGTTTGGTCTGAAATGCCTTGGACTAATCACTATTGGGAAGATGTCTTAAAATGTCACTAGAGTTTTTAAGTTTAGATATTTTCATTTTTGCATTTGTCAATTCGAGGCTCAAGAGAATCAATGATGATTTTAGACCATTTATTTGTTTTAAAATTTTTATTTATTATTTTACGTAAGACATACTTAATCTATGTACTAGTCTAACCATTGAAGAGATATTTACGTATAATTTTGGAATGTTTCCTATAAATGCGGCTGACAATGTATCCAAACGATTACAGTTAGGAAGAAGGTGTCTCAAGCTCTCACTAGAGATTTTTAAGGATGACATACTTCTCTCGGTATCCTTTAAGTTTTGCATCAGTGAAATTGAGGCTCCAGAGCTTCAATGGTTGATCGTAGAGCGTTTGTTTGTTTTTGTGGTGAGAGAATCGGGTCCGTTGAAGCGCGACACGTCCTACTCTGGTAAGACAAACGCCGTGTGCACCTCTCTCTATCTTTTGACGAAGGGGACCCACTCAAGGTCATGGATGGATGTGCAATTCTCCCCATACGAGCCATTGTGATCTTTTTTTTTTCTCTTCTCGCTTCCTGAACGATCTCGCCGCCTATTGAAGCAACCCTTCCTTCACTTAACCCTTTCAGCCCAAGCTCTAGTTTTTCACGGAGAGAAAGAATTACCAAAAAAAAAAAAAAAAATCCCTTTTTCTATTTTATAGCCGGGGGAGGAGGGGTAACCTTGGAAACAAACTAGCGCGCACAAAAGGAGACCGAGGGAATAAATATTCCTCCGATCTAACTAGGATAGGCTTTTTGAAACGTAACGGTTAGTCTGCGACAAAGGGGGTGGCGCCCATAATATGCGTGATGTTGGGAACGTGCGCCCTATGGGCATGATTCCTGCTGACGTTTTGATTCTATCTAACCAACGAACGAAAACTGTCCAGATGGTTTGTGATACGGCCCTCTCCCCTTTCTGCTGCGGCATTCATTATGTAATCGCGCTCAAAAGGAAGTCACTAAAAACACAGCAAAGGCACTTTCACTACCAACCCCCCAACAACACAAACCAACCCCTTTGCTTACCTACCAACGAATTTCCGAATCATGAAGTTTTTAATTCACCCGCTTTTTTCCTTCCCAAGAAGAAGTAGTGCACAAGATTTTTCTTCTACTCTTTCGCGCTGCGGGAGACGACCAGTCTAATAATAAAAGAAATCCTTCAAAAAAAGTCATAAAAACATGTTTTTCCCTCTATTATTCTCTTTTCTTAGTGTAGCATTATTGATCCATTCTACTTTTTAAAATGAAGATAAGCGTTGCAAAATGATTTTCAATGAGTTAATTTTAAAATTAGTTGAAATTTTTAATTCCCTGATTTTTTTTCACTTGTAAAGTAGTAGACAAGATTTTTTATTTCGTTGCATGGACGACGAATTTGGAGGTAAAAATTACTTTAAATTTTTAACAAAGTCATAAAATTATATTTTCCCATTTTTTTTATCTTTATTTATGCAGCATTAAAGTGGAGATAAGATTCTTGAAGGCTGAGTTATTTTAAAATTACATAAGATAATTAATGTACACATTTTTTCCTCTGAGAAAGTTGGATACAAAATTTTTCATTTAACTACGAGGACGATAAGTTTAGTTATAAAAAAAAAATCTCTAAAATAATAAATAAATAAATAAATTATGATTTCTCTACATTTTTTCTTTATCCGTGCGGTATTATTAACTCATGCTATTCATTAAAGCGCAGAGTAACATTACAAACTGTTTTCAATGGTTAATTTTAAAATTACTTTTCATTTTAATTTCCCTGTTTCTTCTGAGAAAGCAAAATACATGATTTTTCATTTTAATGCGAGGGCGTTGAGTTTAGATATTAAAAAAAAAAAAAAAAAAAAAAAAAAAAAAAAAAAATCTTCAAAAGTTAAAATGTCATAAAATTATGTTCTCGCTACATTTCTTTTTATTTCTTTATCCGTGCAGCCTTATTGATTATTGTCATTCCTTAAAGTGTAGATAAACTTTACGAAATGTTTTTTTATGACTTAATATTAAAATTCCATGAAATGTACCCACGATTTTTTTTTCCTCTAAAAAAGTAATATACACAAGATTTTCCATTTCCATGAACTGCAGAGATGACGAGTTCAATAATAATGATTGAAAAATACATATACATTCAAAATCAAAAAAGTCATATTCTTACTTTTTTTTTTTTTCTTTTTTTTCCTCTTTAATTTTTTTACTCGCGTAGTATTATTTATCAGTGTATATGGGTCATTTTCAAAAAACTTGTACATTTGGGAAATTTTTCACAAATAAAAATTTTTTTTTTAATGCAACTTATAAAAATATTAGACGATACTAAAACATTTCTTGTATATAAAACTGAAAACAGCAGTTCACTTTTTGATTTGGAATGTCAAATAAAAAATAAAGTATGAACTTGCAACAGTAAAATGTTCCCCTCTGTTACCAACAGTCAAAAAATTTTATTTAAAAAAATAAAACACCTAAAACAGTAAATATCACATTTCCTTCAATTACATGATTGCTACTTTCAGAAAATCCTAACTGTTGTTTTGTTATGATTGTTTTTATTTTTGTAAATACAAAGGATTTCCTCTCTGTTACTTTTTTGGAAAAATCATAAGTTTTAATTAAATATGCATTCACATTTTTTCAGTTAAATTATAAAAAAAGTATTACATAAATAAAATATTTGTTAAAGTTACACAATTAATTGTTCAAAATGATGATTGATAAAATTTTTAGTGAAATAAACCAGCTTAAATTAACGGTAACAAAGTGGAAAAAAAAAGTAACCGAAGGGAACGCTGATTGATAGTGGAGCGATATTTGATGTGACATATATATATATATATATATATATATATATATATATATATATATATTTTATAAGTTTATATCATGTATTGTATCCGATCTTAATGTTTCAAACATATCCAGCAAGAATTTAAAGATTTTTACAAAAATTACTATTGGAAAATAGTGGTATTTGGCGGGGCATTCTCTTTTGTAAATTTATATCATGTGCTATGACAAACGCACTGTTTAGTTAAGAAAAAAAATCTTATCATATATTAGTCGAGGTAGTGGTGCTTTAAAGCAAGAATTTAAGATTTTTGCAAAAAATATTATTAAAAAATAGTGGGATTAGACCAGGCAATTCTTCAATATAACTTTTTATTATGTATTATAAGCTATCATGAAGTTTCAATGTTTCAAACAGATCAAGGCAGAATTTAAGACATTTACAAATAACTGCTATTCGAAAATACTGGTATTTCATGTGGCATTGTTTTTATAAATTTTTATCATATGTTATAATCTGTGTTTCAATTTCTAACAGCTCGCCTTAGATTTTCAAATTTTAACAAATTCGCGTGCCAATTGGATGACGCTTTAACCCAAGAAATAACGAATTTTACTGAAATTGCTATTTGAAAATAGTAGTATTTGACGTGGTGTATCTTTTTTATAAATTCTTTCCTACTTAAATAATGATCTTTTCTTCTTTAATACATTTTTATCATGTGTTATAAAATATCCTAAAATTTGAAACAGACCAAGCAAGAATTAAGCGCTTTTACAAAAATTAATATTCGAAAATAGTGGTATTTCACGCTGCATTATTTTTTCATAAATAAGTAGTATTGATTCATAAATATAAATGACTACAATTAAAGAAGCATTTTGTTTGAGAAAATTAAAGCCTAATGTTTATGGCAACTAGCTCACCACAAAAACTACTATTTTATATTTAAAAAAAAAAAAAAAAAAAAAATGCATATTTTTAATTCTGTTCTAAGAACATGAAACGAGAATGTGCAGCCTTCAAGAACAATGTTTATAAACTTGTTTTTTTAGTAGTTTCTTACGCTGTTCCACTCTGTTACCATAAGCATGGTAACAGAGGGGAATGGTAACAGAGGGGAAAAAAACTGCAAATAATTTTATCAGCACAAAGTGAATTAAAAACAATAAAAACTAAGCCAATTTATTTAAGAAGCACCACTTGATCTTATGGTTAAAATTTTATAAAAGTATAAAAAAAAAAATAAATTTCACATAAATAAGCTGGTAACAGAGGGGAAACTGAATAAAACATCCTTATCTTGTAAATGCTTTAGTTCAACACCACGGTGAAAATAACTTAATAATTTTAAAAATGATGGCCTCATCTAAAAATAGACTGTTCGAAGAACTGCAAAACCTTGTGTTGAATACTTAGTAATAATAATTTATTACAATAAATATGGTAACAGAGTGGAAGTAACAGAGGGGAAAAAATCTGGGGACAACAATAAATTGTTCCATTTTTATAAAAAAACAAGTTTTAAAAAATATATTATATGGTCTATGCTACACATAAGACATACAACAATTGTCACAACTGAAAAAATTAGCACTTTTGATAATTTATTTATAATTTTATAGCAGTTGAAAAAATAAAAAAAGGAAGTGGGGACATAGCATTTTAGCTATAGCTGACACATTGAAACCATAACTGCACTAATATTATTTTTAATTTCTGATAATATTTAGCCCACATTTACTCTAAACAGTCAGACAAGTAATGTAAATGCTTAAATTTTATTTTAAAAACTTTATTTTAGTTATTAAAAATTCTTAAAGTTGGGGGACATAGAATGTACAAGTTTTTTGAAAATGACCCATATATTAAGCTTTAGAAGTTTTTCAAAATCTTAATTTTAAAATTACATGAATTTATTACTTCAAATACTTTTTTCTTGGGAATTTTTTTAATACTACAATATCTATGTATTTTTAATAATTTATTTTTTTAAGTCATGAAATTATATATATATATATATATATATATATATATAAATACTTTTATATATATAGATATAGATATATAAATAAATAGATAGATAGATAAATAGATAGATTCGTTTTTAATCATGTAGCATTACTGATTCAAGAAATTGTTTAAAATAAAAGCAAAGCTTTATGAATTTTTTTTCGGTGAGTTAATTTTAAAATAAACAATATCTTCTTCGAAAATTGTCTTCCTCGAAAACTGCTTTTCATAAAAAAAAAGGTGTAGAATTTGTAAAAATGCTAAAAATTACATTGTAAATTGTTAAAAATTTTAAATTCTCAGGAGACAAAATGTACTACATTAAGCTAAAGATTTAAAAATTATTTTACTTAAGACAAAACATTGCCGTCGAACGCAAAATTATGCTAAAAAATGCATTACAAATCACGCAGCGGACAAAATTTATTAGACTAAAAGATTGAAACCTAATTTTTTTTAAAGAATATAAAAAATCGCAGCGGAACGCGGAAAAAATGCTAAAAATCGCTAAAAGATTAAATAAATAAATAAATAAATAAAAAATCATAGAGGACAAAATTTTGCTCTATCAGGATAAAAGTTTAAAACCGAATTATTTTAAAGAATATAAAATAAATCTCCATGGAATGCAAAAAAATCACTGACAATTGCATTAAAAATCGCTAAAAAATTCAATATTAACAAAGGAAAAAAATCTGTTATATTAGGCTAAAACTTTGAAATCGAAATCTCTTTTAGAAAATCCAAAAATTACCCCCCCCCCCTTAAAAAAAAAAAAAAAAAAAAAAAAAAAAAAAAAGATTGCAGTAAAAATAGCTACAAATTCAAGAATTATTGAATACTGTGCTAAAATTTTAAAACCAATTTTATTGTATGAATTTCAAAAAATCGTCACGAAACGCGAAAAAACGCCGAAAATCTCGTTGAAAATTTCATTAAAAATAAAAAAAAAAAATAAAAGGAAAAGAACAAAATTTATTGCATTAGAGTAAAAGAGTAAAAATTAATTGCATTAGAGTAAATATGTATTTCCTTTTAGGATGTTGAATTAATTGCCACAAAATGAAAAAAAACAAAAAAAAAACAACAAAAAAAAAAAAAAAAAAAAAAAAAAAAAAAAAAAAAAAAAAAACAAGCTAATTAAATTTTTAATAAAAATTGCTCAAAATGCAAAAATCGCAGAGGACAAAATTTACTGCAGAGGAATAAAATTTTTTAAGCAGATTTCTTCAACAAATGCCGAAAAATTGAAAAAAAAAAATTAAAATCACAAAAACTCACAAAAAATCCAAAAATTCGATTTAAAATTAGTTAAAATTTAAAAAGAATTGAATGTTTGTAATATTAGGCTAATAATTTGACACTGAATTACTTTTACATTAAATGTCAATAATCGCCACAAAATTAAAAAAAATTGTGTAAAAATTGCATAAAAAACTGAGAAAAAAATTAAACATTTGTGTACGAATTCTGAATAAACTTTATTGAAAAGACAATCAAATTTACCAAATTTGGCTAAAATATAAAAATCGGATTAATTTTAATAACGTACAAAATTCGTCGCGAAACGTAAAAAAATATTACTGAAAATCGCTTGAATTATATGCTATATACTATATTTTAATTGAAAAAAAAATCTATCAAAAATGAGATTTCGAAGTGCTTGACTACATACATATTGGTATTTTCGTGCCAAAATTCTTTTGAGAAAACTCCATTCAAACAGGCAGGCAAGTTTCCCCCTATATCATTATAAATTATTGGTACATACGATTTTTTAAAATTGAGATAAACTTTACGAAATATTTTTTTAAATACAAAAATTAGTTTTAAAATTATATAATTTTTTTTATTAATTCGCCTTTAATTCTCTGAAAGTTGTACAAACGAATTTTCATTTACTCCTTTGCTCCTAGAAATAGGACGAATCTATTAATAAAGGATATTGTATTCTATAAATTCAAGGAATCCTTAATATTTTTAAATATGTAATACAAGTAAATTTTAAAAGTAATATGTTTTTCAGGAATTTTCTTCTTTGTTTTCGTTTGAAATTATTGATTCACGGGAATCTTTAAGCATGAGATTATGCTTTACAAAAAAGCTTCTAATGAGTTGCCATTTAATGTAACAAATTTTTTTTCTATAATTTTTTATAATATTACAATCGAACTGTAGAGGGATTGAATTTAGGGCTGTTCTAAAATCCAAACTGGGGATACTTCCTGACCTATTAAGTAGATGAAAACCGAGTTCTCCTTACTGCAGGCCACATAATAATAATAATAATAATAATAATAATAATAATAATAATAATTATTATTATTATTATTATTATTATTATTATTATTATTATTAACAATGCCAAACTTTAATACACATTTACGGGCTCATTTTTAAACGCAAAAGTATTAGACCTTATTGGTAGGTAATGGGATAGGATATAAATGAATTAAATCTTGAGTTGTAAACGATTGTTATGTCTTGATGACGGTTTTTCCCCTTCTCGTGATTACCTATCCTGAAAATAGGTGTCAAATTACGTCGACTTTAACAGCATTTTCTGAAATATCTTTTGCCTTTATTGAAAAATAAACGAGTAAGAAAAACATGCGTTATGCATAGATTATGAAACACTTTCCAACACTTCCTGAAATATTTAACAAAACTTTGTTATTTAGGGAAATAAGATGCTAATATCCATAGTCAAATATGTATTCCAATACTTTTGAACAGCCCTGTATTTGATCCGTCGGTTGATATATATATACTATATGATGGGGAAATTTAATTTAGCGAGAAAATGCCTAACTGATTGAAATTTCTCTTTCAACATTTTATTCTAATAGAAGGAAAACACTTCAATACTTTTGTTCAGCCCTGTAATTTACCTAGTATCTTTATTACACGCCATTATTTTGTTAAAATTTAGTTCAAACAAACACACTCTTAAAACTACTTAAATCATATTTCCAGAAACTATCATCTATGGGTAACCATGTAGCTAATTCTTTGCGTGACCCCGTATATCATTTAATCTATATTCTACAAACATTTCTTAGTAAATTGAAAGCAATTCAACGTAAAATGCATAACTTACTTAAAAACCACCTTTAAGTTAATTACTCTCATATTCAGTAACCACTATGAGCTCTTTTGTGTAACCCTGTATATCAACTATAACATTTATATACGCCATATAATATGCAGAAAATATAGTAAAATTTAAAAGCGCATATCATAATTGAAAAAATGCATTTTAACCATCCATCAGCTATCATCGATAATATACAGTACTTCGGATAAAAATATAAGATTTCAAATATTTTGTGTGGCCCTGTAAATGCCATGCACTTCATATTATGCCTTAAATAATAAGTCTCAACGGCGTATATCAATTTTATGATACTTGAAATCATTTAACGTTATTAAAATATGTCGCAAACAATTTCCCACTTTATTATTGTGTAATCTAATTCTTTTGAATGGCTCTGTAAATGAATAATAACTATTATTTTGACAGCATATTTTAAATATTGCGTATTTTAGTGCACTTTGCGAATGCATGTAAATTTGAATGAGTTTGACAGGGTGTAACACCTTTAAAATTACCTTTAAACGATTTTTTCCCATTGGCCGTAATGTATCGGAAAACTTTTGACTATCCCTGTAAATAAACTAATCATAGTAGAAACTACATTTTCAATAGGGTTCGTGCTAGGGCAAACATCAATAACATATAAAAATTTCATAGAAATGCGAGAATATCTACGGGAGTTAGAGCGCGGACAGACGGACTGACAAACCGAATGCATAAACACTATTCAACTTTTTTGGAAAATGTTAAAAACTGCTCTACTATAAAGTTCTTGAACAAAGCCACTTGCCATTTTTGTTGCTTTTAATCAGAGATATGATTTACAAAAACAAATTTAATGAGTTAATTTTTTATTTAGTATTAATATTTTCGCCTACATTTTTGTTTATCTTATTGAAATCGAATTGCTTTATAGAGGATTCGTATTTAAGGCTCTTCTAAAATTCAAACTGAGTCTACTTTCTCACACATTTTTTAATAAAGAAGCTCGTGAAATTGGCAGAAGAACTTTGTACGCGAACATTTTTTTCCATCTTTCAATAAAGGCAAAATTTCTCTCGGAAAATTTTATCAAAGTTGACGTTTTGATCCAAAATTTCGACGCGACAGGGCGAGATAATGAAAAAATGACATCCTGGGAAAATCGTTTATAACTCAAGATGTAGTTCAATTATGGCCTGCAAGTCGTATAATTTTGCATTGAAAAATGTTCCTGGTCAGAAAAGTGTCAGAAAGTTTCGCGTTGAAGAGGGAGGAAATTGTTATTGTTGTTGTTGTTGTTGTTGTTATTATTATTATTATTACATATTTTTGGGGGATTACGTTGACGACTGCTCGTTTTTAACAAGCAAATAATAATAATAATAAAAAAAAAAAAAAAAAAAAAAAAAAAAAAGACTGGATTAATATAGAAATGCAACAAATACAAATTTTCTAATTAAAATTACTATACGAAATGTATAAAATCAAATTGTCGTGATTAGTTTTGAAGTTTCCAGTTTTATATTTATATATATAAAAAGCCCAATCAATTTCACATCATATCAAACGCCCAAGTATTCATTTAAAATAAGAAATCTTGAAAAATATATCGATGTATCCCGTTTGTATCAAAACAAAGATGCATTTATTTTTGTTCACTTGAAATTAATTTTTATTCCCCTATTTGTTAAAAAAGGGTTAAGGTGCTCATTAGGTGGAGTGTCGCCATCTAGGAGCATACGAAGTAGAACATGTGCATTATAATATCCGTGTTATATTTTACATGTATCTGGACTTGGACTGTCTTCATATGCAATGTACAAGGTACAACTATATCTATATTATAAAGGCCAAACGTATCTTTAAGGTGCTCATTAGGTGGAGTGTCGCCATCTAGGAGCATACGAAGTAGAACATGTGCATTATAATATCCGTGTTATATTTTACATGTATCTGGACTTGGACTGTCTTCATATGCAATGTACAAGGTACAACTATATCTATATTATAAAGGCCAAACGTATCTGTGCGTAACGCGTACGTCATTTTGTTAATGGCAACATTTTCTCATGCGATTCGGTTTTGCAATTTTCGGTAATGCAAATTTTTTACTTCTAAAAATCACACATTTTCAATTTTTACATCATCATATAGAGAGAAATATGTACTTTTAAATGTAATTTGTTTGAAAGCTGCATCTCAGTTTATTCTTGACATATTAATTTTTTTTATAGTTTTTAGTGCAAATTTTTTAATTGTGGCAACAGAAGTACGCCATTTTCTCTTAAAGCTGATGAAAATTGAAATGTGCTCATGCATATTTTGAGAAGATGAAAATTATGACGGGTTTAGATTTCACGTGAAATTCTAAGATAGTGCCAAATTGAAATATTTTTTTTTTTTATATGCATTTATATCAAACATAAGAGCCTCAATTGAATAACTTAATCTTAATAACTGATCTTTATTATATTTTGTTTACTTTTATAATTATATTTTTACATATGTGATTAAAGTTTAATTTTAATAATTTGGACAGCTGAGTTTTACTGAAATGGTATTTTTTTCTTAACTTAAGCTTTAAATAATATTTGTTTGAGAGTTAGACTGACCACTATAAGATACATTTTTTACTGTAGCTAATTTTGTAGGTTTATTATAAATAATTGAAACAGTACCTTCTTAAACATTTACTTTCGTCGAAATTCGACGGGTTCCACCTTGTTTACTTAAATTTCAAAGTTAATATTAACAATGCTTAGAGAAAATATATCAATTTGTATTGATAAAAATTTCTCTTATTATTTAATACAAAGCGAATTCATTTTAAAGCGCTCAAAATACATAGATAAAATAAGCATTAAAATTTAAGTGGCATATTTTTTCTTTTTAATTTTTTAGTAAAAATTTTCTTCCGTGTGAAGTTTGGTTTCTTTTATTGATATTATTTAATTTTATAGACTATGTATACATAAAAATTTATTAAATATATAAAAATCTTATGACATGAATTTCGTAGGTAAAATATCAAGTAATATTTAAAACAAAAATGAAAATAAGTGTTGAATTTGATATGAAAAACTTATCACCATTCTTGCACCACATTCGCCGAACATGTTCTACCTGTAAAACTTGCTTTTCCTGATGCAAATTTATTTTGTGTATACAAAGACTATTTGAAGCGTTTACCATGACTTGAATCTATTTTTCAGTTACTTTCTTCTAAAGAATGCCAATGTACTTTCAAATCTCAAAACTGGATTATCATTTGCAAAAAAAAAAAAAAAACAGATAATGCTTAAAATAAGATTTATTTTAGAATAGACGTTTATAATAATTATTATTATTATTATTATTATTATTATTATTATTATTATTATTATTATTATTATTGTTATAAGCGTCAATTAATAACACTTAACACACACTATATTTTCTCTTGTTTGTTTTCGGAAAATAATGATAATTTCAAACTAATAAAAAATTCAAGGTCAATTTTGTTATTTGTATCAAGGTTTTATCGAGACATTTTCAAAAGTTTATCATTAAAAAAGAAAAAAGAACAAGAAAAGAAAAATGAAAGAGATAGACAAGCAAAATTTCGAAAATTGACTCGTGGATCTCGAAATTGAATCGTAAAAGCTAAAATATAGCTGACAAGCACACGCTTAAAGGTCAATATAAACATTTTCGTTTGAGGTCACTTAAGAAAGTCAGAAAGGTTTGAAAAAACGACGAAATATTAAACGTTTGAAATATTATACGAAAAAAAAATATGATTATTATGGCTATTTTTTTTAATATTTGAATCTTTTATTCATATATAAAATAGATTATCCTGAATGACTGATAAAATCAACGCGCAGTCCAAGCTAGAACCTAGAAGCATGGAAATAGAGGAAAATATACTTCTTACGATGTAATCATGCACTAAGACGGTATTTTTTAAAATTACCTCTCTAAAGGGATTAAATAGAGGGTTAAAAATTATAGAACATCTTGCTATATCTCAGTAGCCGTTATAAGTAGGAGTGTGAAATTCCAGAATAGACATTTACTTAAAAAATAATTAAACACATATTTCGACAATTTTACAAATTCACCCGCCCTAAAGGGATTAAGAAGGGACAAAAAATTTTAGAGCATTTGGCACATCTCAGCAGCCATTTTAGGTTGGAGCATGAAATTTCAGAAAAAAAATCTGCTAAAAATAATTAAACACATGTTTCAGCAATTTTAAAATTTCCATCCCTTAGGGGGAGAGAGGTTAAAGCAGGAGTAAAAAAATTTTAAACTATTCTAAGATGCGTCATGTAATATATCATTTTAAAGCCCTCGGACCACTCTTTCAGATTATAGACTTTTTTTCTTCCTCTCAAACGTGCCTGCGGCCTGGGATAATTTCTGAACTTTTATGAAATCGCAGTGTTTGTATCATTTTTAAACAGATTTTTTTCTCTTTTTTTACGAAGCTTTCCGGTAAATATTATTTATATTGTACGAAAATTTTGAAGAGAGAGAAAGACGATATTTACAGATATTTATGAAGGCGTTACGAACCCTGGGGTAAATTTTTTAAACTTTTGTCTATACCCCTCGTATCACATATCATTGAAAAGCTCTGTGGTTACTATTTCATGTTATACACCTACCGAGCACCCCCCCCCCCCCTTTAGTTTATCTTCGCAGGAGGCATTTTTCTAAGTTTAGCCGACACTCTTCATGTTATATTTTTGAAAAGCTCTGCGACCACTTATTCATACTATGACTTTCCTTCTCTATCCCCATTTCGTCCCTCCTGGGGGATACATTTAATGTATTCCAGCAACGTATTCCCGAGGTCTTCTAATTATGAAAAAAAATGCAGAACTGATCTTATATGATGCAGAAAAAATCAATATAAAATATTGATCCTATTCATCATCGTTTTAGTTCTTTCTTTTGCCACAACGAGAGCTTTTAATTCTTATTTCTTTGATTATTTGATGCTAATTGCTAAAAAATTCTAATTTTTGACACTTGAGCCTCCTTATCATTTTATACATACTCCCGATTGGTAAATTTTCCAGAATCGTCCATACTTGCCATATCCCAGCAACAACTTTAGTTAGAGCGTAAAATTTCCGATAATAAACTTTTTAAAGAAGTATTAAACATTTATTTCATCGATTTTGGAAATTCCCCTCTCCCCTCCAAAAGGATTGTGAAACTTTCAGGTTATTCCACTATATTTCGTCAGCAGTTTTAATAGAAGCATGGATTTCAGGAAAATTAATCTACTAAAACAATTTTAAACATATAATTTATCTATTTCAGAAATTTCCACCTAAGAGGGTTTAATGAGGTGGTCGTACTTTTAGGACATTTCGCCATATCTCTGCAGCAATTTTAAGTAGACGAACGAAATTCAAGCTGGCAAACCTACTAAAAAATAGCTAACCATAGTTGTCATAGTTGACATAAAAATTTCAAAAGAATCAAAAGGCCGCCATTTTGAATTAAGATGGTGGATGAAGCTGGCCAACAAACTCGGTCGAGACATTAGTACTCCTATTATGCATATAAAAAATTTCATCTAAATTGGTTCATAAATTCGAGAGTTACAGCATGACAAAATTCAAATATATATATGTATATATATATGGATATATATACAGGGTGAGTCATAAATATTGAAACAATAGGCTATCTCCTTAAATATTGCCCCTAAACCCATACTTCCAATTGCAAAAAATCATAAAAAATAGTAAAATTTTTGATAAGATAACTTGCAACTTCAATGAAACTTCTATTTGAAAAATTATGAAAATTAAATTTTTATACGGCCCCCGTAGGATAAAAACTCCAATTCGGAAAACTTTCCTTATCCAGTCTTGAATTAGACACAAAAATTGCATCTTCATATCTTTAAAATTCGCAGAGTTACAGCCGTTTAAATAATTCATCAGGTTTTAAGGGATTAGGCACAAATTGAAATGCGCGCAATTCAAAAAATAATGTTACTTTGACAGTTCTAGGAAACATGAAAAAAATCCACCTTTTAAGTTAAAATTTCGATTTTTTATTTTTTATTTTATTTATTTTATTTATTTATTTATTTATTTATTTATTTTTTGATGGCAGCCTTATAATTTGCTAAGAAAATCGCATCCTAAAATTTCTCATAAAATTTATAAAAAATGATTAGAACTCACATAGTATTAGTTCAAATGATTAACACTAATTTAAATGGGATAACTTAAAATCGTTATAATTCAAAACATTATTTATCGGATTTCAATTTCTTTCCATTTCATTAAAGATGACAATCTAATTTTAGTTTTGTTCCAGGGTTTTTTTTTTTTCAATATATATTTAAAAAATGATATAATTTTTATAAAAAAAATTATATTTTCAAGAATAAATATTTTTTCAAATTTGCAAAACAAAACTAATGTAAAATAATCAAAAATTACATGTTTTATGTCTTTGCCTTTTTTTTTTTCAACATTTCTAGACCTTTAATGATTTAAAGACGAGAAATAGTGGGAAAATAACTTTTCATGCAGAAAAGCGAATTTAAAATTTTAAATAAAGTTTGGCTCCTAATAAAATGTTTAAAGCTTTTTTAAAAAATTGAAAGTGTAAAGTAACTCCTTGTAACGGTGCACGCATGCTGGGTGCTGTTTGTAACGGTGAACCCACGGTGGGTGTCGTTTGTAACGTTATATGCAGACATACTCAGTAGTTTAGGTTAAAACAACAAAGTTTATTCAAGTGATAATGGCCAAGGGGAAGTGGAGCAAGTCTAAAATTTTACACACTGAGAACACTATGAACAGCTAAAATCATACTCACAGGCCCCAATCTAGCTCAGTCGTGGCACCGCCTAACACTTGACACTGTCTCCTGGCTGAGCTGCTGAACAAAGTTTAGTTAAACAGCCCGTGGCTGTGGATATTTCTTTATTTCACTAATAATTAAAATGGAACTATTATTAAACTTTCTTACCACGGCCGACTCTTAAATCCACTATCCAAACTCCTTTCCACTTTACTGGAGGCCGATGCTACTTTCTATTCGTCAGCACTTCGCTAAACAATCATCCACTTTGTTGTCTAATGGCAGAGGTCCGCACTCGCTGGCTGCTGGCTAATGCCAGAGACACACACCCAAACTCACCCCCAAGCTTTTATATGCTGCAAACTGAGATACTTCACATTAACATACTACTAATAACCGCGAGCTAACTGCGGAATTCGAAAGAGCACACACACTCTAGAAAGTTAAAGTAAAAGAGAGGATAGGTGTCGCTTTTACGCCTACAAAATGTTAAATTATTGACGTCACGATCTCAGAAACACTAGAGTGCCTTTATGACAAAAGGTCACTCCCTCACAACCCCCCCTCGGATTCCGCAGAGAAAAAGGGCTGGGCCAAATGCATGCCCAGAACTTTTTCTTGTTATAAATTTCGAGCCGTAATAAAACACAGTGATGGGTGAAATTTAGAGCCGAAACCTAACTTTTAAAATATTAACTTTAACCCATCACAACCAAAAAAAACTCAGTTTGCCTCAAATATTCACATATTCAATCCAATCATTCTTCTATCTTACAAATAGCCTCCGTAAAACTTCCAAAAACTCGTAAAATTTTCAAAACTAATTACTTCTTTCAAAACAGCCCACTCCACTGGGAGTGCTAAAATTTCTCAAAATGCTAAACTTCCGAAATTTTCCTCAATATTGCAATACAACTATAACTTTACCAAAAATTTCTCCACATCTTTTAATATACTAGAATTCGCACCAAGTCCAAAAAACCCAATGCGCAAAAATTTTCCTCATCCAAATTCCGACTTCATCTAGAATTACAATTACTTCCTACTAAAATAACTCTGCTACTACGTAATACCTACAAACCCATTAGCCAATGAACTAACTCCCAAAATTCTTCAGAACTTAACTCCACTTTAACAATAATTGGGGCACATACGTACAGCGGCATATCGCTGTGCTTATGCAACAATCAAAAAATATCAAAAATTTACAAAATGACGTCATCATGTTCTTCATCTGTATTAACTAAAAGAAAAATAGCAGAATCAATACATAACACAGGTATACTTCCCTGCAAGAAAATCACATTAACATTCAATTTTAATACAATACAATTTCAAATTCAAACGCAGCTTAAAACTTCGCAACTTGCGGAAACCATTCCCAACTAAAGTACAAAACGCAACTCATAAAACACGAACGATAAGAAGAAAGTTAATTCATTAAATGTTAGTATAAGAGATAGAAACGCGTGTCAGGGACTTCTTGACCGCAAAACACGTGCGCGTCTGAACCGCGGCGCGTGTACAAAATAACCCAAATTACTATCTGTACTTTCTGAAAATTTAAACATACATTAACATACATTTTATAACACATGAATAATATAACAATATAGTAACATTTTCAACAAATAACACAACAATTTAACAATAGATCCAGAATTTTTAAAAGCAGTTAAGACCAAAATCTCAAACATACATAAAACTAACAATTTTGCAAACAAATTTTGAACACAATTAAGCACTAATCGTGAGTCCGTCAAAAAATTCCAAAAATGGCCAAAAAGTACCAAACAGTCTTTCTGCTTTCTATTCCTTCATATTGCTACCACATATATGCACTCTAATAGAAATTTAATAAAGAACATTATCACCCAATCATAGAGATGATTCGCTGCTGGCTGGCTTCATACTACAGGATGGCTTTCTCCTCCTGTCCCAGAAACCTTGTACGAAGGATCTTTCGTCATCAGAACTGTACGGTGACGCCACAGTTGACTGTCGTGCCTGCAGCCTGGTTCGGAATGGATGCCGCGGGATACTTGTAGGTTCCGCTCGACGACTCTGCTCTGGCCGGTTTGCTGGGGTCACTCCATGGCGAGATTCACACTGTTGATGCCGGTAATCTGAGCGTTGTCTCCTCTTTCTAGATGCACCCGAAGTCACTGAAGATCCTAGACCACGTTTCTTTCCAGACCTACGCTGTTTCTTATTGGGCAAAAATTCCGACTTTAAAGTCCTTTTAACAGTTTGTCGAGTGTCCATACGAAATCTTTTCCGGGGATTAAGTACCGAAGATGGTGAACTATTAGATAATGTATGTTTGTGAGGTTGCTGTCTAATAGGTGGAGAAACTGGACAGTTTATAATTTTTTGTCTTTTATGGCACACAGAGTCCGATGTATCTGACACAATTCTCTTATTTTTATTATCATACTTTGCTCTCGGCTTTCGACTTTCAAGAACAGTTTTTGGAGCTGTTTGACCAAATTTTCTTCTTGAATATTGATGAAAAGAATTAGATGAAGAAGTGCCGGACTCGGGACACTCATTGGATCGGGAATTTCGCGAAACACCACTCGACACATGAGAACCTTCACTACCATTTTCTCTAAACTTATAAACTCTAACCTGATCCAAATTAACCGTCATCCTTTCACCATTGACATCAACAACCAAATTATTATTTCGAACTTCTAAAACCTCGAACGGACCTACAAACTTCGGACCAAACTTAGCTACTCTCTTTTGACGACTTGAACTTAACCAATGCTTTTCTACTAACACAAAATCTCCAACTTTCACTTCTAACTCCCTCCTACGCATATTATAATACTGAGCTTGCTTTTCTTGCGCTTTTCCCATCTGAACCTGAGCTTCCTTAACCAACCTCTCAATATCCTGACACATGTACTGACTTTCCGCATCCGACACCATAACTAACCTTTGGAATGGAGTAATGACTTTTCTACCCAAAAACAATTCAGCAGGCGTTTTCCCCGTTGACTCGTGAACTGCTGTACGAAGTGCGTACGCAAAATGCTGAAGAAACTGGTCCCAATTTGCATGATGAGAACCAACATATGAAGAAATCATTTGAATTAATGTACGATTTACACGTTCAGCCATATTAGACTGAGGTCGATACGGAACAGTAAAAGAATGATCGATCTCCAGCTTCTCACACAGGGCCTTAAATATATCAGAAATAAAACAAGGTCCATGATCGCTCACTACCCTAATTGGTGCACCATATTTAGAAATATAATTCTCAAAAAATGCATCGGCAACTGCAGGTGCAGAAGCCTTCCTGAGGGGGACTAACTCAACCCATTTACTAAAATAATCAACTATAACTAGCACAAATCTATATCTTTTAGGATTAGACAATGGATAAGGACCGATAAAATCTACACCTACACATTCATTAGGAAAATTTACTTTAATAGGAATTAATTTGCCAGCTGGACTTACATTTTTATAATTATAACGTTGGCATGTGCTACAGCTGGAGACATAAGCGCGCACTGCTTCCCGCATTTTAGGGAAGTAGCAGGATTCACCAATTCGAGCATAAGTTTTCCTGATTCCTAAGTGACCTGCTAATGGATTATCATGAAATTCTTTCAAGATGGCCTTACGAAGACTAGCCGGAATAAAAACTCTTAATTCTCCACGTGAATTTACAATTTTAGAATAAAAAAGAAGACCATCGATAAGCTTAAAAGATTGGGACCATTTCTCAAACATAGGCACATCTGCGCTCGGGACATCATCAGGATTTTCCAAGTAACGATACAAACTACCAAACTCTTCATCTTGCTTCTGTTCTCTTATCAACTGCTCTCGCGACCTTAACACCAATGAAGACAATGCACAACACTTAACTTCCTCCGTGACCTCTAAACCACCATGCGGGTTTCGTGACAGAGCGTCCGCTACCGCATTCTCCTTGCCAGCCCTATGTTCTATAACCACATTATACTCTGCTAACTTCAAACACCATCTGACCATACGAGACGACAAACCCTTTCCATTAGTTAACTTTGTCAAAGCTGAATGATCCGTAATGACTTTAACCGGTATATTAGTGAAAAAACAACGAAATTTATTCAAAGCCCAAATTACTGCAAGACACTCCCTTTCCGTAATCGAATAATTCCTTTCCGCTGCATTTAAAATTCTTGACGCAAATGCTATAGGTCCACCTTTCTGTGCTAACATCGCCCCAACCCCCACTGCATTCGCATCACAATACACTTCAAACTGAGATGAATAATCGGGGTGAGCCAAAACAGGAGGGGAAACTACTGCCTCTTTTAATAATTCAAACGATCTCTGAGCCGCTGATGACCATACAAACTTCACCCTTTTCCTTTTTAAATTATACAACGGTTCACATAACTCCGAAAAACGTGGAATGAACTTGGCAAACCAAGCCACCATCCCTAAAAATGTCGCCACTTCCTTACTATTTTTGGGGGGACTCATTGACGTAATTGCCTCAATTTTCTCATTATCTATTTTAATACCATCACGCGTAATTTTAACTCCTAAATACTTTATCTCTTTTCTCAAAAATTTACATTTTTCTAACTTAACTGTTAACCCAGCATCTCTTAACAACGTAAATACTTCCCTCAATAATCTTAAATGCTCTTCAAAAGTAGCTGCCATTATAATTATGTCGTCCAGGTAGACCAAGACACCCTTACCAAGCAAAGGTTTAAGGATATTATTCATGGCCTTCTGGAACGTTGCCGGCGCTCCCGATAAACCAAAACTCATTCTCTTAAAAGCAAAACAACCGTCCCGAGTAATAAAAGCAGTCTTAGGTATGTCCTTCGGCTTCATTGCAATCTGAAAATAACCCGACGTAAGATCTAACGTTGACATATAATTCGTACTCGTTATATTAGCCAAAATGTCGTCAATTACTGGAATAGGATACTGAGGGTATTGCGTTATCGCATTTAACTTTCTATAATCTACTGCAAACCTATATGCCTCTGGATTATCTAAACTTTTCCCATTATTTTTACGACATAACACTACTGGAGATGCAAAAGGAGACTCAATCGGCATTATAATATCGTTCGCTAACATTTTTTGAATATGATAATCAATTATACCTTGTTTGACTTTATCATAACGATATGGTTTACTAGCAACAGGTGCTTTTAAACCAGTATCAATCTCATGCCACGCAACATGCGTTAAACCCGGTTTATCAGAAAAAACCTCTCCAAATTCATTCAAAAACTTATTAAATTCCTCCTTCTCGATTTCACTTAACCCCGACTCCTCCAAATTAATTGACACTGAAACTGGCTCTTTCTTACTCACATTCTCATCATTATTCACTATTAACGACTTTTTAAAGAAATCCAAACTAATTCCTCTATCCGTCATATAATCCACACCAACTATACAATGCACTGTTAACCCATCTAACACACAAGACTCCCAACATGTCTTAACCGAACGAATTTCAACTTCCAATTCTACTGAACCTTTATTATCGCAAGCTACTCCCTGTGCCGACTGAACCACCAGACTTGACCTTTTCAACTTCTTATACGAAAAATATTTCCGATAACAATCAAAAAAAATGAACGATTTATCTGCCCCTGTATCGAAGACACTTTTAACGACAATACCATCTAACACAATTAACACTTCAGGTAACTCAACCGGATTAATAGTAATTTTATTTAAACTCACAGAAGGCTTTTTCGACCTCTGAACACATCTCTTTTGCATTGACCTATTTTCAACATTCTCATCCGAAGTTAATCTCCTTACTTGCGAAGAAACATTCCTGTCCCGTACTCCCCCACTACGATTATAACCACTATTCTGCCTATTTCCATACATACTTCTCTCACCACTTCTAAAATTATTAGCACCACCACCATTCCTATTACCATTATTCGTATTCGACATATTACGACCAAATCCATCATTTCTATTACGCACATTATTATCCGGAAATCGCTGTCCCCCTCTCACAAAATTACGTTCCCCCTCATTTCTCAAATTACTATCCGTGACAGGTCTCTGCCGAGGGCTACGCAAATCCCGTTGATCCGAGCTATGCCGAGTCTCGTACTTCGATAATATCTGATGCATTTCTGCAAAATTCTTCGGTGCTCTAACTTCAATAAAGTCCTGTATATTTGGATTAAAAAGAGGAAAAACAATGTCCAACAATTCCTCAAATGTGATATCTAAATCTAATTTATTTTTTAGTTCAAGCTTACGAAGATAAAATTTTGACGCCGACTCATAAATATTCTGTTTATTACAATAGAACTCTTTTCTCAAAATACTTTTATCTTTAACGGGAGGAAATGCCTTCTTTAACTCGATCACAGTTTGTTCAAATCTTTTCGCTTCTTCATTAATCAAAAACTTTCCTATATTTTCTAACCACAAAAGTGCTTCTCCCTTTAACGAGCATTTAAGCACTACGTATCTACTTTTTTCAGGTATATTATTGAACAAAATATAATCATCTAATTTAACTAAAAATTCACTAATATCACCCTCACCGGTGAAATACACACGAGGCACAATCTCATAATGTCCGATGTTTCGTTGGGCGCCATTTGTAACGGTGCACGCATGCTGGGTGCTGTTTGTAACGGTGAACCCACGGTGGGTGTCGTTTGTAACGTTATATGCAGACATACTCAGTAGTTTAGGTTAAAACAACAAAGTTTATTCAAGTGATAATGGCCAAGGGGAAGTGGAGCAAGTCTAAAATTTTACACACTGAGAACACTATGAACAGCTAAAATCATACTCACAGGCCCCAATCTAGCTCAGTCGTGGCACCGCCTAACACTTGACACTGTCTCCTGGCTGAGCTGCTGAACAAAGTTTAGTTAAACAGCCCGTGGCTGTGGATATTTCTTTATTTCACCAATAATTAAAATGGAACTATTATTAAACTTTCTTACCACGGCCGACTCTTAAATCCACTATCCAAACTCCTTTCCACTTTACTGGAGGCCGATGCTACTTTCTATTCGTCAGCACTTCGCTAAACAATCATCCACTTTGTTGTCTAATGGCAGAGGTCCGCACTCGCTGGCTGCTGGCTAATGCCAGAGACACACACCCAAACTCACCCCCAAGCTTTTATATGCTGCAAACTGAGATACTTCACATTAACATACTACTAATAACCGCGAGCTAACTGCGGAATTCGAAAGAGCACACACACTCTAGAAAGTTAAAGTAAAAGAGAGGATAGGTGTCGCTTTTACGCCTACAAAATGTTAAATTATTGACGTCACGATCTCAGAAACACTAGAGTGCCTTTATGACAAAAGGTCACTCCCTCACATCCTTTCTGTTGCTCAAACTTCCGAGTTTCCATCTCCTTTCTGTACTGTTTAAATGTCCATCAGTTATCTTATACTATAATGCAAGCAAAAATTGAGTTTGTGTGTAAATTTTATCTCAAAAACAGCTCTAACGATTTTCGCAAAAATTTGGATTTTACCATTTTCGGGCACGAGAACACCATTGGGCTAGATCACATGTTCGAGAAAATTCGATTATTGGGTCATAATGGGTCAGGATCAAGCTATTTATATCTAGAGAACGGCTGGATCGATTTTAAGGAAATTTTGTATCCAATTGTTTTTTGGAAAGAGAAAACTATTGGGCTTGGTCACATGTATGAAAAATTTCGATTAGTGGGTCATTTTTGGGTCATTATGGGTCAAGCCATTTTTATCTAAAAAACGGCTCTAACGATTTTGACCAAATTTTGTATTTTATCGTTTTGGATTACAAGAAGACCATTGAATTAGGTAACATGTTCGAGAAAATTCATTTAGTGGGTCATTTTCGGGGTCATTGTGGGTCATGCTATTTTTATCTAGAGATTTTCTCACGCAATTTTGACTAAAAATTGCATTTAATGGTTTTCGGGCACGAGAAAAACATTGAGCTAGGTTACATGTTCGAGAAAAAATTTTAAGGTGTCATATTGGGTCATTAAGGGTCTGGGTCAAGCTATTTATATTTAAAGAACGGAAGAATCAATGCCATCGAACTTTTGCCTGTAACAGTTTTTTGACACGAGAAAGCTAATGGGCTAAGTCGAGAGATTTCGATTATACGAGTCATTTTTGGATCATGAAGGGCCATAATATATCATGATCAAGCTATATCTAAAGAACGAGTAGATCGATTTTGACGAAATTTTGTATGCAACATTTTTTGGCACGAGAAAACTATTGGGCTAGGTCACATGTTCAAGAAATTTCGATTAGTGGGTCATTTTGGGTCATAAAGGGTCTGGGTCAAGCTATTTATATTTAAAGAACGGCAGGATCGGTTTTAACGAAATTTTGTATGTAACAGTTTTTAGACACGAGAAAATTAATGGGCTCGGTCACATGTTCGAGAGATTTTGATTATAAGGGTCATTTGTGAGTCATGATGGGTAATAATGGGTCATGGTCAAGCTATAGCTAAAGAACGGGTGTATCTATTTTAAAGAAATTTGGTATACAGCATTTTTTGGAAGGAAAAAAAATAAGCTAGCTCACATGTTCGAGAAATTTTGATTAGTGGAACACTTTGCGTCATTTTGGGTCAAATCAATTTTATCTAAAAAATGGCTCTAACGATTTTGACAAAGTTTAGTATATTACCGTTTTGGATTACAATAAGATTATTCGGTTAAGTCGCGTGTTAGAGAATTCGATTCGTTAGTCATTTTTATATTATTGTGGGTCATGTTAATTTTATCTAGACAATTTGTCACGCAATTTTGACTCAATTTTATGTTCTATCGCGTCGGGTACGAGAAAAGCATTTCATTTGGTCAGATGATCTATAAAATTCTATTAATGATTCTTTTTGGGTCATAATGGGTTAGGATCCAACTAATTATACATAAAAAAGGCTCAGTTGATTTTATCTAAATTGTGTTTCCAAGCGTTTTTCGGCTCGCAAAAAACTAATGGGCTAAGCCACATTGTCGGACGTTCCCCTCAGTCCACACAACTTTGAAGAATGTCCGTGGTAGATATAGCTGCCACCACCGATATTACTAGGTGATATCGGTCACCCACTGTGAGATTGGTGTAAATGAAGACTTACGCTAGTAACCGAATTATCAGTTTATTAAGAATATACCGGGTGTCCAGTAAATGACTGACCCATTTTAAAATTTAATAACAAAAAAACGGTTTGAGATAAAAATGCGCGGTTTGCAGTATTGTTATTAGAATATCAACAAATTTTAAAGTACGCACTTCCTTAAAATAGTTCGAATTCCGGCCAAAAGATGGCGCTGGCGGCATCAGGCTGCAGAAATAGAGTCTCTTTTCTTCTTTTCAAGCTCATGATCTTTCCGGCTCATTTTCCAGAGTCGAATCTGAGTCGAAGTGTTGAATCGACTCTCCACTCAACTGCAGAAATAGGGTTTCTTGTTTGGAACGAGATTTAAAATAACATTTAAGATTGAAATATGTCTATTGTATTAACCTCCTCAGACAAATATCACGGGGAACTACAAAAACTAGTTTAAAATCACTGTAAAACATCCCCAAAGGTGTATCAATCTATAAATAAATATTTATGACATGCAAACATTTATTGAAAAACCTAAAAATAGTTTTAACAATTCTAGAAACATTTGAATTAATTTACAGGATGTTGTTTAATGTTTCAAAATTCTCTTCGAAATATGTTATTTTAATCGCTTAACTGATACTCTTTTTCATGTACAGTAAATTGAAAATATGGGATAAACGCCAGCTTTCTTAAGCTAAAATAATCGTCAGATTTAATTTAAATGTTTCTTCTACTAAATAGTATGAAATTGCATTTAAAAATTTTAGTAGTGTCAGAAATCTTTAAGTGATGGAAGAAGAAAACTATTATTGCTAGTGCGTTGTAGGGGCCAATCAGTTAAATGTTTAAAACAATGGTATGCAAATAGCGTTTCCAAGTCCCCTGTCTATGAAAAAACGGGTCAATTACTTATAAATCGGCACATTGATTTTTTAAAATCTTACAATAAAGGAATCCATCTACAACAAATCATGTCTTAAACATAAAAAAATATTGATCCTGAAGTAGAAAGAAACATGCAAAATTACCTGCTAAGACAAAAACCTGCCTAAAATAAAATATTATTATTTTTTCCGAAAACCGAATTCATCCCTACTTTATATTCATATTTCGTCATTTAATGTATCTAAAAATTTTATTACGAAAGCCATGAGAGATTTTAAGATGTCTTTTGCACACACCTCCCTCCCTCACCCAGGATAGCAAACGTATTTATGCTGAAATGGAAGGATGTTTAAAAAGAAAAAAAAAGTACCTGTTTTTATATCTTTATAGTCACTCCTTTTCAAAACTTCATAACAAAAAGCATCACAGATCCAGAAATATATTTTCGTCCTCACCCCCCCCCCGGATTTAAATTATTCTGTATGAGGAAAAGAGCACGAAAAGACATTCTGAAAATATCTCCTGTATCTGATTTGAAATAAGGAATATCATTAAAAATATGATTTGTTATCTTTTTTAAAAAATATGTATGAAAAATGCGATTTATTCAATTTATTTTCTAATATTTTCATTTATAAAATTGAGCAAAAATAAGTAGACATTCAGTTATATCTAAAATATCTATGACCCCACAAGTGGGCGATAGGTTCTGGCGTTTCAACTGGTAGACGGCAGGTGCTGGGTTCGAACCCAATTGCGTCCGTCGGCCTAACTGTTCGGAGTTTTCCGTGGGGTTTTTTTCGAACATTGGGTTTCCTATTGTAAATACGGGTTAGGTTCCCTTAGAAAGACCCCCACGGTGGGTATCCCATCCTTTTCGGGCCTATATTCCACGTGTAGATAATCGGCCGACATAAAATAAACCAAGACAAACTAAAATATCTATAGACAATTTCATGGCAAAACATTTTTATGAAAACTTTTTACTGAAATAAAGTTTCGTTTCTTTTACTTCTAGTTTTATTAACATTACATGAGACAAAAATGTGTTGAAAACGTTTCAGAAGCCAATGCAGTTTTCACTGTCCCGATTCTTTCTTCTTTTACTATCTCCCAATTCTAAATTTTTTTTCCTTTTGGATTCGATGAGTTGAAATACGAATCGGCTTTAAAAGCCGATAGTAAATGAAAGAAAGGATCGGGACAGTGGATACTGCGTTGGCTTCTGAAACGTTTTCAACACCTTTTGTCTCATGTAATATTAATAAAACTAGAAGTAAAAGAAACGAAACTTTATTTCAGTAAAAAGTTTCCATGAAAATGTTTTGACATGAAATTGTCTATAGATATTTTAGTTTGTTTTGGTTTATTTTATGTCGGCCGATTATCTACACGTGGAATATAGGCCTAAAAGGGTGAGATATCCTCCGTGGGGGGTCTTTCTAATGGAACCTAACCCGTATTTACACAAGGAAATCCAATGTTCGAAAAAAAACCCACGAAAAACTCCTAACGGTTAGGCCGACGGACGCGATTAGGTTCGAACCCAGCACCTGCCGTCTACCAGTTGAAACATCAGAACCTATCGCCCACCCAGTGGCGTAGCTATGTTTTTTGGCGCCCGGGGCCAGCAAGAAATTTTGCGCCCCCACCCCAATATAGATATATAACAATTTCTCTCAATTTGGGGCCCCTAGGCCCTGGCGCCCGGGGCGGACGCCCCCCTTGCCCCCCCCTTAGCTACGCCACTGCGCCCACCATAGATATTTTAGATATAACTGAATGTCTACTTATTTTTGTTCAATTTTATAAATGAAAATATTACAAAATAAATTGAACATTCGCATTTTTCATACATATTTTTTTTAAAAAGATAACAAAACATATTTTTAATAATATTCTTTATTTCAAATCAGATACAGGAGATATTTTCAGAATGTCTTTTCTTGTTTTTTTCCTCATACAGAATAATTTAAATACGGGGGGGGGGGTGAGGACGAAAATATATTTCAGGATCTATGATGCTTTTTGTAGTGAAGTTTTGAAAAGGAGTGACTATAAGGATATAAAAACAGGTATTTTTTTTCTTTTTAAACATCGTTCCATTTCAGCATAAATAAGTTTGCTATCCTGGGTAGGAGAGGGAGGTGTGTGCAAAAGACATCTTAAAATCTCTTATGGCTTTCGTAATAAAATTTTTAGATACGTTAAATGACAAAATATGAATATAAAGTAGGGATGAATTCGGTTTTCGGAAAAAATAATAATATTTTATTTTAGGCAGGTTTTTGTCTTAGCAGGTAATTTTGCATGTTTCTTTCTACTTCAGGATCAATAATTTTTTTATGTTTAAGACATGATTTGTTGTAGATGGATTCCTTTATTGTAAGATTTAAAAAAATCAATGTGCCGATTTATAAGTAATTGACCCGTTTTTTCATAAACAGGGGACTTGGGAACGCTATTTGCATACCACTGTTTTAAACATTTAACTGATTGGCCCCTACAACGCACTAGCAATAATAGTTTTCTTCTTCCATCACTTAAAGCTTTCTGACACGACTAAAATTTTTAAATGCAATTTCATACTGTTTAGTAGAAGAAACATTTAAATTAAATCTGACGATTATTTTAGCTTAAGAAAACTGGCGTTTATCCCATATTTTCAATTTACTGTACATAAAATAGAGAATCAGTTAAGCGATTAAAATAACATATTCCGAAGAGAATTTTGAAACATTAAAGAACATCCTGTAAATTAATTCAAATGTTTCTAGAATTGTTAAAACTATTTTTAGGTTTTTCAATAAATGTTTGCATGTCATAAATATTTATTTATAGATTGATACACCTTTGGTGATGTTTTACAATGATTTTAAACTACTTTTTGTAGTTCCCCGTGATATTTGTCTGAGGAGGTTAATACAATAGACATATTTCAATCTTAAATGTTATTTTAAATCTCGTTCCAAACAAGAAACCCTATTTCTGCAGTTGGGTGGAGAGTCAATTCAACACTTCGACTAAGATTCGACTCTGGAAAATGAGCCGGAAAGATCATGAGCTTGAAAAGAAGAAAAGAGACTCTATTTCTGCAGCCTGATGCCGTCAGCGCCATCTTTTGGCCGAAATTCGAACTATTTTAAGGAAGTGCGTACTTTAAAATTTGTTGATATTCTAATTACAATACTGCAAACCGCGTATTTTTATCTCAAACCGTTTTTTTGTTATTTAATTTTAAAATGGGTCAGTCATTTACTGGACACCCGGTATGTACACACAAAATACGCTATTTACAAATATATACAACTACAACTCGGATATAGATGATCCGGTTTAACATTAAATTAGCTATCGTAAAGATTGGTTGTGTACTATTCCAATTACACTTTCCACCTCACACTCTATACACGTTAAATTCACTTTTTTGGAGCTCAACCTTGAGTCTCCCAACACAAGTATACTGGGCCTGCACTTCTTAGCCCAGAGCACTAAACACCAGGACGTCTGTGTCCTTTGCGCACCAGAAAACGCACACTTTACGCTCTTCCACCCAGAGCAACCTCTAGGTACGACACCTAGGTGAGGACTGACTGAACCGAGGCAAACTTGCCCTCTCCAAGTCACTGCTTTCCCCCACATAAACCCCTTTGGAGCCTCCTCATTGGACACTCCATTCTTTTCTTGCTTAGTGGCATGCTGCTAATCTGCTCACCATCCGCATACTTCAGTGACAGGTGGACCTGCCTCTTAGCTATCTCTTTTCTCTAACACCCCATCTCTAAAGGATTAGCTGGCAATTCCCCTTTCCACGAAGAAGGAATGTCACCTTGGAAATTCTGTACACAACCATACAATATGAGATATTCAAATAGAGAAAGAGTAGACATTACATTCTTTAGCACAGGTGCTATCAGATCCTGACACCCTCCACCTTAGCGGAAAATATGCCTTTTAGGGGCTAATTTTCCACAAACATATAGTAATATCGCAGAAGAGTTCAATAGTCTCTTTACAGATTTCTTCATTATGCTTATTACATAGGTATTTCCAGGTGTCTGAACGCTATCTACCGACATCTCTACTGAACCGTTACTAATATTATTATTACATAAACAATACACATGTTAATACAATATTATAAACACAAAAAATCAAAAAATATTTACGCACACACAGAAAAAAAAATTAAATGTGTGACGACATCCCTTTAAGGTTGTCCACTATTGGGTCGTTGATGCTGATGGGCTAAGAACTGGTTGTTCTTCCCAGCTCTTTCTATGTAGTCTGGAAATTGCGTCAGCATTTAAATGTTGAGCTCCTGGACGATGAGAAATACCCAGGTTCCAGCGTTGCAAGGCAAGAGCCCATCTAGTGAGTTTGGGTGATCTTGGGGTTGTTTCGGTGAGAAATTTTAATGGATTATGATCCGTAATTATCTCAATTTGAGATCCATAGGTCCATTTTTCAAACTTTCTCAACCCAAAGAGAACACTCCAAGCCTCTTTCTCTATACTCGGCCAAGCACGCTGAGCCCCTGACAATTTCTGACTGGCAAAAGCTATTGGTTTATACTGACCCTTTTCATCTTTTTGAGTAGGGCAACATCCTACTGCCAGGTCGGAAGCATCTGCGTGGAGCTGATATTCCCGGCCTACGATAGGTGTAGCCAAACTCGTCACTTTACATAACTTATCTTTAAGAGTATTAAATGCTTTTTCTGCCCTTTCATCCCATGGTACGGTATTTTTAACCTTCCCTTTAGTCAATTCGGTTAAAGGTATAGCAATTTCGGCATAATTTGGAATATAAGATCGGTAAAATCCCATTAATCCCAAAACAGATCTGACTTCCTTTTTAGTTTTTGGTCTCTTTAAATCCCTTATTGCTCCTATTTTTTCCTCATCAGGTGCATGCGTTCCACCCCCAATTACATGACCTAAAAACTTAGTTAATTTCTCTCCAAATTTACATTTGTCTAGCCTAATCGTAAAATTTCTATTTTTAAGTTCTTCAATGACAGCCCTAACATGCTCACAATGTTCTTCCCAGGTGTCGGAGAAAATGATGACATCATCAATATATGCTTCCGCATACCTCCGATGACCTTGAAGAACCTCATTCATATCTTTCTGAAAAGTGGCAGCCGCCCCTGATAATCCAAAAGGCATGGTACGCCACTGATAAGTTCCATTATGCGTTGTAAAAGCTGTCAAATGTTTACACTCCTCAGCCATTTTAATCTGCCAATAACCCCTCAATAAATCAATCGATGATAAATACTTAGTCGCCCCTGCGGTATACATGATTTCTTGAGAATCTTTCATCGGAAAGGTTGGAACCTGAGTTACCGAATTTAATGCTCTATAGTCTATACAAAGCCTAACAGTTGCGTCTTTTTTCGCCACACAAACAATTGGATGACTAATTTCAGCATTTGACACATCGATTAGATTTAATTCTAATAACTCCTGAATCTGCCTATCTACTTCCTCTTTATACGCTACCGGTACACTATATAACTTTGGCTTTTTCCTTTCCATTTCCGGTTTAAGGTCAATACGATGTTCCCCTACATCGGCTGGTCGTACAGGACCCATAAACACCTCTTTATTCTCCCTCAAAATACACTTTATATCTTTAACTTGATTGTTAGATAACCCTTTTATTTCGAACCTCTCTATATCTCGTTCTACTTCCTGATCCCGGTTCACAATAGGAATTTCCCCAACTTCTCCAAATTCCTCATCACCCTCAAAAACAATATTAACTATATTACATTTAGCAATAAATTCTCTTATTTTATTTTGGTGCACATGCTTCCTACTCCCGTCGGCTAACTCAACTATAAATGAATGCTGATTTCGTTTTTCGACTATAGTTGCCGGCCCTTGCCACCTAGAATATAACTTATTAGTCGAATCGGGGATTAACAATATTACTTTATCGCCTACTTCAAACGTTTTTTCCTTAGACCTTAAATTATAATGGTAAGCCATTCTATTTTGTTGTACCTCTGACGATAATTTTGCCTCATTTGCGGCTCTTTCTAAACGTCCCCTAAGTTTATTCAAATACTCATGAATCGGCGTAGTATCTAACTGCGCCCCCTTATTTTCTCCTGATCAGGATGACTTGAGAATCGATAAAGGACCCTCCGGCGCTCTACCATATAACAACTGGAAAGGTACGATTCCCGTCGTAGAATTTGGGACTTCCCTATACGCCCATAATACAAATGGTATTTGTTCATGCCACTTTTTTCCTTCTTCTCTAATAGTATGATGTAACATACGTTTAAGAGTCTGATTAAATCGTTCCACAAGCCCGTTAGACTGTGGATACTGTGGGGTCGAAAATCTTGGACTAGCACCTAAACTTTTCTCAAATTCTTTCGTTAAGTCGGCAGTGAAATTGGTTCCATTATCGCAGGCGATTATATTTGGAATTCCTGTCCTCATAAATATTTGAAGTAACGCATCACACGCGGTTTAAGCACTTAAACTTTTTAGAGGGATCGCATCCGCCCACCTGGTATGCTGATCAATTAAGGTTAGTATATACTGATGCCCTTGTGAACTTTTAGGATCAATAGGCCCAATTAAATCAACATTAACTACCTGAAATGGAAGTTCCGGACGTGACACTGGGGAAATAGGAGCTCTATCATTTATTTTAACCCCTCTAGTCAATTGGCACTCTAAACATGACTCACAAAATTGTTTAGTTTCTTTCGCCATCCCCTCCCAATAAAAGGAATACCTGATTCTCTGTAAGGTTTTCTTAGCTGCATGATGCCCTCCAAATACCGAACTATGCGCTAATTTTAGGATTTCTTCCCTTCTTACTTTGGGTACTACTAATTGCGCTATAGTCTCGCCTAACAATTTCTCTTTGTGATATAATAAGCCATTTACAATATAATAATCCCCCTTATCCATTTTAGCTAATTCCCAAGCTTTCTCTAATTCTTTGCATTCTAATTGGGATTCCTTAAACATCTCGGAATTGCTAACAATAGCTTTATTACCTTTCTCCACTTCCGTTTTTTCCGTATTCTGAGTTTGTACATTTTGCGAACTCGCTTCTATTGCGTAAACATTGCAACTATCGTTATTCATACCTTCCTTTTCATTCAAGTTATCAACAATAATTTCTGAACTTTCTAATTCTTGGGCCTCTAGCAATGGCTCCTCCCGGTTGACACCTGACAACTCATTAATCACTTCGGGATGTAAAATTACTTGCTCATTAATATTATCAGTCACTGCGCAAAGTACTTCCTGATGAATTATATTAGTTTGTCCGAATTGCGGAATAGCTAATGGTAATTTAACTAACGGCGATTTAACTGCTTCACCGAATAACCCTTGTAAATAAATACTACCCGCTCCTTTTAATTTCTCTTCCGGTACCAAATCTTTATGAACAACACTAATTTCACAACCCGAATCAACCAATCCCTTTGCTTTTTGCCCATTTACACTAACTTCAATTTTCTCAAGTTTATTTAATTTCTCACCAATAACGTTAGTTCTCTGTTCGGCCTTTGCCGATATTCTCGCCACAATAGCTCCATTAGGTAACTCTTTGCTTTCTTTTACCACAACCTCATGCACACCCGCTTTCGGATCTCGCCCTTTATTACCATTATTATTTCCCTCATTACCCACTTTATTACAAAAACGTTGGTAATGACCTCTCAAACCACATTTAAAGCATTTAGGAGCTGAAGCATCACTAGGCTTCCTAAAATCTATTTTCCTATCCGAAAAAGAATTAGTCTCATTACTCCCGTTTTGCCTCCTAGTATTGCTAACTTTGTTATCATCCCTCGGTTTCATTTTTTCATTGTTTACGTGCCTATCTTTACCTTTAAAACTTTTATACGTAACGGCGTAAGACTTATGTTTAGCGTCAAAATAATTGTCACGTTCTTTAGCAATTTTAGAAGTTTCTAACCACTTACCTTGATGAGTTAACCCAATATATGACGCGGTATCCTCATCTAACGTACTTACTAATTTATCCGTAGCTATTAATTGGTTGACCTTTTCATAAGAGTCAGCACCTCTAATCTTACAATAATTTTCCCATGTCGGTATTAAACGCGATACAAATAATACATGAGTTTCGTTCTGGTTTCTTTTAGCCTTCTTAAAATTTTCCAAACATGCCTTCGGTGTCGGCTCATGTTCCCTTAGAACTAACTCCTTTAATTCCTCATAATTCTCCATTTGTTCCGTAGTCGTATAAATTAACAAATTATCCGCCTTATCTCCTAACATATTTAGTAGAATTTCGGCCTGCTGGTTTTCCGGTACATTTTTAGTTTTGAATGCCCTTTCTAAGCTGTTAAAAAATAAATTCCATCCCTCAGTCCCTTCTGGTACTTTGATAGATAGAGTTTTAACACTTTTGATCAATTTTTCCATGTTACTTTCGTTATTAGATTCCCTAGACCCATTGAAATTATTTGCCGATCCCTGCACCCTTAGTTTCTCCATTTCTAATTCATGTCCCATTCTTAATTTTTCCATTTCTAACTTTTCCTGCTTTTCTAACTTTTCGAGTTCTAACTTTTCGCGTTCTAATTTTTCTGTTTTTCTAACTTTTCGCGTTCTAATTTTTCCTGTTCTAATCGTTCTGCAACAATAGTGTCAGATAATTCCTTAATAACCCCCTCGTCATACTCATCACTGTCCATTATCTTTTTCTTAAGCTGAATTCTGGTATCATCTTCCGTGAATTCAACACCCAATTCTTCGGCTATCCCCTGAAGATCAACCTTTTTTAGTTTTAATAAGAAAGCCATACCTTCACCGATTGTTATAACCACCCTACAATAATATTTAAACCTAACAAATTAATATTTCCTAAATTTCTAACTTAGTACAGATATTTCTCCACATATTTTACTAATTAATGCCCTTCAGATAATCAATATATTTCATTGCTAATTAACCTACTGAATACTCTAATTTTCCTCAACCAATGATATCACACAATATACTTCCAATAAAACAAAAGGTAACACCACAATTCGATTTGATTACTATGCAATACAGATTTCAATTTATACACTTATATAACAACATACAATTTACCTAATAATACTGATACGTTGAAATTGAATAGAAGTATTGATGTCAATAAAAAAAAATCCACATAAAGAAAAATTGTACAACATGCATATATAAATTTCTACAATTATCCTCACTAAAATATTTCCGAACTCAATACTGGTTCTTACACTTAAAACAAATATACTGAAAATCTTTACTTTTATTTTTCCTCACTATGGCTATCTTTTGAGCCTTTTTTTTCACTATGGCTCTCTTTTGGGCCTTTTTTTTCACTATGGCTCTCTTTTGAGCCTTTTTTTTCCACTATGGCTCTCTTTTGAGCCTTTTTTTTTCCACTACTATCGTCAATTAGAATTCTAAGCAAATGTTATTATACACTCTTCAAACTTAAAAAATGTTGCTTCATTTAAATATTACTTTAATAATAATTTAACTTTAAGTAAATTTAATTATTCCTTCCAACTACTACTAACACAATTAGTAAAAAAAATTATAGACAATCAATACTAGCTCAAGTTATTATGACCTTTCCTTCAAACAATAGCCAATATGGTTATTAACACTTTATAGGTAGGGAGTATTGATAAAACACATAAATAATATAGACAATTTACTTAAATTACTATTAATTATACAACAACAAATTTTGGTTCGAGATGTCAGCAGAAAGATATGATCAAAACACCTTACCTTATACTTTCTTTGCTGGATTACTTTTCTAATCACAGGTAGCTCCACGATGTAGCGGTAATATGGCACAACAGTTCAGTTTACTTCTTTCTAATAAAGATACGCACAACACTTTAGTCCACACTAGACGATATGGCACGATACTTTATCACACACTCGACGATCCGGCACGATACTTTAGCACATACTCGACGATACGGCACAACACTTTACACACATTCGACGATACGGCACGACACTTTAGCATACAATCGACGATCCGGCACGATGTTTTAGCACACGCTCGACGATGTGGCACGACCAGACAAGAATTCCACTGGATACTCCGGCATTAACAGACTGCAACACGGCTCGCTGGTCACTGGTTTCAGGCGATTCTATCCCGACGCTGCCACCAATTTGTCGGACGTTCCCCTCAGTCCACACAACTTTGAAGAATGTCCGTGGTAGATATAGCTGCCACCACCGATATTACTAGGTGATATCGGTCACCCACTGTGAGATTGGTGTAAATGAAGACTTACGCTAGTAACCGAATTATCAGTTTATTAAGAATATATGTACACACAAAATACGCTATTTACAAATATATACAACTACAACTCGGATATAGGTGATCCGGTTTAACATTAAATTAGATATCGTAAAGATTGGTTGTGTACTATTCCAATTACACTTTCCACCTCACACTCTATACACGTTAAATTCACTTTTTTGGAGCTCAACCTTGAGTCTCCCAACACAAGTATACTGGGCCTGCACTTCTTAGCCCAGAGCACTAAACACCAGGACGTCTGTGTCCTTTGCGCACCAGAAAACGCACACTTTACGCTCTTCCACCCAGAGCAACCTCTAGGTACGACACCTAGGTGAGGATTGACTGAACCGAGGCAAACTTGCCCTCTCCAAGTCACTGCTTTCCCCCACATAAACCCCTTTGGAGCCTCCTCATTGGACACTCCATTCTTTTCTTGCTTAGTGGCATGCTGCTAATCTGCTCACCATCCGCATACTTCAGTGACAGGTGGACCTGCCTCTTAGCTATCTCTTTTCTCTAACACCCCACCTGTAAAGGATTAGCTGGCAATTCCCCTTTCCACGAAGAAGGAATGTCACCTTGGAAATTCTGTACACAACCATACAATATGAGATATTCAAATAGAGAAAGAGTAGACATTACATTCTTTAGCACAGGTGCTATCAGATCCTGACACACATGTTCGAGAGATTTTGATTATAAAGGTCATTTGTGGGTCATGATGAGTCATGCAAATTTCATTTAGCAAATGGCTCTCACCATTTTGACTGCACTTTGTATTATATCGTTCTGAGGCAAGAGAAAATCATTGGGCTAGCACATATGCTCGCGAAAAATGGTGGGTAATTTTGGGTCATAATAATTCAGGGTCATTCTACACTGTAAAAAAAAATTCAAGAGGTTACTAAAAATTTTTTAGTAAATTTGTATTCCACAGAATTTTTTAGTAACCATTACAAACTTTTTTTTGCAAGCGAAACAAGCATTTCTTTTGTAAACTGAACAAAAGAATTTTTTGTATAACTAACTTAAAAATTTTTAGTATGAGAAACCAAGCAAATTTTCGTAATAGCTCCAAAAATATTTTTAATAACCATTACGTGGGCTCGAAAGGCAGGAGCTTCCTTCGAGCAGCATCCAGACTTCTGGAGCGGAAGATTTTCGGCAAAACCGCAATAGATGGCAGCACCAAACGTTGCTACTGCTCCGTTAGGATATTCATAATCCCTTTATTAACGAGTACTTACACTGCATACATTCGGGGCGTATTTGGCAGTGGCCAGTATCGAAACCGGGACCTTTTAGCCTGGAGTCCGTTACTATAACCATTATGCTATCAAGGCCACACCAAGTGAGTTTTAGTAATAGCTATTAAAAATATAAAATTATTAACTCTATTCGTTGCTAACTTTTTTCTAGTAATTCTTACAGATTTTCTTGTAACCGACTAACACTACTAAAAATTTTTTAGTAATTACAAGGATCACTAAAGTTTTTTTAGTAAATCGACACTTTTTTTTTTTTTTACAGTGTAGTTATACGTAACAACGTCTCAGCCAATTTTAAGTAAATTTTATAAAGAACCATTTTTTGTCACACGAAGATTACTGGGATGAGTCGCATGTTAAAAAAATATATATAAGTTGGTCATTTCATTCAAGCTAATTTTACCTAAGAAATGTCTTATACGATTTTGATTCTATTTTATATTTCGCAGTTTTTGATTACCTGAAAACCATTGAACTAAGTCAATGTTTGACCAAATTTCATTAGTGGGTCATTTTGCGTATTACTTGTCAGGATCACGAGAATATGGCAACCGCCAAAAAGTTGACGTTATTTGGCAAAATATTGGCGACATTTGGCCGAAAAATTGACTATTAAAATCAAGAATACCAAAATACGCATTTGACGTCAAATGAAAGAATGTCGCCAAATTTGGCTACATCTGGCAAAAAATATTGTCTTTAAGAATGTGAAGAAATTTTTTATACATTCTTAATAGGATTCGAGATTCATGGTTAAGCCAATCAGATACGAACTAAAAAAATGATTTTTATCGATGTCCTTTCATAGTATATTTCAAAATAATGTAAAATTTTTAAACATGTGCATACATACATAGTTTTTTTATTGTTTTGTAAATAATAATATTATAAATAACATATTTTATAGTAGTAATAATACAGAGAGACTGATAAAGTAAATATACTATCAAGTTGAACACAAAATTAATTTTGACCGAGCTAAGTTCGGTCACTCCTGCTAGTTTAAAACAATGCTTTTTCGAAGATGCGGATTAAATCTTTTTTATAAATTTAGCTCTCACAACTAAATGCTTTTTATCATCCTGGAGAGGCTGTTAAAAAATCTGTATTTTGGGCCCAGGCCGGGCCAGGACCGAGACGCTACTTTTTTCTTGGGTCTCGCCTGACGCGGCCTAACGTATTTTTCATACCGGAGGGGACTGCTTCCTTCTTAGAAAGGTCTGCACTGGACGAAATTTTCTATCCCGGTCTCGACACATTCCGTATTAAAATGGTTGTCTCTGATGGCATAGTACGTGCATAAAATAAGTAAAATTTGGCTCAATCAAAATTTTTACAAAAAACACATAGATTTTAAAATCGCTTTTATTTTACAAAAAAAAAAAAAAAAAAAAAAAAACTTTAAAATTTATTTATTTTTAAGAATATAATATTCAAAGGCAATCTAAATACAATAAATCCAGTGAAAAAAATCTATCTATGACGGAATCCTGTCTTAAACGGAAAATTTGTTAATTCATGCGAAATAAGCATGATAATACCTGAGAAAAAACCGCTTAGACACCTCCTAAGTAAAGCGTTTGCCTATAACATATTTTTTCTTTCCTATGTGATTCCGTCTTAAAAGGTTTTACGGTATAACGTTTTTCAAAGTCTCCAACGCATCGAATATGGATTAAAGATATTAAAATATAAGTGAAACATTTACATATAAATAGAGATTCATTGAAAAAATAAATATATCAGAGCCTTTGACAATTCTTTAATAATAAAAAGTATAAATATGAAAAACGAAAAGCTGTAATAAGTATTTTTGGTCAGAACTCCTCCATATGAAACAATTTTTAACCACACCGAAGTAAAAATCTGTGTTAAAATTCACAGCGGAACCGGGCTATGATTTAAACTTTTTTCCAGGCCGGTCCGGGTTATGATTTTAACATTTTTCTAGACCATGCGGAATTTTTTTCCCTATAGGTCAGTTTGGGACCGGACCTAGATATTTCGACCCATGCAGACTCCAGTCCAGACTACCAAACACGTTTTAAAAACAAGTTTAGCTTGAAATCAATCAGCTGCTTTTTTATGTCAAAATAAGAGGCACTGTCTTAAATCGACATTTAATAACGGATATTTTGTGGACGATCCCTCAGTTGTTTTCAAAATGAGTCAAAACTCTTTGTTTACAGGCATGGTTAAGTGGTGTAAGTCACGAATTTTGGAGAATTTTGGATTTTAACATCTCTGTGAGGATTTTAAATATGGAGATGAAATTTTTTTTTTGTTCAGTTTATGAATGGGTAAGGAATAATTTCCTAATTGAGAATTGGACGGAGGCCGTATAAAAATTTAGTTTTCGTATGTTTTCAAATAGACCCCCCATGGAGTTGCAACTTATCAAAAGTTTCACCTTTTTTTATGGATTTTTGCAATTGGAAGTATGGGTCTAGGGGCAATATTTAAAGAGATAGCCTATTGTTTCGATATTTATGACTCACCCTGTATGTATATAGTATATATATATATGTAAGTCAATATTTCAACGGAGGGTGGTTTTGGGATCTAGGGGTCATGATCGACGAAAATATAGCAAAATTTACCGATGTACTTTCCCCGGACGGCTGCAATAGGTAGTTTTTTTTTTTACTTTTTGAAACGAAAGCTACCTAAAAGTGTCCACAGTTTTGGCCACAACTGTATTTCCAAATGCTTTTGTTTATATAAATTTTTCTTTTTTTTAATATGTGACTTGCATTTATCCAGTTATATACCGGTTAAATGACTATCCAGTTGTGTAAATGTAAATCGAAAATGTAAAAATTGTTGAAGATTCCACTTTTCGAAATTCAACGTAATTTTCCTTCTTATATTATTTAATAAATTAGAACTACAAATTATTTAACATTAAAACAAGTTAAAACAATACATTAAAACACGTATACTAATGATGCAGAAACGACTTGTCTGTATGTGTAAAAATGTGTGTAAATAGCCAAATATATCAATTAATATCAATAGCCTAATATATCAATTTCAAAATACACATTTAAATTATGAAATGTCATTAGATGACTCAGAAATATTACACAGTTTAACGAGTAAATTGCACATGAGTGCACACATATCTGTGTAATTAAAAAAAATTATGAATTTTGTGTACAGATTAAAGAATCTCATAGTTTGGAATGTAAATTTTGAACTGAATATTTTTATGGTCGCAAATGTCATCGCATAAAAAAAATCATGCGTGCTTGGTGGTGTGTTTGTAATCTTTACAAGAGCTTTGTTTTCAGACGAGAAAATGCTGTAATCTTAATTTACAAAAGGAACAGGATGGTCCGAAATTATACTTACTGCATGCCCTCTCTCTGTTAAAATTGTTTTGAAGCCCTAAAATAGTGTAGTCATAATTTATTAATATGATGTGAATAAATACACTGTAAAATAAAAAAAAATTAAATATGGAAATCGTGACTCCGATATTATTTTTGCTTTATCAATTAGTCACAAATTTTCAAAGATACACGTATAAGAATAGGAGAAATTCACTGTTTAATTCAATCTATAATAAACAAGCAATTTTTTACAGAAACGGGGTTTGAACACATGATTTTCGACTTCCTAAGCCATTAACTTGAAGACTTATTACACAAAGTTTGCAAATATCGCTATATATATTGTTTTGAAGCATGCACACATATTTCTTGTATTATGTTCTAACACACATTTCTGCGAAATATTGTTACACATAAGCCTGTGTAATATTCTGTTTTTATACAAAGCTGTGTAAAATTTATGCACATATAGCTGTGTAATATTAAGTTCTTACACTTCTACCTGTGTAATATTTTTACACGCATTTCGATGTAATATGCAAAATACCCAAATATTTTTGTGATATCCAAAATTTGTAAATTAACTAGGGGGGGGGGGCTCCGCTCCCCTGCTCGCTACGCTCGCCAACCCCCCACGTAATCGCTTCGCGATTCCAAGTTGCAGACTGCCCCTGTTTGCTGCGCTCGCCAATACCCCATGGTATGAATAAGCAGTTGTAGACCTTTGAAATGATGTGTCACACGACTGGTGTTGTAAAAAAATTAAAAATGTGCTCCCCCTGGGGGCAGAGGGGAGGTGACACACAAGACATCCATAATATGAATAAGCAGTTGCAGACCTTTCAAATGATGTGTCACACGACTGGTGTTGTAAAGAAATTGAAAATTTGGCGAAATATTACAGTTATCGCCAAGTTGGCGTCACTTTTGACGACTAATTTTGGTCGCCAAATTTGGCAATATATCGCTAAATTGGCGACAAACTTGGCGGTGGTAACCTTTCCCTCTTTATGGTAACCCATACGGCGATGCATAGACTGATTTGTCTATTCGACTCATGAAAGGAGTGGTCCGCCCGGATTCGTTATTTCCGGAAATCTTACACATCAGCATCATTCTAGGAGTCATTCCTTTTAAGGCTAGTTTTTTTTTTTTACTATAGAAGGATTTTAACATACCAATCTGGGTAAATCCGTAACATTTACCAGCATTTAGACACTTGTTTGAGCTTTTGAAGGGGGTAATAATTTACACATTTCCATTAAGCCAATAAACGCACATAAATACAGGTAAATGTTAGCGGTAAGTATGTAAATTTTATGACAAAGATGTCACTTTACACAGATACGTACATAAAAGTGACTAATTTATACATCTATTTTTTAGAATGTTGTAACTTATAAGATGTAAAAACTTACTAAAATGATTTCTAAAAAAGTTAAAAATTTAAAAGTACGAAATAAACGGAAAAAAATTTAAAAACGTTAAAATTACGATTACTATGGAACTGTTTGAGACAGAATATTGAAATTCGACATAGCGGCTACTTATAAGATGCAAATAAAGTTTTTACAAAAATATGAAATTTAAAAAAAAAAACATAAATTTTCGATTTTGTGGTACTGAAAAGAAAATAAACTTGAAATTTGACATAGTTACTTTTAAAATACAAATGCTCAATTGAAAAATATAAACCTAAAAAATTCGAAAATTAAAAGGTGGAATGAGAAGAAAACATCGTTAGAAAACGTTCTAAATTACGATTTCAATGCATTATCTTAATTGTTTTTCACTAATTAATACAACATCCACTTCAAAAACATGCACACATGTCATGTGATATATCTGAATGTCTACTTATGCAAAGCCGCGTGTTTTGCCAGTATGTGCAAGGACTTGAATTTCAAAGCTCGCCTTATTCAAAAAATCAAAATTTGAAAAATCACGAAAATTCTATTATTGCGTCCGTTAGTTTACACTGTAGATCAAGATTTTACACTGCCATAAATGCATGATAAAACTAGTTTTCTTGCAGATTGTAGTGCTTTGGGGGGGGCGTTTATAATTATATAAATACATAGTAGTTCTAGTCGTCGTTCTGCCTGTCCGCATATAACAATCCAAAAAATACTCAACCGAATCATTTGAAATTAAAAATATATAATTTTTGTGTAACATTTTGTCGAGTAATTTCAAATTTTAGGAAAATTAGATAGATAGTTCAACTACAGGAACAACCAAAGTATTCCGTTATATTACGGCCAATGAGAAAAAATACTTTCAAGTGCATTCTAACTATGTTACACTCTTACGAATATAATAAAACTGATACACATCTATGAAGTATTTGGTAAAATATACATTCTGTACGACATGTGGTGTAAAAGTAATACTTTTTTATTAATTAATTTACAGTGCTACACAAAAGTATTCCATTACATAATGGTATAGGAGGAAACATTGTTCGGGACGCATTTTAATTATATCAAACTATTTCACACTTTATGAAATTGGTGTATATTTCTGAGGTTTACTACAAGCTATTTGCTGTATTATAGAAAGCAGATAGTATTTTCGCAGGGACACATAAAAAACTTCGGTTACTATACGATACCCTAAGTACTGTATATTGTTACATCAAGATCTGAATATTTTTAAAACTTCGTCATAGTACGAACGTACCTCATTTGCTATCTCTGACGTGAAATTTCCGGCTTTTTTTTTTTATTCAGATTCATAAATAGTATAAATGGATTAAGAAAACTCGATTTTTTTGAATTTTGGATGAGGCGAGTTTTGAAACTTACGTACTCATGCAATTGTTAAATATATTTTAGTTAATTGTCTAATTCCGACATATATTCATTAGAAATATATATGTTACAGGCCAAACCCGATTTTAGGCCAAACTAGATTGGCCTAGGCCAAACTAGTCTATCCTAACACCCATCGGATAAACTAGTTTTTCCTAGGCCAAACTAGTCTATCCTAACGCCCATCGGATAAACTAGTTTTTCCTAGGCCAAACTAGTCTATCCGAACGCTCATCGGATAAACTAGATTTTCCTAGGCCAAACTAGTTTGGCCGAACGGTCATTAGGATAAACTAGTTTAGCTTGCTGTTCAATGGTTTGAACTAGTTTATCCTAGGCCGATCCAAATTGTCCTAGGCCAATTCAATTTGGCGTGATTTTATCGAATCTAAAGACCGCCACGGCGCTAACTTTCTAGTTTTGATCAAATTTATCCCAGGCTGATGCAATTTGACGCGATTTTTAGCTCACAGACTATCAAAGCCTGAGAGTTAATGTGCTTGCAAATTCTGAGTGTGTGTATGTAACCATGTACGTACGTATGTACGTACTTATGTACGTAATGCGATAACTCCTCATAGAAATATCCAATTTGCTACGAATTTTGGACATAGATTTATAGAAAATAGTGGTATTTGACGCGAAATCCTTTTTCTTAAATATTTAACATAATGTTTTATTATGTTTCTAAAAATTTCATACAATAGTTATATTTAATTAGCAGCTAAAACGTTAAAATACGCTGAGCTTTAAAAAAAAATTCTAGCGTCCCCTTACTATACCCCCAACCCCCTGCATCCTAAATTTCAAGTGTCATGCTTTATTTAAGCTTTTTCTTATTTTTAAAAGGGGTCGGATACTTAGTTTTTTAATATGAACAATTTCGCGTGAAGTAATGTATGCGAAAACCAATATCTGTTACGAATAAAAATCTTTTCATAAAACCAAAAGTTCTTATCCGATTGAAAAAATAATCCGTTCTCACTTTATATTTAACCTCAGAACCCCCCAAATTAATCAGGTAAACACCTTATCAGAAGGAATCTACATCCAAAATTTGAAACAAATCGGTAAATTCTCCGTGAGAAACCTATTTACATAAATTAAGAGGGTTACCCCCCATTCCTCCTTTCTTTATATGTAAACAATGAACACCCACAACTAATCATGGATGTACCTTATCAAAATAATCTTATACCTAAAATTTTAATAAAATCTTATACTTTTGCATGAAAAACTGACTTAACTAAATTAAGGGGGAAGCCGTGTTGCTCAGCCTTTTGTTCTTCTCCGCTTATTCTTATCCAATGAACGCCTGAAACTAATCAGAGAAGTTTGTTATCAGGATAAATCTATATCCAAAATTTGAAGCAAATTGGATATTTCTATGAAGAGTTATTTCATTACGTACATACGTACATACATACGTACATGGTTACATACACACATACAGAATCTGCGAACACATTAGCTCTCAGGCTTTGATAGTCTGTGAGCTAAAATCGCGTCAAATTGCATCGGCTTAGGATAAATTAGATCAAAAATTGAAAATTGGCGCCGTGGCGGTCTTTAGATTAAAAAAAAACACGCCAAATTGTATTGGCCTAGGACATTCTAGATCGGCCTAGGATAAACTAGTTCAAACCAATGAATAGCAGGCTAAACTAGTTTATCCTAATGACCGTTCGGCTAAACTAGATTAGCCTAGGAAAATCTAGTTTATCCGCTGGACGTTCGGATAGACTAGTTTGTCCTAGGAAAAACTAGTTTATCCGATGGGCGTTAGGATAGACTAGTTTGGCCTAGGAAAAATTAGTTTATCCGATGGGCGTTAGGATAGACTAGTTTGGCCTAAAATCGGGTTTGGCCTGTAACATATATATATATATTTGTTTGAAATTGCCTAAAAATAGTCGTCTAAATGGCATACAGTAGCGGCAGTTACTGTCACGCCGTGGGGCTCGGGTTCGAATTCTGTTAAGACATGGATGTTGTGTTGTCCCTTTGTAGTGACATATATGTGTAATGGATACAAGAAATAAAACTCTTCTGTCTTGTCGTTGTTTCTATGTGTATTAGGGATCATTCGAGGCAAAACACATAGTTGCTATGGATCCGAACGCAATTACCTGACAAATGTCAAATGTACCTAAAAATAAATGTAAATAAATTTCATATATCATGCTTTTTTACATGAGCAACAATTAGGAGAGTTATGAACATTTCAATTTAGAGAATTTATCTCCTAAGGCACGACTAGCAGACATCGCTATCAAGTATAACGTGCTAGATGTCTCATAATTCTGCATTTTTTATATGTTTGAGTGATGCATTAGCATAAATAAAAGGTTTATGGGCGATTTTGTTCCATTACTTTGTACAAAATGCAGTAGTAACCCGCAGCCACGCTTTTGGGAATACACGAGATGTAATTCTAGCGTTCGCTTATCTGGCAATTTATCGTTAGGTTAGTTATTTACGACACAATATGACTTCGAATTACTTCCGTTCTCGTGAAAATATGCTTAGCATCAAAGGAAACCAGAGCTGTCAAGCTTTTTCTTAATCTGAGATACGGCAATCCATATTATTTTATTTTCCAATTTTACACACGTAAGGTTATGTAATGCTGCGTGTTTTTTTTTTTATAGAAATGAGTTGGAAATACCGAAAAAAAAAATTAAAATACATTCGGATAAAAGCTCGTATTTCTACTTTATAATTATCTAACAGTATTTATCTTGTAGGGTAAAATTGTTACAATAATTTATTTATATGGAGAATGCCAGGTGATCTGCTGTGGTTCCGAATTCTACAGTTTTAGTTAATTCATGACTGAAATTGAAACCATAAAAATATTTATAAAAAGGAAAGATTTGTAATAAAGTCCTATGTCTAGAAAATTGTTTTCTTTTGCGGAATGATAAATAATCTGCTGTGATACCAAACTCTAGATTTTCTTTAATGCCTGATTCAAATTGAACCCCCAAAAATATTTATATGTGCTAAAGTCCTATGTTTAAAAAAATATATATATTCTTTTGGAGAATGCCAAAATATCTGTGTTATGGTTCGGAACTCGCAAACTTAAGTTAATTTCTGATTGAAATTGAAATATTAAAAATATTTATCAAAAGTATTAATTTGTACAACTGTCCAATAGGCCAGAAAAAAATTTCTTTTTTAGTGATCTGCGTTTCTAGATGATCTGCTGTTATACCGAACACTACAGTGTTAATTAATTCAAAATTAAATTGAACCCATAAAAATATTTTTAAAAAGTTTTAACTTGTTATAAAATCCTATGTTTAGAAAAAAATTTCTTTTAGGGGGAACTGGGGTACATTGATACTTGGGGCGCATTGATACACCCCCTGTACAGCACACAGGGTCATTACAGGAAGTTTCACAACAGCTCCAAAAGGTGATACTAGTGAAATTAACTACATACAGAAAGTTTTGGAATGATTCAATAGTTTGATGAAATGGGATGGGTGATTAATTGTTTTTGTAGGTCAAAAGTAAATTTGAGTTGTACAATTGAAATGGTATTATACAACTGTTCCAGTATTTTCAACCGAAAAGAATACCCTCCCTGGCAAGTAAAGCTACTCTTTACCAGTTCCTCATTCTTTATTGTTAGATAAATTATGAAATGTTGGATTTGCGACTCATTTTATTCAAAATGGCTGTATGGGGCACATTGATACAGTCTTTGTCGGGGCACATTGATACAACCTAAATCTTTTTCTAGTTCATTTTTTCATTACCTTTTATTTATTTTTTTACCATGCTTCCCTTAATTCAACCATTTTTCGTCAAAAACTTCTACTATTAGTTTTTATTGAAGTCTCTACGCATCGATACTTGCGCCGATATCTGAGAGTCTCCTCCTATTGGTTAATTGGAGGAGAGTGTAGTTACTGTCTGTAAAAGCATTTGCAAAGAGCGTTTGTAAATATGGGATAAGCACGGAGTGGGATAAGAATAAGACTGCATTTCTTTGGCACTGTTTAAAGCAATGCTATAATATGTTTTTTATTTGCTCATCTTACAGGGTGGTCATAAAAAAACTTTGCCGATATACGGAGTTCTAGCGGCCAGTCCGCTCAACCGATCGAAATGAAATTTCAGATATAGCTATTCAGAGGTATGAGCTCGAGATTCTGTGAACGACAACAAAATGGCGCTCACGGTTACCGTTACAGTTACAGAAACTCGAAAATTTCCAATGGCAATACCCTTTTTTTTTCATCGCAAAATGCTCAGCGCATGCGAAAACCCTAAAGAGCGTTGGAACCGTACGCGTATCGCAAGAAACGGACATGTTATGCACGCACAAAAAACCGTTCTGCGAATCCTCCCCCCCCATAAAAAAAACTCGATTGGGGCGCAAGGAGGAAATTTGCATATGACATAGAGTCAGTACACTAATCTCTGATTACAATACAGATCGGAGAAACTAAAACTTTTATTTCGATTACACATTTTTCACATGGGTGTCATCACAGGCAATTAATGGTAATTTATTATGAGACAGTGTTACTTTTGGTGACAGGAGACCCCCCCCCCCCCCACGGTGAGGGTCAAAAATTTAAAATGCTTATAACTCGCGATCTAATTTTCGTAGCGCGGCCAAATTTTGTTTGGTAATTTATTATTAGACAGTGTTACTTTTGGTGACAGGAGATCCCCCATGGTGAGGGTTGAAAAATTTAAAATGCTTATAACTCGTGATCTAATTTTCGTAGTGCGGCCAAATTTTGTTTGGTAATTTATTATGAGACAGTGTTACTTTAGGTGACAGGAGACCCCCCACGGTGAGGGTCGAAAAATTTAAAATGCTTATAACTCGCGAACTAATTTTCGTATCGCGGCCAAATTTTGTTTGGTAATTTATTATAAGACAGTGTTAGTTTTTAGTTACAGGAGATCCCCCATGGGGAGGGTCGAAAATTTTAAAATGCTTATAACTCGCGATCTAATTTTCGTAGTGCGGCCAAATTTTGTTTGGCAATTTACTATGAGACAGTGTTACTTTTGGTGACAGGAGACCCCCCCACGGTGAGGGTCAAAAATTTAAAATGCTTATCACTCGCGATCTAATTTTCGTAGTGCGGCCAAATTTTGTTTGGTAATTTATTATGAGACAGTGTTACTTTTGGTGACAGGAGACCCCCCCCCCCCCACAGTGAGGGCCAAAAATTTTAAATGCTTATAACTCGCGATCTAATTTTCGTAGCGCGGCCAAATTTTGTTTGGTAATTTATTATCAGACAGTGTTACTTTTGGTGACAGGAGATCCCCCATGGTGAGGGTCGAAAAATTTAAAGTGCTTATAACTCGCGATCTAATTTTCGTAGCGCGGCCAAGTTTTGTTTGGTAGTTCATTATGAGACAGTGTTAATTTTTAGTGACAGGAGATCCCCATGGTGAGTGTCGAAAATTTTAAAATGCTTATAACTCGCTATCTAAATTTCGTAGTGCGGCCAAATTTTTCTTAGTAATTTAGTATGATACAGTGTTACTTTTGGTGACAGGAGACCCCCCCCCCACACGGTGAGGTTCGAAAAATTTAAAATTCTTATAACTCGCGATCTAATTTTCGTAGCGCGGCCAAATTTTGTTTGGTAATTTATTATGAGAGAGTGTTCATTTTTGGTGACAGGCGACCCCCCCCCCCACGGCGAGGGGCGAAAAATTTAAAATGTTTATAACTCGCGATCAATTTTCTTAGCGCGGCCAAATTTTGTTTGGTAATTTGTTATGAGACAGTGTTAATTTTTGGTGACAGGAGATCCCCCATGGTGAGGGTCGAAAAATTTAAAATGCCTATAACTCGCGATCTAATTTTCGTAGCGCGTCCAAATTTTGTTTGTAATTTATTAAGGTATTGCATAGCTTTTATCGCGGGCTTTGAGCGCGGGAAAGAATCTAGAAATTCTGTAACGAGAAAAAAACCTAACACTCCGGCTAACGTCGCTTCAGTTTGGCAGACTTCGGCACGGTATCCTTCGGTAGACTTCGGCAGACATTGACGCGATATTTTTCAGATATTTTGAGAATATCAAGTCTTAAACTTATGTTTTTTATTTCAGCTACCATAAACGTATAGTTTCAATGATAAAAATTCCTGATTAACCTACATGTATTGTAAGATAATAAAAATATTTTAAACGATATTAACTTCTCATTTGTTCAATACAAGAAAAAAAAAATATTATCGGTCATCACGCTCAAAATGTTTAACATGAATTAATATCAAAGACAAAAAAACTGCATAAATAAAAAATAAATAAATAATTATAATTGCATAAGTTGATAAAAAATGCTATGCAATAGCTTTACCGCGCCAGACGTATTTTTTTTTTTTAATTTGTCGTTTTTTTTCGTGATTTTCAGAAATTTGTCATATTTTCGCTTTTTTTTCTTTGCAAAAATTACCTGTTTGGCGATCTTTTGATGAAAGGTGCCTCTTTTTTTCATCTTTTGACAAAATGTGTTGTTTTCTCACAATCTGTTTATCAATATTTGCGTTTTTTGAAGTACCTAGACAAATTTAAAATATTTCACGATCTTTTGACGAAATTCACATCTTTTATGGTACCAGGACAAAATTATTTGTTTTCTCAGGAATTTTGGTGAAATTCGTCATTTTTTTCTCGCTATCTTTCGATGTAATTTGCCGTTTTATCGAATTAATGCTTTTTTTGTTAAATTTGTCGGTTTTTTTTCGTGATTTTCAGAAATTTGTCATATTTTCGCTTTTTTTTCTTTGCAAAAATTACCTGTTTTGCGATCTTTTGATGAAATGTGTCTCTTTTTTTCATCTTTTGACAAAATGTCTTGTTTTCTCACTATCTGTTTACCAATATTTGCGTTTTTGAAGTACCTAGACAAACTTAAAATATTTTCACGATCTTTTGACAAAATTCACATCTTTTATGGTACCAGGATAAAATTATTTGTTTTCTCAGGGATTTTCGGTGAAATTTGTCGTTTTCTTTCTCGCTATCTTTCGATGTAATTTGCCGTTTTATCGAATTTATGCTTTTTTTGTTAAATTTGTCGGTTTTTTTCGTTATTTTCAGAAATTTATCATATTTTCGCCTTTTTTTTTTCTTTGCAAAAATTACCTGTTTTTGCGATTTTTTGATGAAATGTGCCTCTTTTTTTCATCTTTTGACAAAATGTGTTGTTTTCTCACAATCTGTTTACCAATATTTGCGTTTTTTTAAGTACCTGGACAAATTTAAAGTATTTTCAAGATCTTTTGATGAAATTCACATCTTTTATGGTACCAGACAAAATTATTTGTATTCTCGGGGATTTTCGGTGAAATTTGTCATTTTTTCTCACTATCTTTCGATGTAATTTGCTGTTTTATCGAATTTATCCTTTTTTCGTGATTTTTGTTTGCAAAATTGTTGTTCTTTGTTATTTTTTTTAGAAATTTGTCGTTTTTTTCACTATTTTTAGCTAAATTTACCTTTTTTTGCGATTACCTTGATAAATTTTATGTGCTTTTTGAGATCTTTGGGCGAAATTCACGTCTTTTATGATAACTGGATGAAATTCGTCATCTTGAGGTCTTTTGGCAAAGTTTATCATTTTTCTCGAGTTCTTTTGATGAAAGTTGTCGTGTTGTCATGATTTTTCGTTGTAATTTGCCGTTTATTGAAGATCTTTTTGCAAAATTTATCTTTTTTGTGATTATTTGATAAAATTTGCTTTTTTTTCAATCCTTTGACGAAAATTGTTGTTTACTCACAATCATTTGTCGAAAGTTGTTGTTTTCTTACAATATTTTGAATTATTTTTCATAATATGTTTACAAATTTGCCATTTTTTAGGGATTTTTTTTGTCAAAATTTGCCTTTTTTTTTCGAAATTTTTTCATGAAAATTGCCATTTTTTAGACGAAAGAAAGATTTACAATATAGAAAATGCTTTATTGGCCAAGAACGTAAATAAACACTTGGAAATAAAATAACTTACGTAAAGTGAAAAAACCAATGTATTTCGATCATTATAAGATAAGTAAAGAAAAAAAATATAATTATCACAGCATTGCATTAAACAGTGATAGCAAAAATGCAGTCTCTCTGTGTTGTTTTCTCACAATCTGTTTACCAATACTTGCGTTTTTTGATATACCTAGACAAATTTAAAATATTTTCACGATCTTTTGACGAAATTCACATCTTTTATGGTACCAGGACAAAATTATTTGTTTTCTCATGGATTTTCGGTGAAATTTGTCATTTTTTTCTCGCTATCTTTCGATGTAATTTGCCGTTTTATCAAATTTATGCTTTTTTCGTGATTTTTTTTTTTTAATTTGTCGTTTTTTTTTCGTGATTTTCAGAAATTTGTCATATTTTCGCTTTTTTTTCTTTGCAAAAATTACCTGTTTTGCCATCTTTTGATGAAATGTGCCTCTTTTTTTTCATCTTTTGACAAAATGTGTTGTTTTCTCACAATCTGTTTACCAATATTTGCGTTTTTTGAAGTACCTAGACAAATTTAAAATATTTTCACGATCTTTTGACGAAATTCACATCTTTTATGGTACCAGGATAAAATTATTTGTTTTCTCAGGAATTTTCGTTGAAATTTGTCGTTTTTTTTCTCGCTATCTTTCGATGTAATTTGCCGTTTTATCGAATTTATGCTTTTTTTGTTAAATTTGTCGGTTTTTTTCGTTATTTTCAGAAATTTATCATATTTTCGCCTTTTTTTTTTTCTTTGCAAAAATTACCTGTTTTTGCGATTTTTTGATGAAATGTGCCTCTTTTTTTCATCTTTTGACAAAATGTGTTGTTTTCTCACAATCTGTTTACCAATATTTGCGTTTTTTTAAGTACCTGGACAAATTTAAAGTATTTTCAAGATCTTTTGACGAAATTCACATCTTTTATGGTACCAGACAAAATTATTTGTATTCTCGGGGATTTTCGGTGAAATTTGTCATTTTTTCTCACTATCTTTCGATGTAATTTGCTGTTTTATCGAATTTATCCTTTTTTCGTGATTTTTGTTTGCAAAATTGTTGTTCTTTGTTATTTTTTTTAGAAATTTGTCGTTTTTTTTTCACTATTTTTAGCTAAATTTACCTTTTTTGCGATTACCTGGATAAATTTTATGTGCTTTTTGAGATCTTTGGGCGAAATTCACGTCTTTTATGATAACTGGATGAAGTTCGTCATCTTGAGGTCTTTTGGCAAAGTTTATCATTTTTCTCGAGTTCTTTTGATGAAAGTTGTCGTGTTGTCATGATTTTTCGATGTAATTTGCCGTTTATTGAAGATCTTTTTACAAAATTTATCTTTTTTGTGATTATTTGATAAAATTTGCTTTTTTTTCAATCCTTTGACGAAAATTGTTGTTTACTCACAATCATTTGTCGAAAGTTGTTGTTTTCTTACAATATTTTGAATTATTTTTCATAATATGTTTACAAATTTGCCATTTTTTAGGGATTTTTTTTGTCAAAATTTGCCTTTTTTTTCGAAATTTTTTCATGAAAATTGCCATTTTTTAGACGAAAGAAAGATTTACAATATAGAAAATGCTTTATTGGCCAAGAACGTAAATAAACACTTGGAAATAAAATAACTTACGTAAAGTGAAAAAACCAATGTATTTCGATCATTATAAGATAAGTAAAGAAAAAAAATATAATTATCACAGCATTGCATTAAACAGTGATAGCAAAAATGCAGTCTCTCTGTGTTGTTTTCTCACAATCTGTTTACCAATATTTGCGTTTTTTGAAGTACCTAGACAAATTTAAAATATTTTCACGATCTTTTGACGAAATTCACATCTTTTATGGTACCAGGACAAAATTATTTGTTTTCTCATGGATTTTCGGTGAAATTTGTCATTTTTTTCTCGCTATCTTTCGATGTAATTTGCCGTTTTATCAAATTTATGCTTTTTTCGTGATTTTTTTTTTAATTTGTCGTTTTTTTTTTTCGTGATTTTCAGAAATTTGTCATATTTTCGCTTTTTTTTCTTTGCAAAAATTACCTGTTTTGCGATCTTTTGATGAAATGTGCCTCTTTTTTTTCATCTTTTGACAAAATGTGTTGTTTTCTCACAATCTGTTTACCAATATTTGCGTTTTTTGAAGTACCTAGACAAATTTAAAATATTTTCACGATCTTTTGACGAAATTCACATCTTTTATGGTACCAGGACAAAATTATTTGTTTTCTCAGGAATTTTCGTTGAAATTTGTCATTTTTTTCTCTCTATCTTTCGATGTAATTTGCCGTTTTATCGAATTTATGCTTTTTTTTGTTAAATTTGTCGGTTTTTTTCGTTATTTTCAGAAATTTATCATATTTTCGCTTTTTTTTCTTTGCAAAAATTACCTGTTTGGTGATTTTTTGATGAAATGTGCTTCTTTTTTTTATCTTTTGACAAAATGTGTTGTTTTCTCACAATCTGTTTACCAATATTTGCGTTTTTTGAAGTACCTAGACAAATTTAAAGTATTTTCAAGATCTTTTGACGAAAGTCACATCTTTTATGGTACCAGGACAAAATTATTTGCTTTCTTGGGGATTTTCGGTGAAATTTGTCATTTTTTCTCACGATCTTTCGATGTAATTTGCAGTTTTATCGAATTTATCCTTTTTTCGTGATTTTTGTTTGCAAAATTGTTGTTCTTTGTTATTTTTTTCAGAAATTTGTCGTTTTTTTCCACTATTTTTAGCTAAATTTACCTTTTTTTTCGATTATCTGGATAAACTTTATGTGCTTTTTGAGATCTTTGGGCGAAATTCACGTCTTCTATGATAACTGGACGAAGTTCGTCATCTTGAGGTCTTTCGGTAAAATTTATCGTTTTTCTCGAGTTCTTTCGATGCAAGTTGTCGTGTTGTCATGATTTTTCGATGTAAATTGCCGTTTATTGAAGATCTTTTTGCAAAATTTATCTTTTTTGTGATTATTTGATAAAATTTGCTTTTTTTTTTCGATCCTTTGACGAAAATTGTTGTTTACTCACAATCATTTGTCGAAATTTGTTGTTTTCTCACAATATTTTGAATTTTTTTTCATAATATGTTTACAAATTTGCCATTTTTTAGGGATTTTTTTTCAAAATTTGCCTTTTTTTAAATTTTTTCATGAAAATTGCCATTTTTTAGCCTTTTTGACAAAGTTTTGATTTTTGTGCAATACTTTTGCGAAATTTGTTTTATTTGGGATACCTAGACAATTTTTTTTGGAGTTTTTTGACAAATTTTTTAGAGATCTTCTGAAGAAATTTGTTGTTTTTTGCAATCTGTTGACGAAATTTGCTGTTTTATTTTCCCACATCTATTTATAAAATTTCCGGGCGATTTTTTTTTGGGGGGGGAGTATTTTGAAGAAATTTGCTATTTTTTGTAATCATTTGCCAAAATTTGCATTTTTTTATGGTACCTAGACAAACTTTGGTACATAGCAAATGATTTCTAGCATTTTTTAACAGTGTTTTTTTTTGGGGGGGGGGGATATTTTGACGAAATTTGCTATTTTTGTGATTATTTGCCAGAATTTGCGTTTTTTATGGTAACTAGACAAACTTTGGTACATAGCAAATGATTTCTAGCATTTTTTTTAAAAAAACTTTAACAGTTGAAAAATAATCTTCAGACCATTTTCAAGAGTCTGTGACGTGTGTCGCAGCGTTGCACCAATTCTGCTCCCGGGATCATGTCATGTTGGTGTTACGTTGGTAAATGGAAAAGCATATTGAAATTTTTAATAAATATTAAACTTTAAAAAAAAAAATTTTTCTTTAAAAATTTTTTTATAGTGGCAAAATACTTTTTTTTCTTTGATTCTTTCATATTGTTGCCGTCAAGTTTTGACGGGTTTCACCTAGCCAGAATAAATATTACCATTAATTTTTTTAATATGTGAAATTTACATGTATTTTTGATTTATGAAAAGGTAATAGAAAAGTAGTTGAAAATGCAAATGTTTATTTGTTGAATGGGGTGGGTAATGTAACAACAAATTAAACACTGAGAGGATCATTGTTATAGTTGTTGCTAAATGGCAAACTATAAATTCAGTCTTATTTTGCTGCGAAGTTAGTGAAGTATGTATATTTTGTATGAAATGAGTAATGACAGTAATTTATGATTTATTCATGTCATGTACAATTTATTGGTGTTGTATTTGTAAATGGAAAATTATCAAATGAGAGAGATTCTAATTCTATGACAGCATGTTTGAATGTAACTCGGCCAATTGCGGGTTATTTGCCTGGATGTAAAATGCAGGTTTTTCTTTTATTTATTGAAATTTTTGCTGAAGATTAGTCGTTAAAAAATCCTTTAATAGCTGGAAAATACCTTTTTCTTTCTTCGGTGCCATCAAGTTTTGACGGGTTCCATCTAGTAATTTTTAATATAATTATCCTTTATTTTCTGTTTGTAAACCGATTTATAAACAGAAAACCTGGTAATTCTTTCACTTTTCCTAAGAAAGAAGATAATTCTGGGGTTAAAGTGCCAGGTATGACAAAGTTACCACAGTCAACAAACAGACAAGGAACAGCCAGAACATCAGGTCATTATACATTTCTTTTTTATTGCTTTAATATCGCTTACAAATAAATTGTGTGCGATTTTAATGTCTATAAAGATATATAAAATGGTTTGCTAACTATTTTTCTATAATAAATATGCATTGGTGTTATTTTGTCTCCATTTTTCCCAGACGTGTCAAAGTGTATCAATCTACTCCGGGGGTGGGGCACATTGATACAAATTACTTTTTTTGATTTTTTTAAAAATTACATGCAAAAATAATATATAAAACAACGATTGTACATTTTTATAACACACTACACAGGTTTTTCTGACATCACATAGAAAAATAACTTGAAATTTTTGCTTTCTAGACACCAAAAATTTTTTTTGAAAAAAGCTGTATCAATGCCCCCCAGTTCCCCCTACATAAATCTTCTAATAAAGTTTGATCAAAAGTTTTTCTAGATGACTACTTAGTCCAGGCATTTGGTCGAAAATAAATGCAAGTTTTGGTGCAGTTTTTATATTTGGTGCCTTTATGTTTTTGGGCTAGCTGAACAGGAATTTGAAGTTATCCAAACAAATTTTTCCCGGAAAACACTTTTTTTGCCAAAAAACGTGACTTTTCTTTGTTTTTTTTTTCTAAAAAACTTCAAAATTATGCATTTTGCATAAAAGTCCTTAGTACATAAATTAAAAAAGATAAAATTTCCTACATTTTATGTTCTAAAGGGTTTTTTTTCTCTGATCAATGGTTTAGCCGTGACAATCTGTAAAAGTGGATGTGAAATGCAAAAAAATCTGAAAAACGGTAATTACGGCTCTATTCGTGGTTGAAACGTGAAAAACAAACATTCTACGCAAATTTTGACCACTTAATAATACTAAATATAATATTATTGACTATATTTTATAAATCTGATGTGCTTTGTTTCCTTCATATCTAAAAAATAATTAACAAGAAAGAAAAATCATGCGTTAAGCAAAGATTTAATAACACTTTCCAACACTTCATGAAATCTTTGAAAAAACTTCGTTATTTAAGGGAAATAAGGTTACTGTATAAAGCCAAATATGCATTCCTATACTTTTGAGCAGCCCTATATTTGTATTGTGGGTTTATACATATATATACTATATAATGGGAAAATTTAATTCCTCAAGAAGATGTCTAGCAGGTTGAAATTTCTCTTTCAGCAATTTATATTGATAGATGGAAGCATTCTTGAATACTTTTGTTACCTGAGTTATGTACAGCCCTGTAGTTCACCTTAAGTTCTAGTTTCCTTCATAACTAAAAAATAAATAAAAATGAGCATATCTGTGATTAAAATGTTCATTTGGTATTACAAAACACCCAATGAATCAGTGGAAGGGGAAATAGTCATGCCGCAAGGCATCAAATATTAACTATTAAAAAAACTTTTATTTTATATTATTTGTAGTAATAAAAACATCCACTAATACCATACGTCTATTTTCTACTTTGTAGATGTAAGGTGAAAAGTATGGACCCTCAAGTAAAAGAAAGCGAAAATAGTACTTTTTTTGGTTTTTAAGTAAATGTATTTACTAATGTACATAATTATTTATAATTAAATAATAAGTTGTCGTATCAATTGTTAGCAACTTCATTGTAAAATGTAGTCAATCATATAATCTTTAGTATTATTTATAGTCAATCTTTGCATAAAATAGTCAGTTTTCATGTTAAATCTATGTACAATGCCGTAATTCCTGTTTTTTAGAATTTTTTTATTTTCACACCCATTTTTGAACTTTAAGAACTTTAAGAACTAGAGTCTGTGTCAGCTTTTATCAACAAAAGCCTGATTTAGTTATTTTATTTATATTATTTAAAAGCCAAGTTAAAAAAAGCTCTATTATTATTATTATTATTTTCTAATCGAAAATGAAGATTTCGATCACAGATATACTCATTTTAAGAACTTTACAACAAAGTTGAAAAGTGCTTATGCATTCGGTTTGTCAGTCCCTCTGTTCGCGCTCTAACTCTTGTAAATATACTCGGATTGACCAGAAAATTTTGGACGTTATTGATGTTTACCTAGCACGAACCCTATTTTTAATGAAGTGTTTAACATGATTAGTTTATTTGGAGCAAGAGTCAAAAGTTTACCGTTTCATTACAGCCAATGGGAAAAAAATCGTTTCAAATGAAATTTAAAGATGTTACACCCTGTCAAACATATTAAAATTTATATACATTTACGAGGTGCACTAAAATATGCATTCTACAAAATATGCTGAGGAAAAATAGCTATTATTCATTTACAGGGCCACACAAAAGAATTCTATTACATAATGGTAAAGGGAGAATTGTGTGTGACATATTTTAATTATATTAAACTATTTCATATATGATACAATTGATGTATGTCGCTGAGTTTTAATATAAATTTTACTATACAGTCATGCATAATATGAAGTACGTAGCATTTACAGGGACATGCAAAAGATTTCGAATAGTATATTCTTTCCGAAGTTCTGCATATATATCCGATGACGACTGATGGACGGATGAAATGCAGTTTAATTCTAATTTCACTAAATTTATGCACATTTTATGGTGTGTATAAAAGTGATAGTTATATGCATGGCTACCCAAAAGAGCTCGCAAACGTTACTGAATATGAGTGTAAATTACGTAAAGGTAGTTTTTAAAAAGTTATGCATTTTTATGCTGAACTGCATTCAATTTACAAAGAAATGTTTGCAGAATATAGTTAAAATGAAACAGAGGGCCATGCAAAGAATTGGATACACAGACGCGTATGAATGATAATTTCTAAGAATGTGATTTCTGTAATTGTAAGAGTGTTTTAGAATAAAATAAATTTTAGCCTAATACTGACGTGTAATAAAGGTACAAGGTAAACACGGGGCTGAACAAAAGTTTTCAATTATGTTTCCATCTATGAGTATAAACTGCTGCAAGAGAAATTTCAATATGCTACGTGCTAGGCATTTTCTTGAGAAACTAAATTTTCCCATTATATAGTATAAATATATCAACCGACAGAACAAATACATGGCTGTTTAAAAGTATTGAAATACATATTTGGCTATATACAATAGCCTTATTTCTTTAAATAACGAAGTTTTGTTAAAGATTTCATGTTGGAAGTGCTTCATAATCTATGCTTAACGCAAGGATTTTCTGATTTGTTAATTATTTTTTAGCTAAAAAGAACATCAAATTTATAAAATATAGTTAATAATATTAAATTTAGTACTATTAATTGATCAAAATTTGCGTAGAATGGTTGTTTTTCAAGTTTTATCGACGTACTGCGCCGCAAATACGGTTTTTCAGAATTTTTTGCTTTTTACACATTTTTGCGGTACTGTCACGGCTAAACCATTGATCAGAGAAAAAAATCTTTTACTACATAAAATGTAGGACATTTTTCCCTCTTTAATTTAGGTATTGAGATCTTTTATATAAAATGCATATTTCTGAAGTTATGTTAAAAAAACAAAAAAAAGTCACGTTTTAAAAAAAAAAAAAAAAAAAAAAAAAAAAAAAAAAAAAAAAAAAAAGTGTTTTCCGAGATAAATTTTCTTAAATAATTTCAGATTCGTATTCAGCGACCCAAAACACATAAAGGCACCAAATATCAAAACTTGCATTTATTTATCCTTTTTGAGCACCTAATGCCTGGACTAGCTGTGGTTCCCAAATGTTTCCTTCAGTTTTAATTCACCCCTTATTTAAACTGAAGCTTTAATTTTTTTAAATAAATAAATGTTTCTAATAAATAAAGTTTTTAAATGATGTTTCAATTTGTAAGTTTTATTGGGTTTTATGCATGTCATTTTTACCGAACACTGTTATTGCAAGTCTCATTTCTTAATATAAAGACAAACAGTCTCAAAAGTATGCATCGATTTTTAAAATTTTCAAAATTCACAAAAAACAAAACTAGTCGTTGAGGGCCACCGTAATACTTACCCATCATGGATACGTATATATGAAAATAAAACATGTGAAACTATTTATACAATGCATTGCAATTCATAAACAAAATTTAAATATTGTTAATATACATGGTAATGCTATATTAAAGAACTGCTGATGTACCAATTTCGACAAATTATGTAAAACGGCAAACTACTCAAGTAGTACCGAACTGCGTAAAAGAAACATCCTTATAACTCCAAAAATAATAATTCTATTAACTAACAATTAACTGCGTCGGATTAAGCGTCTCATTTCCAATTAAAATATACCTCTGAATTGAAATTTGAATGAAACACAGGGTCATGCAAAATAGAAGAATGTGGAAAATAAGATTACAAATATCTCGGCAACTAATAATCCGATCGACTTCGTTCTATATGCAAAATGTGTGTTATTTTATTGCCTTTTACGTCCATTCCTTAGAACAAAAAAATTCGAAAATTTTTATGTACCTTTCATCAGAACGAATTTTTCGAGAGTCCGAAAAAAATAGTTCCGGATAATCGAGGTTGCTGATATTAAATAGGGTTCGTCCCATTCTTACATACTAACTACATACAAAATTTCAAGTCTCTATCTCAATTTGTTCGGGAGATAGAGCGTTTACAGACAGACAGACGGACGGCAAAAATTTTTTTCTAAAAATATGTTTTTCGGAATCTCCACTATCTAAAACGTGTAAATCCGTCAAAAAAAATTTTCGATTTTCAAAACGATTGCAAGACTTACCCTATACTACGTATGATGGGTAAGTAAAATCTAGATTCTTTAACTATCACATAACTATTTTTAAATTATAGCATGCATATTGATTTCAGAAAGTCAATGTACAACTTGGTGTTGAGGAGGGGAAAATTTGAATAAACAGTTTGTTAATCTATTATTTAGTACATTTTACCTTATTTTCATGGCATTTCTAAATTTAAAATATATTTTCTCAATAAAATCAAATTTTGAGAGAAGCATAAAAGGAAATTTCTTTTTTCAAAAAGTAAATTCATAAGTTTTGATCAAGTGTCGATAAAGTGTCTTCCACGAGCTATGATGCATCTTAGCATCACATATTTATTTCTACAATATCAATCGAGTTTTTAAACGCATGAATTGAAGATAATTGATACAGAGCGACCATTCTTCCATCTCATTTACAAGAAGAGAATTTTACAAAGAAGCAACTTATATTCCAATGTAATCCCAAATTTTCCGTTACTCTAAAAGCATACAATGTTTTAAAAACTTCGGGCAAGTAGATATCTTTGTACAACTTCGTTCTAAAATGTTTTATAACTTTGAATTCTCTTGGCAATTCAGGTCCCTAAATCAACACAACTCTTTTTCAAAATCAAATCTGGAAGAAGAATGACCAGCATTACTCACCGCAAATTGATACAAATCACTTCTTTTGTAACAGTTAAATGAATATCTAACACTACTGTTAAAGTGGTTTCCATTAGCATCACCAACATAATAGTTGCTTGTGCTTTTTTTTAAACGACGACAAAAATTTGCCCTATTACATTAGACAAGAGAGTGAACGTCACCTGATCCGATTAATAACAGAATTCTCTATCCTTTGTTATAGATGAATCCAGGACTTTGGAAAATGATTATGGTCCTACTTTTATTTTGAGATTAGTATTAAACTATAAAGACAAAAGTAAGATAAAATTAACAAAATTATAGAGGTTGAAAAACGAGAAAATTAATATTTTCTATTACAGTCGAAGACCTTTTGTCAAGCAACGCATAAATAAAAGTTGCCCAAGACCAGTGTCATTAATCATTGTTAATCAACGAAAAAAAAAAAGTAATTCATTACTGTGAGTAACAGAGCATGTTACCTGGACTAGATAGCAACATAATTCTATATATTTTTCAAATTTCTTTTCTTCATTTTCTTTTTAGAAAATGAAACATCCCGTTTCTCTTTCGTCTTTCTATGATTTTTCCCTATGTGTAAATGAAATATCCCTTTTTTGTCGCCTCTTCCGACAGAGAAACGGGATGTTTCATTTTCTCTTAGGGAAAAATACGATGATGGACATTGCTTTTCTTATAAATTTTGTAATTTTTTCACTAAAAAATATCACGAGGCCCCACTTCTTTTTCTTTTCCATGTTTTTGTACATATGTTCAACTATTGCGTGGCATATTTTTTTCATTCAATTGTGGCGCTTTTTTTAAATAAACTACTTTAAATATTGCAGATTTTGGAAATTTTGAATATTTAACAGGTTATAGCTACTAACAACAACGTACAGTACTATATCATTTAACTTGTCCTAGTAGTGCACTTTCATATTCTATAAGAAAAACTTCGGGGTATTATAGCTAAAATAAGACATTAAGAGCGGAAAATGGACAAAAAAGTCATTTTGACTGTACTTTGTGGCAACATAACAATGTAAAATAACAATGCCTTATGGAAACAAATAAATTTTAATACGCAGGTAGTGTTGTACAATAAGTTTATGCCAAAAGAATTTTGAGATCTTGTTGCTTGCCAGAGATATACCACTCCAACTGATGGGGATTTCATTTTTCATAAAAATGACATTCACAAACGTGAATGTGTGTTTCTATAGGGAAGAGAAAAAATTTTCAGGGCCTCAAAGTTGCAGATTAATCATTAAATATGATTTACTTCAACATAAAAAATATCAAGGAAATTAAAAAATACAACTATCAAAACATCACTTTTTTGTCTGAATTTCAAAATAAGGGCTCTTAACGGTGATTCCTGCTTTTAATTTCAATTACCATCAATAAACGTCCCATTGAGATAGAAGCAAGAAACACTTTGGCATGGTTGTAACGAAGGAGGTCAAACGTATGGAGTGGCTCATATTTGTCGATACAATTTTATTATTAGAGCCTCGATTCTGAAATTAGTTTGCATGATTTTGTATGTTATTATTTCTGAATCCGAATCTGACACCAACCATAGCTACATGACACCGACTAAGTTGAAAATTGGGAATTACATATAATATTATAAAATCAAATAAGACCCACCATAGGCATTTAATCTTCATTATTCGCCCCATTCCTGTTTTTTATTTATTTATTTATGACTTCATTGTAAATCTGTTGCTTGTAACACCACCTATCGCTCATTTTTATAACCAAAATCGGGAATCATAGCAAAAAACTCCTGACATTATACATGGTTATCCTAAATAAATTCCTTTAACAGAGGTCACTATTTGCAAGTTATTGAGTTTTAAAATCATAGCACATTTTAGGACACCGGTTATATCCGTTGAAATTTCATTTTCCACAATGAATTACGTGCATCAGCTGGGTCTCTTCGTCACTGGAAGTAGTTAAGTAGTTTTTTTTTTTATATATATATACTTTACCGGTATTTTTTCTATATATAGAACTTTTTATTTCAGATTATGTATTAATATTTTTGAATATTTTGAATACTTTTAATATTTTTGAAATAAAACATTTACATTGAAGTTAGAACATTATACGTATATGTAATAAATAAAATAAATAATTCGTCTTTTTGCCCGCCCTGAGTTTATTCTAACGTTTTATGGGAACATACTTTTATTCTCAGTTTCCGTATTGTATTAATATTTTTAACGGCTAAAGTTCTTTTTATTTTATTTTATTTAACTTACCATAATCTATTGATTATTTTCTTAAAAAGAGCTAAAATGTTTCTTGAATGCCAATACCTTATTGCGAAATCTTAAATTCATTACACAAATCCATTTTCCTTTTAAAATTAAAAAAAAACATTTATCGAAACTTTAATTTTGTTTTATTATTTAATTAATCGTCTGCTAGGGATTCATACGCTTTTCGTGTGGGCAAATTACTCTATTACGCGGTTCGTTAAAGAATCCGTACCTCTAGTCACGCCTATCGGCCAGTAGTAGAGAGCGGGTTGGATTATCTTTACGTTGAAAACGATCCTAATGGATCTTTAAAGGCCTTACGTAAAAAGGGGAGGGGCTAGATTAGCTTAGAATTTTAAGAAAGCTATTTTGGCTTTGAAGAGCGTGAGAATGCTATTGACCTTTTAAGTACCGGGATTCCCGTGTCATCTTCGGAATAATTTGGAAAGTTGGTGGTGATGCAGGCTTATAACAAGTTGTCTATTATGAATTTGTGGAGACTGGAGAGATGTGGAATAACTGCTGGAAGTGCTCAAAAAGAATAAAGGATTAAAAACTGATTTCTTGCATTTTTTTCTGGAGAAACTCCCATAGATCACAACTCCATTGCTTCTGACTACGGCCGCTAAACCAACATTGATGAAAAGACAGGTGTTATTCCATTGTAATCGATTTATATTACATATATGGGTGATTCTCAAAATAGGGGACAATTTCAAAAATGAAATCTTAAAAAAATTACTGTTAGCAAAATTTCTGAAAAAAATAGGTGTTGTTAATATAGTGTTAGGTATACTTTATATGTAGTCAGCAGAGCTAAATATTTAAAAATTAACTTAAAAAAATAATTAGTATTTTTTGAGCCATGCTAATGACAAATCAAATTGCATTGAATAAATATATTAAGAAATTTTTATTTTCTTCCTGTTTAAATATTTTTTTCTATATTTATTAGCCTTCCTTTTCAGCAAATGGTTTCCAGTTTTACATATATACATATAAGGAGAATAAAAACATTACTAAAGAACAAACTTTGTTTACATGAGCAACATTCTGGCACTAACAATGTAAAAAGCTATCTTAGTGATTTTCTGACAGATTTAATGAATATTTTAGGGATAATAAATGCAATACCTACATTTATATGTAAAATTAAACTTTATAAAAGATACAATATAAGCAATGGTTACATTTATGCACATATGAGTCTTTAGCATGGACAGAAAAACCATGCTAATGACATTGATATTTGTACATGCTAATGACAAATTTTAATTTAAATAAGATTATGAGCCATAATATAATCACAATGCAATAGTCCTTTCTGGGGCTTTTTAAAACACAAAAGTCCTATGCAAATAAGTAAAATAAAAATTTTAATTATAAAATAAACATGAAAATTATTATCCATTCTAATGACATACAATTGATGTACGCCCCTAATATTCAACTTCTATTCTTAAAATATAATACTTGCTTCTATTTTCAGGCTTGGATAAAATGGCTACTTGTTGCCACGGAGAAACTTTATATTTTCAAACTATTGTCATATGTGAAAATGAAATTTTGATTATAAACCAGCTGTTTTAGTATGACCTTGTTTTGAAAATAGAATATGGAGGACAAACTTTAATTCTTTTTTTATGTACTATAATTTTATTTTTAAAAAGAAATTTATTGGATAAAACCTCTCCTTGATTAATTTAAAGAAAGAATAACATTTGTTTTATTTTATAAACATGATATTAACTCTTGAAAAAGCTAGTATATACAAGGCACAGCTGCTGTGGACATCCATGCTAATGACATTTTGAACATTTATTTTGTTATTTTAAGGTGTTTTTAACTAAAAAGTGAGTAATTCTTGAGTGCAAATAATGAATAATATTAAGACAAACATATCTAAATATAAAAACATGACAGAAAACCTCTCAATTTTTTTTTTTGTATGCCGAAAGACATAAATTGTCCCCTATTTTGAGAATCACCCATATACGGATGTCCAAATACTGGCATAAAGTCACTGTAGTCCAAGAGCCGACAGCACAAAAACCTAAGATATCGAGCACAAGAAAAAAAACTTTTATTTTATGAAAGAGTGGTGATAGGGAGAATCTGATGATCTATGTCTGCCAGAAGTGAAGTGGTGCATAAGCCAAAAATCAATCCCGCCAGTAATTGACTCGAAAGTTTAACATTGTGTTTGCCGTACAATCATTTCTTACCTTTGATTATGTACCTAATATAATGTACAACCTATGAGTAAATCACTACTGGTGTTAATTTTTGGCTCATGCACTACTTCACTTCCGGCAGACAGGGATCATTCGATTTCCCCTATTACCACTCTTCCATAAAATAAAGATTTTTTCTTTTCTTATGCTTGTTACCTTAGATTTTTGTGCTGTCGATTCTTGGACTACTATGTTGACTAAATCCAGTTTGTCGCAGAACTAACGGCTCACCTCGACATTTAATTATGTTGCTCTTTCTGGCGTTGTTTGGATGCGCCTGACCGATAATACTACAAAGCCATCTAATAGCGTTGTCATATCCGTACGACCTTCTGAAAAATGTCTATTAGTATTTCCTTTTAAAATCTAACGTTTTGAATTGTTTTGAAATCGTAGGTTGGTCGATACCACAGTTTTAGCAACATCGGCTTGGTTTGGTACCCGCCGGACTTCTCCATATCGATTACATAACCACGCATTAATTCATCCATTTGGTACGCAATTAAATTTTGATTAATAAAAATTGTCAAAATCTTTACTAGAAACAATAACTTAAAAGAGTCATCCATTCTTACAATCCAACTATTTTGCACTACATGCTTTTCTTGCCCAGCCCTCTGAAACGGCCGATTTGTTTAGTTTAAGAAAACAAATTCTACTGCTCCTAGTCTTCATACTGTTTTTTTATTATGTCTATGAATTTTCAAAGTTTTCCGACAAAAACGTTTTAATAAAACAATAATTTATTGAAATATAAAATATTCTTTTTTTTTTTTACGTCAGTGTAGATTCCCAATTCTAAAATAAATGTGAAGTCACCTGAACATTCATAATTAAACGAAAAAAAAATCAAGAAGCTAAGAAATAGACGATTTAAACTACAATCAATGTCTACTATCATGATTGCAGGCAATTGAGAAGATAACTTTAAGATTTTTATGCTGATATTTCTATTAACGATATAGAATTATTTATTGCAAAATATTCTTTTAATTTAACATCGTTATTGTTATTTTTTTTACGTAAAAATATACTTTCAATTTCATTTTATAAACCTGCGACTTCCTTCTATAATCTTTATATATCATAAAATAACACTATAGACCAGGCATGTCAAACTCGTCTACCACCGCGGGCCAAATTTAGCAATGTAGACAATGCCGGGGGCCACATTATCGAAAACAAAGATGGAGATTAATTTGATGACAATCGCACAAAATGAAAACTGTTCGTAAAAAATACAGCATTGGTTTAGAAAGAAATCAAACAAGCAAACAAAAATATATACAAAAATTTTTAAACTATTCATTGGAAAAAAATTAAAAACGCACACCATGAATTTTTCAATATTTATTTAGTAAAAACAAATTTGTAGGAAAAGTATATCACGAGAGAGAGCACTGTAAAATGTAATAAAAAATAAGTTAAAATAAAAATACAAACAAGCTTAAACACATATTGAACATTTTAAAATTTAAATCGCAATCAAAATTATACAAAAATGTGTTAGTAATTTTGCAATCCTAATATTTGCATTTTCTTATGTTGTAATTGCTACTTTTTATAAAACCAATCATTGGTAGAACACAATTATTTACAATATAATATTATGAAAAATAAATCATAATTGGTTAAAATATATTAGCTATGGGCATTGATCCGGCATAGAAATAATTTCCAGACTCTCCTCATTTATTTTTAAGTACATATTGTGTCTGCGAAAGAAAAAAAAACTGCCCACAGAGTAAAATTTTTTGCAATTATATTTTTCAAGAATAGAACTATTAGAAAAAAAATATATATAAAGCTTTTATATATTTTTTTCAGATTAAGCTATGCTCTTCTTAACTTTCTTGTGTATAACTTTTGCATACCCTATCTCCTGGAAACAAAATTTTAAAATGAATTAGATTTGATCATATTCAAGACAGTATGTTTGTATCATTTATGCCACAGTGGTGTTGAATCGATGTTGTTTTCATCTCCTATACCAAACCGTAAAAAATATTTCTTACAAAATAACAACCATTAATTAAAAATTTTAAACTTTTCTTTATTTAATTGCGGATCATTAAATTTAAGGTATGTCAATATCTGCCATTAAATATAATGTTGATTAATATTTTAAAATAATGGTAGATATTTTGAATAAAATCATTCCCCAATTTTGCCACGCTGTAAGATTTGCAATGCAAAGTGTATTTTCTGCATCTACTAAGAACGGAATCAAATATACGAAAATGCCAAAGGCTTGGCGGGCCACAGAGAAGTTCCTGGCGGGCCAATTGTGGCCCGTGGGGCACGTGTTTGACATGCCTGCTATAGACCATTGTTACCACTGCATTATAAATCAAATATACTCTGCAGAATACATATTGGAATAGTACAGATTTTTTTTCCATCAAACGACAATACAATTATGACAGGTAGAATTTATGGTGAAGGTTATCGTTGCCTTCTCGGGTCTATTCCAAAATCCTTTTGCTCTCATATTCACCAATTACTTCAACCCCGACTTATGCCGAAAACCTTGGTCGAATGCTCAACCGGTATTCGCCTTTAAACTTGTTTGGATGTCTCCATGATAATGTCCAATCAAATGTTATCATGAATTTCATTTGAACGTTCGACCGAGGATTTCTAGGTTGCGGTAAGTGGTGTATACGAGCATTAGAATCAAATGTGCTTTTCATTGCTAACAGAAATGTGTTGATTTCTGTTGTTTTAAACAGTTAGAAAATATTGATATTTAAATGGTAATTTAAAAAAAAAATAAGAATATTGATAAGCGTAAATAAACTACTGTCCCCTGTACCGCATTTTGATAATACATAATTCATAAAGAAATCTTTTCATGCTGATTTTGTTTAATGGCGTTTTAAATTTTTTACAGTTACAAAAAAATATTAGTTTTTTTAAAAAATAAACAAACGTATGACCATTTTACTTTTAATTGTAAATCTAGTTGATCATGAAACAAAATTGAAATCACTATCATAGATGGCTAAACGAGACATACTGGGCAAAGTACATATTGGAAGAATACAGTATTTAAATCCAATGGAAATCATTTTTTACAACAACATTTTTATTGTGAAAACGTTACTTCATTGGTCCATTCGAAAATCACTTTTAAAGTTAAATGTGTATATAATTATCAACAGTATTGTTCTACTTACTAATTTTATTTCGGAAATTTTCCTATTTAAATGGCAAAATTCAAGAAATTAAGAAAATTGATATGCCTCTGTATCATCATTATAACAAACGGCTGATAAAACAATCTTAAGGTTTTCATGTTGATTTTGTTTAACGATGTTAAAATTATTTACAGTTAAATATTTTTTATTAATTTTTGATTAAACAAATTTATGCCTTAAGTTTGATTATAAGTATTTTGGATCATGAGACCAAATTATAAATCATTGTCAGAGTTTATAATGAAAACAATTGGTAGAATACATATTGAAAAAATACTTTCTTTCTCCATCCAACAAAAATACATTTTTTACGGAAATGTTTTTAAGGCGAAAGATTTTGATACCTCACTAGTTCATTTCAAAGTCAGTTTTAAAGTTTAAATGTATATTTAATTGTCAACAGGAGCATGATAGTTACTAATTTTATCAATAAACAATACAGGGGAAATTTTTACATTTAAATGGAAAAATTCAAGAAATTAAGAAAATTGATAAGCTTTGATGACAAATGTTGATGAAACAATTTTAAGATTTTAAAGGTGTTTTTGTTTAATGATGTAAAATATGTACATTTAAAAAAAGTATTAAAATTTTTAATAAACAAATTAAGGATCTTTTAACGTTGTAAATATGGAAACGAATTGTAGATCTCTATCAAAGATTGGCAAATCAGATATACTCAGTAAAGCACATATTGGACTAGTACAAATTTATTTCCATCCAACAGAAACACGCTTTATACAGGAAGATTTTTGTGGCGAAAATTAGCGTCGCCTCACTGGTTCATTCCAAAGTCACCTTCAAAGTTTAAGGTGTATTTAATTGTCAATAGTAGCGTGGTAGTTACTAATGTTATCAGTACTGGAAACATCTTATTTAAATGACAAAATTCAAGAAATTCAGAAAATTTATATGTCTCTGTCAGCTTTTGGTGACAAACATTGATAAAGCAGTTTTACAATTTTCATGATGTTTAAAAATGTATATATATATAAAAAAAAGTTTAAAAATATAGTAAAATTTTTAATAAATAAATTTATAACTTTTAAACTTTGTAAATCTGGTCGATCGTGAGACAAATTGTAGATCACTGTCACAGATTGGTCTATCAGATATACTCGGTAGAGCATATATTGGAAGAGTACGGATTTTTTCCATCCGTAATCAAGAAACTAAAAAAAAATTAGTATAACTCTGTCGGCTTTTTATGACAGACGAAATTTTAAAATTTTCGCGGTGTTTTTATTCGATGGTGTAGAAAAAAATATTTACAGTTAAAAAAAAGTTTTAAAATTTTTAATAAATAAATGTGTAACCTTTTAATTTTGTAAATCTGGTTGATCATGAGACATAGATCATCGTCACAGATTGGTAAATCAGACATACTCGGAAGAGCAGCTATTGAAAGAATACGGATTTTTTCCATCCATGCTTTTTTTCCAAAAAGATTTTTATGGCAAAAATTAGCGTCGTCACTGGTCCATTCCAAAGTTATCTTCAAAATTAAATGTACATTTAGTTGTCGACATTACTTTGTTGATTCCTAACATTTTTACTGATGGGGAAAGATTCATATTTAAATAGCAAAATTTAAGAAATGAAGAAACTTCATAAATATTATCAAAAACTGTCCCTGTCGCATTTAATGAAAGGCGGTTGATAAAGCAATTTTAAGATTTTCATGCTGATTTTGTTACGATGATAAAGTTATTTACAGTTTTAAAAATATTATAAACATTTTAAAGGAAGAAATTTATAATATTTTAACTTGTAGATTTTAACTAGTTGATCATGAGACAAAATCATAGATTAATCTCAGAGATTGGTAAATCAGATCTTCTCGGTTAAGTACATGCAGAATGAGTAGTGTTCGTTCCATCCAATGAAAATACGCTTTGAACAATACTATTTTTATGGTGAAAGGTTTGCTTCACTGGTCCAATCCAAAATCCCTTTTAAATTTAAATTTGTATTTAACTGTCAACAGTAATGTGTTGATCACTAGCATTTTCCATTCCTGGAAAATTTTTATCTTTACAAAAAAATCTTATCTTAGCTTTATCTTAGCAAAATTAAAAAAATTAAGAAAAATAATAAATACTCTTAAACCACTCTCTCTGTCCCAACCAGTTGATAAAAAAATCTTGCCAGTTTTGTTTAATGATGTCAAAATATATACATATATTTAGAGTGAAAACAATTCCATTAAAATTTTCAATGAGCAAAATCATAACAATTTTGCTTACCAGATTTATAATCAAAGCTAAAAGACTTTAATTGTAAATCTGATAGGGAAAAATCGTAGATCACTGTCACAGATTGGTAAATCAGATATACTCGGTAGAACACATATTGCAAGAGTACGGATTTTTTCCATTCAACGAAAACACGCTTTTTGCAAGAAGATTTTTATGGCGAAAATTAGCGTCGCCTCACTGGTCCATTCCAAAGTCACCTTCAAAGTTAAAGGTGCATTTAATTGTCGACAGTAGTGTGTTGATTGCTAACGTTTTCAATGCTGGGAAATAGATGCTGCAGAACCTGTAACCAAACCAAAGAAACGAAAAAAATGGGAGAGGGGGATAAAATAAAATATGAACACTATTTTCTCTCTACTTTTTTTTTTTACGATCCTGAGTAAACGGCGCATGTAAAAGGGGGGAGGACTTGGGTTGAAAGGGTTTAAAATAATCCCGTAATCGTCATGAATAGCTGCTGGTGTTTTTGTCAGCTGTTCCGGACTCATTTTGACAGATGTTCCAGCGACGATTATGGATAGCGAGCTTGGTTCCTTATATACACCGAGACACCGAGAAAAAGATAGATCGTTTTATGGAGATGAGGTTTTGCTCTTTTTTGGACTCAAAGAAAGATGCGGATTTCCTAAAATTTCAACAGCCGTGTTTGTTTCAGCCTGGAAAAAAAATAAAAAGTTTTTCTCGCCTCTAAAACCTATTTTTGCACAAATGACTCACAATTTGTAGTTAAAAAAATTGCGAAAAGTTTTTCAGGGATCTCTTTTTTTCAATAATTAAAAAAAAGAACATTTTTATGGAAAAAAAAAAAAAAAGTATATAAAGATGAAAATGTCCTACCACAATTTTTTTAACAGTTTCTACCCTTCATTTAGCATTAAACATACCAAGATTTTTTTTTTTTGAAAATTATGAAAATATTTCACACCAGAATTTGTAATTAAAATATGAAAGAAACAGAAATCCTTATAAAATCGACTGAAGGGTTTATTTCAGTTTCAAAAATAAATAAATTAATAAATGACTAAAGTAAAGAAAGGAAAAAAATAAAGAAAAAATAAAATTCTTCTTTCCTCTTAAACCTATTTTTACTCAAATGACTCACAATTTTTAGTTTAAAAAATTTACGAAAAAGTTTTTCAGAGATCTCTCTATGCTTAAATGTAAAAAAAGAACATTTTCATTAAAAAAAAAAAAAAAAAAAAAAAAAAAAAAGAATATAAAATAGGAACTTTTGAAACAATTTTTTTCATTTATATAACAGTAAATATACCAAGAATTGTTTTATAGTTATATGAAGAAATTTCACACCAGAATTTTGTTAAAAATTATGAAAGAAAATAAAATCCTTCTTATAAACTTAGCAACAGTGTTTATTTCAGCGTGGGAAAAGATAAAGAAAGAAAGGTCTTCTGTCCCGCAAAATATATTTTCACTCAAATGGTCACAATTTTTAGCTCAAAATAATTTGCGATAACATTTTTCAAAAACCTCACTACTGTAAAGAGAGCGAAAAAAAAAGAAGAACATTTCAATTTTTAAAAATTACATGTAACCTAGTATGCGTATGGTTCTACCTGAATTGTTAATGGAATATTTTGCTTTGCGTATGGTTCTACCTGAATTGTTAATGGAATATTTTGCTTTATACAATACCTAACATATTAGTAATTTTACTCAAGTGAAAAAAAAAATCACAGTAGAATTTTTATTTAAAATAATGAAAAAAGATATATATCCATTTCCAATCATTTTAATAGCGGTGTTTGTTTTTCATCTTGGAAAAAAAACATAAAAGATCTTCTTTTCTTTAAAATCTAATTTTACTCAAACCAGAAAGACAAATTTTAATTAAAAAAATTGCGAAAGTTTATCAGTGGCTTCTATTCTTAATTTTTTTTTTTTTTTAATGAACATTTTGATTTAAAATAAATACATGTAGTATGGCGTCGCTTTATTTAACACTAAACATTATGACAGTTTTAATCAATCCACACTAGAAGTTTCATTTGAATCTATCGGAGAAAGATACTGATTCCCTAAAATTTTTAAACAGCTATGTCTATTTCAGTGCAGAACGAATTAAATAGAGATCTTCTCTCCTTTAAAATCTTTATTTTTTTTATTCAAATGACTCACAATTCTTATTTAAAAATAATTAGCAGGAATAAAATGAGCAGTTTTCTTATTTTTTTAAATACTAGCCGCCCTTGGTGACCAGTTTGGTCTCCTATAAATTTATCGTAAACATTGCATCATAATACGTTTATTCATAATTTAATTTTACCTCCTCAGTTGTGTGCCAAATCAGAAAATTCTACTAGAAAATTCAAAAACTCGGTATTTTGATAAAGGTGAGAATTCGCCAAACAACCTTCCCGTGGCATTTTTTCGTATTTCATTAATTTCATTTAAAATATCGCCCTTTCACTCATTTCATTTATAATGCATAGCTTTAATTTTAAACTGAAATGTTTAAAATTCATAACTTGTATTTTTGTTAAAATAGCAGAAAACTAAAAATAATAATATTTTAAAACTCCGTAATTGCAGCGAAAGAAAAAAATGTAAATAAATCAGGTTTACCTTGGTCTAAATCTTTTTTAATTAATTTTACACAATAATCGACGATTTGCGCTTCATTCAGATGTTGCCATTGAACAATTAACAAATAATCGTAATCGTAACAAATAAAATCGTAACAATAAAATAATCGTAACAAATAACAAATAAAGTTTAGGGTCCAAAAATTCAAATGATTATAAAATACAGAAAAATTGGTCGATTCGTTTGCGATTTTCACTAAAACTATTCTTTACGTCAGTATTGTCTTGAAAATAAATTATAAAGATACATTTTAAAAAATGCCGATAGAGGGCGCTTTAGACTTCGGAGTAACGAACAACTATTTTTTACCGTTATTTTTTGAGCCTCATTAATTTTTTTTACAAGCTTAGACATAAATTTAAATTTTGAGCTCAGAATCTAAATAGTTGAGAGTCGTTAAGTAGCGCAAACTGAACTGTGGGGGAAGGTCTAAAAATTCAAATGATTATAAAAACAGAAAAATTGGTCGATTCGTTTCCGGTTGTCACTAAAACTATTCTTTATGTCACTATTATCTTGAAAATAAATTATAAAGATAAAATTCAAAAATTGCCGATAGAGGGCGCTTTAGACTTTGGAGTAACGTACAGCTATCTTTTATTGTTATCTTTTGCATCTCATACAATTTTTTTAGAAGCTTAGAAATGAACTTAAATTTTGAGATGAAAATCTGAATCGTTGGGAGTGGTTAAGTAGTGCAAACTGAACTGTGTTGAATGGGGGTGGAGAGTTTCAAATTTCAAATGATTATAAAAATCGGAAAAATTGGTCGATTCGTTTGCGGTTTTCGCTAAAACTATTCTTTATGTCAATATTTCCTTGAAAATAAATTTTAAAGATAAATTAAAAAAATTTCCGTTAGAGGGCGCCTTAAACTTTAGAGTAACTGACAACTATTTTTAACGGTTACTTTTTGTATCTGATTAAATGCTTGCAAAAGCTTAGACTTTGATTTTGAGCCCAAATTCTAAAACGATGGGAGGGGTTAAGAAGCGCAAACTGAACTGTGTTCAGGAGTTGAAATGTTACCCTCCCCACCCCAGGAACATAGTTCCATTTTCCGATACTGAATTACTCAAAACGATGCAGATTTTGAGCTCAAAATTTAAGTTTGAACTTATACAAGCATTTAATTAGATATAAAAAGAACAACGGTTAAAAATAGTTGTTGGTTACTCTAAAGTTTAAGGCGCACTCTGACGGAATTTTTTGGAAGATATCTTTAAAATTTATTTTCGAGGAAATAGGGACATAAAGAATAGTTTCAGCGAAAACCGCAAAAGAATCGACCAATTTTTCCGTTTTTTATAATAATTTGAAATTTGAACCTCCCCACCCCCATTTAACACAGTTCAGTTTGCGCTACTTAACCATTTCCAACGATTTAGATTTTGAGCTCAAAATTTAAGTTTATGCCTAAGCTTCTATAAAAAATTAATGATATGCAAAAAATAACGGTAAAAAGTAGTTGTTCGTTACTCCAAAGTCTAAAGCGCCCTCTATCGGCATTTTTTGAAATTTATCTTTGTAATTCATTTTCAAGACAATACTGACATAAAGAAAATTTTTAGTGAAAACCACAAACGAATCGACCACTTTTTCTGTATTTTATAATCATTTGAATTTTTGGACCCTAAACTTTAATGGCGCCTATCTCCTTCGGAAGACGTTTGGGACCCTTAGTTTCCTATTTAATATTGTTTGTCTTGATGTGTACCATCATCACTTAAAGTTTGTACCATGAATTTAGAAACACCCTGTATAGATTAGATACTATAGCAGACATAGAATTCTATCACAAATTTTAATAGATTTTTTTTGTACTTTTGTTAACGTTAAACATACTCAAATTTTATAAAATGTGGACCTCCATTTTTTTTCACAGAAAAATTAAACTGTTTTATTTAATTTTTATTTATTTATTTATTTATTTGCATTTTTTTCTTCATTTATATAGAGCTGAATGCTTTTTTTCTTTGGAATAAAACAAATGGACGGCGGCACTGATACCTATTTTCTCATAAAACAAACATTTGCAAAATGGCTTCAAGTGGGAGAGTAAGAAGAGAGTACCAAGAGAGTAAGAATTTTTCTTAATTATTTAATTTATACTCTTTATCAAAACAAAAAAAAAAAAAAAAAAATTGTGGATTTGTAGAACAATTACATTTTTAAAGCCCTCCATTTTTTTTCTTTTTTTTTTGCGAGAACTTAAATTATTGATAGCTAAACTGATATTTTAAGGGTACTAGTCATTTTATATCCATATTTGTGAAACTAAATTACCAATTTCTTATTCTAAAGTATCAATTTCAGAAAAAGGGCTCTGTCTTTCATTCATGTTCTCATTTTGTTTGTGCAAATTCAAAGAATGCGTATTTGTAGTGTTATTTTAACTCCAGCTCTTAAAAAGTTAATGCTGAAATCATTATTGACTATCCTTACGAAGATATATACAATAACGATTAAAACAAGTTGGAAATTGCACGTGAACCGTAGCAAATGAGGTGCGTTCGTACTATAACGAAGTTTTAAAAATATTACTCTCATATATCAATCTCATAAAATTGTAAATAGTGAATTACAATTAAAACGCTCATCAAACAATTTTCTCCCTATACTCATTATGTAATGGAATACTTTTGTGTGGCCTTGTAAATCGATAACAAATATTCTTTGCACCACAAATTATGTAAAATGTATATTATAATATGTACTTTATAGTTGCATATCAATTTTATTAAGTTCGAATGAGTGTAACACCATTAAAATGCATTTGAAACATTTTTCCCCATTGATCGTAATGTAACGGAATACTTTTGTTTGTCCCTGTAATTGATCTATGCATCCGATTTTCATAAAACATGAAATGACTCGACAAAATTATGTAATAATTATGTATTTTAAATTTCAAACGATTCGGTTGAGTAGTTTTTGAGTTGTTATTTGCGGACAGACGGACGGACGGACTTACTGAAGGACCACTATAGGTGCTACGTATTTACATAATTACGAACGCACCTAAAAATGACAATCGACATTTCCTGAAAAGCAGTTTTCAGTTTATAATTAACCACTTAACTGATCAATATTTTTGAAAAAACTTTCAAATAATGTCTATTTTTTTTTTTTTTTTCATGTCTTTTTAAAAATTCTTAATCTTTTATCACCGGTTTTTCCAAACAGATGTTTTTGCCTAATAGAATCAGAAAAATGCTCGGATTAAACAATGCAAAATTTACAATACCAATTTGCTGGCGAGAATAGTAAATCATGTTTGGAATATGGATGCTCATACGTGATGCGAGCAAATTATGATTTGCAAAAACACGTTGCCCACATGACGTTCGGGCAAGTCAGGGAGGAGGTTAAATTACAAAATACAAATTATGAACTACACATGAAAACATTTGAATACAATGATCTTTCTAACAATATAGATAGAAAGAATTATAATTATGATTTTCACAATTGCACCATAAATTATTCTAAACATATGTACTAAAATAAATACAGATTACTAAACGGTATCCTGAAACAATATATTTAAAATACGCTTAAAGATTATCAACGTTTCGTATCGCTTCTGCGAACGTCGTCATATAATTTAAAGTTTCAAACATAAACATATACGTCGAAGAGTCCACAAGCATACTTGAGTTAAAAGTGCGTAAACTTGCTTTTTAATATATTATAGCATATTATGCCAGTTTTTATGAATGGTATATGACAAATGATCGTTACAAGCGCGTGGGCCGAGCTTAATGATCGTAATTTCGTAATGGACTGAAAAATTTTATTAAGATATGGATTCTTGCATCGAATTATAGTTTTAGCTTCATCAAAATTAATTTTGCTCTCTTCATTTGAAAAATATTATCTTGAGGGGTTTTCTCAGTTTTGATTGTACAATATCTCTTATGTGCTCTTTGAAAATTTTCGTTCAGCTTCACCAATGTATACTAATCTTTCGTTATTTGCGAGAATAACTGCATAAACTCCTGCCATTTGATGATTATGAATTTTATTAATAGACTGAAATACTGAAATGCAGCAATTTTATGTTTAAAAGACATCACAAAAAAGTATCGCTGTATTTTCTTTTAAAGGTTTTCGGTACACAGATAATGTGAAATGATTACTGTTCCGGTTAAGCTGAACATTTAGAAAAGGCAAAGCTGAGTTTTGTTCTATTTCTAATGTAAACTTAATACTGTTACTTAACTTATCGACATTCTGAAGAAAAATCTATAAATCAGGTAATATGTGAGTCCATAAGATGAAAACTTCATCAACATATCTGAACCAACATATCGGTTTCTGTTTAAATGAATTGAAAATTCTCTCCTCCAAGGGTCTAAGTGCAAATTCTGCAAATAAACCGGATACAGGTGAGTCTATTAGTGCTCCATGAAGTTGTCTGCAAATAACACCATTGAATATGAAAATACAGTGCTCAGCAAAAGTTTAGACACTGGTGATATTTAACCTTTAAATAAAAAATACATAAAAGGTACATAAAACATTTTGTTCATAAGTAAACTGTCAACGCCCTGTTTCACATTGTGGTTTTATGTAGGTTTAAGTGCCTATGAAAAAAAACGCAGGAAAAAATACATGAGTTATAAATTGAAATTTCTGCCTTAAAATGTCAAATTGCACTCTGATGGGGCGTACTCCCCACGTTGGGAACCACCAGTAGAGTAAATTGGAATGAAATTGTATTTGATATTCGTTTGCTCTTTTTCACGAGGATGTGCGTTTCGGCTGAAGATTTTTCATATTTATATAAAGGTAGTTGCAAGGATTTTCATTTGATCTTTTGCACGAGGTGTTCTTTCAACTGAAGCTTTTCCCAATTCAGTATCGAATTATTTGCAATGAAGATGCAACTGATTTTCATTTACTTTTTCGCATGAGGTCTTTCATTGGAAAGTTGAAATCGGATTGATTCTTTTCATAACTTAAGATGAAACATTGAGTAACACTTCAATGAACTAAAGTTATATTAATCAGTTAAATAAGTTTCTTCGATTAGATAAATTTCGGATCTTACGAATAACGAATTTGAGTTTTCTAAACAAGTTCAACTTCTTCCTTGCAAATTTTTAAAACTTATTTAATTTGAATTATTTCAGAAACACACATGAACTATGTCATTTACATTTTTGCATGAAGAGGTCTTTGAAATAGAGGCATTCTAATTTGGTATGGAATTAGTCTGCCTAAAATCCAAAATATTACGTTCATTCCCCGATATAAAAATAATATTGTGAAACAATGCATGACAATTCGGCTAGATTAAATTAAGGACCACAAAAGTAAATAACTTTTGAAACATATTCAACTTCTTAATTGCAAACTCTTAGAGAAGCTCATTTATTTGGACTCTTATTTCGGGAAAAATCATAAACTGTCAATTAGTTTTTTACATGATGTTTTTCTAATTTAGTATCGAATTATTCTCACTTTAATTTAACATATATTTACTGTTATTACATTCATTCCACGACACAAAATAACATTATATAACCTGTGGAAATTCGGCTAAAATAAATTTCGGACTCCAAGAGCAAATAGTTTTCTAAGTAACCTCAACGTCTTTATTGCAAATTTTAAAAGAAATTTATTAATTTGGACTCTTTTTTTTTTTTCAGAAAAAGCTGTAAATTGTTATTTACATTTTTGCATGAAGAGTCCTTTAAACTCCAGGCTTTCTAATTTAGTATAAAAAAATATTGCATTTAAATTTAATGTTCTTCTATTATAGTTTCATTCATTCCGCAATATAAAATGAAAGAAAATTGACTAAGATATGCTTTGCACTTAAGAACAAACATTTTTAAAAGCAGGTTTAACTTCTTTAATCCAAATTCTTAGAGAATTTTATTCATTTAGTCACTTATTTAGCGAAAGTCATTAACTGTCACTTGCTGTTTTGTATGATGAGGAATTTTGAGCTCGAAACTTTCCAATTCAATATCGAATTATCTCTTAAAATTAAGGTGCTTCTATTTCTATTGTAATTAAATTCACTCGACAATAAAAGTAAAACATCGTGCAGCATTTTATAAGATTTCATTGAAGACCAATTTAGTACCCTAACAGCAAATAGTTTTCTAAGTAGGCTCGACTTCTCACAGAATTTAATTCATTTGGATTTTTTTTTTTTTTTTTTTTTTTTTTTTTTTTTTTTTAATCATGAACTGTCATTTACTTTTTTGCATGAAAAGGTCTTTGAACTCTAGGCTTTTAATTCAGTATCGAAGTATTCTCACTTAACTTTAACATACTTATCTAAAGTAGTTATATTCATTCCCCAATATAAAACGAAACATTGTGTAATATTCTGTGGGAATCCAGCTAAAATAAATTTTGGACGTTAGGAACAAAGAATTTATCTAAGCAGATTATTTTTTTATTGCATCTTATTCGTTTGAGTATTTATTTAAAGAAAAATCCCAGGTAAATGTCCTCACTGATCGCTATATAAAACAATCCCATGTCAAAAGGCATAAAAAAACGATAAATCAAATGTGGATTGAGGCGGAATTCCCGGCTAACCCCCCAAAGCGTCCAAGAGAAAGTAAACAAACGTCTGAAAGTCAACGAGGGAGACTGTTTCTTCAGCAAGCATCCTTTCGAAAAAAGAGAGAGTGGTTTCCTTTTCTCAAGAGGTCCATCTTCCTCCCTGAGATCACTCCATAATGGAAGAATGGAGAACAATCTTACCTGCGAGGACAATGATTGCTGAAGGGCTCTCCCGTCGTGATTCCTACAAATCTTGACGATAACTTGTCCATCAAATGCAGAAGTACTCCGGGTACATTTTCAAATGCGCATGGGACAGATTTCTTTTATCACCGAAATACTACTACTTCCATTCTTTAAGATTTCGCTATTTCACTGAAATCGGCTTTTTCATAATCAATCGTGTTCTCAAATATTTGCTTAGCTGCTGGTTGTTTTTTACTGATTCTACTATTCAATGAGATTATAAAATTTACATTCATTGTGCATTGCTGATGTAGCATGTATGACAAAAATTTTATATCAATGATAAAGAAAATTTAAAAACTTACAAACGTCTGAAAGTGGACGAGAGATCATTTTCTTCAGCAAGCATTTTTCTTTTTTCTTTTTTTTTTTTTTTTTTTTTTTGAATAACAGAAAGCGTCTGTCAGAAATCCAACTTGATCCCTAAAGTCTCTTCATAAAGATAGAATGAAGAACAAGCTCATTATGGTCTGACAATGATTTCTGAAGAGCTCTCCTGTCGTAGCTCTTAGAAATTTTGACTATAACTTGACTATCAAATGCAGAAGGACTTCGGGTGCGTTTTCAAATGCGCACGGGATTTAATTATTTTCCTTTATTTATTTATTTATTGATTGATTTTACAACATCGAAATTCCATTTCTTCCATTCTTTAAGATATCGTTGTTTTACTGAAATCGGCTATTTTACTGTATTTTAGTTGCATTTCAGTCATGTTCTCTTGATTAAATATTTGTTCAGTTACTAATTGCTTTGTTATGTATTCTGTGGCTAAAAGATGATTATTATAACATGCAATTTTCTTGTACGTTACTGATTATGTAGCATCTATGACAAAAATTCAAAGAAACTATAAAGAAGATAAAAAACCTTACAAATGCGTCAGAACGTCAGAAAGTAAAGGATTGAGATTAAAACCATGATCCTTTCGAAAAAAACAGAGCGGTTTTTTCTGCCCGAGAAGTCCATCTTCCTCTCTCATCTATGACAAATCACTCCATTTTGAAAATATGCAGAAAAAGTTTTCCGAAGAGGACAATGGTTGCTGCAGCATTCTCCCGTTTTGGTTTCTAAAACCGCAATTTTGATTTCTTGATATTATTTTCCATACCGTTTAGAAAATCCAGTTTTTGTGTTCTTAGGATTAAATATTCAATGTTATGATTGCGGACGAATTCCGGTGACTTTGAATCGTAGATTATTCTTCAGTGATTCTATACAGAATCGTAACACTCTAAACTTATACAATAAAATCTTTCCAGGCAGGACAGTGACTTCTAAAGAGCATTTTTTTCATGCTCTTTACAAATTTTGACTAAAATGGTCCTTCAAATGCAAAAGTATTCCAAGTACATTTTCAAACACGCATGAAACGCATTTTTTTCATCGAAATCCCAAATTTTCTCTCCATTAAGATATATTTGTTTCACTGAATTTGGTATCTTCATAGTCAGTCGTACAATCGTGTTCCTGCCATTCAGCATTTGCTCAGGTGATAACTATTTTGTGACTTATCTGAATTGCCATAGGAAAGCATTATTCCGAAAAATAAAATATTCTATATTTTCCGAACGAAAGACCCAAATGTAACAAAGAACTATACAGCTAAATCCGAGTACCTCACCAATATACCCACTAAATTTTAAGTAAATCGGATGCTTTTTTACGGCAGTTTTTGCGGAACAGACAGACGGAAACCAAATAAATTTCGTGTCTCCACAGTAAGCCATCACTGACGTTTCGACAATTATTTCACTGAAATCGTTGCTTTGTGGTCAGTCATATTCTTCCGATTAAACATTTTCTCAAGTGCTAATTGCTTTCTGACATATCTGACGATTAAAACTTTCAGGGGCCATGTACTTCTTAAAATGTTGAAATAATTGATTGACACCAGTGTTTACACGAAAATTTATTTTTAAAGAAGTAAAAGTATATTTTCATGTACTTGAGAAAAGTGAAATTTTTATTGAAAAATTCTGGTGTCAATGTAGGGAATCGCCGCCAAATGATAATACCGACCGTGATAATACCGCCAAAATTAAGAATTGGTGTCCCGCACTGCTGATTTCGTAACAAGGTATGATCAGACAGAATGAAAATGTACTGATAGGTGCTTTAATGTGCCAAAATTTCAGATTCGCTAAATTCAAAATTCACCAGATGCTGCGACACTGCCAGGTACATTGAATAAACTTTTTGTCTTATTTGGATTTTAGTTAATATCACCCTGTCCAGTGATAAAATTACAATTTTGATGAATTATTGAGTTTATGATCTTAGAAAAAAAAAACTGTTGGGCAGCGATTCCCTGATTAAATTGTCCTCCTTGACCAATATCACTGTTTTGTGTTTTCATCGTCTTGATTAACGGTTGAAAATACTCTAATTAGTTAAGTCAAAGAAAACTTTATAAAATTAAGGATGAAAGTGTATGTGGACCCCCCTCACGGCAGGCTACGCCACTGATTATAATCACCAAAAAAATATATCATTTAACGAGAATTTTGAATCGTAATCTAGCCAAACAACCGTTAATTAATGTATCAAAATTTTAACCACAAATATGGGCCTTAAAATGCCCTTGATATATCTGTGCTTTTGAATATGAAGAATACACGTTGTTAACCCTTTCAAATCGTGTTGAATATCAATAGTGCATGTCTTTTCATTGAGTATTATTTTGTCTTAACAATTACTTAGTTACTTTCGACATATAGAAATGAAGTATATGTCATGCCTTTCTTATTATGATTTCATTTATCTTTTGGCATTTGATAATAGTAATAATAATAAAAGTTTACTTATTTCTGTGTGCACCATTGTCTATTCCTTTATTTTATGCACATATTTCACTTTTTAAATTTTAAGTATAAGTTACTTTTAGGAACCAGTCATCTATGATAAAGCGCAAGAAACATTAGAAAATTGTAATACCCTACCAAATCCTGTGTAATATATCATTTTCCAAACGTCTTCGAAAACTCTACCTATTATCATTTAAGTATAAATTGAATAGTTTATAAAATAATTACATTCGTTAGATTTCAGACAATGGGGTAATCTTTAAACTTCAGTAATTCTATTTGGATATCTACGATTATTGCTATTTAAGTAAAATTAATTTTTCTCTGAAAATGGAAAATATTTCAGACCCGACACGGTTATAAATTTTCAGCTATCTGTCCTGTCATTCGATCGCTTTTTAGATCGCTAACTCGCAATAAAAGTGACACATCTCGTAAAATTTGATTTGGCTTGGCATAGGCGTGTCTTGTTACACAAAAGTTTCATAAGCGCAGTTATGTATGGAAAATCACTTTATTATGCTATTTCTCCAATCGTGACTACAAAAGTGAATTATGTAGGGAGGTAAATTTATCCAACCCTATAAACCACATCACATGTCTTCATTCTTAAGGGTTTTTCACTTCTATGCACTTTTTTACACCTGCACGCAGCGTTAAGTGGTATAATTTAATGCCACAACAAAATCAAGCAAACTTTCTTTTGTCTAATCTGTAAAATTTACTTTTATCGAGATGTATCACTTTTCTTGCGAGTCAGTAAGATATATATACACGGTTGTGTAACCGTAATTTAACTCTATCCTGCCATAATGTACTAGGAACAGAGTAGAGTTAAATAATAGTATAACGGTTATGCAACAGTTTTTTTTTTTTTTTTTTTTTTTTTTTTTTTTTTTTTTTTTTTTCGTCAAATGACTGGACATTTTGGTGTAAGTTTTAACAGTAAAAAGAAATAAAAAATTAAAAAGGCAATAAATAAAGTTTGACGTTTTATTGCGTATTTTTACATTCATAAATTTCTGGTACTATTTATTATACATACGATATGAGAAGGAGAAAAGATAATGTAAAACGTTGAACGTTAGGAAACTGTAATTTTAATCGTAAATTCTAGCAAACAAGAAACAGGCCACAACCGTGTTTATACATAACGGTTATTTAACTTTATTTGAAATGGTTACCTAACCTTGTTCGTTGTTCACTGATAAAATTAGGTTTATTTTACCAGATGCATGAAAAAATGCTAACCAATATATATTTTCTTAATTGTATAAACGAAATCCTTGTAAATTAATGGTGTTTCTACCGTATTTCTAGAATAAATAATAAACTATTAAAAATTTGAAGAAAACTGTCCAGTAATTCAACTGTTTTTAGAAAATAGTTACATAATTGTAATTTATATCTTTTCTAACATGACCAATGAGAATGCTTCATGATATGGTTCAGCAACTGATATCTACACACTCCTGGACAAAATTATAAACTCAGAAAATTTTTAATTTGTTTACATCATAATATAAATAAGCTCAGATTTGCATTAATAAAATAATGATGAATATTTATAATAAGACATCTAATTTTAATATAACTCATAAATAAAATGGAGTAAGTAATTTAAATAAGAAAATACATAACTTTAAAAAAAAAAACATTATGTGAGACCTGGACAAAATATAAACTCAAAGTTATGAATTTCTATATTCTGGCACATTTGATATAAATAAATGCATTTTATGATAAAAAATTAATAAATTGAGTCATTATGGATCAATACATTTCAATACATCAATACAAGTTTTAATTTTTCTCATAAAATAACATTATGTGAGACCAAGACAAAATTATAAACTCAAAGTTATGAATTTCTATACTCTGGTATTTTTTATCTAAATAATAAATGTGTTTTGTGATAAGTAACTAATTCATTGAAATTGTTTTTCACATTGGTATTAATTCACACGATATTTATTCATATTTTCAGTTCGCTCCATGATTTTATTAAAAGCAATTTATCACGTGTGCCTTTGAATTACTTTTAGAATAATTTTGTTTGCGTTTAATATATCTTATTTATCGTGTATCATTACATGTTATTCTCAGGACAGTCAAAACAAACTTTTCTAATGCTTCGAGGAAGGTTCTCACAAAGGCACAAGTTGGTAAAATTTTGGCTTTCAGAGCTTCTGGAAAAACACAATGCCAAACTGCGCTAATTAAATGTTCACAAGAAGCAGTAAAAAACGTTTTAAAGAATTCGTCAGTGTGTGAAAAGAAAAAAGTGAGTGGTCGACGTCCAAAGATAACAGAAAGAAATCGAAGATCTATTTTACAAACAGCGTCTAGTACTGGAGCTTCTTCTAGCAGAATTGTAAATACTTTAAAGCTAAATGTAAGCTCTCGAACTGTCAGATGAATTCTTCAATGAGCACCAAATATGAAATGTAAGAAAATGAAAGCTAAGCCAAAAGTCGAGCCCCATCACATGAAAGCCAGACTTGTATTTGCACAACAGCACATGTCATAGACAACAGAGTGGAGCACAGTCATCTGATCAGATGAAAAGAAGTTTAATTTAGACTGCTCAGGTGGCATAAGGTACTACTGGCACGATATCAAACATGAAGAACGGCATATCTTTAGTCGAAGCATCGATGGAAGTTACATGATGGTGTGTTCTGTTTTTACTCAGAATTGTAAAAGTGCTCTGGCTTTTCGTAATGGAAAACAAAAAGCGGAAATCTACCAGTTAAGGGTGTATTTCGATTCAAACTACGTATATCCCGATTTATTTTTGAATTCATTTTTGCTCTTAAATGCATCAAACTGACAAAATGTCTTATTTAGAAAGTACACAAGGTGCCGTGATGGTCGATTCTTTGATAAATGTAGAAAATATTGCAAAAAAAGCAATCAAAAACGGCATTTTAAACAAATTTTCCGGAAGCGGGAGATTTGGGAACGAAAAAAAGGGTCAAACTGAGAAGGTAATTGTTTATAAATCAAATTCTAATGAGTTGATCCTAAAAAAACATCACATGGCACCTTATACGTCTCTTCAAAAATCACCTCAGCAAGTTTCATGTTTCTACTTTTAAAAATGTGTCTGAAATTGTATCGGAAAATTTTGAGCTGTTGAAAATGGTAAAGCGTTTTTTCGAATATACTCTTAATGCTGAAATATAATCTTTTTCCATATGGACCGTTGATCGCTGGAGACTGGGTATTTCAGCAAGATAATGCAGAAATACACTCTGCAAAAAGTAGAAAAGAGTGGCTGCAGCGCTAGCATGTAAATGTCTTGAATTAGCCAGCCTTCAGCCCTGATATAAACCCCATTGAAAATTATTGGGTGTGCAATGGTTCGAATTGTCTATCACGATGAACGTCATATCATAACACGATTCAAAGACGGCTATACTTTTAGCTTAGAACCAGTTGTCTATGGAGCATTTGAAAAACCTTGTTTAATCTATGCCGAGTCGCATATTCGAAGTCATTCAGGAAAATGGCGGTTCAACATATTTTTGAACGTATGCATTAATACTTTGTACCAGGATTCAAAAACTTTCGCTTCTTAAACTCGATAATTTTATGTTTTCAGTTTACACATGTACTATATTTATATTAGTCATCTTTTTTGAAAAAAAAAATATAAAAATGCATTGATGCATTGAAATATATTCATCCCTAATAATTCCATTTATTCGTTTATTATCACAAAATGCATTTATTTATATCAAAAATACCAGAGTGCAGAAATTCATAACTTTGAGTTAACCAGGTCTTACATAATGTTATTTTATGAGAAAAATAAAAATATGTTTTGATGTATTGATATGTATTGATATATAATAACTTCATTTATTAGTTTCTTATAACAAAATGCATTTATTTATATAAAATATGCCACAAAATAGAAATTCATAACTTTGAGTTTATAATTTTGTTCAGGTTTCACATAATGTTATTTTTTTAAAGTAATGCATTTTCTTATTTAAATTACTTGCTCAATTTTATTTATGAGTTATATTCAATTTAGATGTTTTATTATAAATATTCATCATTATTTTATTAATGTAAAGCTAGGCTTATTTATAATTTGATTCAAACAAATTAAAAATTATCTGAGTTTATAATTTTGTCCAGGAGTGTAGAAATGGTAATTGACTAGAAAGCGCACTGCAAATTTTTAACAGTGATTGGTCAGATTCGAGATAAATTATGATTAGGTAATCATTTTCTATAAAACCGATTGAATGGTTGCACTGTAAAAAACGGAAGATTTTACGAAAATTGTACTGGTAATATAGACACCAGTATAACTTATTGTTGTTTTAACGGAAAAATTTCCGTAAATTCCAGAAAAAAATGAAAACTTTCTGGAATTTACGGAAATTTTTCCGTTAAAAAAACTAAATTGGACTGGCGCCCCCGATTACCAGTAAAATTTCCGTAAAATCGTCCTTTTTTTTACAGCGTGGACAGTGTGCTGCAGATTTTTAACAATAACGTTTGCAATGCAATAGTGTCTTAAACTGCTTAAAATCTGCACTTGTGGACGCAAATTTACCTCTTTAACTTTAAGTTAAGCCACTAATGCTTAGACACTCCTCTCCTCTCTTTCCATCCGAAACAAAATCAGAATTAATTGGAACAAATAGCTAAATATTTTATTTAGGTGTCTGTTCTGTGTATGCATATGCGTTATATTAACCCATTTTAGGCCAAGCACAGAAATTTTATAAAATGTAGCATTATTTTTATTGAAATATGCTTAAATTACATACATTAAGACACAAAAAAAGATTCGTGCATGAAAAATAATATTTTATATAAGAAATAATATTTTATATAATAATATAAAATATTATTTCTTATAATGAATAATATGAATATGAATAATATTTTTATGACTTTTGTTTTATTCTTATTTCATATACAGAATTTGCAACTTTAATCTATTTTAAAAACATATAATTCATTTCAATTGGAATAATAATATATTTTTAAAAAGTCGAATTTGTCAAAGGCGTTTCAAATTAAAACTCTAGCGTATTTTGAAAATTTTTTAAGAGAAAGTGTTTACTCCAATTGAATTACTAATATTTTATGGATGTCTTCAAAAGCCTTAAAAAATAGAAGAAAAATAAAGTTCTTGAAAAAAAATGTGTCAGAGTGTTAAAAAAAAATATTTATCGAAATGTTTCGTATACGAACCTTTGGCCGAAAATGGGTTAAGCATACTAATGATTAGATGTCCAAGTTCGCGCGTGTCCAGTCATTTAAACATTTTTATATATTACGGTTACATAACCAAAATTTCTTAATTTTGAGCAAGAAGAACACTTTATAATATGATCAATAACTGTTATCTATAAAACGATTGAATGATAGGACAGTTTTCTGCAGATTCTTAACAGTAAAGATTACAATTTGCATTGTATCCTATACTGTCAAAATTCTACAATTATAGGCGCACTTTAACCTATTTCACCATATGCGGTCATTCCTGCTCGACCCCCACCACACACACTCACGTGCGTCATTCCTTCCAAAATCGATATATATATGTATCTATATCCTGAATACTCTATTGCCCATCTTATTCAGGTATTTGTTCTGTGCAGATATGTTTATGTTAAGCATGCTAAGTCCGGATTCTCGAATGTCCAGCTATTCGGGATCGGGTTACTTTCGCTTTTGCGCGAATGGAGAGTTGCGACACCAGTGTCATCACACTCCCTTCCGGTATGGTCTGTTTGCAAATGGGAAGATGTCACCCGTTGGTTCAACGGCCAGCAGATCTCTGGTCGTCGAACTTACACAACAGCGGTTTACGTTCACTTGTAGGTCATAACTTTTCCGGGACACATTTTCCTCTCGTTTGGGTCAGGTGCAGTGTTGCCCCGCGGACTGAACAAAGTGCGCGCACGCCAAAAGAAAAGAAGAGTTTTTCGGAAGGGAAAGGGAAAAATTACTTCCCCCTCCACCCAAAAAATCGCATATGTTTAAGGTCACGCGGATCTCACAAAACTCTCGCTTTACCTGAAAGAGTGGTGTGTGGCCGTGGACCCCTCTTTAACTGTATACTTCCGCTCGAGTACTTCGTGGTTACGGTTACATCCGGGTACATTCCCCCACGAAAAATGCCGATCATGGACCCCCAACAACGAGTAGAATGAACACAGAATTCGAATCCACATTGTGTTGACGGGGGATTAGATTATTCGTTTCGAATGCCAAAGACCCCGAAACGAGCTAGAAAAAAATTATTTCTCAAACGATTCTTCGGAAATTAGAAAAGCAGTACCGTCACTTTCGTTTTTTAACTCCATAAGCTCAGTGACCTACTGTCCAATGCGACGACGCTTCTCAGACACTTTTCCCACAAGATCCCACTTTTACTTCATTTCGAAATATCGTTGTCATCATTTGAGAATGGTTAAATCTCTCATGCATGCGATAACCTCATAAAATATTGTATTGGAAAATCATCCTCAAAGAACTGTGCATATTTTTTTTATTGCCATTATTACATATGAATATCATATAAAGGTCAGAAATACTTCTGAAATAAAACATTAAATAGCAGAAGCATTTTCTCTTTTACATTTTAGAAAGTAATTGAAGTGCGTTTATGAATTAGTTTGTCTGAACATCCCTGAAAGAAATAGTCCTCACTGTAAATAATAATATAAAAAAAAACTGTATTACAGTTACAAAAATTTGTTTATGAAACTGAATTCCTAAAACTTTTTATGTTATGGCAACAACAAAAATTAATCTCTCAATACACTTTTGCAAAGATTCTGTAAATCAAAGAGCCTGTAAGTTTTTTTTTTTTTTGGAAACTTGGATAACAAATACTTTCTATGTAACAGCAACCCGAGTTACAGATAAAAGTAAGATTACCGTAATTGTAACGAGATTCTTTTGTAAAGCTACAAATTTCTGTAACTTTACAAAAACTAAATTTATAGATTTACAACTTTTTTGTACAGTGTACAGATAAAATTTTAGTAAGCATACAGATTTCTGTAACTTTATATCTGTAATATTACAGATTTCTATTATACAATGCTAATGACTCATTCTTACACCACAGAACTAAAATCACTTTGAGAAAATGTGTATAAAACTTTTTCGTAAAATGAAACAACATAACTGTTGCAGGCCTCACAAGTGGTCCACGAAGTGAACACCAATATTTTATTAACAGAAAATTTCATAGTAGGTTTCTCAAGCATTTGTGCTAGAATCAACCTCCGAAGGCGATTTTTGCGCAATTTGCAAAAATATATAAAACGAAAATCTTTCTTAGATAATATTGATGTTCAGCTGGCGAACCATTTGGGAGCCCTGTAATTGGTAAGGTACCCTGGGGTAATAACGCCACGTTAAGGTTCTACCAATTTTCACGGCTCAGTTTTAGTTTGTATTTTTCAACAAATATAGGATTTGATACAGCAACGCATTGACTATCTATATAAAAAAAATAATTTAACAGATATGTATTCATAAAATGCAATGGCGTGATTTCTTGACCAATGCTATTTGGCGTTATTACCCACCTATATGGGTAATAACGCCATGCAAACAAAACTAGGAAATAAGATGGAGTAATTGCATGTAGATTGCCCAGTTCTAAAAATACAAACTCTACAAACTTAGAAATTGACAAATTGCATTCTAAGCTATTGAAAATGTTCAATTTTTTGTGAAAGTGTAAGAAAAATAAAGCTGTGGTGTGTGTGAGTGGGGGGGGGGGGAGGATGAGGCAAAAGAATATCAGACCGTGAGCTTCTTTTTGCTTAAAAAGGACCGCTTAAATAGAATTATTAGAAACATTGCACAGTTTTAACTGTGTTTATTTGAATCAGTATTTAGGATGTAGCTCGGCCACTGTAGTGAATCAACCGGGGTATTAATGCCAAGGATTGGCGTTATTATCCCGTTATAGTTATTGCGCTGTACATTTTAAATTACAAATTATCTCGAGAAGATATCCAAAATCTTCAACAACATTTTGAAAGTCCATGAAATGTACTACAAATTTATGTAACTAACAAAGTATTTCCGGATTAAAAAGAATAGTCTTCACATCACAAAACGTATCTCGCAAATTTTAGATCAAGCGTTAATTTTAGTTGCTTGTAAAAACAATAAGAGCTAAAAATGAAACAAATTAACTTGATTCTGTTTTTTGCGATTTATATGACTCAAAACCCTTCTGCGCAGAGCACATGGGTATCATTTACCAGATTATTTCATAATTATGCAAAATATTAGCACTTGGTCTTATTACCCAGCCTGGCGTTATTACACCAGACCACCTTACATAACACTTCTTTTGACTTATTGTTAATTAGATCACTGGGCCCATATGAAATGAGCATTTGTTCTTGTTCCTGTTCTTCTCTCCCTCTCTCCTTTTTTTTCTGACACAAAGGACAAAAAGAATCATACATAGTAATTTCCACTATACGTAAAACACTTTTAATAATGTTTTGAAGTCTGCTGGAAATTACCAGCGAAGGCATCGTCTCTAACACAGGATGTCACATCACATGCCGATAAATTTCAAGAACATGTGCAAAATCGTTCATGGATCGCTTACATTGGGGAAACAAAAAGAAGACATGGAGAATTCCTGATCTGAAGAATATTTTGGAAGAAGTTACTTGGCCTTTAGCAAGGAAGACGCTCAACGGACCACACAAGCGGGCAAGCGTTGTCGTGGAACAGATTCCATTGTCCTGTTCGATACAACATTGCCTAGCCATCTTTCTCGCTTTCCCTCAATTTGTTGTAAAATTAGATGCTTATGCGCTGGCCCTTTTCACTTGACCCAGCGCAACATGTTACATTGATTTTGTAAGATTGGTTTCAACTCCAGCGAGAAATTCTGTTTCAGTATAAATATTTCGAGGGCAAGAGGCGTTTCTTCATAGATTTCTCAATGCGTATGCTCGTGCGGTGATTCTTATTCTGAATCGTTATTTAAATACTGGATCATTCACCTTTTTTTTATATGTACTTTGCATAAGATACTATTTATAACAGATCAGAATAAATAAATAAATTGAGAACTTAGATTATTTAAAATCGGAAAGGGAATTTTTGCAAGAAATTTTTTAAGGAATGTGAAATCTCACAAGTCATTTAGTGCATATTTACTCTATTTCTGGAATTAAAATAAATTGTAAAACCACGGCTTTAGTTTCAAGAGCATTTAATTTACAGCTCCTTTCGTCAAATTTCGTTTAGTTTATGCAAATACACATTTTAATCAATCTGCAAGAAAAAACATTTATTGATTTCTAAGAGGTTCAGCTCGGCGAAAAGACTTGAGGCCTACTTAAAGGCTAAAAATCAACTAGACCCACCCAATATACCCCTAACATGTCAAAGAATGTCTTAGTATTTGGTAAATATTTCCAGTTTACGGGCCGAAATATCAAAGTCCATAGCATGACTCGGCCCATCACTTGAAATGAAGATTCGATGAGAAAACCAGTGTAGTTTAAAAAGAAAAATACGTTTTTCCAAACGCCGAGCAATTGAAATCTCTGGGGAAATCCCTGGTGTCGATAACTTTGTTTGTATACTAATAATTTAATTTTACATTAATTTTGCATTATTTTAAATATAATAAAAATTTTGTCAGGAAAGTAGCTTCTCCTATAAAACATTAAAAAACCATTATTCTATAGTGCAGTATATATTCCAGTTACTTGTGTTTTTTCTTCCTATTGTTTTTACACGGCACGTACTCTTCGCAACACAAAGGTTTTTCTATTTATCCTATTTGATTTATGATGCTTTGAAAGGGGGTTTTAACCCCTAAATCCCTCCTGTGATGATACGTGAGAGAACAACTCAAAAAAAAAATTTCACACTAAATGAAAAGAAAACAACGTTTTAGATGAAGTAAAAAAGGGCGAACATTCCGAAATAACGCTTCATACTAGTCAAAAAATATTTTCCTTCTGGTAGGATTTTGAACTTCCGTTTTTTAAGGGTTGATGTCCCCGAAGCACATGTTCCAACTGAAACTGAGAACTGCGCTGAGTTCATTTTTAATTATCTTTCAACACTGCAAGTTAAGATATGTATACAAATTCCCATTTACAATCTTGTCCCTTTTTACACAAAAACGATAACAGATATGGTTGTAATATAAAGACATAAGCTTTATATTCATATTCTTTCAGATGTTGAGATTTTTATTATTCTATTAAAAACGAATAATATGATTTGAGTTGAGTTTGAAAGCCCTCTGGTAATAGTTAAAAAATAAAAAAATATTATTTCTGTAAAAATGTGAGAAAAATCCAAGAGATGCCAAGAGATGCTTGATATATTTCAAAAAGTTGGTGATTCCATGTGGTGTTAGTGTGACTTGTTTTACAGCTGAAACTTCGAGCAACTTTTCTAATTTCTCTTATAATCGTGATTATTACATTTTTATGACCAAAAAAATAAATAAATAAATAAATAAAAATTTCTGTACTTTATACACTTTTTAATTTTTCGTGTTCTCTCCTTCAGTACACTGGCACCTGAGGAAAGTGTTTCTGATCTTACAATTTTATCTAATACCGATTCATTTTTGAGTAACCTGTCCCTTCCAAAAATTTATACATGTGCCATCGAATGACCCTGTATATAAAGTGTTAGGATGAGAACAAATATGTCTAAGGAAACTTAGTTCAATCTGTTTCAATTTATCAATACGTCTATGATAGCCGGAATTTATCGTTATGCGATAGATAGATATGCGATTTCAAAAATAAATCCAAACTTCTCTGATAAATCAAAAGACAAAAGATAACATAGTTTCAAGGTAAAAAAAAAAAAAAAAAAAAAAAAAAAAAAAAAAATCTAAAAATCAATCTATTTTGGCACATTGTAAAATTATAAACATTGCATAAATGGATAAATAAAAATTTTGGCACACACAATGTTTAAACCATTTTTACTATACATATGACCTTTCACTTCTCTGATTAGTTTTGCAATCGTAATAAATCCAAAAGATAAACAAAAAAATATATATATGCTATAGGCAGAGGATGTACACTGAGAGTATTCGTTATTAGTTTTGTTTTAGAAACAGACAATATACAGAGTTCTTTTCAGACATTTACAAAAATTACGGAGTAAATCCAAATTGTCTCCACTTCTATTCCCTTTGACCTCTTGATATTTCTGTCTTATTGAGCAATTCATAAGAACGAAAGGACATTGTGCATGCATCATAGACTTTGCAGTGTAACTCTGAAAACTCCAATTCTATACAGATGTTTCTACATCATGCACGGTGACAGTGGTAAGCTAACCAACTGTGGAAGCCAATCTGTAAGATCACTTCTTGTACAATATCTGTAAAGACCAGTTGGATACATTATATCTTGGATAGGAAAAAAATGTTTGAAAACCTTATTTATCATTCTTTAACATCTTTATTGATATTTTGGTTTCATATTGCTTTTGAACTTTTGCTATTCTAAATGTTTTCTTAGTGTACCTAGCCAGAATTCATGTATCAGTTGTATTCTTTATATTCTGTCTTTCATGCTTGTAAAGCCTACAACGGAATGGAATCCATTGTAAAACTCTTTTCGATCCTAAATAGAAGCTCTACGGGTTAGCTTTGATAAGTGGTTCGTGAGTTTCTGCATATTTTATCATTTCGGATTGTATTACAAACTTACTAAAACCTTAAGTCATGTGCCTACTCTCAAATCGTCGTTTTTGCGAAAATTTTCGTTTTAAGGGTGTATTCGAAAAAACGCTTTTCCACCTTCAACAGCTCGAAAATTTCCGATACAATTTCAGACACATTTTTAAAAGTAGAATCATGAAACTTGCTGAGGAGATTCTTGAAGAGACGTACAAGGTGCCGTGTGATGTCTTTTTACGCTCAATTCATTAGAATTTGATTTATAAACAATTATCTTCTCAGTATGACCCTTTCTTTCGTTCACAGATCTCCCGCTAGGGGAAAATCTGTTCAAAATGCCGTTTTTGATTGCTTTTTTTTTTGCAATATTTTCTGCATTTATCAAAGAATTGACAATTACGGCACCTTGTGTACTTTCCAAATAAGATATATTGAAAGTTTCGTGTATTTGAGAGCAATAATGAAGTCAAAAATAAATCGGAAAATAAGCAGTTTGAATCGAAATACACCCTTAAGTTCAAACATTGAAGATTCCGAAAATGACTACCTTCTGGCTCAAAGACAGTTAAATGTGAAGTTAACCCTTTATACATAAATTTTTGTTATTATATTAAAATCTTATTTTATTTATTTATTTTATTTTATTTTTATTTGTTTATTTTATTATTATTATTATTATTATTATTATTATTATTATTATTATTATTATTATTATTATTATTATTATTATTATTATTACTATTATTATTATTATTATTATTATTATTATTATTATTATTATTGGAAAACTGCCTTTTTATTGATTCCATTTATATGAAACCTCATTTCTTAAAAAGTTTTTAAGCTAAATAAAACTTGTTCTTAAGGTTCTGCTCATCTATTGATATGTTATGAAGCAAAATATAGTTTTTAAATAATTTTATTATACATTAATTTAAGAGATTTTTTATTGAAAAATACACAATTTAAAAAAAAAATAATGCTTTGTACACAAAATATGTATACAAATGTGTTAGTAAATTTAAGAGTATTACATATCTTTTGCTTCAAAACATTAGTAAATGGGTTGCTAATAGATTGTTGAAAAAAAAAGTTAAATAGATTTCGTTATAGAAGATTTGGCATAAATGCAATTTTATTATTATTATTATTATTATTATTATTATTATTTGATTAAACTTGACCATAAACACTATATGGATGAAGGTGATCGGCCATATTCGATTTTAGATGTTTCGTTAAATATCTAAACAAATACATGAGGAATTAACCTGAAACTAAGTGTGTAAACGTAAAAATACAAGTCATACATTTCTATGAAGATTGTTTCCCGAAACAGCGTCAACAAATTGAAAAAGAACGAATATATTTTACATAAGCCTGTAAAAACAAATGTAGCAAAAGTGTTCAAACTGTACATTATGTTTAAGTGGCTTATTGTAATAAACTGTGTTCATTTTTATGTGAATAGCATTTATACTTCAAGAGAACTTAAGGTTTTTATAAAAAGAGTCCCAAATTTTTCCAAGTTTTTTGCTTATAATTTGCAGAGTTCTTAATATAAATTAATGTTGCTCTTTTTCGAAAATATGACAAATAACATTGTACACAATACCCTGTAATTAGAATTAAAAAATAATGAAAATGTTATGTATAATAAATATTTATATGTTTAAATGTTTATATCACTGTTTATCTGTACATTTGTGTAATGCTACTCCATTAAATTGGTGGCAGCCTTGCATCCTCCAATTTTACTTTAACAGGTGTCATCAATGTAACAATACACTAATATATAATGCTATACCAGTAATATGTATTTAAATTACACCGTTATAAAAGTTAAAACAAGGAAGAAAAATCATGCCTTAAACATAGATTATGATGCACTGTCCAACACTTCCTGAAATCATTAAAAAAATTTCATCATCCAGGGAAATAAAATGTAACTGTCCATAGCCAAATATGCATTCCAATACTTTTGAACAGCCATGTATTTGACCTGTCGGTTGATATATGTACTATATAATGAGTAAATTTAGTCTTGCAAGAAAACACTTATCTAGTTGAAAATTTTCTTTCAGCAATTTATATTAATAGATGGAAACATACTTGAATACTTTTGTTGAACCCTGTAGTTTACCTAGAACCTTTATTACATAAAAGTATTTTACTAAAATTTAGTTCATACAAAAATACTCTTTAAGCTACATAAATCACATTTCCAGAAATTACCATCCATAGGCGACTCTGTATCCAGTTCTTTGCTTGACCCTGTGTGTCATTTTATCTATAATCTACAAAATTTTTTTAGTAAACTGAATGCAGTTCAACGTAAAAATGCATCACTTATTTAAAACCACCTTTAAAAAAATTACGCTCATATTCAGTATAGAATATTCAGTATTATTTCCGAGCTCTTTTGTGTGATAGACATATTAATCTCACGTCCATCTGCTAGCTTTGCGTAAACATATTAGTGATTGGCTTCCAGAAGTTCAACTTCTTGTACAAGGGGGTCGCTAGTATGTGAATAATATTTCATTAACATTGGTCCTGCCGGAGTATGTGAACTGTGGAAACTGTGGGAACAGTTGCCCCAAATAGGTATTCAACTTCCATTATGAGACCTTCAAGTGTGAGAAAACATACGTTCATGGAGTGTTTCATTAGTTGTTGTGCATAAAAGTGAACAAACATAATGTAGTGCTGATTGTAAGACTTCTTCCCACAGTTCAATTTTCTTGTTCGTAGTTCGCCTGTTCTTCAGTGCAATTGAATGGTTTTCTAGATGATGCCATGATAGCGTTCGACTTGTCCATTACCTCTTGGATTATAGGCAGTGATACGACTAGTTCCTATGCCAAGTGCTGTAAGAAACACTTTTCATTCTCTAGACATGAGAGATGGTCCCTTGTCTGTGTTGATGTATGCTGGCATACTAAAGGTTGATAAGATATTACTTAAATGCTTAATCACTGTAGCTGAGGTGACATCTATGCCGGCAATGGCACAAAGAAACCTTGAATATTCATCAAATATAGTCAGGAAAAAGCTACTTTTAAATTAGATGGCATTCGGTCCTTAAAATATATCTACAGTCTTTCGAATGAAAAGGTTTACCTTGATTTTTAATGTAGATGTAGTTTAATTTCCCAGAAAACAGAGTAGCAATACATGTGACTTTTCACATCTTCTGGGGAAAAGGTCAAATTTTTGGATCTGATCCAGTGTTGCATTATAACACTACCAGCAAAACACAAGTCTTCATGCGGTTGTTTTAAATTCACTTCTGGATTAATTGTAGCAGTTATCCTTGAAAATACATCTGCATTAGCATTTTTACTACCAGGGCATTAAATTATATCAAACTTGAAAGATAACAATGCCAGTTTCCAATGAAAGATCTTTTCATTCTTGATTTTACTGGTATGATGTTTATCATGAGATAGACCTTTTATCAGTAAATACTTCAAAAGGTCCATAATTCAGGTAATATCGCCAATAACGTAGATATTTTACGATGACGCATGCTTCTTTTTCAACAGCTGAATGATTAAATTCAGATTTGTTTAGTGTTCTGGAGAAGAATGCTATGGATCGTCCTGCTGTACTAAGAATTGCAGCTTTGACAAACTTTCTTGCATCAGTCTCTACTCTGAATGGTATATTGTCATCGATTGCAGCTAATGAGGCTTCGGCTATATCTAACTTTAAATTGTTAAAAGCATTTACAGCTTATTCTGAAAAAAGGTAATTCATAGTTTGATAGCAATTGACGTATTTTCTTTGTGAATGATGGTATACAGTGGCAATGGCAATAATAGGCAAACGTACCTAATGCTATTCGAAAAAATGCTGCATTATCAGGTACAGGAAGGTTCATTAAAGGAGCAAGCCTCTTCTGGTCAGGCTTGATTGTTTCTTTCTGGGTAATATAACCTAATAGATTTATAATGGGGGCTTATCAGAAATGTTGCTCTGCTTTTCATTTAGAAATTAAGTTGTTGTTCATAGTAACAGCTAAGAATCTTTTTAAGTTTCAATCATGTTGCTCGGGATCTTTTCGAAGATAGTTACATCATCCAGATAAGGATAGGTACCTTCTAACTCTCCATTTTGAATGATCTTGACAATAGATCTCTGGAAGCATGCAACGCTATTAGAGACCCCAAAAGGTATACAGAGAAAATTATACAATTTACCATCAGTTTCAAAGGCAGTAAAATGCTTTTCAGAATCGTTCATAGGAAATTGATGATATGCACTTCTCAAATCAATAGTGTTGAATACTTCATATCTCGATATTTTTTAAATTAACTCCTCAATCTTTGGAAAAGGATAGACATCAAACATTGAGAAACGATTTATTATTTGAGAATAATCAGTTACCATTCGAGGATTGAGATGCTCTCATTTCGCCACAAATGCTTGAGCACGCCAAGGAGAGTTACTGGGTTCAATAACTCCTTCTTTCAGCAACTTCTTTACTTCAACAGCAATAAATTTTTGGTATTCCAGAGATTGATGCCTAGATTTGGTAGCCAATATTTGGTTTACAATAAGGAATTTAGTTAGCAAACAGTGAGACTAATGGCACTTGAGCAACAGATAGGAAGCAGATTTTGAGAGGTGATCTCTTACCACTCTACTCTTAAACTGGATTTCAATAAAAGAATGGTCCTTCAAATTATAATGTTCAATAAGGAATTCTTCACAAAGAATTTCCATGATTAGTACGCTTACATTATTGTATACATGTTCATTTAATTTCATAGTAACTTCATTGCAACCCTTAACATCTGAGCTTAGAGAGAAATTAGCCATCGTTATTTTGCTTAAATGTGGTTTAACTTTTATCTTACACCTCTTAATGTAGCATTAATTTGTAAAACTAAGTGAACTATTAGTGTCAATAAGCGCGTTCAATTCTACCCGATTAATTTGCACATTAGTATTAGATTTTTGAAGTTAACTAGGTCAAATTAATACTGAAGCTAAGGTGTGAATTGATACAGCAGTGTTACGGGAGACAAGCTGTAGTTTTGATTGGCATACTCTTTGAGAGTAACCCTTTTTTCACACTTTCTACACAGTACCTCTTTTGCAGGACATAAATTTCACGAATGCCGCTCATTTCCACAACTTTCCAGATTGAAGCCGCGTAGCTGCAGTAGAAAAATTATCCTCAGAAAGATCTGTGGCAGCCACAGCCATAGGATTTGAGGTATTCATATATGAAGCTAAGTGGGATTCAGCTAGTTCCAAAGCCCTAGCTTGATCAAAAGCATTATCGAAGGTAATAGTGTAGTTTTCTAACAAACGCTGTTTGCTATTGTATTGTATGCAGACATTGTACGCACAATGTCTGCGTACTAAAATAATAATGAGAAATAAAAGATTATACATAGGTAACGAAATGTAATCATCTGGATGGGTACAAGATAAAATGGCGAGATTCCTTAAACCTCGGATGAACGAGTCTCTAATACATTCACTCGTGTACTGATCAGTCGTCGTTACAGTCCTTGCTTGAATGTTGTTAAATGCCCTTGTTAAATGTCCTTGCTTAAGTTGTTTAAATGTCTTTAAGAATTATGTTGCAGACTCGCTCCTTTCTTGTATTCTAGAGGTTACACAATGTCTGCGTATTAAAATAATAAGAAGAAATAAAAGATTATGCATAGGTGACGAAAAATAATCATCTGGATGTGTACAAGATAAAATGGCACAAACCAATATGATGTTAATTGTAAGATATGCTCGGCAATGTTTGTAAAAATTTGGTTAAAACTCTTGAATTCCACAAAAAAGCCATTTCTATCTCGACAAAAAGGTTGAAAAGATTAAACTGGAATAAAACCCATGTTAATTGGGCAACAAAACAATGGGGCAGTGTTATTTGGTCTGATGAGGTCAAAATCTTCTTATTTGGTAAGATTTGTATAAAATACTTCAGAAGAAGAATCACAAGAGATTTGCATCATAATAGCATTGCACACAATACGAAGTATTCACAGAGTGTCATGGAATGGGGTTCTAACATATTAGAAGATTTGGGCAGAATTTGCATGATTAATGGCAATATAAATGTCGCAAAATACATAAATGAAACATTTCAATTTTAAATGAAGCTTTCCGCACGTGATTTTTTCGAAAATGAGGTTTCATTTCTATTGATACTCAATAAATTTGAACTCATTTGAATGATAAGTTTTTAAACATTCAAAATTTAATGCTTCTGATATTAAATTGCATTTTCATATCTTCTATAAAGGCCAAACGTATCTGTGCGTAACGCATACGTCATTCTTCGAATGGCAACACTTTTTGGTGAAATTTCACTTTTGCAATTTCCATTACTGCAAAATTTTTAACTCCTAGACATCGTAAATTTTCAATCTTTACACCGTTGTATAGGGAAAAATATGTACTTTTAAATGCAATTTGTTTGAAAACCGTATCTTAATTTGTTTTTGAGATATTAATTTTTTTGTAGTTTTTAATTTAATTTTTCTGGAAGTGGCAACTTGAGTACTCCATTTCTGTGCAAAGCATTACCAACTAGATATAACGGCCTGCGCATTTCGCTAAAAACCGCCGAAAAAGTGAAGCTGGATTCAGCTTCAAACTCTGAGCCATTTCATTGGATCGTGTGGCACAAACCCTGCCCAAATTAGCATTTTATGAGCTGATTTCTGTTCTGAGCACATGGTCATTGTTTTGGTTCAGAGTTTGCACGATTGGTCAGAGTAACTTGGGCAAAGTATCAGTCTTCTGGCGGGAGATTTCATAAATTAATCTCAAATAAATGGGCCTTATAGATATAGTTGGCCATGGTGCAAAGTAAAGGTAAAATAGCCATAAAGTTAAAAGAAGAAATAAAGAGGACTTATGTGTGGTGGCTGGGAGTGGTGCAAAAAATGTAACCCTGAGAAATCTGCTACATTAAGCCCAAACACAACCGCGTGTTTTCGTAAAAAAGAAAACTTTCAAAGACAAGTCTGTGGAAACTTTTAGTACTATAGTTTTTGTTTGTAATAAAATGCTACTTTAGAATGCGTAAATTTAAGCAGATCATTTTTATTGAGAGAAAAAATGCACGACTGATGTCAAAGGACCTGTTCAATGTGATTCTTTTTTTTTTCCCTCCGGGTTGAATTTTTTTCACCGAGGTTTAAAGTAATGTCTGGTTCCCCAAATTTTTGCCCAATTGTTTAAGACATTCAATTATAATTATATTAAAATAACATTACTTGCTTTATGTAATTTTTTATAAATTTCAGTTAAACTTGCTATAGCAGACGATTTTTTAAGTTCTTTTTTGTTACCTGTCATTTTACCAAAATTATTTAATTTTTCTTTTTTTTTTTTTTTTTTTTTTTTTTTTTTTTTTGAATAATTATATTTTTTATGTTATTTATTTTTTACTTTATTTTTAGAACCATTTTTATTTTCCAAATATATTTTCAGAAAAGAAAAAAAAAGTACATTTTTCACATAGAAAATTGATCTGAAATAGAAAAAGAACGATGTAAATGACGAAATGAGATTTCATAATTCGCTAATAACCAATGTTTAAAATGTAACTGAAAATTTGGTTTGGTATGATTTGTAAAAATCAAGGTTTGCGTATTTCATGGAAAATACGGCATCTTCTTTGCACGTTGAAGTGTCGGAGTGCAATGTTTGTGTATTTTAATGTTTATTCTTTTAGTTTGTGTTGTGTATTTTAATTTATAAAACGAATTTTAAATTTGTCATAGAGTTAACTTTGAAGCAAACTTTTTCGAAAAGATGTACGTGCAGTCATTTCTTTGCTTTTAACATTTTAGTATGCGCGTAAGATTTTTCAGTACTACTTGGTTATCCCGTCGACCAAAAAACTATCGCCAAATTGTAAGATTATATGCCAATAATGGATGATTGTGAATGTCATATTGAATGATATTAAACACGATACACATGTTTAAAATGTCATCAAAGTTTTAATACTACTTTTTATTTGTATTTTTATTCATGTTTTATTAATTTATTTGTTTTCCCGTTATTTGAAAAAAAAAATTATATCAACATACATAACATGACTATTAGTTTGGCATTTTTTTTAATTTGGCGAAAATGGTCGATGGGATAATCAAGTAGTACCGATTTTTCATATGAGCAATATCTATATTGTAACGAACAAATGAGTCCGTGAGTAGAACTGATGTTATTTTGCAAATGACAACATTTCAGGGCACAGATGTCATATACACACCACATTTGCAAGTGCTTTTTTTTCTTACTAATTTGGCGAAAATTTTATTTTTGAATGTAAGTACAAATTGCATGCAATAAGAGCACGAAATTTTTTACTCCATTATAAAAATAAAATAACATAAAAAATGAAAAAGATTCAAAATTTTTAAAAAAGGAAATAAAAATAAATAAATGATAGCTTGATATAAATAATTATTGATATAGTACATAATAAAATTATTTTTAAGAATTAAAATGAAAAATAACAGTAAATAAATATGAATTTTATCAAAAAGGAAACAATAAATAAACAATTATAAATAATAAATTTAATAGGCAACAAAACAGCAATCATAATTTTCACAATAATGCGTAAATATTAATACCTATTGCCATATTGAATGCATGCAGTTGCATCATTTAATCAGCACATTTCACTGAAATCTTTAATGTTCCCCCATTTCCTTTCCCTAATAATTGTTATAAACTTATTAAACAGATCTTCTCTTTGGCACAGATGTGCAATGCCAAATTGTTGAGAGAAAAAAGCACGTGCAAATGTGGTGCGTATATGAAATCTGTGCCCATTTCAGGATAAAATGATTTTTTGCAATATTTTTTTTTTTTACTTTAATTTTTTAATCTTCTAAATGTCGCACATTTTTAATTTTTATTTTGTCATATAGGAAAAGAAATCTACTTTCAAATGCAATTTGATTGAAGACTGTATCTCATTTGACTCATTTATTACGAGCTTATATTTTCAAGCATTTTTTTAAATCTCTATTACGTATCTCCATTAAGAAATAATGATACACAATTTACTCATAAATTATAAATATTGTTCCTGATAATTTTCCATAATAAAATTAAAATTGCATGAGTAATAAAATAGAAGAATGGTTTAAAACGCAGATTAAATTACTAAAAATTACAAGTTCAACATGTAATAAAAGAACTTAAAATTTTATAGTGCCAAATAAGAAAAAAAAAATACTTTGAAAATGCTCTGAATTTGTTTGAAAACTGTATTTCAATTTTCTGATTGGCTGTGGTTTAAAAAAAAATCAGGTGCGAGTTATTTTTAAATATATCTCTACCGAGTGAAACTCGATTACGATAGATTATTTGTCCTTAGAAAACTATAAAGAGTTCGGGATTTGTTTCCGGCTAATATACTACAGCAAAATTAAAATTTTCTTTATAAATAATAAAATAAAATAAATTCAAATTAAACAGACATGTAATTAAATTACGTGCTCGAAACACTGAAATGACCAGAAACAAAACTGCTGCCGTAACGAAATCTTTGCTAATAACTTCTGGCATGCGTCTAATACGGAAATGTGACTTTTGAAAAACTTCATAGCTTTATTTGATTCCATAATTAATATTTTTCATTTAACCCTTTAACCTAACCACGTTAGCCTAATCATGCTTTTCCGCTATGTAATATTTTAATTCAAAGATTGATTTAATATAATATTGAGATTAATGTTATTTTTTTAAATTTTATAAGATAAAAAAATATGTAAAGTACAATACAATACAAAAATATGTAAAGTATCAAATACAAATCTTCATATCAATATTTTTCACAGTATTATTTTATGAACAAAACATGAATGAAAAAATCCGCAAGGCACTTAACCCTTTGAGGGAAAAAGCACTTCAATTCTTAAAATGCTGAAATGATTGATTGACACGAGAATTTAAAAACAAATTTGTTTCAAAATATTTAAAAGCGTTTCTTCACGTATTTGAGAAAAATAAAACTGCTATTTCAAATTATTGGCGTCAATGTGGCGTTTTGAAATTAAAATTAAGTGGGATAAATTTTATTCCACCCGCTTCAAGGGGTTTAAGGGTTAAAATGCTTTTTTGGAGTTAGTTAGCAATCTAAAACGCATATTACATGCAGAAAATTCATTAAAGTTTTCAATTAAAAAAATGGTTTTTATCTTTGCTATGTAACCTGGGAAGCCCGGGTTCGATCTACTAGTTTTTATTATATCCGAAAATTATTCACCTAATGTGCTATTTTTTTATGCAGCAGTAATACTAAAATACCCAAACATAAATACGTTGAATTTGCAATTTTTATAATTTTATGAACTATGAAATTATTTGAAAACATCATAACGCAACATACATTTTTTTTTTTTTTGATAGATTTAGATTTATTAAGTCTCGCTTTGCGAATTCAAAATTTTCTTCCAAACATATTTCAATTATTTCTTAAAGAATGATGGCAAAATGATGGTTACGGTGCCGTCTACGATAGTGACGATACTTTGAAACTTTTTATGCTATCCTGTAATTTAGCAATCTTCAGTGACTGCTTGAATAACACCTAAGATGCCTTCATCAAGAAAAGGGCTGTCTCGGTCAACAATCGAGTACGGAACTTCAATTTGGATACAGCCCCAAAATATGCTCATTTTAAAACAATTAACTTCTCGTAAACTTATCGCACGAATTACGTGAAAATTTGTTTTTAGGCTGATTGAAGAGAATCTAAGAGTTCATCAGTCTGTCAAAATTGGGTACTGCTATTGCAAAGTTAGTGTTTATTTTAGTATGTAGATGCCCCCTAATCAAATCTTATATGCATCATTTAAAAGTAGACTTTATTTCCAATCGTACAGTACCAGTAACTTTTTTTCTACAATAATTTGTTGAGGAGTTAATAGGGGGTGTTTACTTTATTTTTTCCATATGAGTGACATGCTGGAGCCCTAAGTCGTTTTTTTTTCCTTCAAGACACTCCAGGAGCTGTATCCTGGAGCTTCAACAGGGCATTGCCCACCTACATGTTGCTTGGAATGTTTAACGCTTCTTATCAGCGGACACATGCAGCTTCTTTCGTGGCCTGCGTATTCGCCGGATATGTTGCCCGTTGAACTTGTAGGGTATTTCGTTGATCGATGTGTCGCTCATTATTCTCCTGCTATAGCTATTACAGATGAACTCTGGGTACGCATACAAAGAATATGGAATGTTATTCCTCAGGCAGATATTCAAAATCTGTTAAACTCCATGCCGCGTCGTATAGCAGCATTTATTGTATTTATTCGTGGTGACTACACCAAATACTGATTTCGTACACTTCATATTGGCTTTTTTTCTTTGAAAATGTAACCATTTGTTTGTACCAATATCAGACGTTTATGTATTATACTTTATTTAATTCTGATAGTTCCTTCATTGTTTGCAATTTTCACAAACATGAGCGTAAATTTAAACATATGATTATAGCAAGGAAAGAAAATTTGCAAGAGACCATGTTCAATAAAAGTCCTAAATTAAACTCATTTATGGAGTGACCCCTTTTTTTAAATCTGCTGTCTTGTTTCAAATTGCCGCCCCCCTCCCCCCACAGAGTTTCACACTGCTAAAACACAATCAATTTTATTATTATTATTATTTATTTTTCATTTATTTATTTAATTATTTTTAAGTAAGAGGTTAAATAAAAAATGCACTGTAATCCTTATATCAAAATCGAATATTTAGTGGGAAAAAAAACCTTTACGAATGAGCTGGCCATCAAGCTCAGCCGAGATTTTCCTATGTCCCTTACACATGCTTAGTAACATTCGAATCGGTTCATAAATATTAATGCTATCGCAAGACAAAAATAAACTGAACATATATATATAGAAAACTATTTTTGGAAGAGTGTTTCTGGAGAGTGGAGATCATGATCAGTAAAATTATATCAATTTTTTTTTTCTTCGAAGCCTCAATAGGTAACTTCAAAGGTTCTGTAGTGGAAGCTGCTTTAAAAAGTTATATCGCTCACCTACAAGAAAAGTAACACATTTTGAGAAAAGTACATTTCACAGGTGAGGCAAAAAAAAATATCGCATGTTTTTATTCTAAGATGAAACGCTAAATAGCTCTTACCTCCAATAGCAATAAAATGTGCATAAAAACGACTGATGCGATTTGGAAGGTTGAGTAATTTTATCTCTTCACACAATTTGTTCATCTTCTGCGATCACCAATCGGCACATACGTAGCATAATCAAGTAATTTTCCAGATAACTATACTTATGAGACTTTTCCTGTTGCAATACACAACTATGACAGAGCTATTATATAAAATAAAACGGAAAAATAATTTTTCGAAATGGTGTCATTTTTCTTGCGGATGAGGATACCTTTTAATCTAATTATTATATTTGTATGCACCATTTTATTCTAAAAATGGAACTAAAACAAATTATTTTAAAACGAAACTAGTCGTTGGGGGGCCACCGTAATACGTACCCATCATAATATAAAATCTGAAAATAAAATGCTTGGAAACTATCTATGGCAATTCCAAAATAAAATTTAAACGCATAAATAAATAATTTTACATACATAATAATGCTCCATGAATGAATTTCTGACGAGCCAATTGCGACAAATTATATAAAACGCCAAAATACTCGAGTAGTACCGCATTGCGTAAAAGAAACATCCTTATAACTCCAAAAATAATAATCATATTAACTAACAATTTTCTGCGTCGTATTAAGCGTCTCATTTCCAATCAAAATATATCTGAGAATTGAAATTTGAATGAAATACAGGGTCATGAAAAATTGAAGAATGTGTAAAACAAGATTACACATATCTCGTTAACAAATGATCCGATCGACTTTGTTTTTAGTGCAAAATTTGTGTTATTTTATTGCCTTTTACGACCATTCCTCAAAATAAAAAAATTCGAAAATTTTTATATACCTTTCATCAGAACGTATTTTTCGAGAGTCCGAAAAAAATAGTTCCGGATAATCGAGGTTACTGATATTAAATAGGCTTCGTCCCATTCTTACATACTAAGTACATACAAAATTTCAAGTCTCTATCTCAATTTGTTCGGGAGATAGAGCGTTTACAGACAGACAGACGAACGGCAAAAAAATTTTTCTAAAAATATGTTTTTCGGAATCTCCACTATCTAAAACGTGTAAATCCGTCAAAAAAAATTTTTCGATTTTCAAAACGATTGCAAGACTTACCCTATACTACGTATGATGGGTAAGTAAAAGCGGTATAGATATCAAAGTTTTCCAGTTTAGATCACTTTAAGATGGATCTCAAATTATCATTTTTTCCCCCTCTTAACTGGGATATAATGTACCACACGTCAAACAGGTGTTCCTTTCATCTGCATAAGAAACCAGAAACGAGATAATATATGTAAAAAAGTATCCTTTGGGCGCAATACATTGTTCCAGAAACATTGTACGTGTTTTATGAAATGAATCAGAGAAGATGCGAATATCGCCAAGGGCTATTTCTCACGTTTTGGAGAATCATCGCTCTTTCGGAAGCTATTAGCTCTGGGGACCCTCTGAACCTGTCTCTTGAAAGCATTAATTAAATACACACAAGACCTATCCAGATATACTTTTAAAATTAGATCTCTGATGGACTTACGTAAATAACTAACTAAATAAATAAATCATCTCAGAGGCATTACTAATGCTTTAAAAGGATCTGAAAAGATTGAAATGAAAAAATTGACCGAAGAGTGATGATCATATGTTACAAAACCTATAATTACAGAAGACGTTCACGCCTTTTTTTAACGATTTGAAGAAAATATATTAACAAATAAAAGGATTTTGTTTTCTAAGATGTTTAATCTCGTAACCTTTTGTAAGGCTTTTATTTTACATTTCTTTATTTTCAATATAAAAAAGAGCTTTGCTTAAAATATCAGGATTGATTTTGTTCCACACTTCGCCCATAATCTTGCAGAGTTTACCTACTGTTTTGGGGTGCTGCCTTTAAGGAGATAGTTTTATCCCTTCACTGCACGATTTTTTCTACTTCTATTAAAAAAATTATTTGTAAACTACTTATCGGTATAATAATGGAGAGTTAAATTTTCAAATTTTCAGCTGTGATTTGATATTTTATGGCGTGTGTTCCGCCAGCGGTGCACAACCTTTGGCCCGCGGGCCACAAAGATACCACTATTTTTATGCAGAATATTTTTCCTTATAGTTATGACGAAATCTTTGCTATTAAATAAAACAAACGACTCTTTTCAAATATTCTGGTGGGAAACAATTTTCTGGCAAAAAGGTTGTGCATCACTATAAACCATTAGGGATTTTAAATATTATATTGCTGTATTTTGCAATTAAATGGGTTTTAATTAATTAGTTTTACCTGCTTAACTCTCTGTCACTTTCTTTACCTTAATATTTTTAAGTATTCAGTAAGAATAAAAGTAAATTTTGTCTGATAGCTTGATCATTTTTTTTTTTTCGAAAATAAATTTTAATTTTATAGTCAAATGCAGTCATCTGATATGTGCAAAATAAGTTTTTTATTCCATTCTTTGGACTTTTCTTATTTTTCTTGATCGGTTACAGAGATCATATTGGCCAAACTCATGTCACTAATGAGGATGGTAGTGAATTTACGTATATATCAAATGCAGTACGCGATACAGAGAAGGGTTAAAAATCCAAATACACAATAATCCGTCAGACAGATTTCGAGTAATTTGAATTCAAATGGAATAGCCTACAATTCTGTTTCATTTTTAATTTTTTTTTTTTTTTAAATACAGCAATAGACTTAGAGATATGGCTCATAGCTTTATCCTCATGGGATTTAACACAATGAAAATTGATTGGATAAAAAGATGGAATGTCCTATTCGAAAACAGATGTTAAATATATTTCTGATGCTAATCACAGCTAATTTTGGTATTTTTCTATTTTCATTAATTCAAGTTCACCTTTATAAGAGAGTGCAGCCAATACACATAGATTCTTTAGCAAAATTTTTGTCCCATTTGTAATTTTCTATTAGAAGATGAAATATTTAAGCAAGGATTCGAACATTTGCGGTAAGTTAAAACCAATCAAAATGCGTCAAAAATCAGTCTTAAATGTGACACTGTGTTTCATACACTGTAAAAAAAAAAATCTGTAAAGTTACTAAATTTTTTCTAGGAAAGTGATATTTCAGAACTTTTTTATGTAACGACAACAACAAATATTCATGTAACAGATATATGTTTTTACCGTAAATTAAAAAAATCTGCATGGTTACTAAGAATTTTTTAAAAACTTGCACTTTTTATGCAATTGCAACTTGATTGCAGATAAACAATTTAGTGAGATTACTGAAAATTTAGAAGATTCTTTTGTAAAACCACAGAAATTTGTAACTTTGCAAAAACTAATTTTGTAGATTTACATCTTTTTTCTGTACAGTATGCAGATAAAACAGACATAGTAAGCATACAGAGCATAACGTAAGCATACAGATTTCTGTCTACATCTGTAAAATTACATTTTTTTTTTTTTTTTTTTTTTTTTTTTTTTTTTACAATGAGTCAGGACTTCATGACTAAAGCTGTCAATCTTCTGCCAACTGTGCTATAGAAAACAAATCTAGTGGACACACAATTATCCAAGAATTATTATGAAATCTGATCTGATATCTGAATCTATTCAATGGAATAGATCATAGATAATGGAACTCCAAGACCTCTAACCCAAAAACTTTCGAGAAAGCAGGAGCTTTCATACTATAATGCATATCAGAAATTAAAAATATATATTACAGAAATTTATAAATTTATAAATATAAAAAACAAAACATCGAAAAAATAGTTTCTTGTGGCTTTTTTCAAAATCAGAAATAAAATTAATATTAGCTAAAAACTGCTACTTTTCAACTGGATAAATAACTTTTTAGCTATTTGAAAATTACGAAGGTTCTAAGAACATTCTTGAAGCTGGAGTAGAGATCTAATCTTTTAAGGCCTAAAATTGCAAGAATGTCAAAGCCTTTCATATTATACTATATTTGAGGAATCCAAACAATCTTTAAATTGTGGCAAGGCGAGTGGCAAGAAAATTTTTAAACATATCAACATAAGAAGAAATGCAAAAATTCTACAATCTACTGGTAGAAAAAATAGTTTCTAAGGGAATTAAAAATATCAAATATTGTAAAAAAAAAATTCTACCTGCTTTAGTCTAAATGAAGAATTAAAATTGACACAAAACTAACAACTGCTATTGTTCAACTGAATAAATAACTTTTTAGCTATTTGAAAATTATAGAGGTATTAGAACTTTAAAGAGGAGGAAACGATCTGATTTTACAATGCCTCGAATCCAAAAACTTGTCGGAGTACCAAGAGCTTTTTAGGTGCGTTCGTAATTATGTAAATACGTAGCACCTATTGTTGTCGCTCAATCCGTCCGTCTGTCTGTCCGTCTGTCTGTCCGTCTGTCTGTCTGTCTGTCTGTCCGTCCGCATATAACAACGCAAGAACTACCCAACCGAATCGTTTGAAATTTAAAATACATATTTATAACATAATTTTGTCGAGTCATTTCAAATTTTATGAAAATCGGATGGATAGATCAATTACAGGGACAATCAAAATTATTCCGTTGCATTACGGTCAATGGAGAAAAAAGTTTCAGATGCATTTTAATCGTTTAAAATTTAAAACATATATTTATTGCGTAATTTTATCGAATCATTTTAAATGTTATGACAATCGGATGTATAGATCAATTACAGGGACAATCAAAAGTATTCCGTTACATTACGGTCAATGGGGAAAAAAGTTTCAAATGCATTTTAATCGTTTGAAATTTAAAGCATATAATTATTGCGTAATTTTGTCGAGTCATTTCAAATGTTATGAGAATCGGATGCATAGATCAAATTACAGGGACATTCAAAAGTATTCCGTTGCATTACGGTCAATGGGAAAAAAGATTCAAATGCATTTTTATGATGTTACACTTATTCGAACATAATAGAATTGGCATGAATCTATGAAATATATACTAAAATATGCATTCTGTACAATCTGTGATGCAAAGAATTTTTATTATTAAATTACAGGGCCACACAAAAGTATTCCACTACATAATGCTATACGGAGAAAAATTGTTTGAGGCGTGTTTTAATTATATTCAACTATTTCACATTTTATGAATAAGATATACGTTTTTGAGGTGTAATAAAAATTACTTTCTGCATATTTACAGAAACACAAAGATTTCGACTACTATACTGTATCCGAAGTACACTCTACTATATCAGCAAGATCTGAATATTTTTAAAACTTCTTTATCGTACGAACGCACCTCATTTGCTACGTTCACGTGCAATTTCCAACTTGTTTTATATTGTGATGCTTATCAGGAATCCAAATAAAATTCCCGGTGGTGCAAGGCGAATGCTAAGAAAAATTTTAAACCTATCAACATAAAAAGAAGTAAAGAAGTTTTACAATTATAAATATATAAATTAAAATATTGAAAACAAATTTTCACAGGCTTTTGTCATGATAAAGATCAAAACTGACATGAACTAACAACTGCTACTTTTCATCTGAAAAAAAAATAATAACTTTTTAGCTATTTGAAATCTATAGAGGTACTATAATACCTTTGAAGCGGTAGAAACGATCTGATCTTTCAAGGCCACAAATGCAAAAATTTTCAGGAATGCCAGAGCTTACTATATTAATATGCATATCAGAGGTCGAAATACTAGAGGGTAGCAAAGCTAGCATCTTATAATTTTTAAACATATCAACATAAAATGCAATGCAGAAATTTTACAATTAGAAATATGAAATACGAAATATAGAGAAAAAGTTTCTTCTTGGCTTTTGTCAATATGAAGAATAAAATTGGCACAAACTAGCAACTGCTATTATACAACTGGACAAATAACTTTTTAGCTATTTGAAAATTATAGAGGTACTAGAATATCCTTGAAGCGGGGGGAGATATCAGATCTTTCAAGGCCTCGAACCCAAAAATTTGCAGGAATTCCAGATTCTTTTATATTATAATGCATATCAGGGATCCAAACAAATTCCAGAGAGTGGCAAGGCCAGTGTCAAGGACTGATCTTTTAGCAAGAGTCGATATGCCAACTTCTTGTTCGATATATGAAACGGGGAAGAAGAGGGTGATGTAACAATCGAAACAGGTGCCCAGGCAGCGGTGACTTTTAAGAAAGAAGTGCCCTCTTTTTTTATTCCCCCAGTAATTCAATATATTTCCATGTCCTTGTGGATTGTGTTGCATGCCAACTTTTGTGTTCTCAATTCTCATACAATGGCATGGTTGTACTCTCTCTTATAGAAAGCACTACCTTGTATTCACTTGCATGTAAAAGCTTAATCGAGGTAAACGTATACAGTATTTTATTTTTTATTTTTTCATATCATGAAAGATGTTCCACATTTTGTGACGAATAAAAAAAATCTTGTTTGAAATGTACCGGCCACTTTCGGCAATTTATGCACAGACATCGACGGCTTGTCGAAGTTTTTTCCCTCTGTGAAACACACCTGATCGGTTCACTTCTATAGTAACTTTTAAGTGAGTTTCGTGATATTCTGTACTTACTGAGAACTTAAGCGGAAAAGTACCGCGTACCAACAAAGAGTCGTATTGAAAACTCGAGTAATATTCATGATATAAAGGTTTTATTGCACACTACATCTAGATATATGTGACCAAACCCGGCGAGAATTCGAGGTACATTAGGAAGAGTCGGAAGTTTTTTTTATTAAGGTTGTTCTCAAATCTAAACTGGCTACTACTTTTTGACACATTTTTAAATTCCTTTTTGTTCGAAAATGCGTGAAATTGGCAGACGCTTTCACTTAGAATAATTTTTTTTTTTTTTTTTTTTTTTTTTTTTGATAAAGGAGCAGATTGTTCAAAAAAGGCTGTCGAAGATAGAATTTTGGACATAATTTCCGAAACAGGAAGTACAGTATAGTATGGTTTATGATGGCCGATTACCTACACAAGGGAAATAGACTGGGGATTGTCCCTCCGTGGGGTACTTTCTAAGATAGGAAAGGAAGAAAAAATAGATGTCGTCAGGCAGTAATCACTTATAACTCAAAAGTGATTTATTTATCAAAAAAATGAAAAAAAAAACAATGATGTATTACAAATAACTTCAATAATCAAACCTGTAAGCATCATGCTTTGCGCTTAAAAGTAAATCGGAAAATATATCAAGATATTTGATGTTGTTGAGTGAGGAAAAAATATTTTTTGACAACCACCTTAAAAAGAATTTTTATAGTTACAATGAAAATGAAAATTATTATTTAAGAATAGTTTGCGACGCATTTCGTAAATAAACAGAAGCTGTGAGTTTAAACTTTGAAGTATAGGAAGAATTTAAGATACAGTAAGCAACAGCTCTTAACATCAAAATAATACAACGTTACAAAATAATACTTTTAAATTTTTCTGAAACATTTTATATGTCTTAATACCTTTTGACTTTACGACACCAATGGCAATTACAACAAATTGATAAAACAAGTTCAAAATTTTTAAACTTTTCTATCATGTGTGAACTAGAAAAAAAATAATAATAGTTATAAAAATAATAATTGAGTGACAACTATTATCGAAGAAAATCAGACGGAAAATCAAAGAATGTAAAATTAAAAAAAAAAAGAAAAAAAAATAGTCTTACGATGTGTCTTATTCACATTGTCTTACAAGTGTGTCTTATTAATTGTTACATCTGTCACAAAGTCAAAAAATCTTTATGCTCCTTTTCTGCCTGTCTTCCCGTGTTGCAATTAATTAGTAGTTATACGTTATCGCATTTATTAATGAATGCCTGGTATTTTTATGTCTAAATCTAGAGCTGATAACTGTTAACGTATTTAAAAAATTTTTTGCTATTTTTTTAAAATTCTCTATCTATTTATTAGAAAATTGTGTCATAGTGCATCACGGACGACATTGCGGACATCAAACAAATCACCACCATGTCTATTTGTAAGCCTGATTGAAGATTAGGTTACATTTAACTTTAAAATTTTTGTTATAGTATTTTTCATTTTATAGTGTTGCAACAAAAGTCTCATTTTGCTTTTGACATATATTCTAAAAAATCTTTTTCGCTGTAATGCTATATATTTGAGAGATCATCGATTCATAGCCTATACAATCACCCCTCACGCATACGCGAGAAAATATTCTTTTATTTTGATAAGCTTCCACCACCGATATAAATACGTGATATCGGACACGTTGTGAAAAGGATTGCTGAAACAAATTGCTTTTCTGAAAACAAAAGGCTAACTTTATTCAATTAAAATTAACGAATAATTTATTTACATATAAAAAAACAATATTCGCATTTAAGAATTTGGATATAGACGATCCCATCCAATACTAAGTTATAATTAGCAAGTACATTCTGCGCACTCGGTTCACTTATTAAAATACTCTATATCCCACTCACACTAGAATATCTAGATAGACTTATCGGAGGATCCCCCTTGACCTATCCATTGCGTTGACTGTATACGCCAAGAGCCTCAAAATCTTTCCTGAAAATTCTACCAAGGAAAACGCCAACATCACAAGCGAGAACATCATCCACGATAGAACTAGTTTACTCTCTCAACCATTTCTCTCGAGAGAATATATCTCTAATATATCTTATCTGCAGTATGTTATTAAATAAAAAGAGAACGTGCTTTTCATTGATATAATAAATTTGGTCATATAATGCTATCTAACTGTAATATCTCAGATTAACTTCAAGATAGGAAAAAATGTTATCTTAAAACCCCAATTACACAGAAAGTAATTCAAATACAATATACAAATAAAAAGATAATATCGGATTACAATAATCACAAATAATTACCTGGTCAGAGCATCAGAAATCTGACAAACTGCTTTGTTCTGAATTTTATTGAACATTTCACAAATACATCAAAGTTTAGCATAATGATGAAGAAGTTGGAAGTGTTGCAAATTTTATTTGCGTTATTGTATCATTCTTGAAGATCTCCAAACATTAATTTGATATTTTTATGTGGTGAACGACTGATATAGAAAATCGAGTCACAACTTATGTCAATTGAGTCCAGTGAGCTGAAATATGGTTTGAAAGAATTGTTATCAAGTTGTTGAGTTGAAATTCAGCTATCGACATTCTCTTGCAGCAAATAAAGCAACATAATCACAAAATTCTAATATAACACATTTCATTGCTTTAAAATGATGTGATTCTAAGAGATAAGACTGAAATGAAATGACATTATCTACAGACTGTCTTCATTCTTGCATAAAATTTGAGCTTACATACAGTGTATTCAAGCAAATGTTTCTAAATTTTGCAAAATCGACAAAATTCTTACAGCAGTATTGCCTAAGACAAAATAAAATTGATACTTTATTTGTCTAAAAAAACAGTTGCTTAAGTGGTAGAAACCTTGTTTGTCTAAAAAGGCAGCAATTTATTTTGAAATTCATTTGTGAAATATGTTTTTGCAAAATCTTGTCATTCTTTTATAAAAGCGTTTTTCTTTCAATTATAATGTAAGTTAAAAAAGCCTAAGCAACAAAGAAGTGGTTTCAGAAAGTGTGCCATTTAAGCCATCAGCATACACACCTATACATCTATTAGATTGTGTGCACTCAATATGTGATTGGGGTAAATTTTATCTCAGCGCGTGTGCTGACAGCTTAATCCAAGACCTATATTCAGAAAAATGTTTTTGAAGGGTATTTGCAGGATCAAGATTTTTCTTATTTATTATTATATAGTCTTGTATCAGGTTTTTCCGCTTGCAATAGAGATTAATTTAGTTAATATTTCTAATAAATATTACAAAAGAAAATTGAATATTTGAGCTTAATTCATCGAAAATTAATAAGTAATCTCGTTTGTGCTGATGCTGATTCTGTTTCGCAAATGTATCAAGATTAGTGTCAACCAAATTTAAACATTTGTGAAACTTTTTACGCATAATTCCAAATGCTTTTTACCGAAACTGTCTTTCGAGAAATATATGTCAATACGGTTACATTTGCTGAATTTTCCAACTTGTGGATATTTGGAATTAGTAGCGTTGCAAAGGTTAGAAAAAAACCCGGTTTAAACCCGGGAATAAACCGGGTTTTTAGGAATAAACCTGGAAAAAACCCGGGATTTTTGGAATAATTCGGTTTTTTGGGAAAAAACCTGGGAATAAACCTGGTCTATTGGAAATAAACCGACTTTTTGCAACTCTAGGAATTAGATTCTCATCATATTCTTCACGAGTTTCAATTAAAGAAATTTGGGAATCTATTTTAGAATATTCTAATCACTTTGTTTGATAGCAACGAAATTCCACTTTCCCATTCCAGTAAATTGTATGAATTTAAAAAAAATGTAGAAATTGCAGTAATCTTTTTTAACATGCTGACGGAATCAAAGGAAAAAGAGATGATAGCAATTTTGATTCAACATTTTTATAGCAATTGATTTTTGTTTTTAATTTTAGTATATTTAATGTCATCCTTGTAACAATTTCGGAGGCAGATTAATCTTTTATCTGCAGTGGTCCCACGTCGGGACCACTTAATTTTAACTCGAAACTAACAAACGGCACCAACAATATTTTAATGAAATTTTGCTTTTATGATGAAGGCTTAAACTAACTAGTCTTTAATTTCTAAAAAAAAAAATCGTTTGTAATTTCCGGTGTCAGTCAATCATTTCATCAATTTACAAACATAGTTTTTGTGTTGGGTTTTTGTTTTTGTTTGTGACTGTAACTACATTGACCATGGCCTTGATTTAATCTATCAATTCAATGCACAAATGCTCCTGTATTCTCCTGTACAAAAATCTCCTGTATTCTCCTGTACAATTCCAATTGTATAGCTACATATTCTCTTTTACTTTCTATGCAAGAAACTGTCTGGTAATTTATATAAAAACTGCTATTTTTATATTCTGTTGAAGAAAAGAGTTTGAATGTTTCCATTTCACAATAAAAAAAATATAAGGTTCTGACAAACCATTTCCTCCAACTACCGCCACCACCAGAAGCGCACAAAAGTTTACAATCGAGGTCATTGTCAAGGCTCGACGAACCTTTGTTGGTGGAATCAGGAAGTAAAAAGACGGATCGCATATGGACTGACGGCCTTTTGGTCTCTGTGCGAGTAGGGCGGAAGCAATGAGTGAAAGTGGCCGTTGACATGATTCAAGGGGAAAGGAATAGTATCTCCTTTCATTTTGGTAAGGTAAGAGTAGACCAGACACTGAATGCGGAATCGGAATCTCTGCTCAAGGCCGCCTTCCACACTTCCCCCACTCCAGGGGCTCGGCAGACACCTGGATACACGTGACTTGAACCGCAGACGTAAACATTCACCCTGTGTATCGATCCTGACCATTGGAATGGATGTAGGAAATAAACAAGTTCAAGGTGAAATGAAAAAAATAATAATATACTTTTCTTCCTCCTTCTTTCTTTGCATTTATCCGAGATTTCTCATAACTATTCAGGTAATGGGTGCCGGCAAGGGGCAGCAGGGGAAGACCATTTCTCCAGAGATGAATACAGAGGGTGCCCTCTTGTTGAGGGAGGGGGGAAGGAGATTTCCCCTCGAAAGATTTTGGGAAGTATGCTTATTAATGGTCTAGAATTATAAATTCTCCCCTCCCGGAACTCCATAAGGTCTCGCAGAAGTATAGAAATCTCTGAACTCGAATAAAATGTCTGTTTTCAAAATTGCGTTGTCCCTTTCTGGATTTTGAAATTTAATTAGCATCATTTCCTTAATAAATCATTGTTTTCTTAAAAATAAGAATAATAATAATAATAAAACGTTTAAGTTACCGTGCATCGGGTCGGGTAACCCGATTATACATAAAAATGACATGTCTCATGGTTTTTATCGGGTCTATTTGATGCCATCTTTTTTCGCTGCTGTTAAAGTTCGGTTCAGGTTATTTTGATTGTTTCAAATTGGGTAAGGTTTTTGGTTAAAATTTTTGCATTTTGAGTTCCGATTGACTCAATTTTCGAATATATAAATATATAGCCATTAATTATATTACAATATATGAACCATTGAACTTAATAGAAAATTACCACATTGAACAGGGGGGGGGATAAATAAAATGAATACAAATGGAATTTGCAGAACCAAAGCAGAATTGTCAAGCCTCAAATACTTTGAAACTACAAATGAAGTGTGTGGTTCCATCTTCGTATTAGCCATGAAAAAGCAAAATAATATGAATTTGGGGCTACCAACATACATAAAACCAAAATTAAATGAAGAAAAAACATCAAAAACAAAACACAACAAAATTACTAAATTGGATAGATAAATAAAAAGAGAAAAATAATAAAAAAGTAAAAAAGTAAAATCGCATTTGCATTGCATTAACAGATATAAATATGTATCGAATATATATATATATTGTAATAACTTTGCCTCTTATAGATTAAAGCTAAGTGGTTGGTAGCGTAAGTGCCGCTCGGCAAATAATCCAGGCAATTTAATGGAGAATCAATTATTTATTTGTAACAATAAAAAAGGTTCTCTGTATTAAATTTTATATACAGCATAAATCATTTTAGAACTCGTAGGATCTTAATCCACCAGCTCCAAGTCCAAAGTTCTATTTCAGTCCACAGAATGTTCAGTTTATAAATCACGTAAAGTTTCTACAATTCAGCAACACGGCGTTCTCTAAACACCGAAGATGAGACTTGTCACCGGCACTCTCCTAGCGAGAGTCCTCTTCCTCCGGCTCACTTGGGTGACGTCACCCTCTGCAGCTCCCGATCCGAGCTGATCCACTTTTCTCAGAGAACAAATCCGAGCTCCGAGCTCTGTTCTCTCCTCTTCTCACTCCGAGATCAAAATCCCCCCTGCAAAACCTTCGCTTCCTCTTTTTCTTCTCAGCCAAGACCTCCCCTACCTTAATGATCTTTTCTCATTAAAAGATTCGTAACATCGTCTTATCATTCGTACCTGAAAATACACGCCTATGGCGACAATATGTCTGGTCTCTGATCCTCTGTGCTTTCATTTTTGCGTCGGCGTACTATCAAAGGTGCGACTCGTGTGGTCCCCTATTCACGTTAGTGTCGCTCGCCTGTCTTTTCAGCTGATCGATGATGATTTAGCGATCCTTTTAAATCGCCGATCTTTTCATCTTGAGAATGAAAGCCATTTTGTGTTTTCAGTTCCATAGTGAAATCTCTTTTCAGAAAAAATGTCTTTAAAAGCCTGTGATAAATCTAAATTATCACAACTACCCCCACCTCTAAGATGATTTAACGTCTGAAAGGCGTGAAATCTAAAAAGCAGAACATGGTTAGCTCATTCATTTTGGGTGGCTCTTTGCACTCAAAATAAAATTTTAACAATTCTAAAAAGACACTTTAAAAAACATTTTCAAACTCTTTTAACGACTTTGCTTTGTTTGGAGAACTTTAATAATTTAAAGGTGTTGAAACCAGTATAAACACATTAAGAAAACCTTATATATACAATAAAAGAAAACTATTTACAAATGTGAGAGAGAAAAAAAAATTTGTGAGCTTTTTTTTTTTCATTTTATTGCCCTGCTCAGACAATCAACGTGCGGTATATCCTTGCCCGCTCTGTGTTTTATGGCATACAGGAACGGTTGCAGTGATAAGGACCATCTTAACAACCTGGGATTGTTACCTGCATTGTTTTTCAGGAACACTAAAGGATTGTGATCGGTTTCGATACTGAACTCTTGTCCATCAATGTAGTGACGTAATTTTTTTATGGCAAAAATTATAGCTGCACATTCTTTCTCTGTGGCGCTATAACTTTTCTCTTGTTCCGAAAATTTTCTGCTCAAATATATAATGGGATGCTCTTCTGAGCCCTGTCTTTGTGCTAAAACTACCCCTATCCCTTTATCTGACGCGTCCGTCTGAACCACAAATTCTAGATTATAATTTGGCGCATATAGGATGTGAGTTTAGATTTTAAGGTTTCGAAAGCCTCTTTCATTTCATCGGTCCATATGATTTTTTCTTTTTTGTTTTTTCCTTTTAATGCTCGTGTGAGCGGTTCTACGATGGTCGCATAATTTTCTATATAACGGGAGTAATACCCTGCCATGCCGAGGCATCTTCTAATTTCCGTTTTATTTTTAGGGTCTGGGAGTTCCGTTATGGCGCGGATTTTCGCTTCTGCAGGCTTCCTTTTTCCTTCCCCTACTATGTGTCCCAGATATTTAACCGTTTTTTGTGCGAATCTGCATTTCGAAATTTTAACGGTAAGTTTCGCCTCTTTAATTCGACTTAGTACCGTGTTTAGATGCTGAATATGGTCTTTCCAGCTATCTGAAAAAACGGCCATGTCATCTAAGTATGGAAGACAAAATTCTTCCAACCCATTTAGTAATTTAGACATAAATTTGGAAAACCTATAGCTAGCGTTGGACAATCCGAAAGGCATTGCCATTGGTAAGAAGCTACCAAAGCTTGTGACAAAAGCAGCTAATTTTTGTGCTTTTGGTGTCATGGGTATCTGCCAGTATCTTTTGGTCAGGTCTAATACAGAAATATATTTTGCCGCCGCCACCTTTTCGACCCTTTGTTCAATATTCGGAAGCGGAAAAAATTCTATTTTTGTTATCGCATTCAAACGGCGATAATCAATGCATGGCCGAGGTTCCCTCCCCGGAGTTTCGACTAAAATCATGGGAGAATTATAATCAGACTCCCCTTCCTTAATTATATTTAATTCAAGCATGCGCTTTATCTCTTTTTTCAGTATTTCATTCTGTCTAGGAGATACCCTATACGGTCTACTTCTCACCGGTTTTTCCTCAGTTAGCTCAATATCATGAATAGTCAGGTCCGTTAAGCCCGGGTCATTCGAAAAAACTTCCCTGTATTCGTCTAATACCTGTTTTAACATTTGAATTTCCCCTGCTGTGCACCGCTCGTTTAATGCACTTTGTTTGATAACTTCGTCAAAGTCATAACTATTTGAATCTGCTACTGGGAAAGCTATCTCCAAATCCTGAGATTCATCTGTCTCATTAAATTCTTTTGTCAGAATACTAGGGGGGCCCCGCCCCCCTGCTCGCTATGCTCGCCAACCCCCCGCGTAATCGCTTCGCGATTCCAAATTATTGGCTACCCCTGCTTGCTGCGCTCGCCAATATAATCGCCATCCATAATATGAATAAGCAGTTGCAGACCTTTCAAATCTTGTGTAACACGACTGGTGTTGTAAAGAAATTACAAAATGCGCCCCCTCTGAGGGCAGAGGGGGCGGGTTACACACAAGATATCCATAATATGAATAAGCAGTTCAAATGATGTGTCACACAATTGGTGTTGTAAAGAAATTAAAAAAGGGCCCCCCCTGGGGGGGCAGAGTGGGGGATGACTCACAACACATCCATAATATGAATAAGCAGTTGCAGACCTTTCAAATGATGTGTCACACAACTTGTGTTGTAAAGAAATTAAAAATGTGACCCCCCCTGAGGAGAGCAGAGTGTGGAGGTGACACACAAGACATCCATAATATGAATAAGCAGTTGCAGACCCTTCAAATCTTGTGTAACACGACTGGTGTTGTAAAGAAATAAAAAATGTGTCCCCCCCCCTGGGGAGCAGAATGGGGGATAACACACAAGACATCCATTATATGAATAAGCATTTGCAAACCTCTCAAATGATGTATCAAACGACTGGTGTGGTGTTTTAAAGAAATTAAAAATTTGGCGAAATATTACAGTTATCGCCAAGTTGGCGTCACTTTTGACAACTAATTTTGGTCGCCAAATTTGGCGATATATCGCCAAGTTGGCGACAAACTTGGCGATTGTTGGCGATGGTAACCTTTCCTCTCTTTATGGTAACCCATACGGCGATGCATAGACGGAGCCCTTTCCTGATTGGTCTATTCAACTCATAGAAGGAGTGGACAACCCGGATTCGTTAGTTCCGGAAATCTTCCACATCAGCATCATTCCAGGAGTCATTCCTTTTAAGGCTAGTTTTTTTTTACTATAGAAGGATTTATTTTACCTACCCTGGTGATGTAGGGTTTTAAAAGATTTACATGATAGATTTGCGATTTTTCTCTTCTCCCTGGTATACTCACAATATAATTCGTATCAGAAATTTTAGACTCTACTCTACCGGGGCCTATCCAACCTACAGACATTTTGTTTTTCTTGTTAGTTGCTAAAACTAACACTTCGTCTCCTGGTTGAAATTTTCGTTCTTTAGCATTTCTATCATACCACATTTTCCGTTTATCTCTAGTAATTGTCATGTTTTCGACCGCTAGCTTCTGACAGCGTTTCAGTCGGTTGATAAGTTTGAAGACGTACTCAGTAACTAATTCATGCTCCTCATTTTCTCCCGTCCATTGTTCGAAAAGTAGGGTTTCCGGGGTACGGAGATTTCTCCCATGAACTAGCTCTGCTGGGCTAAAACCTGTAGAATCATGCGTTACCGTCCTAAGAGTTAAAAGCGCATGGGGCAGATTAGCTTCCCAGTCACTACCGTTTTCCACGCATAGCACTTTTAAAAGCCTTTTTACTGACCTGTGCCATCTCTCGATAACGTTTTAGGAGGAGTGACATACACTTGAATGGTTTAGTTTTACCCCAAACCTTTTTAGGAAGGCTGTCGTTAAATTCGAAGTGAAACTCCTCCCAAGGTCCGTTTGTATGCTAGACGGGTAACCAAGTCTACTAAAAATCATGATCATCGCTTCAATGATCGTTTCCGAGAGCATATCTGGTATCGGTATTGCTTCTGGATAACGTGAATAAACACATATTGCTGTGAGTAAATATTTATTCCCTTTTTTTGACGTCGGTAAGGGACCTACTAGATCGCACGATAATTTTGAAAATACTTCTGAAATTATGGGAACTAATTTTAATGGGGCTTTCTTAGTTTCCCCCGCTTTTCCCACTACCTGGCAAGCATGGCATGACTTGACAAAATCCTCGATTTCCCTAATAATATTAGGCCAGAAAAAATATCTCAATATTTTATCTTTTGTTTTTGATTGGCCCATGTGAGCCGCTATACCTTCGTGACAAGCACTAAGTATCGCTTCCCTGTACTTAGTTGGGACAACTAACTGTTTTCTTTCGAATCCGTGATGATCCGTTACTTTCCTCATTACTAAATTCTCTTTAATTTCGAAATTTGATTTCTTTTGTTTTGCTTTTTCGCGAATATCTCTGAGCGAGGAATCCGTCTCTTGTTCGGTTATGAATTCTGCCCTTTTAATTCTCGACAAGCCGGTCCCTGAGTCTTCCCCTGCTATCGGTAAAAACTCGTTATCTGACCTTTCCGGATCTGCCTGTTCCGTAAAATCGTTTTCCCCTTCCCTTGAGTTAGTTTCGGTTTCTTGTTCGCCTCCGTCACTCCCGGAGCTAGTTTCGCTTTTTTTCGCCTGCGCGCGCGTCATTACTGCGTTCAATGTTTTGATTTCGCGTTTTTTCTCTCGTCGATGAGCTTCTGCGTATCATTCCCTAGTATATAATAGGACATATCTACGTCTCTATCAGTTACTATAGCCTTCGTCGAGATACTTCCTATTTCGTCAATTTCAAGCGTTATATTAGCGGTGGGCAAACAGCGAACATCATTTAAGAGTGGTTGTTTTATCCACATAAATTCCCCATCTAATTGACTGTGGTTTATAAATTTACTGGAAATAACATCGACACACGTACCGGAATCTCGTAATACCGTAATTTCCTCCCCGTTCATACGAGCCTTACTTAAATACGGCGAAAAACCTTTTTCAAATTCTTGATTTTTATTTAAATGCCCTACTGACGTGGCGTTATTTTCCCTCTTGTGTTTTTCCGGGCACTGGGCACGATAGTGCGAAAAACTTCCGCAAATAAAACATTTGTTTGCTCTCTTTTGCTCAAAAACACGGTTTCTTTCTTTATCGGGATCCTTGTCTCTCCAATTCGTTTTAGTTTCGGCCGATTTCTCAACACGCGGTTTATCTTCGAGTCTCGGTTTTTCTGATTTTATGGGAAAATTTCTCGGGTTCCAGATTTTTTTCGAGGGCCCTTTGACTGCCTCAAACTCGTCTAAGCACTTAACTAGAACTAACGGGTCTTTGAAATTTGCCCATGAGTCAATAAAATGCTCTTTATATTCTATCGGCGTACGACACTTAATTTGGTCTGTTACCATTAATTTCTTTAAGTCTTCGAAATTTGAAATTTCTAGTCCGGTTAACCATCCTTCTAGATAACTATTTAACTCGAAAATAATATCCTTCCAAGGGGTGCCTGGTATCCGAGAATGCCTTGTAAATTTTTGGCGATACGCTTCAGGACTTAGCCGAAAGCGTGCTAACAAAATTGATTTCACGTGCGCGAAATCGTCGATTTTTTCTGTGGGCTCGCGCAAAATTAATTCTGCAATATCTGCCGGGAGCAGCGATAAAAGATGAGTCACAAGCTCTTCTGTTTCTATGCGTGCTCGAGAGGATTGCCGTTCGGAAAGGTTTAAAAAAAGAGTAATATCTGATCGTTCTGGATCGAATTTATGCATTAACGCTTTTAAAGGGGGTTTCTGACTCCTCTCAGATCCGCTACTTGACGTAGATTCACGTCTATTCGCATTTTGAGTTAATCTCAGTTGCTCTAATTGAAATTCTCTTCCTTTCTGTTTTTCTTCGCTGTCCCGCGCCGCCCTTTCTCTTTCTGCCTCTAATTTTTCCTGTTCCTTTTGTGCGGCTGTGTTAGCCTCCCTATCTTGTACAATATAATTAGCCTGCGATAAAGTAAGATCTTTATCATAATCTGCCGCTGATTCAATTTTCTGTATAATTACAGCTATTTTGTCACTCTTATCAATATCAATTCCCAACTCGTCTGCTAACATTTGCAAATCGATTTTTCTGCATTGCTTTAAATCAGTAATGACTGTCATTTTTAGACTGAGTTGCCCTAACCGAAATTTCTATTTATTTCCTAACAACCTATAAAATTACCCTAGCATATATGCAATGTTAATTTTATACATACACTTTACTACACAATTTAAACACAGTAAATGAGAATGAAATGAAAAGTATATACATGAAAAGTACACAATTTACCGATTCAACACTTTTTTTTTTTCAACCGACCACAATACAAGTACCTGTACTTATTTCTAATTCTAGAAAAACATTGCCAGTTTTAGCATTCAGATTTTTTGAAAACTACACTTTAAAAATGTAAACATAAATAATTTTAGATCAACAGGTAACAATATCCCTTTCTGTTTAGAAGCCTTTAAAGAAAATTTAAATTTATGACTAACCTTATAACATTTATGCTGCTAAAAAAAAGTTTTACAAGAGTTTACAATTTTACAAGAGTTGTACACTCTTTTTTTTTTTTTTTTCAAAACTTTCTAATTTGTTCCGTTTTGTCCGGAAAAAAATGCATTTAACATTTAATGTTTTTATCATTAAAAAAAAAGAAGGAATTTTTTTTTTTTTGCAATACTCTTTACTAATTTCTTAATTTTAGATTAAAATAATAAAAGTATAGAAACATAGTACATAAATTTCCTTACTGAATTTAATTTTGTGCAATAATTATGAAACAGAGCCACTCAAAATTTAGAATGAATGAGCTTACCTATTTCCGTCGTCTGCATCTCTCTTGGGGCATCTTTCCGTCGGAGGGTGTTGGGTGCTACGGGCAGGTTGCGGCTGGGTGGCCTTTCGTCGGTTAGGCGTTGTATCTCCGGTTATGGCTGGGTGCCTTCGTCAGCTAGGCGCTGGGTTTCTCTTAGCGGCTGGGTGCCTTCGTCAGCTAGGCGCTGGGTTTCTCTTAGCAGCTGGGTGCCTTCGTCAGCTAGGCGCTGGGTTTCTCTTAGCGGCTGGGTGCCTTCGTCAGCTAGGCGCTGGGTTTCTCTTAGCGGCTGGGTGCCTTCGTCAGCTAGGCGCTGGATTCTATCGATGATTAACTCTGGAACTGCACGGCGAACTATAGTCCTGGGCTAGTGGCTCCCGCTGCCACCAGCTGTAATAACTTTGCCTCTTATAGATTAAAGCTAAGTGGTTGGTAGCGTAAGTGCCGCTCGGCAAATAATCCAGGCAATTTAATGGAGAATCAATTATTTATTTGTAACAATAAAAAAGGTTCTCTGTATTAAATTTTATATACAGCATAAATCATTTTAGAACTCGTAGGATCTTAATCCACCAGCTCCAAGTCCAAAGTTCTATTTCAGTCCACAGAATGTTCAGTTTATAAATCACGTAAAGTTTCTACAATTCAGCAACACGGCGTTCTCTAAACACCGAAGATGAGACTTGTCACCGGCACTCTCCTAGCGAGAGTCCTCTTCCTCCGGCTCACTTGGGTGACGTCACCCTCTGCAGCTCCCGATCCGAGCTGATCCACTTTTCTCAGAGAACAAATCCGAGCTCCGAGCTCTGTTCTCTCCTCTTCTCACTCCGAGATCAAAATCCCCCCTGCAAAACCTTCGCTTCCTCTTTTTCTTCTCAGCCAAGACCTCCCCTACCTTAATGATCTTTTCTCATTAAAAGATTCGTAACATCGTCTTATCATTCGTACCTGAAAATACACGCCTATGGCGACAATATGTCTGGTCTCTGATCCTCTGTGCTTTCATTTTTGCGTCGGCGTACTATCAAAGGTGCGACTCGAGTGGTCCCCTATTCACGTTAGTGTCGCCCGCCTGTCTTTTCAGCTGATCGATGATGATTTAGCGATCCTTTTAAATCGCCGATCTTTTCATCTTGAGAATGAAAGCCATTTTGTGTTTTCAGTTCCATAGTGAAATCTCTTTTCAGAAAAAATGTCTTTAAAAGCCTGTGATAAATCTAAATTATCACAATATATATATATATATATATATATATATATATATATATATATATATATATATATATATATATCGAATATCAGATGAAAAACTATTTAAACATTCCTATTTAAACATTAATTTTTTAACGTATAAGATAAAATTTTCACTAGAAATATAATTGTTCACTGCTTTTGCAAAATTGTATAAAAATTTGGATTACGTTTCTTCTATTTCGAGTTCTATCCGAGTGCAGGATGACATATTTCCGGTTCTGATGTATAGATATTATAAACAACTCGCTATAATATTTTACTTTATTTCTCTCTATTTTAATAATAAAAAGTTGATATTTTAACGATAGTAAAAAAAATATTGAAAAAATGAAATTCTATAAATTTTTAAAAGTTTGAAATATTTGAAAAAAGTAAAATCGCAAAAAGTAAAATTAGTAAAAAAGTAAAATCGCATTTGCATTGCATTAACAGATATAAATATGTATCGAATATATATATATATCTATGTATATCTATCGAATATATATCGAATATATATACACTATATTGCCATTGATTATGGGACACTTGCGATTTTAGACATTTTACTAAATATCTAGAAAAATACATGAGGAATCATCTCGAAACTCTTTGTGTATAAATATAATAGTATACGTCATACATCTCCGTGAAGATTTTTTACCGAAACTCCATAGGGGACCGTCAACAAATTAAAAAAGGATGAATATCTTTTGAATAACCCTGTCGAAACTAATGTAGCAAAAGCGCTCAAACTCTAGATTATGATTGAATGCCTTATTGTAATACACTGTGCTCATTTTTATGCAAATAGCATGCACACTCGCAGAGTAATTAAGGTTTTTATAAAAATGGTCCCAAATTTTTCCAAGTTTTTCTACTATAATTTTCAGAGTTCTTAATATAAAATAATATTTTTTTCAGAAAATATGACAAACAACATTGCACACAGTACCCTGTAATCAGAATTAAAAAATAATAAAAATTGTATGAAAAATGAGTAGGTTTACTATATAATTTTTTACTGCGCATGCGTCAAAGATATCAAAATTTCATTTGCATATTATGTTAGCTAAATGTATAGAGCAACTTTTGTAAAAGTCTCAAAATCATAGCTTGAAAATTCTGAAAGTAATCGTCTATAGAAAAAGGACAAAATCCGTTGTTTCCAAAATGAAGCAAAAAAATGAGGGATTTTATCCAAATGCAGTAGTACATCCCATATTGTGTATTTTATATTGACACTAATCAATGAATATATGGATACAATCCCTCTTGTTTTTGCTTCATTTTGAGAATAACGGATTTTCGACTTATTCAATTGACGATTATTGTCAGAATTTTCAAGTTATGATTTTGTGACTTTCACAAAAGTTGCTCTATACATATAGCTAACATAATATGCAAATGAAATTTTGATATCGTTGACGCATGCGCAGTAAAAAATTATTTAGTAAACCAACTCATTTTTTATACAATTTTCATTATTTTTTAATTCTGATTACAGGGTACTGTGTGCAATGTTGTTTGTCATATTTTCTGAAAAAAATAATATTTTATATTAAGAACTCTGAAAATTATAAGGAAAAAACTTGGAAAAATTTGGGATCATTTTTATAAAAACCTTAATTACACTGCGAGTATGCATGCTATTTGCATAAAAATGAACAAGGCTTATTACAATAAAACATTCAATCACAATCTAGAGTTTGAGCGCTTTTGCTACATTAGTTTTGACAGGATTATTCAAAAGATATTCATTCTTTTTTAATTTGTTGACGGTCCCCTTTGGAGTTTTGGGAAAAAATCTTCACGGAGATGTATGACTTATACTATTATATTTATACACAAAGAGTTTCAAGATGATTCCTCATGTATTTTTCTAGATATTTAGTAAAATGTCTAAAATCGCAAGTGTCCCATAATCAATGGCAATATAGTGTATATATATATACAGGGTGTATCTAAACTACTGGGCAAAACTTTAAGGGGTGATAGTACAGATCAAGACAAATAATATTAAATGGGAAACTAAGGGTCCCAAACGTCTTCCGAAAGAGATAGACGCCATCAAAGTTTAGGGTCCAAAATTTGAAATGATTATAAAAAACAGAAAAATAGGTCGATTCGTTTGCGGTTTTCACGAAAATTATTCTTTATATCAGTATTATCTTGAAAAAAAATTATAAAGATAATTTTCAAAAAATGCCAGTAGAGGGCGCTTTAGACTTTAGAGTAACGAACAACTGTTTTTTGCCGTTATTTTTTGCATCTCATTAAATTTTTTAGAAGTTTAGACTTAAACTTAAATTTTGAGCTCAAAATCTGTGGTTAAATAGCGCAAACTGAGCTGTGTTCAATGGGGGTGTATAGGTTCAAATTTGAAATGATTATAAAAAACAGAAAAATTGGTCAATTAATTTGAGGGTTTCACTAAAATTAATCTTTATGTCAGTATTTTCTCGAAAATAAATTATACAGATAAATTTCAAAAAATGTCGATAGAGGGCGCTTTAGACTTTGGAGTAACGTACAACTATTTTTTACCGTTATTTTTTGCATCTCATTAAATTTTTTAGAAGCTTAGACATAAAATTAAATTTTGAATTGAAAATCTGAATCGTTGAGAGTGGTTAATTAGCGCAAACTGAACTGTGTTCAATGTGGGTGGGGAGGTTCAAATTTCAAATGATTATAAAAAACGGAAAAATTGGCCGATTCGTCTGCTGTTTTCTCTAAAACCATTCTTTATGTCAGTATTTCCTTGAAAAAAAAATTTAATGATAAATTTCAAAAAATTCCGTTAGAGGGCGCCTTAAACTTTAGAGAAACCAACAACTATTTGTAACCGTTATTTTTTTCATCTAAATAATCTGAAATATTTAAAAAGCTTAGACTTAAATTTTGAGCTCAAAATCTGAATCGTTGTGAGTAATTAAGTAGCGAAAAATTGAACGGTGTTCGTAGGGTGGGCAGGGTAACATTTCAACTCCTGAACACAGTTCAGTTTGCGCTTCTTAACCCCTCCCAACGGTTCAGAATTTGAGCTCAAAATTTAAGTCTAAGCTTTTGAAAGCATTTAACTAGATACAAAATATAACAGTTAAAAACTATTGTTGGTTAATCTAAAGTTTAAGGCGCCCTCTAACGGAATTTTTTGAAATTTATCTTTAAAATTTATTTTCAAGGAAATACTGACATAAAGAATGGTTTTAGAGAAAACGGCAAACGAATCGACCAATTTTTCCGTTTGTATAATCATTTGAAATTTGAACCTTCCCACCCTCATTGAACACAGTTCAGTTAGAGCAACTTAATCACTCTCAACGATTCAGATTTTCAGCACAAAATTTAACTTTATGTCTAAGCTTCAAAAAATTTAATGAGATGCAAAAAGTAACGGTTAAAAAATAGTTGTACGTTACTCCAAAGTCTAAAGCGCCCTCTATCGACATTTTTTGTAATTTATATTTATGATTTATTATTAAGACAATACTGACATAAAGAATAGTTTTAGTGAAAGCCGCAAATCAATTGACCAATTATTCTGTTTTTTATAATCATTTGAAATTTGAACCTACACACTCCCATTGAACACAGTTCAGTTTGCGCTACTTAACCACAGATTATAAGCTCAAAATTTAAGTTTATGTCTAAACTTCTAAAAAATTTAATAAAATGCAAAAAATAACGCTAAAAAACAGTTGTTTGTTACTCCAAAGTCGAAAGCGCCCTCTACTGGCATTTTTTGAAAATTATCTTTATAATTTATTTTCAAGGTAATACTGATATTAAGAATAATTTTCGTGAAAACTGCAAACGAATCGACCAATTTTTTCGTTTTTATTATTATTTCAAATTTTGGACCCTAAATTTTGATGGCATCTATCTCCTTCGGAAGACGTTTGGGACCCTTAGTTTCCCATTTAATATTATTTGTCTTGATGTGTACTATCACCCCTTAAAGATTTGCCCAGTAGTTTAGATACACCCTGTATATATCGAATATCAGAGGAAAAACTATTTAAACATTCCTGAGTACATGCATTCCTTTTTTAACGTATAAGATAAAATTTTCACTAGAAATATAATTGTTCACTGCTTTTGCAAAATTGTATAAAAATTTGGATTACGTTTCTTCTATTTCGAGTTCTATCCGAGTGCAGGATGACATATTTCCGGTTCTGATGTATAGATATTATAAACAACTCGCTATAATATTTTTCTTTATTTCTCTCTATTTTAATAATAAAAAGTTGATATTTTAACGATAGTAAAAAAAAAATATTGAAAAAATGAAATTCTATAAATTTTTAAAAGTTTGAAATATTTGAAAAAGAAAGTTAGTTTATTTTTCATTGTGATTTTAATATAATGTTTAACTTATTTAATGCGTAAAAATTACTTTTAATTTTAATATTTTAATCTATTCACTTAAAGAAATTTGCACATAAAATTTAAAACACATCTGAAATATATTAAAGAAATTATTATAATATTGACGCTTATCTAAGTGATAAAAATCAATAAAGGAAATTTATTTTAATAACCGGTATTAATTATCTTTATTGAGTTTATAGTAGATCCGCCTGCAAACAATTTCTTAAAATATATGTTTTTAAAAATATGTAAGTATCTTTTCAAAAATAAATAAATAAATATAAATAATATTACAAAAAAATTTTAAAACCTCTCCAAAAGCAGAAGGAAACAAAACTCTTTATACATTCTTTCATGCACGTAAAATTTTAAAGGCTAAAACTTATCCTTTATAAAGCTGAAATTAAAAAGCTAATTATTCGAAATTATGGAAAGAAAATCTGTAAAGCATTTAAAACTGTACACTCAATAGAAAAATGTTATCTCTACAAAGATCAATTCCATGTTCACATCTTTATAAAATGCATACGAATTAAGTAAAGTTACTTGAAAACGTAAATTGTGTAACCCTGGCGTAATGGTATTTGTCAGGTTCTGAGACAGCACCTGCTAAAGATTGGAATTTCCGTTATTTCTCTATCTTAATATTTTGTGTATTGTACTGGCTGTGTACTAGAATTTCCAAGGTGACATTCTTTCTTTGTAAAGTCAGAATTGACAGGTTGTCATGTGCAGGTGATGATGGGAGAAAGAGGAGATAGCTGAGAGGCGTGATCATCCGTCAGTGAGGTATGTGGATGATGAGCAAACAAGGAACATGTCACGTATCAAGAAAGGAATGTGGAATGTGTCCAATGAAGAAGCTCCACAAGGGGTTGATATTGGGGAAATGCAGTGATTTGGGAAGGTCAAGTCTTGTCTGAGATTTGGTAGTTCGTAGCTAGGCTGGTACCTAGAGGGTAGTGCAGGACAGAGGTCCTAGTGTGTAGTTCGTATCTGGGGTTTGTACCTGGAAGAGTGTAGGACAGTGGTCCTTGTGCGTAGTGCTCTGGGCCGGAATGCGAAGGCCGAGTATCCGTGCGTTGGGAGATTCGAAATTGATCTCCGGTAAAGTGAATCTAACGTGCATTGAGGGTGAGGGAGAAGGTGTAATTTGAACAGTACACAGCCAACCGTTTACTGTATTTAATTTAACATTGAACCGGATCATCTATATCCGAATTGTAATTGTATATAATTGTAAATAGTGTATTTCTTGTGTACATGTATTCTAAATAAACTGTTAATTCAGTTAATTGACAGCGTCAGTGTTCATTTACACAATCCTCACACAGTGGGTGACCGATATCACCTAATAATATCGGTGGTGGCAGCTATAACTACCACGGACTTTCTTCAAAGTTGTGCGGGCTGAGAGGAACGTCCGACAGTATTACATAGCAAGCTGTGAGAGGACAGTTCCGTGTTTCGATCCCCTTGGAGGGTAAGTAACTTCTCTGCCAGTACAATTTACTTTCTTGTTGTTTGAATTAAATGTACGTGTTCTGTCTCTGATGTTACGTGTTCTTGCAAAGAATAATAAAAATCATAAAGATGTCAGTTTGTCCCTGAAAATTTCTTTTTTGCCTGCCTCACAATGACGGACACCCCCCCCCCCCCAAAAAAAAAAAAAAAAAAAAAAAAAAAAATCCTCTGTGAAAAAAAATTTTATGTGGTCATACGTAAAATAATCACTTGAAGACATTTTAGGTTTCATGAGCGAAATTTATAGCCTTGCAAGGGTCCAGTGCTAAAGAATCAACTTCTCTATGTAATGGTGTCCGATTTCGTTGAACAAAACACTAATAATGTTTTACTTTAATTTAATCTTGATTTCCCATTTCTTTTTAGCAAATTTAGCACGCTTTACCAGCCAAAAAGTTTGAATTAGATGAAGATCAGGGCTAATTTCAGGTCAGTCAAGAGCTTTAATGCCAGATTTTTTCACATAGGCTTGCACTTAAAGTGGGGAAATAGATGGAAAATTTATTTTATTAATTTATATTACATTGCGGAGATAAAAACTTGCAAGTGACTCAAGAATGCACTTTCCTGCACTTTTAAATTATTTTTAATTGTACTTGATTTTAAACACCCTTTTAAGATATTAGTGAAAACTGACGTTGAGTAATAATTTGGGATTTGATGACTAACATTATTTCTTAACATCAGTTTTACCTGATATCTTAAAGTACTGTTTAAAAGCCAGTTATTTAATGTAATTTTAAAGTACATGACAGTGCATTTTTTAATAAGACTTAGTACTGTATTATACGCCAAATTGAGCAATAGAATATAATTTATTCATAAATTATTTTATTGTAATATTTGTAAGTTTTTATCACCACAACATAAAATAAATTAATAAAATAATTTTATGTCTATTTCTTTACTTTAGGTGCAAGAGTATCTGAAAAATAATCTGGTATTAAGGGTGTATTCGAAAAAACGCTCTTCCACCATCAACAGCTCGAAATTTTCCGATACAATTTCAGACACATTTTTAAAAGTACAAACATGAAACTTGCTGAGGAGATTCTTGAAGGGACGTATGAGGTGCCGTGTGATGTCTTTTTTACGCTCAATTCATTAGAATTTGAGTTATAAACAATTACCTTATCAGTATGACCCTTTTTTTCGTTCCCAAAACTCCCGCTTGGGAAAAATCAGTTCGAAATGCCGTTTTTGATTGCTCTTTTTGCAATATTTTCTGCATTTATCAAAGAATCGACAATCACGGCATTTTGTGTACTTTTCAAATAAGAGATTTTGAAAGTTTGGTGCGTTTGAGAGCAAAATGAATTCAAAAATAAATCGGAGAATAAGCAGTTTGAATCAAAATACATCCTTAAAGCATAGGACCGACCCGAGAATAGTCTTCTATCAATCCAATTCAAATTTTTTGTTTTTAATAAGAGCTACAATTGTTTAAAAAAAACAGACTACCAAGATTACACAAAACGAAAGGATTTTGCATCTTGAAATAAGACATCTTTAGATCCAGAAGTAGATTTTTTTGTTTTTTCCCATACCAGACCCCTGGAAAGCAGTCATCGCTTTTTTGCGAAAAATCCAAAAAGTGTTAAAGTGATCCTTTTACGCATGAACACATCAACATTCATGTAACATGACTCAGTTGCAGGAAATTTATTATTATCTTACTGCATTTGTAGTAAATAATTTGTTTTATATTTTGATAAAATACTGCATTTTATTCCTTTCAGAAGTTATTTAGGATTATTATGCATTTCAAGAAACTAATTATGGTAAGTTAATACTACAAGTATATTGTAATGTAATAACATCGTCTTTATATAAAACACAAATATAAAACATGATATTTGCAAACTTTTCCGTTTTTTATCAGGTGATGTAGTTTTTTGACCGTCGTTGTAAATGAGACTGTCGCTTATTGCTATATTTTAATACAGAGAATGATTTAGTTTCTACAGAATAAATTAGCTTTAACCCCTTCGCGATGGGAAACTTTTATGAAATTTTAATGTTTTGTCACCGGTTTTTAAATACAGATCTGTGTGCCTTATTAAATCGAGAAAATGCTCCGATTAAATAACGCAAATTTTCCAGTATAGTTTTATTGGTGTGAATAAAAAAAGATCTTTAAGCCTTTTTGCGACACGTATACGTGTCTCTCGTCCTTAAGGGGTTAAACTAAAGGTGTATAGTATTCAATAGTTTTCTGCTTAATAAAATACATAACATACCTTAAATCCACAAAAACTATGGGAATTAGCCCAACATTTAGGCACAGTGACCTTATAGTTTGTAGAAAGTTGAATTTCCTCTTTCATAAAAAAAAAGGAAACAAACGTCGCCATATTTATAAAGTTATTAAAAAGCTATCGTGGTAAGACCGCAGAAAAAAAGTGTTATGAGATAACTAAGTCTAAAGTTTGCCCTTGCAGGTATTGCAGTTTGCTGAGTTCAATGTTTAGGGTTTGCACGACATTTAATTAACAATTTTCCCGTCGGACCAATTGTATATTTTGGTGAACGTTCAAATTTTATAAGAAATAAATATAAAATATTATATTATTCCGTCATTTCTGATCTTCCTAGTCCCCTTATAAATAAAAATTCTGTGAAAAATGGACGAATGCGCTTACATGTACTAAAAATTATTAATTTTATTACATGTAATATTTTTTAGTACGTGTAATAATTTCAATACGCAATATAAGTTATTCTTATTCTTGTGTTGCAATGATTATTATTTTTAGTATTCGATCAAAACCAAATTTCGGTTATTTTCCTACTTTCGGCCAAAAACGAAGATGAAAATGAAAACTATTTTAAAAATAAATTTAATGCAATTAATACACACTTACATATATATTACAAATTTTAAAAATTTTCGCCAAAACTAACCTTTATACTACCTTAATCTTTATATATAAAAATCTTCTGTGCGTGTGTATGTAATTGAACTCCTTCTAAACGATTGGACCGATTTTGATGAAATTTTGTGTGTGCGTTCCAATAGATTCGTGAATGGTTTAGATTCACATTTCGTCAAAATTGATTCGGTACTTTTTTAGTAATTACGCAAAAACTAATAGTTATTGATTTTTCGCTAATTAAAAGTGTTATATATACACTGCTCAAAACAATTAAAGGATATTGCAGTTTTAGGTAGATTTTGTATCTGGGAAACTTTTTAGCTGATTGATACATGGTCGACAGACATAGTAGGTTATATGAGAATAAATTACACACGTTTGGCAGAAAAAAATGCATTTTATTGCGCATTTGTGTACAAAAGGAAAAAAACACAATTTGTGCTTATGAGAAAAAAAGACTAAGAAAAGGTGTTTTCTTCAAAGAAAATCATTTTCAGTAGGGGGTATGGTTTCCACGGGCGGCCAGCAACGTTGAACACCTTTGAGGCATGGACTTAATGAGGCTTTTAATGACGAGTTGGGGTATTTTACCCCACTTTTCCAGAAGAGCTCTTTCCAGTTCTTGGAGAGTTTGTGGGGGTTGTTGGCGGCCAGAAACTCGTCTTCCTAGAGCGTCCCAAACGTGCTCGATTGGATTCATGTCTGGAGAACACGCTGGCCATTCCATTCGAACGATTCCCTCCTCGAAAAGGAAATCCTCCACCAGGTTTGCACTATGTGGCCTGCAGTTATCGTCCATTGAAATGAAGTTATCTCCGATTGCTGCAGCGTAAGGGACTACAATAGGTCTGAGGATCTCATCCCTATATCGCCGACCAGTCAGAGCTCCATCTCGAATGATGTAGAGGTCAGTGCGCCCGTCAATGGAGATGCCACCATACACCAACACTCCTCCACCGCCAAATCTGACACTTTCGTGCACGAACGCAGGATTATTCCTACTGCCACGGTCCATCCAGATGAAAATACGCCTATTATCCGGATGCACAGAAAAACGGGCCTCGTCAGAAACAGAATATTGCTCCATTCATTTCTCCTTTCAGTTGACATGCTCGGTTGCCCACTCCGTGCGGTCGCGACGATGCCTTGATGTTAATCTAACACATACCATCGGTCGGCGAGCATACAGACCTACAGCATGGAGCCGGTTTCGGACAGTCTGAGTTGAAATCGTGGTGCCTGCAGCCGAGCGAAGGTGTTGTTGGAGAAGAGTAGTGTTCATGTTTCGGTATCTCCGAGCTGTTAACGCTAAATATCGATCTTCATTGGGCGTTGTTGCCCGTCTACGACCTTGCCCTGGTCTTCGGCCTGCACATCCACTCTCCAAAAAACGGTTCCAGATCCTGGAAATGACACTTTGTGACACTCCAATGGCTTGCGCTACTTCGGCTTGAGTTTGGCCCCCTTCTAACCTACCAACAATTCTCCAAGCTTCTGAATCTGTCAAATGACTTCGCTGAGACATTGTACTCATCGAAACAAAGCAATCACTGAATGCCGATCATCCTTGTCTTCATTCTCTTTTATCCAGTTGAAAGTCAAATTTCATTCGCTGCCGCTGAAGCAACGTTTTTGACGTCGAACTCAAAATTTGCATACTCCACAGTTTGAAAACCAGAAAAATTTGCATTTGTGATTCTCTTCTTCTATTTTCGGCAAGAAAAATTTCGTTTATATCTTTATTTTATATAAAACTTCAAATATCCTTTAATTGTTTTGAGCAGTGTATTAAAGAAAGTCAGGATTTCGTACTAATCATAGCACAAAAAAATCTACCATACCAAAAATCTTGAAAATTGGGGTAAAAATACTTCTTATAACATCGAGTGCCTCTAAAAAGGGATTTTCGAAAATTCCACCCCTACGATGAGTAGAAAAAAGATCGAACTTTTAAAAAAATTCCTGAAAAATCGGCTTTTGTAGTTATTTTTCAACTCATAACATATTTTAGTGCATTTTTTCATTCTCAATGGAATGGTACTAAGCAAATTCGTTTAAATCCAGTAGTTCGTGAGATAATTCACATTTTCCTAATTTGGCGGTGTCTTCGGCGCAAAAACCTGAAATTTTCAATGCTCATTTTTATATATAAAATTCTTCTGTGCGTGTGTATGTAATTGAACTCCTCCTAACCGATTGGACCGATTTTGATGAAATTTTGTGTGTGCGTTCCAGTAGATTCGAGAATGGTTTAGATTCGCATTTCGTCGAAATTGATTCAATACTTTTTTAATTAGGCAAAAACTAATAATTAGTGATTTTTCGCTAATTAAAAGTGCTATATACATTAAAGAAAGACAGGCTTTCGTATTAATCATAGCACAAAAAAATCTACCTATCCAAAAATCTTGAAAATTGGGGTAAAAATACTTCTTATAACATCGAATGCCGCTAAAAAGGGATTTTCGAAAATTCCACCCCTAAGATGAGTAGAAAAAAGAACGAACCTTTAAAAAATTCCTTAAAAATAAGCTTTTGTAGTTATTTTTCAACTGATAACATATTTTAGTGCATTTTTTCATTCTGAATCGACTGGTACTAAGCAAATTCGTTTAAATCCAGTAGTTCCTGAGATAATTCACATTTTCCTGATTTAGCGATGTCTTCGGCGCAAAAACCTCAAAATTTCAATGCTTATCTTTATATATAAAAATCTTCTGTGCGTGTGTATGTCACTGAACTCCTCCTAAACGACTGGACCGATTTTAATGAAATTTTGTGTGTGTTCCAGTGGACTTGAGAATGGTTTAGATTCACATTCCATCGAAATTGATTCAGTACTTTTTTAGTAATTAGACAAAAACTAATAGTTAGGGATTTTTCGCTAATTAAAAGTGTTGAATAAGTTCGACGAATAGAGTGCGGACGAAACGTCCGAGCGGTCTAAGGCAGCAGATTTAAGCTCTGCTTCTTGAAGAAAGCGATCGCGTGTTCGAAACCCGCTCCTGACAAACGTGTATGCTTTACAATAATATTTCCTGTGTTATAATTTTGATTAACCAACTTCATAAAATAGTTAACTTTTAACTAAAAAGAGAAAAATAAACTTTTCTGTCAAAATTAAACCGACATCAAAAAATACTGAAGAGTGAAAAATAATTTCCTTACATAGTTGTAATATGAAATTAAATCAAGAGCGTAGTGTTTATCGCGCGTATTACTATATTTACGTACATTTATTTGATTGTCTGGAGTCGGTGCTAGGAGGACAACGTCTGTCGGTAACAGGACAACGTCTGTCGGTGACAGAACAACGTCTGTCGAGTCCTCTAGTTTTCTTATAATAATGTTCCGTACTTACTTCAAATTATTAAATTAAAATCTTGTTTCTAGATCTAATCTGTTAATCTGCATGCAGACGATATAAATTCTTAATTTGCCTTAAAAAACATTATTCCAGTATGCGTAAATTTAAAAAGATGGCTCTAAATTAAAAATATTCTTAATTAAAACTTTATATCTTAATATTCCAAATAAAACTGATTTCTTCTATGTTTTTATCAACCCTTTTTAAGAAAATCTTATTAAATTTATTCAAAAACCATAACTTTCAAAAAATATCATTATTTTATTTTATCTATTTATTTATTTTTCCGCCGTCAACCTTTGATGTGTGCATTAATAAATTCATTTCTTTTCTTTTTCTCTTAAAATTAATCATTTATAAAAATCGTCTGCCTAAGAAATTATGAGTCGATTATAAATTGGTTAAATAATATTTTTTTTTAAATAAATTTATCGTCTGTGTAAAATAGTCTCGTATCTGGACAAGAATTCTGTTTACATAAAAGGATGATGGTTTGAGATTACAGAAAGTTCTAGAATTTTCTTTTTAGTTTTAAAAGGTGGAAGTCTCGAGATGAGAAGGGGAGAGAGTCTGGAGTTCTTCGTCGATGAGTACGGCTGGTTGAAGTAAATGATGGAATATTTTTTGGACATTTCGGTAAAAGATCGTTTGCAAAAAGGAGTTTTTCCCTCTATAATGACTACAGTTGAATAAATAAACTTACAGCCACCAATGAGTGATTTATTGGATATTCTACATTTATTTATTTTTTATTTTTTCCCTCGCTGGCCATGACTTCTGTGCAAAGAACGGGGACCCTGGCGATGATGTTTCTGGCTCCTAACTTTAAAATGTCACATATATATGTATATATATGTGTATGTATGTGTGTTAATGTACTTAAAGTTAATAATTAATTATGCGTATAAACATATTTCTAACAAACACCCATACATGTGTGCCCCTGTTTGTAAACTTTACTTCCAAGTTGGTTCTATGTGCCTTCTCTGACCAAAACTTTTAGCTTTAGTATGAAAAAAGGTGTAATTCATGAATTACACAGAACGCTTTCACATTTATACAGGTTTTATATAATAAAATAATATTTTAGATGTACTGTACATACCTTGTTTTCCTTTTATAATGACTTTCGTAAACGATCCTCTATTTTACTTATCTATCGTACGTAGTATAGGGTAAGTCTTGCAATCGTTTTGAAAATCGAAAAAAAAAAATTTGACGGATTTACACATTTTAGACACTGGAGATTTCGAAAAACATATTTTTAGAAAAAAAAAATTTGTCGTCTGTCTGTCTGCCTGTAAACGCTCTATCTCACGAACAAATTGAGATAGAGACTTGAAAATTTGCATGTACTTAGTATGTAAGAATGGGACGAAGTCTATTGAATATCATCAACCTCGATTATCCGGAACTATTTTTTCCGGATTCACGAAAAATTCGTTCTGATGAAAGGTATATAAAAATTTTCGAATTTTTTTATTTTAAGGAATACATGTAAAAGGCAATAAAAAACACAAATTTCGCATAAAGAACGAAGTCGATCGGATTATTAGTTGTCGCGATATTTGTAATCCTGTTTTCCACATTCTTCGATTTTTCATGATCCTGTATTTCATTCAAATTTCAATTCAAAGGTATATTTTAATTGAAAATGAGACGCTTTACCCGACGCAGCAAACTGTTAGTTAATATGATTACTATTTTTGGAGTTATAAGGATGTTTCTTTTACGTAGTTTGGCACTTCTTGAGTAGTTTGGCGTTTTATATAATTTGTTGAAATTGGTGCATCAGCAATTCATTAATAGAGTATTACTATGTGTATTAACAACATTTAAATTTAGTTTTGGAATTGAAATACATTGTATAAATAGTTTTCACATATTTTATTTTCATATGCATATAAATGATGGGTAAGTACACGGTGGCCTCCAACGACTAGTTTTATTCTGTACTTTTATTTTACATCTTCTTTAGAGAGCGTTCAAAACACTTCTACGGTATTCAAACTAAAATTTTCTATCACTTTTGTCTGAAAATTTGATGAGCAAGTGGAAAGCATTTTTAAAATTTAGTCATTTATGCATTGAGTCATTATAAACATGGAAGTTTATAATAATAACTAAGCAGGATCTCTTTTAAGCTGCTATAGCTGAATGAGTAATATCGAAAATTCCCGAAGAAACAAGATTTTAGGAATATAAATAGTTTCTGTCGATTTTTGGTTTTAGACGAATATTCGATATCTCGTCGGAGGTACTTTGCCAAAAACGAAAACGAAATCGACTATTTGATCGAACTTTTATCAATAAATGAGGAATTTGAAGCGAAAGGAATAAAAACATTTACCAAAGAGTTAGATCACGTTACAAGCCACGTAAGGTTGTTTATAAGTTCGATCACAAAACCCGGTAGTTCGACTTTTCTTGTTCTCTGGTATACTATTTTTATAATTGAGATATTCTTTAATTACATCATACATATTTTTTTTCTATCATAATTGTCAAAAGAAAAAAAAAATTGCCACCAATCCAGCTGGTGTGATTTAGGTATCGCGAAGAAAATATCCATAAGTGTATCTTCGAGGACGTTGACTTTAACAACTTCGGTACTCTTCAGCACGTTATGAATTTCTACATACACTATACTTCAAGCTACCACCACAGCTGACGCACAATGGAGAGAATCCCGGAACTGCGTTTCCTTGTTTTCTAGATTTTTTTTTCTTGTTAGAATTGCTAAGGTCGGCAACCTTAACATTGTGCGGCTAATAGCTTTGAAAATAAACTACTGTTAAAGTAATTTAATGAACTTGAAAACAAATATGTCAATACAAATTGCTTCTAGAAAACGTTATTGTTTTCCTTGCGATTGCAACATCTTATGAAAATGGTTCCAAATTATTTAATACGTTGAGTTCCTTAGGTTTACCGTTAGCGTACCTACGTCTTTAGGATACGTTTTCGCAATTAGATGTATGGGAGTGAATCAGGACTATATTTTTTCCGGCGATTGCAACATCTTATCACAATGGTTCCAAATTGTTTAGATTTGCCGTTAGCTTACGTCTTTAGGACACGTTTTCACATTCAGATGTATAGGAATGAATCTGGACTATATTTTTTGAGCGATTGCAGCATCTTATCGACATGGTTCTAAATTGTTTAATGTTCTTTTGGTTTACCATTAGCTTACGTATTTAGGACAAGTTTTCGGTTTTGGTTTGGAGTGGTTTATTTTGTCGTCTGATTATCTACACTAGGGATGTAGGACCAGTGGGGAGTGCCCTTCGTGGGGGTCGTTCTAAGGGAACCTAACCCGTATTTACGCAAGGTTCGAAGAAAACCACGAAAACTCCGAATGGTTAGGCCGACGGCCGCGATTGGGTTCGAGCCCAGCACCTGCCGTCTACTAGTTGAGAGGTCAGAACCTCTGGACACGTTTTCGCATTCAGAAGTATGGGAGTGAATCAGGACAATATTTTTTCTAGCGATTGTAGCATCTTATCACAATGGTTCCAAATTATTTAATATGCAGAGTTCTTTGCGTTTACCGTTGGTTTACGTCTTTAGGATATGTTTTCGTATTCAGATGCATAAGAGTGAATCGGGACTATATTTATGAGTCAGATAAACTGATACTATGAGATACATATATTTATATTCAGGAAAAGAAAAATATTTAATTTTTCATAGACTTTTATTTAAATATAATCAGCCAACTAAATTTGTTCTAGTTCATATTACTCTTTTTTCTCTCTAAAACTATCGTAAGAAGCGACTTATACTACATATGAAACAAATTCTGAAGAATCGTAATATTTTGTATGGATGAATTGACCGACAGGATTGGTATGTAAACTATTTAAAAATCCTTTTGTAATCAGAAGAAAAGATTAAGTAATATTTCTACAGGTAAAACCACCGAAGTAGTGCGACTGAAAATAATGCTTGAACATTAGTTAAAATTTGCACGAAGATTAATTACTTTGAGGATTCAAATATTAGTTCAGTCAAATTAGATTTTTCTTTAGACATAATTCCAAAAGTTTTGAAACTTTAGAATATTGTTTGGAAGGGCCTACTAATGCACGTGCTAAAAGTCCTGATGGATAGGGGGTGAGCGCGTATGTAAAAAAAGGTACCTTTTTTCGGTTTTTCTCTTAATACTATGTAATCTATCAACTCTACAAAAAAAAAAAAAAAAAAAAAAAAAAAAAAAAAAAAAAATCGGATACAAAAAATAAGGACAATTAAGTTCTCTACAAAAAATATTCCATACATTTTTTTAAAGTCCATAGTTAACGAGATAATTGCATTCAAAAATGAAGAAATTTTCTAAATGTTACACCTGCGCCAGTCAGCGACATTTATATTGCACCTACATAACTAAAATTTAAACAAGTGTTAGTAAATGTTGTGGTCAGGGGAAGGGAATCCTGAACAATAACCTCAACAAATGACATTTTTCTTAACTATAGATTTTGCTATATTGATTATATCTTCCGTAATCGGGTTTTCTGTCATTTTAAAATAACTGGCTTAATGACAGTTTAATTTCCTTATGTAACTTTCCTTTGATGTATTATTATTTTTTTTTTTTACATAGATTGTAGACATGTTGAGCCTTCAATCCGTAATGGTCAAAGAGAAATACGACAAGTTTTTTCAAGTAAGCTATTTCACAATTTGAATAAGCGACAAGTTTTGGACAGAAGTTTGGTAAAATATGACCATTGAGCAAACAGTAATGCGATCTATGAAATGCTCTGGAGGACTCGCACATCGACAAGGACTAAGTGACAGCGTTTTGACTAAGTGAGTTCTTGACGCCGCACAGCTATCTTTCATATTTGTACCACTGTGAAAGAATTCTGTGGTTTGACTCTTTCTTTTGGTGAACAAGATTAAGATCTTCGTGAAACTCGGATGAATAGAGATACTACAGAGATGTCTAAATTTTCAACTTTCTCCGCCCTTTTCTTAGATAGATAATATTACATCAATCACTTTTGGGGCTATTGAAGATAAAATTTTCATCTACTTCACAGCTTTGGAAATTAAGAGTAAAAAGATGATTCAGGTGATTGGCAAATGCGACTCAGATGTGAAACTAATTCAAATAGGCACAGCACAATTCCTCACAGAAAGAAAAATTCAATCAAATTTCATTATACCTCTATAACTGCGAATCCTCTAATTATATTCCAACGAATTTCTTTGTACAAACGTAGTACTGATGATTTAGTAAATTAACTACAATATGAATTGCTCCTTATCCTCTCTTTCTTTTCAATGATTGCGAAATGCGCAAGGCAAAGAAAAGTGCTTGTATCAAATACTTGAACAATCAGATGGAATAATAGGCCTTCAACAACAAAAAAAATAGTTGTGGATGGTGGCTTCCTTTTATATAAGGTGGTGTGGAAGAAAGAATCAACAAAAAAGATATTTGCAACACCTACGTAAATTATGCTAAGGAGCACTATAGTGGAAAGAACTGTAAAGTTGTTTTCGATGGATACACTGATCTTCTATACAGTATCAAAGCAGATGAATAAAATCGAAAGTTTTCAATGAAAACTTCAGTTGACATACATTTTGAAGGACATACTATTATTACATACAGTAATCGTGATTTTGTGTGCACCAAAATCAATTTCTCACAAATAAGACCAATAAGACAATATTGATTCCATTACATCCTCTAATTTAAGACAAAGGAGTCTCATACTAACCAAATGCTAATGACGCCAACAGTCAAATTGTTCAGATTTCTAAAGATGAATTTAGTGAAAGTGACACTTGTTGGGCAGGATGTGGGTATACTTGTTCTTCTTAGAGCCTTATTCCCTTCAGATAAAAATATATACTTACAAATACAGCTATGTCAGGGACATGAACTGAACAGTCTCTTGAGATTTGGGGTTTGGAAACGTAAGTTTGTACATACGTTAGTGCCTATCACAACCACCGATCTTGTTACCCCTGAAGCAGCACTAAACCACATCTTCTAACGGTACACAACTGGTTGAGACACAATTATGGATGTACAAAATTGGTAATCATATGCTTTTACGACTGTTACTACTGTCACTGAGACTACTCAAATAGTCCACCACCTGTTGACAAAGATGTCCCAATGAAAATTAAACACATATCAGCATCTTTTGAAAATTCCCATTGAATCTGGGTTCTTCAAAATTATTGCGAAGTTATTGTTTATTCCTATATCATTGCATTTTACGCATTTTTTATTTTTGTATGTTTTATGTTAACAAAATATGTCATTTGGTGCAGTTATTGTCCAGGCTTTCATTCTTCTATCCACAACTCTCATTAACCTTCGTTTATACTTAAATTAAGTAGATGCAATACAAATGCCATTGATCCGCTCTCAAGTGCTGATGTGACTTTTGTCAAATTTCTTCATTTTTGAATACAATTATCTCGCTAACTATGGAATCTAGAAAAAAAATGCATGGAATATTTTTTGCAAAGAATTTAACTGTCTTCAAATTTTGTATTAAATTTTTTTTCTTTGGGGCTTATAGATTACGAGATGTTAACAAAAAATTGAAAAAGATACTTTCTTTTACCTCCCCCTCCTTGCACTCACCCCCCCATTCATCACGACTTTTAGTATGTTCATCAGTAGACTCAATATTACTAAGTTTCAAAACTTTCTGAATTACGTCCCAAAATGACCCAAAATCTGCCTGATTTGAGATATATATACTGGATTATATTGCCGAAAAACAAATTTTGAGAGTTTTTCATTGTAAACGATTAAGATGGATAGATCACGTTCCAAAAAACCATTTGTAAAAATCACGTTTATGTGTGATTGTTATCATGCACATAGCATGAATAACGGTTTACTCTAATTACGAATTTATTGTAATGCTCACTATTCTATAAAATATTTAGAAAGTTCTGTGGAATCATTTTTAGATTTATACTTTTCTAAAACATATATAAGCAAATCATTGTAAATCACAATTTGTGCGCACTGAAATAAAAATAAAAAAAAAGTATTATCTACGATAATATACCATTACCATCGCGTACGAAAATATACAGTATTATCTTTCAGGTAACCCCCGTTTTTGAAATGACGTCTTTATCTTAAAAATCCAATCTTAGAGACGATATATTTTCGAGACTTAAAGAAACATTTATAAAAACAAACTTTTTTCTGAAACATTTCCGAGAAGTTTTTATAGTGTTTTTCTGAAAATAGAACTTTGATTTTTAGGATACTATCAATTCTAAAACATTTTTACGTGCATAACTAAAGTTATACGCGGAAGAGTAGAAAAATACTATTAATTTTGATGTTCATGTTAATGCTCTAATTTTTATCACATTTGTCGGTAAAGCATGCTATACTTGAGCATGAAATAATTTTATTGCAAACAGATAGCATACGAAAAACCTATAACTTGGGCTGAGAACTAATTATAACACACAAAAAATCTGGGAAACATTTTGGGGAAATCCGTGGCAACAGAGAAACCATTGTTTTAATAAATGCTTCTTTAAATATAGAAAATATATTAGTTTATGAGGTTATCAAAAGATAAAAGGCGTTTTTCGAGATCGTGAGTAATTCATAAGAAATTATTATTGTATTCTTTGCAATTCAGAAGGGATTGTTTTGGCGAATATGTTAGATCACTGTCGTAAGTACTGAATAGATTTTTGTACAAAGCGGCCGACGGATTAGATATTTTTAAACCATTTTTAAACCCCCTCTCGAGCATTTTTGCGACCGATTCGATCGAGAAATTCACCAAGAAATCGTGACAGAACATTTGATATATATATATATATATATATATGCATATATCGAGGTGATGTCCTCATGTATTTGTAGCTCAGAGGTAGCGTCCTCGGTTTCAAAATAATAACGTTCAAATTCAGCCTATTCTATAGAGTTAGAATTGATTTATACGTTTTAGGAGTTTCGTTATTTAGGAGACATGTTTTAGGAGAATATGATTTGATTATTTTTAGAAAATACTTGGCCGTGAGCCTATCTGTGTGTCCATACGACACAATTTTATGGGCGCTTTATCTCAAGAGCTAATGAACGAAATTGAGTCAACTTCAAATTCAGTTAGACCTTGACATAAATGGAGGCCGATTAGGTTTTGGCGTTAGTCGCCCAACAGGTGGCTTTCGCTAAGTTGTAGTACTCGCGATTTTCTTGATAGCTATATCTCAAAAATTAATGCATGGCATTTCATCAAACGCCATAATCCGTTACACTTTGACATAAATAGACGCTAATTGTAATTGAGTACAAATTACCCAAAATGGGATTTGCTATGCTGCGTTTTTCACGATTTCAGCAATATATTTGAACAATGGATAAATTGTCATTTAATTTTAGTTACAGACGGTTTCAATTATATTAAAGAAATTTTTGGGATGGCCACAGTATATTAGGTGTCTAGTTATCTTGATTTCTCATTTCAGGCTGTTAAAGAGAATAGTGCTTTAAGCTTTATCTGAAGACGCAAAAGCAAGTAAAATTGCCCTAGATAAGTAATGGAACAAATTCATGTCCTCAAGCGCAAAAAAAGCCATCTTTATTTAACTATTTATATAACACTGCAATTAAATCGTCTTCCAGGATGTACTTATATCGGTCACTGTTTTACCTAAATACTATCATCGTTTAAACGAATACATGTGTGGTACTTACCTCATTTTCAAGTGGATTAATGTTATACTTATCCAGGCCATTCATAAATTGATGAAAGAGTTATAATCAAAATACAGAAGTTTAGTTTAACCAATATTAACGCTAAATTATTAAAATTCTGGAAAGAAAGAGGTTTTGTAATTTATTTAATGTACAATTTGTCAAATTACGGCATATCTCAAACTTCCCTACTCCACAAACAAACAATTCTTGACTCATTTTTAAACGTAAACATAAAATTGGCAGGGTTATAATGAAGAGTTATGGTATCGAATGGCGCTTTGCATTTTTTGATGAATAAATTATTCATTGTGCTACAATCTATCTTTTATGAATAACAGGTGGGGCTTATGAGTGTTTAAGAAATTTAGTAGGCCTCTTCATCTAGCTGACCCTTATTAACTGAGGACAGGCGACACTATCGTGTCTGGAAAATCGAGTCACAATACCAACTTTGACAGTATTTTCTGGCAGAATTTTTACTTTTAACAACAACAGAAAAAAAAAAGAAAAGCTATTCGATTATATATTTTATGAGAGGGGGGGAGAGAACATACGCCAATTTCATTCATTTCTGAACTAAAATTAACTGAAGCTTTCGGGGAACAAAGTACATAAGTCATATTTGGCGTGTTTCGTGAAAATCAATATTAAAGATTTTGGAGAAATCCTGAAATCCCGCACGGAATAACAGCGTAGCAGGCAATTGTTCATAACATCGTTATAAAAAAAATTAAAAATATTTTTTGTAATATATTTTTTAACGAACGTTTATGAAAAATGTAGCTTATAACTTTCTTCTTTCAAATTAACGTATACATTTGTTTGGATGCAAAAATAAGGACACAATTACAAGTTGTACATTAATATTAATTAGTATTAAGTATCTTGTATCAAATTCAAATTCAGAAAGCAACAAAAAATTTAAACCCTTTGGTTCCAACGTAACACATCCGGAAATAAATGGCTCCATTCTATAAATAGACTTGAAAATTTAAGCTGACATCACCATTTACAAATTCTCGTCATCATAGTCTACAGTTTGTACATTATTCTGTCCCAGAAGACCAAAAAATAGCTATAACTCTGACTGATATAGGAATATATATAGAAGCAGTTTTCTTAAATTGGCAATTTTTTGCTATTAAACAGCACAAGTTCCTTGTGCATAGAACTGAAAGTGTTTAGATCTCCATTAGATTATAGACAGATTTTTCATCCCTGATTTTCCAATATCAACTTTTCTGAAAATGTTCAATTTAAAGTTAAAAAAGACACATGCTGTAATCTGAATCAATTCAAATTTTGAACAACAGTTTTGAAATCATAAAGGACACAAGCCACAATGATGCCTTTAAATAGTTTTCTGTAGTCAATTAGCAAATCATAATATTATTTATGATGAACCGATGGTGAGATTTTATTTTACTTTTGAAATATCCGAAAGGGTCGTCGAAGCTAAAAAAAATAACATGATAGTAAAAAATAAAAAATATTGTATTGAGTAATAAACGTCTCATGCTACGTTAAAAATCAGCAACAAGATTGTAAACCACGATGTTAATATTACTTATCAATATATCCTCTTCTGAGGACCAATTAGAACTAAAAACAGTTGGAGAATAATTTCTGTCCTTCATACAACTATATCTGAATGAAATTCATCTTCATTTTCAATGCTACTTGAATATCTCATTAAATATTTAGATTTTTATGAAGGTATGGCTTACTTAAATGTGGCTTCAATGTAGATTTGCATGAAAATATATATTGCATAGCTCGTTACCCCCGAACGCTTCAATTCAGAAAGAAACTCCTTTGGATTTTAGAACAGCCTTAAGGTGTACTTCATCATATTGGAAGTATGGTATAAAAGGAGGGAATTTTTTAATTTTCGTCTGCATTATCAAATGGCTGCAACTATTTCATAATTTAAAATTTTTGTTGTATATTGAAAGTTTTTTCCTATACTTATTTTGTAACAACTGTCAAAATCAATTTTAAAATGTTATTCACTACTTATTTTTGATGTGTAAAAGGAGACTTTTCAACTGAGGGGGTTTTTTTATTTTATTTTTTCCTTATTTTCAGCTCTAAATATTCTGGCATGCATAGTGATAAATATAACCCAAATCAAATACTTAAATCAATATACTTACAACTGAAAAAATATAATATTCTTTAAAATGTAAATCCCTTACATCTTTCCTGATTTTTGGATGTATTATATTCATTCTTCCAGAGTTTGATTGAAGAACGGATATAAATTTCCACAATTTTAAAATTGTCTAGAAATTAAAATTTTCAAATATTCGGTTTATTTTCTTCGGGTTTTTTTTCTTCTTTTTCTTATAGTTTCTAAACATTTTATTGAACAATTTTATCCAAAACTGAAAAGTATACGCTAAGTAAGATTTTATTTTTCTGATATTGATTGTGGGTTGTGATATTGATTGTGGATTGATTTGTCCTCCACATTTGTATTGCACATCAAATAATTAAAATTCCTATACTAAAAAAAAAAAAAAAAAAAAAAAAAAAAATGTAATAGGCTATTAAAAATTTTCTAGGAAACTGGGATGGCTATAACTTTTTATACAACTAAAAAAAATCATGTAATTACCTCGGATTAACGATAAAATTTTAGTATGCATATAGATTTCTGTAGTTTTTACAAAAGCTAAATTTTTTAGATCTACGTGTTTTTTTTTTTTTTTTTGTTTTTTTTTTTTGTTTTTTTTTTTGTGTGTGTGTGTATGGAAATTTTCTTTCACTTATTTTACCAGAACATTTCTGAACTGACCTGTATTTTAATATATAAAAATAGCATTGTTTACACCTAGATTTCAACAGCCACAAAGAGTTAATAAAAAAAGTAAGAAAAGAGTAATTGAAACCAATAAAACTGATTGGTATTCCATTCCAGATAAATGAGATTTCTAGAAACACCTGAAATTTCTTTTTCACTTGCGCTACAAGAATATAGTACAGTTCCGAATTGAACCTTATTTTAATATACAAAAATAACATATTGTTTACACCCAGATCTCAACCACAAAGAGTTCCAGATTTTGTTTTCCTGTATAAAAGTTACGTAACTTCTGGAGTCCGACGTCAATACAGCATCTATAAAATTAACTATACTGATATAATAAATGCATCCAAAGCATTCCAGTGCATTCAGTTGACCTGGATATGATCGTGTGATCGCTTCTGGCTGGATGTTTCCAAGAATTCCAAGAGCGAGAAAGTCTTCTTAACTACCTGGACATTCTATTTTCTTTTATCGTTTTCTGGAAAGATATTCTTAAGGCATAATCCGTGGGATGAATTGAATGAGAGTGGCTGCGAACTTCTTGAACTAAAATAAGAACATTTTAGTTTTTATTATCAAACCAAATTAGGATTTTTTTCTAGCTTTTAAATGTTATAGAATCCTTCTAAAACTATTTTTTTTACAATCAAAATTATATAAAAGTAAGATTTCTAAATTAGAGATAAATCTTGTAAGAGGAATTTAGATTTGTATAAGTGTCTTTGTTAAGCAAGATTTCCCCCAAATTCTACAACAGATGCAGAGGTTTCATAGTTCACGGGTAATGCAGTAATGTTATTTAAATAGAATAAAATCTCCCGTATAACAAGGTGTTAATAAAACACCCGGCGTAAATTTATACAAACCTTGAAATTGCAAAATTAATGGGAACATCAAATGTAAAATTAATACAAGATATCTAAAACGTGTATTGTCATAAAAAGTGACGAACCAAGAAAGAGTTTTCCAAATTGAACGAAGTTTTATGTAAGTAATTACAAAGTTAAAACAAAAGAATATTTGCGTTATAAGAAAAATGGCGATTCTGTATCAGTTGGGTCGCGTTTAGCTTAAATACAGGATACGATAAGGATGGATGTTGATGCATACAGTAATTCTGCGTCGTCTCCTTTTCTCATTCCACAGTTCCCGTAATCGAAACTCAACTTCGGCAAAACTTATTAGTTGCTAACCTGCCATCCCAAATGATCCCAGGTTCCAGACAGGCTCGATTAATAACCAATCTAGGGATTGGACAGGCCAGGATGAATTGGTAATATGGCGGAGGCGTTCCTGAGACACCCTTGCTGTGTGTGGCCGAGCATTATCCGGTTAAAAAATGTCTGCTGGAAGCTATGCCATGTGTAGACACACTTGTGGCTCAGGGATGTTACGAACGTATTGCTAGCCTATAATGGTGCTGTTGATCAATATTAAAGGTGACCGAATGTTGTATGTGATGGCCCAGCACGCCAAACACGCCGCTCCCATACCATCACACTAGGTGGGGGGGAACGGAGTTCCGTTGTAAACCAAAGGCAGCATTAAGACGCTCCCCATGGGGCCTCCACACATCCATTCAGCTGTCATTCTCGACCAAATTGAATCTTTGTTTGTCAGTGAAAGCGACTTGATTTCATTTGGTTACGGCTCAATCTTGTCGAACGCGACACCACTGCAAACGGGGGGCTACGGTGGGCGAGTATTATTTGTAGCACACGTAAAAAGCGTCACATTATCAAATGTAAATATTAGTTATCAAGTTCCCTAGCAATAGCACGGACAGACACAGGAGCATGTAGTGAAGGTGCTACCTGTGTTTCGGTAGTGGATAGTGAAGAGGAGGGCGCTACATGTGTGTGAGAATGAGGAGACGGTCTTCTCTGCTATTCACTTGGCGAGACCTCCTGAGGCTGTATGCAACTTCTGTCTTATCCATTGGTTCCAGCATCTTCTCACACTGAAGTCAGAAGAGCTTAGACTGGCTATTCTTTAGCTGACAACTCAGCTTCCATCATCCCGATGATTCTACCTCTCTCTAACTCTGAAAGCTGATCATTGTCCTCAATGGCAGTGTAGCGGCATCTTTGATGAAAAGTTACTCCCCTGCAACAGAGTAAGTACAGACAAAATGCTTCTGCGTACTCTTTTTATACACAAAAGAGATAAAAATTTATCGCCGTCTGATAGCACTACGTAATGCACAATTGTTAATCATTTGCATAGCTTCCAGAAACATACTCGCCAAGTGTCGTTAAGATTCGACTGTTACTTTTTGATGCGCCAATTTTTATGCCAGTGAGTATATGTCATGTTTGAATCAGAATTCTAAACATATAAAGACGAAATAAAGCACTTACAAGGAAGGTCTCCATATTGGGCATACTGAGATTTTTTTTTTTTTTTTTTTTTTTTTTTGAAAAAAGAAATACTAATTAATTTACTTATGTATGTAATAAAGGATCAGTCAAATTTAGCGGCGGAATTACAGTAAATAGTCTGTAAAAAAATAAAGTACTTTCGAATTTTTGGCGTGAAAAGACGAAAACGTCACTCGATTTGGCGAGCAACACATTTCCTTGCCAAAAGCAAACGATTTTATTGCAACTGAAAATTCTTTATCAATAGATTTTAAAATGCGTGTAAATGGCATTTATGAATTTAAATTTAAGCAATTAAAGAGTTTAATAGACATATTTTCTTTTTGTATTGCATATTTATCTTGCTTGTTGCTGAAGTTATTTAATTTTATCGCTGTAAAAATAATTTCATTTATAAAAAATGTTTATTACATACTTAAGCGTATTCCAAAATAAAGACCAGATAAAGAATGCTGCAATAATGCATTTCAATATCGGGAACGTTTTTTTTTTCATAGCAACCAAGTTGAATCGACAGTGCTCGTTTGAGCTTAATTTTGAGATTGAAATGATTTTTTTTAAGTCATAATTTTTCATAGTTAACTTTCAATATATATAATATATGATAAAAACTTCAGTTAAAACACACTAAAACTGTCAAAACTAAAGTTATTTAAGTAGTTTTTAAATACAAGTTCAACATGGAACATTTTTACTTTAAAAAGTATTTGACCTAAAAAAGTATTTTTGAAATTTTATTTCGTCGCCAACCGGTGATAAATCGCCAAATAAACGAAACGTTCTAAATGTATTCTGCTGAAATTTTTTTTATCAACATATATATCTACACGAGAAGAATACTCTAATTTTTTTCAGAATTTTCTGAGTCTGCCCGTATGGAGACCTTCCTTGTTAGTAAAACTAAAAAACAACACATTAATATCCCGCAATAAAACCAATTACAGGAGCCATTTGGATTCTATACAATCTCCTCACCAATACAGAAAACTAGGGGATTCGTTTTCTAGTCAATAGAAAACAAAAATTTTTTTATATTCATGTTCACATCCAAAATTACTTTAAAAGCATAATTTAAAATGATTGCATACATTCTACAACTGTCTGAAAATTAATCTTTCATTTATGGTGCATGAATAAAGTACATTTCTAATATGTTTTTTTTTTTTTTTTTTTTTTTTTTTTTTTTTTTTTAAAGACTGTAAATAGTATTGTTTAGACCGAGATATCCATCTGAAAAAAACTTCTAGATTTTGTTTTCGCGAAGTCCTCGTCAAGACATTTAAAACACAAACTATAGGTATAATGTATTCATCCTCAATGCTTTTTTCTGACCTGGATAGAATACTCGTGATAGCTTCTGGCTGGGCTCTTCCTAGAACTCCAAGAGCAAGAAAGTATTATTGAATGTTTGTATAGTTTTCTAATGTTTCATGAAAAGATATGCTTGAGGCATACCCGTACGCGGACTAGAATGAGAGTGGTTTATTTATAAGCTCTGTTGTTGCTATTCAGCCTCATTATCGAGTGCTTGTTTTCCTGGAGTCCATCGTCAATAAGGCATTTAAAACACAAACTGTAGATATATGGATGCATTCTCAATTCATTTATCTGACCTGCATAGTATACCCGTGATCGCTTCTGGCTGGATTCTTCCGAGAACTTCAAGAGCAAGAGAGAATTATTAAATACTTAAGTATTTATTTAACGTTTCGTGTAAGGATATGCTTGAGGCATACCCTGCAAGGACTAGAATGAAAGTGATTTCTAAGTTCTAGGATTATAGTCAGTCTTATTCTCAAGGGCGGATTCTGCCCTTGATCTTAAAGGAAAAGTCGTATCAAATAGTGAAAAATATTTCCGTATTAAAATGTATTTCGGCACTGTAAAATTGTAGTTTAAGTTTGGGCTTTACACGCGCACTAAAAAGTCTACAACAACGACCTTCTAAAAAGTTTAAATTAGCACTGCGAAGATCGCTCTTCGAAATGTGGTCGCAAAGTTGAGTTGACGCCTTGGTCTACTCCGCTGACAAGTTTTTAATTAATATCTCGGTTAATTACCGGTAATTTTTTTCTAAAATCCCAAACAACAATACTTAGATGATTCAGCATTGTTAGGTACTTTGAGTACCCCTCAACTCTCCCGCTGAGCTTCCGCAGACTAAAGTTTATGTATAACAGAAAAATGCAATTTTTCAAAAACTATGTAACCTAGGATGCTGTAATTTTTTTGCAAGCTTTAAATAAATGCTTAATACCTTAGTTTTTATTTTATAAATTTAATTACAGTAGACTCGGAAAAATAGAGGAGCGGATATAATATAATGCCTTAAAAAAAAAAAAAAAAAAAAAAAAAAAAATGATTTTGGTGTTATGAGCTATGTTAAACGATAAGTACCAAACGGGATACACGCAGTATTTTTTTTTAATTATATAAATATAATAGCTCTTTAAAATTATTTACGAATGGCTAATAATCTATAAATATATGGTTTAAAGCCCTTTTTCACTTTAATCAAATTTGTATTTTCCACGTCGTATAAATTATGGGGGAAATAACTGTAAGTGATGGACAGACATACACGTGAGTGATCTTATAATGGTTTCTTTTATACTTTTTCAAAACGGAATCCTAAAAAATAATTTAAAAAAATTAAAAAAAAAAATCCGTAAATAAAAATATAAAAAACAGAAAATGTATTGGCAGCAAAACTGCCACCTATTTTCCATTTCGATAAATAAATGTGAGCAACAGAACAACATTTAAAAAAAGATCTAAATAATTATATATATATTGATGCATGCCTTATTTAATCTATGCCATATTTAATCTATGCCTCATCCGTTTTTGATCATCTTGCGTTCCCCCGATTTCAAGCTTCGATATTTGTCATTAAAAGAAAAATGCTCTATGCCCTACAGCAATTGTTCACATCCAACGATTTGGTTATACACCGAAATATCAATTACAAATATTTAACTGGAATTTTCCCGTTTTCTCTCAAATGAAAAAGAATATTTCCTTTTAAAACGTTTAACAAGCAATAAAGAAAAAAATTCGTTGATATTTTTGCCAAGTTTACGATTTCCACTCGAAATAAAATGTTTTCTATAAATATGGAAATTTTCCGTTGTTTAATACATTTTTGCTTCTAGAATTAAATGCGAACAATCGCGCAATATCCAAATAAAATCTCATAACAATTATATATTGTGATGCCTATTACACTCATGTCCATAAATTAAGGATAATTTAGAATTACATGGAAATCACACCCTAAAGTAAAAATTTCACTTGCAGAATTATCATGCGCATCATCAAGACTAATATGCAAATTTCAGAAAGCCACCGGATGGCGCCTATAGTACGTCACAATAACGAAAGTGTGAGAGAGGCGTATATAAAGAACGGTGGCAAAGAAGTAAAACTGTTAACAAGCATTTTCTAAGCCTCTTAGTGCCAAAACCGAACAGTTATGATACAGAGGACAGATGTGGATGATATTTTACTTGGTAAAATTATCGGCCGTCTGGACATACTCAGGTGTAAGTATCCGAAGAACTAAAAGTGCTATTACACGTAGAAATTGCAAGCGACAAAAATCGCCTGCGTTTTTTCGTTTTCTTAGCATTTCATTGGCTGTTCGAGAAGAGTCTTTATCATCATTTGGATTTCCAAGCATTTGATTGGCTCTTACTGGCAAGTCGCTTCGTCCCAGGCGTCAAAGACGCCCCGACACAAGAGAATCGCGCGCTACCAAGCGACTCCTCTCTGGTCCCATAGGATAACACGGAGACACCTGCAGCAGCGCACGTGTAATAGCACCTTTAGAATTGCACAAAGTGTAAGCTATAGACTTTGGCAACGATTACAAGATGATGAAAATATCAGTAGACGTTACAGTACAGGTCGTCCCCGAGTTACAACGCCGAATGAAGACAGTTATTTGGCAGTAACTGCCAAAAGAAACAGACGGAGCACACCATCAGACCTGTCTCGTCAGCTATTTTCAGTCATAGGTATAACTGTTTCAAGGTAAAACATGTACAGACGTTTGGGACATTTTGGTCTATATGCTCGCAGACCTGTTAGATGTGTTCCGCTCACAGCAACTCACTGTCGCCTGCGGTTAACCTGGAGTAAAGAACACGTAGTGTGGACATCGTCACAGTGGGCTTGTGTAATTTTTTCCGACGTGTCCAGGTTTAACATGCAACCTGAACCATGTCGGACTCTCATATCGAGAACGCCAGGCACCCGTTACCACCAAAGCAACATCACTGAACGACATCATCATGGTGGTGCAGGATTGCTCGCTTGGGGTTGAATTATACTGGGCTCCAGAACAAATCTACATGTTCGAACCGGAACCTTGACAGACCAAATTTATCGGGACGTCATTCTGGAACAACATGTCCGTTTGTTTAGGGGGTGCTATGGGCTCAGAATTTGTGTTTATGGATGATAACGTCCATCTTCACCGAACAAACATCGTAAATGAATGCCTTCAAGCTGAGGATATCATCCGTATGGATTGGCCAGAATTTTCGCTTGACTTGAATCCGATAGAATATATATATGATATGCTTAGCCGACGGGTTGCAGACCGTCAACCACCTCCTACATGTGTGCCGGAGCTTTGGAGAGCATTGCTTGCTGAGTAAAGTAATCTTCCCCAACATCAGCTAGATAATTTGTTACTCAGCATGCCTAGGCGTTGTGTGGACTGTATTTCATCGTCTGGGAGACATACAATTTATTAACCATCATTTCAACCATATAATGCTAACTTTTTCTAAGGGGGTACTTTTTGTAATTGCTCTACGCAGCAACAATTGTAGTTTTTTTTTTTTTTTTTTTTTTTTTTTTTTTTTTTTCAATATTATCATACATATACCATCGTTTTTGTTCTTTTTCTTTTGTTTAATAAATGGGCTTGACGAATATGTCACTTTTTTTTGTTTCCGTACCTTTATTTGCTGGAAATGGTATTATGCTTAATTTATGGACATGAGTGTATTTGCACAGAGCTTTATATGGCAATATCAATCACCGAATATTTTCAAATTTGGACATTTGTCGAATATTTAAAAGTATACTTCTAGGTTTCTTCTTGAACTTCATTATTATAAAAGACATGTTTGACCCCTTATTTATCATTGCTTTAATAAAGAAGACAATTAGGGGGCAAGAAAAAAAGAACTAGACTTTTCAGCCAAATTTAACGCCAGTCTCAAAAATTAGGCAAAATGTATAGTAGAAACAACACATAGTGCAATTTCAATATAAATACGTTAATCATTTGATAAAATATGAGCAATAAATGAAAGTTAAAATTCTACTGATAAATTTACATTGAGTAAATAATTAAAATTTATGTAAGAATCACAAATAAATGTACTAAAATTATTTGCAGCTGCATACATGTAATATAAAAATATTTAAAATACATTAGAAATTTTTAAAAAATATATTAAAAGCCCTTAAAAAATCCAAATGTTTTTAGCCATCACACGGCCATCATCAGTGGATATTTAAATATTGTTATTATTTCCTTGGAACTTTGAATGTTCAACGAGAAAGGATTTAAAAAAAATCGGTTTATTCCCGCAAAACTTACGATTACCACTCTAAATAGAAAATTTCCGTTAAAAGACAGAATTTTCATAGAATCATCCATTTTGTATATATATTTTTTACACTGCATATTATACACTTATTCATATGATGAAGTATTTTACATGGAATTCTGTAAAACATTTCTTTGTTCTGGTATTTTTCGCTTCAAATCTCAATATCTTTAATTAAATGTATGCAAGTCATTTGTCTAAAGATTAATGCACGTCTATCCAGTTAATGTTATTCTGCCCTCAGTTGGAAGAGTATTGGGGGCTTCAGCCAATACATCTTGGTTTGAATCCTGACCCGGACTTTTTTCATCCACTTGAAAATTTACATCTGTTCCTATTAATTTACCGATTGATTAATCGTGTTAATTAATCTAATATGATTTCGTATGCAGTGTTTTCTCTTTTCTACAGTTCCAAATATTGACCATCGATTTATTATGTTGAGCGGATCTAAAGTATCAGACCAGATTCTGTTGTCGTTGAGGTCATTTGGGTGAAATAGTCCTCCAACATTCGTCCAGGATGGCTCAGTTCGAAGAGTATTGGCGGCATAGATCCCTGGTTCGAATCCTGGCCTGCACTTTTTTCAGCCACATTTAAAATTTACATATGTTCTGTCTGTATAATTACCGTTGCATTTCAATATAGTAATGATGATGTATATCTTCCTTTGCTGTCATAATTTTATTTATGCTTGAGCATCTATTAAAAAATGAAAACAAGAAATTGTGCATCGCATCTTGGATTATGTAACACTTTCCTACACTATTGGAAAATTATTAAGAAATTTCATTTTTGTCCATTTAAATGAAGTGAGATATCTAATAAACCGGCACCGGATGCATAAACCATCGCTTAACTGAATTGGCTGCTGAAATTCCAGTATTAGATAGAACTCAATTAACATAATATAATGCAATTAATCTTTCAAATCACATTTTGGTAAAACCCACCTTCAAACCCGATTTCAATAATTGATCGATAGGTTTACCATTAGGTTTTCCTGCACCCAAAGGCATGAAAACATAAAGGACTGGAAGCAGGAAAACCGAATGGTAAACCTACCAGTCAACCACTAAAATCGGGTTTACAAGTATTTGTCATCAATATAGGACTTAGCAAACCAATTGCATTTCATAGGTTGATCGAGATTTAACTAAACCTGGAATTTCAGACATCAATTTGATGAGGCGATTGTTTGACTGCCTAAGACGGAATTCTCTACACACACGTGGGAACCATCTTTGTAAAGCATAGATGTCCCTCCCGAACACCTTCCAATTTTATTATTTATCTTTTAAAAAAATAGGTTACATCAGAAATGCCACAGGCTCAAGCCGACGAAAAGAAAACACGAGCAAAGGGCGAAATCATGAAACATAACAAAAATATATGTATACATGTTACAGATGATAGTCGCAAACCAGATCGTCATAATTCATAAACGGTACAAGGTGCGATAGTAAGTCCAAAATGAGAACTATTTAAGGTAAGAGACCACAATTTAAGATAATAATAAGAAAAAGAGAACTTTCTTTTAGTATGTACGAAGTATAGGTTTTATTGTAAAGGTGTCTACCGGTCTATAAATAACATCAAAAAGGTAACCAGATGCAACAAAAATTTACTTTCAGTAACTGTTGTCTATGGCTGGAAATGCATGCTTATTCTCCCTACAATCCTATATGAGGACCCCAGAAGCCAAGGGGTAGAAGTGACAAAATGTCGATTTGGAGTAAATTGAGTTAAAAGATAATTGATGTTAAATTGGAACATCAATAACAATTGAGTGGATTGAAATAGGAAATTTCTGCTTGTTGCATTCTGGTCTTTGAACTGTTATTTCAATAACTGTTAAATAATAAAGTACAATTTTCTTTAAATGTATAATTAATCAATATTGTTTGTTTTTCGAAAAAAGTGGTTTGTCTCTATAACTCAGCAAATAATAAGAAAATCACTTATATTTCTTTACCTGAAATGAAAAAGTATACTTTTAGGTCGTCTGTGTATTTAGTTTATTTATTTCAATTTTGTCACTTATACCCCTTGGCTTCTGGGGTCCTTATATATGTTCTACACTGCTCGTAATACATTAATAAAAAATTAAGTTTTAACCTACATTACATTTAAGAAATACCCAAAACCCTTTAAAAAATGCATGCATAAAAACACAAAAGACTTTGGGATTTTTCAATCAAAGACGCTTGTAATGCTGTTATTCATGTAATGTTTGAGTAAATTGTATCATGTTTGCACGCAGTCAAAGAGTACGTCCAATGTTCACTCATATAAAAATAAAATAAAATAAATGAATAAATGAGATTTTACCATAGATTCTATACATTTACGGGTAAAATGTACTCCAGATACCAAAAAATTTAGATATTGTAAAAACACAGAAGGCTTTATAATTTTATGTCAACTGATTTTTTTTATAATCAAAGTATACTGTAACTCATTTCAAGCAATAAAAAAAATTCGTAGAGCGCCCACTTTTTTTTTTTTTTAAAGAAAAAAAGGTTAAGTGCGCTTGTCGAAATGTTTAAAACAGGTAAATTTTTCTGCAAATTTACCTTATGCATTTGCATGTGAAATATACCTGAGATACTGAAAAATTGACATTCTTAAAAATAGAAGACATTATAATTTTATATCAACTGTTTACGATTGTAATTTTGTAATTCATACTCAGAATATATTGCAACACATTGCACGCAGTCAAAAAATGCGTCACTCCGCCGCAACCGCAACCGTATAATAATAATAATAATTAGGCGTGTTCACTAAAGGATTAAAAAGAAAAGGTAAACTGTTCCGGTACTTTTTCGTAGATCTTGTAAATTTGCACCGAAGATTATAATTTTGCATCAACGGAAGACGCTTGTGTTTTATTCGTTTATATTCCGAGTAAATTGCAGCACATTGCATGCAGTAAAAAAAAATGCGTGCTTCCCTCCCCCCCCCCCCTTTCAACCATATAATAATAATAATAAATGTTTAAATGTTATGATTAAACGCGCTCGCTAAAAAATTAAAAAGAAAAGGTAAACTGTTCTGTAAATTTTTCATAGGCCTTATAAATTTACACAGATGATTTCTAATTTTGTATTAACGGAAGACATTTGTAGTTCAATAGTTCATACTGTGAATAAATTGCACTACATTGCAGAGAGTCAAAACATAGTAAAACACCGTTACAAATACAATTCTGCGACAAATTCAACTCTCGTAAATTTAAATGGATAGACATTGGCAATGATTTGCATTAATGGTACCATTTTGCATTTCTGCAAAATGGTACAATCACCAATTTTTTTCCATCTCTCCATAAAGAATAAAAATCGAGAAACTTGATCTAATGCCTTTAACACGAAATTAAACTAAATTTATTGAGATTCTTCCTCTTTTGTGTGTGGATTTGTTTTACAGACGTTTTAAACAAGCTTTCAAAATCAGGCTTTCTTCAGCGGCGCGAATTGAGACCATGAAATGGCTGCTTGAAACATAGAACATGATGAAGAAATCGGGAAATTTGACACTACTATAGTCATAGGTTGCAAACATACTTAAATATTTCATATTCTAAATAATGATATTTATCAATATTTCCTTTTATGAGTTAGAACTTAAAGTAGCATTTAATATCTTGTTATCGACTACAGCAAATTTCTTGAAATTTACCAATGCAAACGATAAACTAACGACTCGTTTTTGGCGAAAAAAAAAAAAAAAAAAAAAAAAAAAAAAAAAAAGATGATTTGTTTTTGAAGTATATACTGATTTTTCTACCACATCTTATGATCTTTAACTTAATAATGTACAGTAGTGTGCTATATAATAGAAGATTAATAACTTATTATCTCTCGAAGTAAATCCTCTACGGTCAATAGGCCATACACGAGTGTCAGTGGGTCCGTAATTCACTAGAGTAATCACGTGTCACAGTTCGTCAAAATGGACTGTTATTGACCAATTGAATCGTTAGCGTCAACTAGAAACCGCGAGGTAATACACGTGATATCGCCGCTGACGAACCTATATTATGAAATACAAAATTGATTGCTTATGCCTTTCGGGTGTGATCAGGTGGAGTAGCATTCAAATCATTTTTTATCCATTCTTAGACAGATTTTTTTTCAGGGGTGCTTGCGAATTTCTTTCTATACTCTGATCTCCCTATTTGCATATAATCTAAGCAAGAATCTCGGTCACAACCATTTAGCATGTTGTTCTAATTGCCTAGAAATCCCTAACCTGATTTTAAATGGTGGCTCCAGGAGTCCAAATCAGCATACGTCTCTATATTTTGTCTTTTTCTCTTTTCGACCCCGCTTTTAGGAAGTTTATGTGGAATTAATTAATATCCTTAATAATATTCAAAATGACAATGTGTAAATAAGTTTCATATATAAAATATTCGATGTAGCATGCGGCATTATAAAGACGATTTCTTGAACAATTCAGGAAATTTCCTTTAATTATGTGTTGGTTTAAAACGAAGAAAATTTCAAAAAAGTCTTTTAAGGAATTTATTTTAGGACATCGAAATTAGGAGACGACCTCAAAACCCGGTTTAGTAAATGCACTTCACAGAAGTCATGCGCCAAAAGAAAAAGGGAATAAATTGAAATTGAAACGCCTAAAATCTAAATTTGTATTCAAAACACATCTATCTGTTAAGACATCGAGACTATCTATTAAAATTCCTTCTGTTAATCATTTACTTCCTGTAATCATCTACTTGTGACTCTGATATCCGATTTATTGCAATTGTTATCCATGTACATAAAACTTTAACTTTGATTATTTTCGATCTAAGATATTCTTTATTAGAAAATTCTCTGAAAACAAAAATTTGCAGAGTTATTAACTTTAATAAAAAGCATTATAATTTTCACTCATGTCTCTTATAATTAAAAAGTCTCAAATCTTTATATAGGCACATAGTACTTCAAAGAAATATTTTAAATACATGTAGGTAAATTAATATATTTAATAACAATAAGATGTGATTAACTGATTTTATGTGGAGTTGTATGCATACAGGAGGGATGGGAAGAATTATTCCATGTTCTTCTGATCACCGTTTATGATAGAAAAAATAAATATAACCCATAGAAAATTATGTCTGTTGTTAATTACTGTACATAATTTCAGTTTGGAGACATATATACATTAAAATTTAAACTAAATTTCAAATTAAAAATAGCAATAGAAAATTTTCACAATAGTATTTAACTACCTTAAAAATTTATATGTACCAAATATAAGATCACATTAACCAATTTTTTTTTCAATAACAGTTATACAAAGTTTTGATCTTGTAATTTTAAATTACTTTTATGTATCGGTTTCTCTGAAAATAAGTACTAAGAAGGAGAGGGTCAACCCTTATAATCATAAATTTCGATTATTTTTATATATATTGTAGAGTAAAGGCTCCTTAGTCTCAGGTTCAATAGATTTTATACAAAGCTCTTTAATTCTCGAGAAACCGGGGGGGGGGCTAATATTATATCAAATTTAAATTATTTACTGCTGTGATCATAGCTCGATTAGTACCTCGTTTGTTTAGTGTTTGAAGGATTTCGAACACTAACCAGAAACCGTATTGATCGTGTTTTAACTACCGTAGTAATTTTGTGACTGAATAAGTATTTAAGTTGCGTTATAATATTACCCCCGCCCCTCCCCCCCCCCCCACACACACACACTCATTGGTTTCTCGAAAATTAAAGAGCATTGCATAAAATCCATTGAATCTCAGACTAAACGGGCTTCTATTCAACAGCACATCCATATAAGAATAATCAAAATCTGTGATTATCAGGGTTGGTCCTCTCCTTGTAAGATAAATATTTCTTTGTCTTTGGAAATACACTACCTGCCATTGATGAACGTCCACTTGCGGTTTTAGACATTTTGTTAAATATCTAGAAAAATACAAGAGGAATCATCCTGAAACTCTTAGTGTATAAATATAATAGTATAAGTCGTACATTTCCGTGAAGAATTTTTGCCGAAACTCCATAGGGGACCGCCAACAATTTAAAAAAAAATGAATATCTTTTGAATAACCCTGTCATAATTAATGTAGCAAAAGTGCTCAAACTCTTGATTATGATTACGTGTCTTATTGTAATAAACTGTTTTAATTTTTGTGCAAATAGCATGCATACTCGCTGAGAAATTAAGGTTTTTATAAAAATGGTCCAAAATTTTTCCAAGTTTTTTGCTTATAATTTTCAGAGCTCTTAATATAAAATAATATTTTGTTCTGAAAACATGACAAACAACATTGCACACAGTACCCTGTAATCAGAATAAAAAATTAATAATAATTGTATCAAAAATGAGTAGGTTTACTAAATAATGTTTCACTGCGCATGCGTTAAAAATATCAAAATTTCATTTGCATATTATGTTAGCTTAATCTATAGAGCAACTTTTGTGAAAGTCTCATATTAATAGCTTGTAAATTCTGAAAGTAATCGTCTACAGAAAAAGGACAAGATCCGTTGTTCCGAAAATGAAGCAAAAAAATGAGGGATTTTATCCAAATGTAGTAGTACGTCCCATATTGTGTATTCTATATTGACACTAATCAATGACTATATGGATACAACCCCTCTTGTTTTTGCTTCAGTTTGAGAATAACGGATTTTTAACTTATTCAATTCACTATTATTTTCAGACTTTTCAAGTTATTATTTTGCGACTTTTACAAAAGTTGCTCTATACATTTAGCTAACATAATATGCAAATGAAATTTTGATATTGTTGACGCATGCGCAGTGAAAAATTATTTAGTAAACTTATTCATTTTTCATACAATTTTTATTATTTTTAAATTATAATAACAAGGTATTGTGTGCAATGTTGTTTGTCATATTTTCAGAAAAAAAAATATTATTTTATATTACGAACTCTGAAATTTATAAGCAAAAAACTTGGAAAAATTTGGGACCATTTTTATAAAAACCTCAATTTCTCTGCTAGTATGCATGCTATTTGCATAAAAATGAACACAGTTTATTGCAATAAGGCACTTAATCATAATCTAGAGTTTGAGTGCTTTTGCTACATTAGTTATGACAGGGTTATTCAAAAGATATTCATTCTTATTTAATTTGTTGACGGTTCCCTATAGAGTTTCGGGAAAAAATCTTCACGAAAATGTATGACTTATAATATTATATTTATACACTAAGAGTTTCGGGGTGATTTCTCCTGTATTTTTCTAGATATTTAACAAAATGTCTAAAATCGCAAGTAGACGTTCATCAATGGCCAGGTAGCGTATACTACAAGGACGAAAGAAAGTATACCTTTAACCTCCTCCGAGTTTACCGTAATTGCTAAAATGGTATTTTTTATTAATATTATTATTATTGTTAAACCAATATAATTTCAAGATTTAAGAGGCTAGTTTATCTTTTTAACAATTTTGTGTCATTTCAGTCTTTAAAAACAATGAATTTTGAAAAAAAAAAATAATAAGTGCGTATTGAGTTAAAATTTTTAAAATGTTAAAAAAAAATCGCATTTTTTAAAATCCGTACTATTTTTTTAACTATTGATATTTTTGCCCGATTTTTTTTTTTTAAAGCTTTTCAAATGTGTTTACACAAGACTGCATATGCAGTTTTAGATACATTACATTTAATTAATTTTTTTTTTTACTGATATATGCAATAAACACGATGAAATATAAGATATTAGATAATATAATAATATAAGATATTAATAAGATAAGATTAATTAGATTAATAAGATAATATTAATAAGATAATATTAGATATAATAAAGATATAGATAAACATTTTCACATACTTTTATTTAAAAAAATATATCCTGACGCTTCATTCTATGTGATGATTTCTTTCATTTATAATAAAGAACATACGCAAAAAAGTTTAAACTTCCATCTCAAATAGAAAATAGCCTTAGAATTTTTTAAATATGAAAGTGACAAAAATGTGAACAAGAAGAAAAGTCAGTATAAAGTTTTATGTTGTATAGGTAATTGCGCTGGTTGTATTAACAAAATTTACAATACATCGCACTATAAGTGCCGTTTTGGTAAAAACAAGGGGTCAAGATATCCACAATTAAACAAGCTTCATATAATATTAAGGAAAGAAAATAGAAATGTTGTAAAATTTTAAGGTAAACTGTTTCTTTAACGGAGAATTAATCTTAAAAAACTTTCTACCTTTAGTGACGTATAAAAGATTATTTGTGGTAAACGAAACTTAATTTAGGTTACTTAGCTAAACGTCAATGTGCGTTAATTTGCTTTTCGCATGCGATCTTGCAGAATGGTATAAATAATTTAATTACGTCTTATCAGTTATTTCAATAAATAATAATAAAGAAATCTATTAAAACGTTAACTTAAAAAAAAAATCAATCGATTTTGTTCTTCAAAACTTTATTCAAAATAGTGAATTAAATAGTGTTGAATTCAAAGGGCGGCCAAGTAGGGAGGTACCTCCCCCGGAACAGTAAGGCCCCACCAGTGGCCGCGAGGTTCTGACCTCCAAACTGGTAGACGGTAGGTGCTGGGTTCGAACCCAATCGCGACCGTCGGCCTAACCGTTCGAAGTTTTCCGTGGTTTTCTTCGAACCTTGCGTAAATACGGGTTAGGTTCCCTTAGAAAGACCCCACCGAGGGCAACCCACCCCATAGGGCCTATATCCCATAGCGTAGATAATCGGCCGACAAAAATACACCACCCGGAACAGTAAGATATTCTAATACCAAAGGTGAGAGCTCATGTCCCACTTTTGGTGCAACAGAAATCCCTGTCGGAGAAAAGTACCTTAATTCCACACTGCAAATAATTTTCTATAAATAATTAATAATTTCTACTGCAAATAATTTCTGCAAATAATTTATAATCCATTGTCGCAATTATAAAAGAGAAAAATAATCAATATGGCTATGTTCATACTCCCTTTTTGCGTATTATTTAGCAAAATTCAGTTAAAAAAAATATTGAAATACATAGAATTTTTATTTGTTAACTTTTAACAAACTGTAAGGAGTTTTATTTGCGAGAGATTTTGCACAACTTATCATTACACAAAAAAAAAAAAAAAAAGAAAAGAAAAGAAAAAAAACATTTTGAGGGAAAAAAAAACATTTGACATTTAATGTTTATTCAAATGTTTAAGCTGGTAATAATCAGTCTTATGAATTTAAAAAAATATAAATTATATATATCTGTATATGTAATTTGCAGATTTTGCTCTATTTTTAAAACCCCTTTTTAAGAAAACGGTTTTTTGAAGATTGATTGACGTCCCAGTTGCCTTTAATATGGTGTAAAAATATCCAATGTCTTTAAATACCGAAATACAGTAAAACCTCTAAATAACGGACACCTTGGGAGCGCAGAAATTGTCCGCTATTCGGAGGTGTCCGCTATTGGGAAAACTTCGGAGATTTAAAAAATGCTAAGAAATGCTTAATGTTTCATTAATTGACTTTGATATGTCTTAAAACCTCAATTATATGATTAATTAAAAATTAAAATTATGTTTTAAGCAATAAAACTAAGATAAAACTGTGCATACTTTTATCCACTGTTTGTTATATTCTTACGAAAAAAAATCTGTTATAAAAGACTGCTTTGATAGCGATTACATGCAATTTTTTTTTAATGTGGCGTTTTAACTCTATCAGTAATTTTAATATTTCTAAACTATCTTTTTTTTTTTTCAAAAAATTGTATAATTGCTTACTGTATTTAGCCACTTCTTGGAAAATCTAGATCTAGATAATTCACAGGAAACATCTTTAGTTTCAGTATCTCTTTCATCATCACTAAAAGACAGCTTATGTCGAAAATTCTGAAGCAGTATAATCGTATATAACAATTGATTATGTTTCAGTAAGTTTCATCATCAATATTAATGAAAATATTGACACTTTCTTCACTCCTGATATATTTCATTAATTCATTTATTTCGCTTAATTTTTCATTTTTGTCGGAAACGTGTGCTTCATTTTCTTTTAATATAAAGCCTATTTTTATGGAACATTGCCGAAATCTTTCTAGGTTTTTATTTTTTTATAGGTGGGAAAATTCAAATTATAGCATTCACTGCATTATCTAATTTTAGGCAGTTCTCAAGTACATTCATGGAATCTAACTTTGAAAAAATGTGGAATAATAAAAGCTTTCTATACTAGGCTTTAACATTGTGTATTACGTCTAGATCAAGTGACTGGCATATTACTGAAATTATGTTTGGGGGGAAAAACACAATTTTAACATTGTCGAATTTCAAATACTTGGATGAGAATTTGCATTTCCACCTCACCCCCTACAATGGTCTGTGATCACAAAGTTTATGACGCATTATCATGATAAATTTAGAGGCATTTTACTTTTTTCCATTTTTTTCCTCGTTAAAAGTAATTTTTTATCCTTTATCGCCAAAATTACTGTTCGCTATTCGGAATGTCCGTTATTCAGAGGTTAAACATACAAAAATTTAGGTTTTGGGAGTGGGGATTAGAAAACTGTCCGCTAAATAGAGGTGTCCGCTATTCGGGAGTGTCCGTTATGAAGGTTTTACTGTATAAGAGTATTTGGTTTATCTGTGTGCCCAATATTCGGTATTCGGTTTATCTGCGTGCCCGAAATTCGGTATTGGGTCAAAACAATCATTAGGTAAATTCCTAATTTAAATCTATGATTGCACTTAGTCAATGATGCAGTGCACGTAGAAGTATTTTTGTAAACACAAACGTCAAACTCAGGCATTAAATGATAAATAGACTTGTAATGCTGAAAATAAAATACGTATTTAATAAGTTCTTAGGAAACTTCGAATCTTCGGAACTAAGAAAGTTCTTAAAGCCTCAAAGGAAATACCGTCTTATCACATCCTAAGGCAAGAGTCAAACAAGTTCCTGGTTCATATATCAATTTTAAAGATACATTCCACATGCATATTTTGATAGGCACATTTGCATAAATAAATCCGGATTGCAGACATAACTTCCATGCCTATACGGAGGGGAAATTTCCTTACCTAAATCAAAGCTTTGCCTGTAGCGATTGATTTGGAAGACATTCAGAATGTCAGAAAATTTTATTTTATTTTAATAACATGATTTATTTTTTTTCTTTAAATCTTTAAGGGGATCCGTGCCTGTCATTTTGATGGGAAAAAAATAACAAAAAAGTTCGAATTTCAGATTTTTATTTTAAAATGTACCTTAGAATTCGTAGAACATTTTGTCCAAATTTTGGAACGATTCGATAACTAATAAAAGTGAATATACATAATTTCCCTCATTCTTTCACTCAATGTCCCTTTAAGTGCTAAATGTTTAAACTCATATTTCAGTTACATTTTCGTTTTATTCGAAATGCTAAAGATCCTACAATAATCAAGCAAATTATCTGAATTTCCTTAAAATGTGTCTGTAAGCGATAACTAAGTATACTATTAAAAATTTCTGTAAAATCATAGAAAAAAAGCAACTCTGTAAATTTGTACTAGATCTCGGTAAATGCATTCGACTAAATTTCTCGCTCAACATTTTACAGATATTTTCCTTTTCTTATATTCCTTCCAGGGATTTACATGTGTTTATTTAAAGATATTTTTATCTTTGTAAAACTTGCAACTAAAAATACACACTTTTAAAATTATTTTGCAATTTTCTTAGAAATATGTACAAAAAATCTATTCGACAGTGTACAAATTAAAAATCCATAGAAATGTGCGAAATTTAAAGGGAAAAAGAAAAAGAAAAAGAAAGAAAAGCAGAAAAGACAGAAAAGCAAAAGACATGTAAGCAAAATTTATTGGTCCTGTCATTGCCATCATCAATATAGCCGTCAGCGTTACTCAAGGACATTTTTTTAACGCTGTCCAACATAATTTTGAAAACTGTTTATAACTTCAGTTTGTCTGGCCGATCTCTAACTATTGTAAATATATTCGGATTACTTTGAAACTTTTTTGTATGTTATTGACATTTACTATGGCACGATCTCTATTGAAAATGAAATTCGTAGAGTTTATGTTCATTTACAGAAACAATAAAAAGTATTCAACTGCATAACGGTCAGTGGGGAAAAATAGCCTCAAATGCATTTTTATGATGTTACACGATTTCAAACATAATGAAATTGATATGCATTTATCAAACAAACTATACATTCCGTATATTATGGGGTGTAAAGAATTTATCATTCATTTACAGCCCCCACCCCCTTCCCGAAAAGAAAAAAATCATTTCACAATGGTATTGGGAAGATAAGAGGGGGGGGAGGTGTTTGCAGCTAATTGCAGTTATGTCACACTATTCCGAATATAATGAAGTTGATAAACGTTACTGAGGTTTAATATAAATTACTTGTTGCAGAATATGAAGTACATAACATTTATCATGCATTTACAGGACACACAGCAGATTTCGGATGCAGTACTGTTATATTAGCGAAAACAGCTGGAAGTGCATTTTAATTATGGTCTGAGTTTATAAATTTAATTAATTTTTTTTCCATACTATGAGGTACACATAAATGTAGATCATATGCAGGGTTACACAAAAGAATTGGGGGGGGGGGGGTTACTGGGTAAAAGCCTGATTTGCTTGAGGGGACAGGACAGATTACTTTTGGAACCATCTTTTCAATTTTAAAAATACTGCAATATATGTGCTGCTACAATACTTCATACTAAAAATTAAATTAAAAATAAAATGTTGTAGATCAGCCGATTTTACTAAAAATTGATTTTTTTTAAAGTTAACTTTTAAAAATTCTTATCTATATGTTATTCCTCCTTACAAATATGAATATTTTTGCTTTGACTTTTTTTCCACATTCATTAGAATATATTATATAAAAATGTGCATGGATTTTTATATGTATGGAATTTTACGTTAAATATAAAGTTTTTTCTCTCGTGTATCTCAAAAAATGAAAGAATTTCATCATACTCTTAATTTAAATATTTTTGAAAAATAACTATAAGCTTGAATGTTAAATCCATGCAAAAATATGTATATATTAAATACACACGATAGAGAACAAGTAAAAAAAAATCCAAACCTCTACCTAGATTAGCAAAAAAAAAAGCTTAGTATTTTTTGAACAAGCAAGATATAAAAATAGGAACAGGAAGAAAAATCAGTTTAAAGTTTTCATTGGTATGCGTGATTGCGCTGGATCTATTAACAAAATTTACAGTGTTTCGAGATATAATTGTCATATAGGTAAAAATGTGGTGTCAAAATATTTACAATTAAAGAAGCTTTCAGTTAATACTAAATAAAATAAAATCGATATTTTGACCAATTTTAAGAGGCTTTACCCTCTTGAGGTTGTTTTATAATTGAATTCAAACTGATTTCAAGTTGAATCGTATTTAGTTTAATAGGTGTTTGCAGATAATAAATTAAATCATATACAGGGCCACGAAAAGAACTGGATACATACGAACTTTATAGATGATAATTTCTGGAAGTAGGATGAGTAGATTTCAGAATGTGTTAGTTGGAATAAAATTTCAGCTCAAAATATAGCGCGTATCAAAAGGTATGTGTAAAACACAGGACTGTAGAAAAACTTTTCATGTGTTTTATCTTTTCATCCATTGATAAATTGCTGAAAGTGAATTTTCAAGCCATTACACATTTTCTTACAAAACAAAATTTTCGAATAAAATATAGAATGTATGCCAATCTACAGGTCAAATGCAGTGCTGTATAAAAGAATTGGAGCACAAATTTGGCTATCAGTGTTGGATTACAACACCTTTCTCCGTGCAGAATTTCTGTGGTAACAAAGGGGAACAAGATAGAGTTCCGGAGGGTGGAGAAAATAATTGCACTTTTTGATCGTTAAAACACAAAATCTCAAATCTTCTGGGCGAGGGGGCACCTCATTGCTCCGGGGTAACTATCTCCCTCTAGCCACCCCTGAATTCAGGTAATTGCTGAAATCAGTTTTTCAGATGTGCTGCGAGTTTTCTAAAATCTTTACACAAGAGAGTGATTTTATCTGATGTTTACTTAGGTATCTTATTTACCTGAATAGCAAAGGTTTGTTAAAATATTTTGGAAGAGTTAGAAAGTATTTAATAATCTGTGCTTGAGTGTTATTTTTCTTTCTCATTGTTTAATAATACAGATTGGTGTTTGGGTTAAAAAGTCCAATAGTTTAATATAGAATTTAATAGAATTTTTTTCTCCTGTATTGGTGAAATAGCGCACTTCTTAGGAGAATATCTATCTATATTTTAATGATGGTTTATGGGCATCCTTTATGAAGTTCTCTTTCATGAAATATAATTCTCCTTCAAAACCTTAGGTAAGATTTAAGAATAATTGCGTAAAAAAAACAGATAGAAGTCCCTCTTTACTGTATACTCCATTGACCCATACACCTACATCTGGTCCTCCCCTAGAAAGTTATTCTTCTTGAACAATTGCTCTAGAAAAATTCGCAAACTATTCCCATATTTTAGGAAACAACTGATTCGGAACTTCAAGTGAATCACAGTAGTCATCAACAGGCAAAACAAACAAATTCATCTAAAATGTATGGTCGCAAATCCCTCAGAAAAAAAAAAAAAGATCGCAACAGTTACGCGTGCGTAACGTAACGCACGTGCCCACTCCACTTCAGAGATGTTTGGGTCACGTTGACTTTCGCGCGGTTTTTGTTTTTTCCTTCACACTCACCTGTTTTGGTTTCTGTTTTCGCCGCTTGTCTGAGAAATGGTGTCGAAACACATTTTGTGTGTTTGCGGGTCTGCGTGAATGTTTTTTTGGAGGCGGTCGTCGACCAGCTCAGGTAACTAACAGTTCATTGATTCACAGATCATCTGGTTAGAATCACAGATCTTCAGGGTGACTCGGATGACTCAAAATGACTGCAAAACTATTCGCGTAACTTGTCATGTATAGTTGTTCGGCGCATTCTCGCAGAATTTGTTGCATTTTTTTCCATCGAAGCGTGAAATCTCTTTTCACGAACATATTAACTTTTGAGAACTGAAACGTGTCACGATTTAGCATAAACATTGCCTTCGACAGATAGCAATGATTATGTTGACCGTGAATAATGTGACAAGGACAACTAAACTCTTTTACCTTTTGAAGAAAAAATAAATAAATAAACGAAAATAATAACAGAATTGTGACGTCTCAAGTGCCATAAAATAATTGAATACCAAATGAAAACGGAACTAATTCCATTTAATCGTTGTTCGGATCCTTCTCCTTTCCCTCTTAACCCCTCATGGAAGACATTTTTAGTAATCAGAATTAGTAAATATCTTAACGTAGGCGATTCAAGAGACCTCCATAGGTTGTGAATGAGACCTCAGAGATGTTCTGATCAGTGTTGAACTCAGACACTTTTCTCCGGAAAGGGGGGGGGGATTTCTGTGGCTATGGGAGGAACATTGAATTGCGGGAGAGGAGGGGGTTGCAGTTTTTAACCATTGAAATCTCAAAATCTCAAATCTTCCGGGGGATATCTCACCTCTCTGGGGAGTATAACCCCCCTTGCCTACCCCTGAATTCAACACTACCTCTGTGAAAAAGGAAAATATAGTTTCTGTTCTTCATTCTGAAAAAGAAATGCCAGTGAAAGCATACTTTTTAGATATTTAATATATATTTGTTTGTTACATTCCTGTATAGCTTTTTGTGATAATCATAAATATTGTCTTGCACGGGATGTTCTGACTAGATTTCATAAATATATAATAAAATAATACACTGAAATAATACACTTTTTCAAATTACTTAAAGGTGTAAGATTAAAATTTTAAAAACAATAAAAATAGTTTTATTGGATTGTTTGCATGTTTCATCTCTATCTGAGCCATTTTTAAAACAAATAAATAAGAATATTCTAGAGTTGCATGATCTATAATATAATGATTTGAAAAGCCATCATTCAGTTTTTCATGTATTATTTTCAATCATGCATATTAGTCATAATTTTCATAAGTTAAATGATGGTAAATCATTAAATATTGAATAATTACGTGTTGCAATCATATAAATTCTTTTAGAATGGATACGATAAAAATTGTATGGTGGCGTTTCAGATCATTAGATCATAGATCGTGCAATTTCATAATGTTCTTATTTATTTGTTTTAGAAATGACTTAAATAGGGACGATACATGTAAGCAGTTCAACAAAACTATTTTTACTGTTTTAAAAGTTTTTCTCTGACACTTTATAGCAATTATGAAGAAAGAAAAAACAAAGATTCTTGGTTTTTTAATTATATTCTCAAAAAAAAGGAGGGGGATTTCGGCAATATATTACATGTGTTTATTCCAAAATCTTGCATCTTTCTCGTTACCATTTTGCAAGCACTCAAGTTTAATCATAAGTTTATTTAGACATTGAGAGTTCTCTTACTTTCATCAGCCTGAAACCAGTAATAAGAAAAATATTGCAAACTATTGGTGCAACTTGTATGTCTAGTTAATCGGAGAATATTCGCAGGCTTCTTCTAATCTTATCACTTGAGGCATAACATCTTTTTGATGGCCAAGTTAACTTTTCAGAGCTGAAATACGACTCAATCAACATAATCGTTGCCGTGACAAATAGCCACCCAATGGCATTGGCAGTTAATATAGTCATTTTAATGTTTATATTTTAATAACATTCTTTAAAGGTTCATTTTAACTATTATTGAAACATTCTTTTATTTTTATAAAATTTACGCTTTTTTCCTTTAATTTTTAAAGTTTTTTAATAAATTTTTTTATATTTAACGTTCTTTAATCAATTTTTCCATGTTTAACGTACATTCTTTTAGGAAATTTTCCATGTTTAACATACGCTCTTTTATGAAATTTTTTTATGATTAATGTTCTTTGATGTTCATTTTTTGTCTAATTCCCAAACATCTCTTTTTTATTTTCTATTTTCTACAAGTAATACTGTTTTATGATTCTTTTAACTGAATTTTGAAAATATCTGTGTTTTTTATGCATTTTTTAAATATATTTTTGTAACCAATTTGATAAAAAAATAAAGAATTCAGTTTTTTATCTTTAAAATTCTTTAATGAAGTTTTCTATATTTAACGATTTGTATTTCATCTTTTTAATCTAACATTAAGACAGTCCTCCTTCTACACAAATGTACTTTTTTCTATACAAATTTATTCATAATTTTTATATTTAACATACTTTTGGGATTATTTTTATCAAATTTTTAAACATTCGTTTTTCGTACAATTTTATTATTATTATTATTTATATTTAACTTTATTTGAAGGATCTTCTAACCAAATTTTGGAGTGTTTCTTTTCGACAAAATTTACTCATACATTTATCTTTAATGTTCTTTAATAAAAATGTTATTACTCTATAAATTTATATTTTTTTAATGCTTCTTTTTATTTAATTTTTAAATATTGGTTTTCTATACAAATTTATTCTTATCTTCCGTGTTTGACATTCATTGAAGGTTTTTTTTCTTAATCGAGTTTTGATAAATTCACCTTTATGTGCAAATTTAGTCTTATTTTCGTTATTTATTGTTTCTTTTCTTTTTTTTTATCTAAATTTAAATCATCCATTATTTTATACAAATTTATTCTGATTTTCTGTATTTAATGTTCGTTTAATCTTTTCTTTCTTAAATCGAAACTTTTCTATACAGATTTACCCGTATTATATATGTGTAACATTATTTAATGTTCTAAATCTTTATTTAATTTTAAACACCTGTTTTTCTTTGTAAATTTATTCTTGTTTTCTATATTTAAGTTACTTAGTTCTTCTTTTTTATAGAATTTTAAAACTTTTTTCTCTATGCAAATTTATTCTCATGTTCTATATTTAATATTTTAAAAGTTTATTTTATCGTACTTTGATACATTCACTTCTGTGTGCAAATTTTATATTATTTTCGTTATTTATTGTTTCTTTTCTTTTTTTTTTATCTAAATTTAAATCGTTCATTATTCTATCACAATTTATTCTCATTTTCTGTATTTAGTGTTCTTTTAATCGTTTCTTTTCTTAAATCGAAATTATGATTTTTCTGTACAGATTTTCCTATATTATCCATGTTTAACGTTATTTAATGTTTTTAATCTTTATTTAACTTGAAAAACCTGTTTTTTTTTTTTTTTTTTGTAAATTTATTCTTATTTAGTGCTTCTTTTTGCAAAATTTTAAAACTTTTTTCTCTATGCAAATTTATTCTCATCTTCTAAATTTAATATTTATTAAAGTTCATTTTATCGAATTTCGGTACATTCACTTTTAGGTGCAAAATTTAATCTTATTTTATTATTTATGGTTACTTTTCTTCTTTTTATCTAAATATAAATCATCCATTATTCTATACAAATTTATTCTGATTTTCTGTATTTAATGTTCGTTTAATCTTTTCTTTTCTTAAATCGACACTTTTGTTTACAGATTTATCTGTATTATCTATGTTTAACTTTATTTAAAATGTTCTTAATCTTTATTTGATTTGAAACACTTATTTGTCTTTGTAAATTTATTCTTATTTTATATTTTTAAGTTACTTAATGCTTCTTTTTGTAAAATTTTATAACTTTTTTCTCTATACAAGTTTATTCTTATTTTATTCATTTATTTATTTATTTGTTCTTTGAAACGTATTTCAAAAATTTCGATTTTTTTCTGTATTTAATGTCTTTTAATTCTTCTTTTTTAAAAAAATGTATGATCTTACTGTACGGATCCTGCTGTGACGACTTTGAAACATTCTTTCTTTTATACAGATTTATTCTCCTTTTCTATATTCAATGTGCCTTTAAGGTTCTTTTCATGGGATTTGAAAATATTTGTTATTTATTTTTTGTAAGAGATTTATTCTTATTATCTATATCTAATGTTCCTTCATAATTATTTCGATGTTTCATTTTGAAACATTTTTCTATGCAAATTTCATCTTAGCTTTTATGTTTAATGTTATTTAATGCTTATTTTTGGCGAATTTTAAAACTTTTTTTTATGGGTTTTTTTTTTTTTTTTTTCTTTTTGTATTTAACATTTTTTTTAAGTTTATTTATTTATTCATTTTTACTTTAAAGCATTTTTTTGTTGTTGTTTTTTTGTACTTAACATTTTTAAAAAGTTTATTTATTTATTTATTTTTACTTTAAAGCATTTTTGTATTTGCATTTTTTTTTCTTTTTGGTATTTAGTGTTTTTTAATATTTGTTTTATATTTGAATTTGGAAACACGCATTCCTGTACAAATTATTACTCCTTTTGACATTTTATTCAACTTTTTTAAAAGTTACATTTATCTAACACATTTTTTTTTTCAATGTTTCCATATATATAATGAACTGTTTTACTAATTTGATAGTTCATTTTTGTTACTAAAGTTCATGTAGTCAAATTGTAGAATTAGCTGCAATATCTATATTATGAAGACCAAGCGTATCTGTGCGTAATGCATACGTCATTTTGCGAATGGCAACACTTTCCGATGAAATTTTGTTTTTGCAATATTCGCTACTGCAACTTTTTAAATTTTTAGACATCGCACATTTTCAATCTATACACTGTTGTATAGAGGAAAAAAATACTTTTAAATGTAATTTGTTTGAAAACTGTATCTATATTTGTTTTTCAGATCTTAATTTTTTTTTGTAGTTTTTAATTCATTTTTTCTGGAGGTGGCAACTTGAGTACTACATTTCTGGGCGAAATAAAGGGAAAATAGCCATAAAATATAGTTAGACAAGCAAACAAAGATGATCTTGACAATAATTTCAGGCTCAAAATAATATCAGGTTCCCCAAAATTTCGTCTAAAAGTTTCTCAACTGTCATAAAATTTCATTACTAATTTTAAGGACATTCTACTGTAATTTTATCAAAATAACATAATTTGCTTAATGTAATATTCAACAATTTTGAGTTAACTAATAGAACAGACGATTTTTTTTTTCAGTTCTTTTTTGTTACTTGTCATTTTAACAAAAAAGAAAGGCAAAGCATAATTATTTAATTTTTTTTTCTGGAATAATTATATTTTTTATGTAATTTTTTACTTTATTTGTAGCAATATTTTTATTTTCCAAATATGTTTTCAGAAAAGGAAAAATATATGCATATTTTCACATAGAAAATTGATCCGAAATGGAAAAAGAAAGATGTAAATGACGAAATGAGATTTTATACACCAATATCCGAGGTTTAAAATGCAATTGACTATTTTATTTGGCATTATATATAAAAATCAAGATACGCGTGTTTCACGGAAAATACTACATCTTCTTTGCACGTTGAAGTGACTTCATGCAATGTTTGTGTAGTTTAATTTATAAAATGAATTTTAAATTTGTCATAGAGTTAGTTTTGAAACAAATTTTCTTTAAAATAAAAAAAGGCATGTGCTGTCGTTTTTTTTTACTTTTGCAATTTACTATGCGCGTAACATTTTTCATATGTGCAACATATCTATATTATAACGAACAAATGTGTCCGTGCATAGCACTGACATCATTTTGCGAATGGCAACATTTCACTATGAAATGACTTTTTGCAATTTTTTGATCCTCTAATCATCGCACATTTTCAATTTTTATAAAATCATATACAAGAATAAATCTACTTTCAAATGCAATGTCATTAAAAACAGTATCTCATTTGACTCACTTGATACGACTTTATACTTTTCAAGCATTTCATTTTAATCTCTATCACATATCTCCATTAAAAAATACTAATACACAATTTACACATAATACTATAAATATTGTACCGGATAATTTTCCATAATGAAGTTAAAACTGCATGAATAAATAAGTAACAGAAAGGTGAAAACACAGATAAAATGATTAAAAATTACAAATTTAATATGTAATCAAACAATTTGAATTTTTACACAGTGAAAGAAGAAAAAAAAAATACTTTGAAATGTAGTTTGTTTGAAAACTGTATTTTAGTTTTATATTTATATATGTTTACACTTATATATAATAAACAATTATTAAATAGTTTGAAAAGCCTGTACTACAGTAACAAAGTAGATTGTGGACCGCTGTAACCCAGCAATAGGTGCTCCACTGTGCCTTATATTGAAGTTCAATACATACCCATAAAATTATTATTTAAAGCTTTCTTTTTAGCATATTAACTTTAATGTTAAATAAAAAGAAGTGTCTTACCTTTATAAAAGAATTTGTTTTCTCTTATTTATTTATAACATTTATTTAATAATAAAGGAAAGTACGATGATGAAAATTTTTACTTTTAGAAACTCAAAATAACCACTCAAGATAAAATGAATCATTCTGAGCTAACGGAGAGTTTTAAAAATTGTAAATAATAAATTCAGTGCTGTAGCCAATTAGTTTAAAAGAAAAGCTTTAAAATTTAGAAAATAAATAAAATATAACGGTTGGTCTATTTTGTACGAGGTCCACTGTAGCCCATTCTTCCCTATACATAGAAATCTACTTAAATATTTTGTGTGCAATAGTTTTAAAACATTACAAATCTTTAATTTGTATGAGCGTCTAATATGTGAATAAAATATGCAAATTTTTAAAATGCGTCAAATAAAAATATGGATCATTTGTATACAAAAGCGTCTACTTCTCGTTTCCATTCTTAAAAAAAATAATAATAAAATAAAAATAAATAAATAAATAAATAAAAATAAAAGTAATATAATTTAACAAATTAGAACGTCCATTTAGAAAATGATTTTTTCAAAGACTAAAATTTTATATTTATAAATTAATTCTATATTTAAAGTAATAATGATAATAATAAACATTATTTTTATGATGATCAAAACGTGATTTACCTAATGAAAGAGTACTATATCACGTATACCATGGATTAAACATTAATATCCCTGAACCAATCATAAACATATTTTAAATGAAATTTCGATTTTACAATTTTCGGACTGCAAATTTTTAAGCTTGTAAACATCGCACATTTTCAATTTCTACACCGTTGCATAGGAAAAATGAAACGTACTTTTAAACGCAATTTGTTTAAAAGCTGTATCTCAATATGTTTTGGGGTTATTTTATTTTATTTTTATTGTTATTTATTTATTTATTTATTTTTGTAGTTTTGAATTCTGTCGCTATAATCGCATTTCTGTTTAAAGTAAAGGGAAAATAGTAGATTTCTGTATCTTTTGTTGACATAAAAAAGAAAAAAAAAAGAAAAAAGCGGCTTATTTCAAACAGAGTCGTATATTATGCATTCCATGTATTAAACATTGATATTCTGGGACAAATCAGAAAACTAAGAAAATTCGGTCATCACAAGCATTTAGATATACCTCAGATACCTCTATTCTTGACCAAGGGAAACAACCATTTTCCAAATGATTAAAATTAAATAAGGGAATCGGTCAAATAATTTTCAAGAAAAATGGTTGTCCAGTTTGGAAAACATGGTTTCGAAATAAATAAATTTAATGTTTTTACCATAAAGTTACCCTCAACATGCAAAAAGGACGGGAAGGAATGGGATATCACGAAATCGATTTACGGCAACTATCTACACATTTGAGAAAAAAAAAATGCAGAAAAGAAATAAAATTTTAATACAAAAAGAAACAGAACCTCTCTAAAAATTTTTTTAATTATTTCCGTCTTTAAAAATAAATATGCGTCCTTTTTAAAACTTTATTGTATTCTCCTTTTCGACATATATAGTATACTGCACGTACATGCTCTACATCAATGAAAATGTATATTTAGAGTGTTTTTACTCAGAGCTATCCATTTTCCCCCCTTTCACAGCAAAAAACACTGTTTAAAAAAAAAACAAAAAAAACAAAAAAAAAACAAAAAAACTGTGCAATTGCATGGAATCTACGAGTAATCCATTATCTTAAATCATATGTAAAATAACAGAGATTGAAAAAACCGAGATTCTGTTAAATAACAGAGAAATTATCCGGTAAATTTAAAATAGATTGTGTAAATTAACGTCGCTAAAAATACCAGGGTTGGAAAAAACCAGGTTTTTTCGAAAAAACCCAAATAAACCGGTTTTTTTGGTTTAAACCGGGTTTTTTTTAAACATACTTTTTTATTACATATACATGCATATTTATTGATAAAAATAGACATTGTTGGATTATAAGTAGTATAACTTCAAATTTGAAATTAATATAATTTAAATAATTACAGTGAACTATGATGAAAATTGAAAAAATTCATATTTTAATTTGAACAATTATTGATAGACAGTTTTATGTTCAAAGGATAAACTACTATGCACAATGAAATATTGATTGAAAAATTTTTATAAACAATCTTTAGATTACTAATAATAAACATTTGATGTAGTCTGAATAATATAATATTCTTTTCCACAATTTAAAAAAAAAAAATTTGAAATAGTTCTTGGTTTTTTTTTTTTTTTTTTTTTTTTTTTTTTTTGTGACACTTTGAAATCAACATTTTTGGTCATTAGATTCAGCAGATAACAGGGGGGGGGGGGGATAGTATTGGTACTATTAAAATGCTATAACTAGCTCCTAATTTTTGAATACTCTTATTCAACTTCATATTTTTATTTCTAAAGATAATATCCAAAATCAAAAAAAGTTCCTTTTACAGTTTGACCAAAATCTTAAAGATCACCAAGTTATGTAGTTTTACATTCAAAATCATTGTGCATGTTATGATAATTGCTTTAAATAATTTGCATTTTTTTAATGAAAATATTTAACACTAAATATTGAATATTTTAAATCTATTTTATCTTTCATCAATTCACATGCTCTAAGCTTTTTCCTTAGAGCAATAGAATATGTTCACCAATTCCTATTGATTTTCATCTTATGCATAAAAAAATAATCTAGACCCACTATATCCAATGTTTATTGCTGAAATAAAGTTTTAAGAGTTGAAAATATTTATATCCAATAATTTGTAAATCATAAATTATAAAAAAAAATGAGAAAATGTCAGGTTTTTTTTTTTCGAAAAAAACCAATTGGTTTTATTGCGAAAAAAAACCAGCTGGTTTAAACCGTGGTTTAAACCATGGTTAAAACCAATTGGTTTAAACCGTGCCAACCCTGAAAAATACACGAGACTCTATAGATTTATTTTTAATCATAATAATTCAATTTAGTTTTCAAAATTTGGTAACCGCTCATTCTTTAGTGACCTCGAAGAATTTTATTTTTCGAGAAAACTTGAATTGGTGTATCATTTAATTTTTTTACACAGTTCATACCTAGCCGTCCTGGGATTTGAGCTCGATATGTCTTGACTGTGAGAGTACACCTTTAAATTAAGCTATAGAAACTGTTGTTTTCGAGAACAAACATTTTTATCATAACTAGCATACCCAGCCCGCTTCGCCGGGCTTAATTTGAAGGTTTATTTAATAATTTATGTGTATGGTACGCTTCCCGGACCATCGGCACTCCACGTGCGTCGGGTGAGCGTCAGAACAAACTTTCAGCATATACATATGGGTGGTTGTACTTGAATGCACAGACCTGCGCGTTTTTTTCTATCTTGCTTTTATACCTCTGGACCGAGTTGGCGCATTGCCAAGATTTGCTTCCTCTGGACCGAGTTGGCGCATTGCCAAGATTTGCTTTCCCCTGTGCCTCAATTAATTAATTAATTAATTATCCTCGGAATTCCTTTTATTTATAGAGATTATGTGTGTACACTTTTTATCACAATAATGTGATTGTCGATAAAGCTCGCCACTAACTCCGAGGGGATGATTTTTCCCTTTCTGAAGCATTTTAAGTTAAAAAAATAAACTATTTTTTCTTTAATATGTCTAATAAAATTGCAAAAGAATTTTAAGAAGCGTGCATTTTGAATTACAAGATTTAACATGGATAAAAATATTTTAAATAAATATTTTCTACTACCAGGAGATGAATTTTTACTTTCTGAATTGTTTTAAATAAATAAAAAATATAACTGATTTTTTTAATATATCTAATAAAATTGCAAAAGAAATTTAAAAGAGTGTATTTTTAATTACAAGTTTTTGAATTACATACATAAAACTAAGAAATGACATGGAAGTCCATACAAGGAATTTGGTATGAGATAATGGAAATATCCGTAAAATGATGACCGAGAAACTCTATCAAATACATTTAACCGAGGATTAGTGAAAATTTATAGAGAATCTCGCTCTTTTCTGCGTTTTTACAGAAGTTTTTAACAATGAGGTTAATTGACAGCGAATTGATATTGAGAAAGTAATAAGAATCGATGGAGAATTTCAGATCAGTTATTTATTTCTTTTGAGAAAAAATAACCCAGGGCGACAGTTAGAGATTACGATAATGGTGAACTTTTCAACATGGCAATATGAAGCAGATATACAACAGTTAATGAATAAAAATATTGTTGATTAACCATGCGAAGTTACATTTGATAGGAGTTTTCTGTTTAAAATATGCAGTTCTTGATGCATGAAACGCACTTTAAAATAAAGCTAATGCAAAAATAAAATTAAGCTTATATAATAGACCTAAAGATATTTTGTTTATTTATATCGATCAAGGAAATTTATTATTAAATGTTTGTATATTTGATACATGTTAATAACAATAATCATTCTGGGTAAATAAATGAACAAACAATTTTGCAAATTCAAGTCATATAAAACGGTAGGCAATGAAAGAAAATCCTGAGATTTTTTAAAGCGATAAAACATTTTTTTAAGAATCCAGTCTTTTTTTTATAGAATAATATAAGCGTATTTTTTAAGTAGCAAACTCTTTATTTTTATGTCGCTTTATTGCTTACCTTACAATGTTTGAAATATCTTGCCTATGCGTTTCACAGTCGATTTTATCGAGCGTGATTTGGTACATATTTAACTCCAGTATTGTTTTTAAGCGTTTGCATCTGTAACTATTTATATTATGATAGTCCAAGTCATGTGACTGTCATAAAGAGTTACGGGCTAACTATTTCGATTTTTCTATACAAACGGCTATTTTTAAACAAAATTATTTTACAGAAAAATTATTTATAACAGTTACCTTGTTGCAAAGAATTCTTGATACTTTTATGCTATCCGGGCGCAAATCTCGCCAATAGCATTATTTATTTATTCGACTGATAAATTAAAACAATGCTTTGGTTTTGAAATTAAATGTCTTATTTTATGGTAGAATTTATTGTTTTTCTTTTTCTTTTTCTTTTTTTATTTTTATTTTCTTTCTTTTTTCTTTCTTTTTTGTAAGAAATAAGTGAAAGTTAGGAATTTTAAATGTTTAAACTTTAAATATTAAACAAAATGAGTAAAAGTGTTATATTTTAAATGGAATTAATGAAATATGAAAAAACGTGACGCGAAAAATGTTCGGTTGTTTATCACATGCGGCCTTCTAAAATAAAAATACCAAGTTCTTGAATTTTCTGTCAGACTCTTTCACGACTAAGTGAATAAATTAAATTGTGAACAAAAGTAACACTACACAATGCTTAGCATATATTTAAAAGAGACCAAATTGGTCGTAAGAAGCGATAGTAAAGAATGTTTGACGAGTAAACAATTGCATCTGTTTAATGGAAAATGTCTTAAAATTAATTTATCAGTTTATAATTAAGTTCTGTGGATATTAAAAGTCTATAAAGCCATAAAAATACACGTGCATATATAACTTTTGAAATTCTAGTACGTCAGGCAGTAAATGAAAAATAAATTGCAAAATTCCCTCTTTTACATTCATAGACCAAGTTATGTTAACATGTGCCCAAATTTTCATTTTTGAACAATAAAATACTGGGGACCACTGATATATATATATATATATATATATATATGTTGCTTCTACGTATTTATACAAATAGTAAAACCAGTCACATGTTGCTTTATTGTGCTCCAACATGAAACAAAGTCCATATAGGAAATCTAAAATGAAATAAGTATATAAAGCTTATAAAATCAAAACTTTTAAGTTTTCATATCAACCACAAAATACACATCATCAACGGTGCATTTACCTTACTTGCTCTTATGCCCTAAGCCACAGTAACGTAATGAGTACATTATTTTTATTTTATAAAACTGACATTGTTTTTGCGGCCACATTACAGTACATTTTTTAACTAATCCGATCGGTATCTATGCGGAATTTCCTCATATTTTTTATTAAATTTTGATTAAAACTGTTTTACAATCTAGTTTATAGGATCGTTTTGCTATTTCTCGAAGTTTCAAGAAATTTCAAGAAAAAAGAAGTTTAAATTTTAACTCGTGATACTATTATTAAAATTACCATGGGTAATTTTTCTTTCGCCTACTTCCACTCCCCAACGTGCGAATCCCTCACGTGTAACTCTCTTGTTCTAGTTCCAGAGCATTTCCAACACGTGTTTAGTTTTGTTCGCTTTCAGGCATACAATCGTCATATTATGTTTTTCCTTATGTAAATTTTTTCATTCGGATGGAACATGTCATTCACTTCAACTTTTGTATCCTCACGTGAAGTACAAAACACGTTTCCATCCAAAAGTAAAGGATTGTGTCGTTCGTTAGCTTGCAAAATAATGCCAACAAGATGTCATCGACACACAGAAAGACTAACATTGCATTCTGTGACGACTTATTTCATGATTTTCATAAACTTTATGCACATGAAAACAAGGGTTAGTAACCCTTAGCTCGTCTTCGTAACCTCATAGTCTGTTGAACTGCTTTGACTGAGTTTTAAAAGCAGTGAACTTTTATCAAACTGGGCTAAATTTTGATGCAATAAACTGACAAAAGAATTTCATGACATAATAGTTATGTCAGAAAACTACGGTAAGAGAGAGATAGATTAGATAGATTACCCAATAGAAGGACATTGACCAACTGAGGATTGGTATTTTGATCATGCTTCTAAAATGTAAGGTATCTTGAGGTGGGATGTCCTTTGAACAAGTGGCCTGTATTTTTTTCTGAACATTCCAAACTTTAAACGACTGTTGAACCCTTCGACTTGGGGGGGGGGGGGCTCTTACACAAATTGCATGTGGTATACAGCATTTTTTTTATTATTTCATTACAACCTCAAAAACGCTATAATTCAATAAAATAAATTTTATTTTCCGTTATTACTGGTACCAAAAACAAATTTTGCAAAGAAAGGTGATGTCCAGTTAGACTGACATACGAGTGCAAAGAGTTCAATGAAAACCACGAAAGAAGAACTATATATTAATCCATGCTTAAATGAAGACAAAACTAGGTGCAATTTCATAGGAAATACGCGAGCTTTTTGACCCCTTTCCTCGAAAACTACAAGACCGATTTTGATGAAATTTGGAATCCATATTAACTTGATTATGCTCAAGATTTATGACACATAATTTTTTTTCTCTGACTAAAAGTTTTTAATTTAAAACAATTACTTTTTTGGAAATTTTCAATTTTTCAGAAAAAAAAAAATCTGAAATTAATGTTTTTTAACTATATAATCTTATACTTAGCCTCTACTACTAATATTTTTTTACTGAAATCGTTCGAGTATTTTAGCTGAAAAATACAATTATTCGGAGAGCTGAAAATCTTAGACACGTCTAACTTGAGAGCGGTTCTTGCACAGTTTAATCAAATGCATAAATTAAAGTATATATAAATATTTGATAGAATTTAGTTATATGTAATAAACGAGTATAAAATGTTTGAGTAAAATAACGTGAGTGTATAGAATTGTATACATAAATAATCACCATCTTTCCCGAGGAAAGTGACCACCTAAAAAACAGAACTTAGTTGTATTACAGATCGAATATAAATTATGTACTTGAGGTTCTATTTGTATTAGGAAGTTCAGCGATAACAGATCTTTCCCATTTCGGAGCTCTATAATAAGGCACCTTTATGCCCACAATATTTATTATCGACAATATACAGGAAACTTCCTATTAACCACGAAATTCAATAGCGCTGTTATCGCGGATAAGCCGATTCCCGGGATAATTCCCAAAATTATATAAAAAAAGAGCAAATCAACAGAAAATGCACTTGAACAGTTTATACCCACAATAGGTAACAAACATACATTTGAACAATATATATGCACAATAGCTGACATAAACATACTTATTATTTAAGAAATAATAAAATTATTCTCTTAGACGTTTGTAGATATGCTTCCTTGAGAAATCAGTCAAAAGTTTTTTTTTCTTCTTCTTTTCTTCTTTTTATATTGAAATACTACTTTTATTTAAGATTGAAGTCTTTTAGAACTATCGTATCACAAAATGACGCGTCATCTTCTTCCTCTAACTACTCTATAAGGCCTTCAACGTAAGCTAAACCTGCGTCGTGGCTCACTTTCTTTTGTTTTTTGCAAACTTCTTCACCACCCTCTTCAAATTTCTTACCTAACGCTTCTTCTACGATTTCTTCATCAGTTACATGCTCAAAGCCTGAATCTATGTCTGGATAAATCAGTTTTAATTTATCCTAAATTGTTAATAAAGTTATTTTCCTTTTTTGCGACGTTTTTCGAAAACTGAAATTTACAGTCACAGCAAAAAAAAATCTTGACACTTGCGATTTTAGACGTTTTGTTAAACATCTAAAAATATACATAAGGAATAACTCCGAAACTCCAGATATAGAAACAAAATAGTACAAGTCATATATTTACGAGAAGATTTTTTTTTTTTTTTTTTTTTTTCAAAATCCAATAGGGGACCGTCAACGAATTGAAATAAAACGAAAATCTTTTGAATAACCCTGTCAAAACTAATGTAGTAAAAACATTCAAACTGCAGATTATGATTAAGTAGCTTTTGGTAATAAACTGTGTTCATTTTTATGCCGATAGTATGTATACTCGTAGAGAAATTAAGATTTTTATAAAATCGGTCCCAAATTTTGCCAAGGTTTTTTGCTTATAATTTGCAGAGTTCTTAATAAAAAACAATGTTATTTTCAGAAAATTTGAGAAACGACATTGTACATTATACCCTGTAATCAAAATTAAAAAATATTAATAATTGTATGAAAAATAAGCAGGTTTACTAAATAAATTTTCAATACGCATGCGTCAACTTTATTAAAATTTCATTTGCATATTGTGTTAGCTAAATATATAGAGCAACTTTTGTTAAAGTTTCAAAATCATAGCTTGAAAATTCTGAAAGTTATCGTCGATAGAGCAAGATCAAAATCAGTTATTCACAAAATGAAGCAAAAGATGAGGAGCTGTATCCAAATATAGTAGTACTTGCTATACTCTGTAGACACTAATCGATGGAATATGGATACAGCCCCTCATTTTTTGTTTCATTTTGGGAATATCGGATTTTGATCTTATTCTTTAGACGATAATTTTCAGAATTATCAAGCTATGATTTTGAAAGTTTAACAAAAATTGCTCCTTATATTTAGCTAACAGAATATGCAAATGAAATTTTTTTATAGAGTTGACGCATGCGCAGTAAAAATTTATTTAGTAAACCTACTCATTTTTCGTACAATTATTAATATTTTTTAATTTTGATTACAGGGTATTATGTACATTGTTGTTTCTCATATTTTCTAAAAATAACATTGATTTTTATTAAGAACTCTTCAAATTATGAGCAAAAAACTTTGCAAAATTTAGGACCGTTTTTATAAAAACCTTAATTTCTCTACGAGTATACATGATACCCACATAAAAATGAATACAGTTTTTTATCATAAGCCACTTAATCATAATCTACAGTTTGAATGCTTTTGCTACGTTAGATTTGACAGGGTTAGTCAAAAGATTCATTATTTTTCCATTTGTTGCCGTTCCGCTATTGGATTTTGGAAAAAAAATCTTCTCGAAAATATATGACCTGTACTATTTCGTTTATACAACTGTAGTTTCAGAGTCACTCCTCATGTATATTTCTAGATATTTAACAAAACATCTGAAATCACAAATGTCAAGTTTTTTTTTGTTGTTGTTGTTGTGACTGTAGATTCGCAGATAATCCACAAAGTGGATAATGCATTAGCGGATAATCACGAGTTTACTATATATTAACGACAAGAATATTTAGCAGCAGTAGCAAAGCCTATAAAGGTATGTAGCAAACTATCGTTACTGCCGACTTTCGCAGGATGCCAGTTTTTATCCGCATTGGGGTCAAAATTGAGATTATTTTTTATATGAGCACGAATTTAAGCGCCTTACCCACCTTCCTCTACTCTTTTCCAATATATATTTATAGACATAAAGGTTTTCAATCCATTGTTTCACTCTTTATCATAAATATAAAATAGTTTTTAAAAAATACATCATGTATTTCTGCTGCCAAGATGTAACTAATATATAGCGCACAACAAGAAATAAAGTATAATTGGATGGAATTTTCCGCCTCAATCTATCGTCATTTATTGAACATCTATACCATAGGTTCCCAACCTTTTCTGTACCATCGCCCCCTTTACAAGAGAAAAAAATGCCAACGCCCCCCCCCCTCCTCTCTTCCATAACAACTAATTATACAAAATGTTAAAATATTGTTGCATATTATTTATATTTTATCTGTCTATCTCTCTATCAAGAATCACAAAGTAGAAGTTGATTAAAACGACCATTAAATATAAGTAAAAAAAATGCTTATTAAAAATTGAAAAACAAACACAAAACTAATAAAAATCTTTTAAAAAAAATAAGAATGAAATAGCTGGTGATGTTTTAAAATTTGTTCATGCCGGATTTTAATTTCTGTAACATCAGTCCCAAACGTTCAGGTTCAAAGATGTCAATTCCTTTTCCTAGATCAAGGCCTGATTATAACTATTTTTTTTTTTTTTTTTTTTTTTTTTTTTTAACGGGGCGCTCTCCCACGATTTAAAATGAAATAGAAGTTTTTTCTTTCTTCGCGACAGCATTTTCGAATGAAAAGGGCGTTTAAAAAAGGCAAAAATTTCTATAAAAATTTACTGATGGGAGAATGCCCCGTTACTAATCACGTCATGTCTTAACCTCCTGACTGCCGCCGGCTGATTTTTTCACACACTAAGCTGCAGGTTTCACTGCAACATAAGCAATATTTAAATTAGTATAATTCCACAAATAAAACCCAGTTCTGAAAAATTAAGTTAGGATTGATGCTATCAAAGATTATACACCGATACTAATAACGTATATTGCATCAGGTGTGAAAAAACATCTTTTTTTTTACATTTTTATTAAATTACAGAGAAAACAACATTACAATATTATCCTTTGGCTGGGCAGTCAGGGGGTTAAACAGTAAATTAGCTACTGCACAGAGCGACGGAACTTTCTCTCAGCAAATCTGATGAAGGAAAAGCAATTAAAATTTTATGTACTCATGCTCACAATTCAGATTAGAGAGCTGCATTGGTTTTTGAAGTTAGAACTCTTGGTATCCATTTCTGAATTTTACTTTTAGTTCTCGTTTGCTGTGAGTTCCATGATTTCTTCGCCCAAATGTGATGATGATACTGCTGTATCTGCATTTGCAAAGGAAATATTCCTGTTTTCACAGACTGCGAATAATGTGACAGAGTGGCTGTATTCTCCTCTACTTAGATTTCATTTGAACAAAAGAAGTTTACCCATAGAAGTAGCTATGAGATTTTTTATTTTAAATAAATTCAACTCGTCATCTTGCAATCATCTGATGCCTTATTAAAAGATATTTAGAATATTTAAATTAATTTTATTAAAGATTCTAAGCAGGTGTGTTGAATAATTAATAACTTTTTTTTAAATGTAATCAAGTTTTAGCGTATTTTTACACAACTATTTTCAATTAAGTATAATACTGAAACAAATATATCAAAAAACGATTCAAACAAATACCTTTCCAGAGACAACGAACATCTGTGTGAAGCAGCAAGCGATTGTAATCATTTGCAAATCTGGCTCAAAGTGATAGTGGCAACTGCCTACAAAGTGAAACAGTTGTTTCAGTTCATTGTAAAACAATTTTTATTATAAAGTTGTATAAATATTCCGTTATTCAATGACTTGCTTCTATTCTTATTGACTGCTCTAATACTGTAATGAAGCGACATATACAGGTGTTCCTACAAATTGTTGGAAACCAAATGCTGATGATGTGTAACGAAATGTACAGAGAGTACATGAAGAACTGCTTGTTTCAAATGTGTTAATGAAACCTTTATGATATCCCGACGTTGCTGGAGCAACATCAGTAGCAAGGGACAAAATATTAGGAAAAGGAATTTTCTTATATTGGACTAACTTCTTGCTATTAAATATAATTCTCTCTTCGCATCAGTTTCCAAATTTTCGCAAGTAATAACGCTCGACAGTTTTTTTTCTTTTAAGAGTTCTTGTTATTTGGTAGGGCTGATATATCGAATTGAATGAAAAATTTGCAGATCTTTAAGTAATAGCATAATGATATTTCAATGCCTTCAGCCTCTATTCCTCTTTGTACCAAATTATTACTCAGAATTTTTTCTAATGATATCTGACAATTTCTTATGATGAAGAACAGATTTTATTATTTTTCTGACTGTCGACAAAATTAATTTCTCGCCAATTGCGTGCAATTTTCATACTTTTGCGATTAACAGTAAACTGTATGAGGCTCATCAGGTCCGTCATCTTGTTTAGAAGACGACTAAAAGGGTTTGATAAATTTGACTGTTTTAAATTTTTCTTCTCCAGTCTCTGGAAAACAGAACATATCTTTTTTTTTCTATCAGCACGCATTTATTCAAATACTCTTATAACCTAGAAGGCTTCATAGCTTCATTTGAAAAAAATATTTTTACAAATTTAGCACGTAGGTAAGGATTGGTTTGTAGGAAAGTGCATAATCCATATTTCAAATGCTCAGTACAGTACTGCTGGCATTTGTTCTTCGATCAAGGTATTTTGAAACATAAAATTTTTCCCTATTTAAGTTTAAAGAAATTTACATTTAAAGAAATTTTTAGATATAATGATTTTCATTACTTTCACTAAGAAAAAACAAATTTCTTGAATTGATTCAAATCACGGTCTCGTTAAAAAATCTCTGTTCAGGTATATATCGTCATACTTCAAAATTTTCCGAAAAAAAGAGCTGTTTAAAACTTTTAGCCAACCAATTATCGTTAATTTTGTATTCCACAATTTTTGAATTTATAATGATTTTTGATGTGAGTCATAGTGACTTTTCGCGTTCCGCTGTGATATTTTGACATTCATGAAAGAATTGAAAAGCTACAATGTTTTTAGTCTGATGATTAAATTTTGTTCTCTACAATTTTAGCCCTTCTTCGTGTCCCACGACAGTTTTTTGTCACTAGTAAAATAAATTCAATTTCCCCTCTCCCCTCAGATCTAGATTCGTCTGTATAGGTACCTTTAAAGGTGCAGTTAAAGTTTTTGATACGGACCGGGCAATGCAGAGGATATTAACTATTTTTACTATATTAATTCCTATATAAGTAGGTAAGCCATGACCGCCCCCCTTGACTGTCCTAACGCCCCCCATTTTTCTATAAACTTGCTACCGCCCCCCTGGAAGGCTCCAGCGCCCACTGGGGGGCGGTATCGCCCCCGTTGGGAACCTATGATCTATACTAATAAAATCCGTGCGCCTCTGTCTGTCTGTCTGCTTGAAGCCGATTACAGTTCGCAACGCGGGCGAGTTGGAAGTCGCGAAAGGTGTCTTTCGATTGGAAAAATTCCGGGGAAGTCATTTCGGGCATTTTCGAGACCGTGGGACCAAAATTTAAAAAGTTATGAATTAAAAACCCCTCGGGAATCGGAACGAAAAATGTCTCAATTCCCAAACGGAGCTCCGAAGCAGAACACTGCGCCACCTTGCGGTGAAGGACATGAATTTTTCCCCTTTGGCTAAAAGAAAAAACAGCCGAAAACCTCTTTTTCTACCGGCGCTAATTGCGTTTTTTTCCGCATCAATTTTTTTGACTTGCCATAGAATATTTACCGTAGTTTTCGCTAAAATATTGAACTTAGAAATAAAACAGGACTATCGAACCTTTTTTTGCGCGTTTTTTCTTAAACCATCATGCAGACAGTTTTTAAAGTAGAAAAAAAACTGATTACATATTCAGAATCTGCGTAAAAGTCTGCTTCTGATGAACCAAAAAATACGAGAAAATGTCTTATGAGCGCGCAGCGCCAACCGTGCAAGGCCAAATATTTTTAACGGGACGATGGCGACCATGGCGCGTAGCGCCGGTGGGCGGTAGGCCGGTGGGCGCATAGCGCACACTGTGCGAAATCGCATATTTTTAACGGGATAATGGGCGCATAACAACCATAGCTCTTTAATTTACTTTTTTTTGTGCTTGAGGATTCGAACACCAAAACTTGCTTATTAAATGAATTTTTTTGCTTATTATATACTGCTTAATATCGAGGTTCGTTCGGAAAAAGTGGCCCAGCTAGCGGGCGTAGCTCGCTAGTAACTAATATGTACCGTACAAGGATGAATCAGGTTTCACTGAAATAGATTTTTTGATCAAATCCGATATTGCGAATTGAATTTTCGTTATAATGTAAGTTAAGCATCATCATACATATATTGTTTCTGATGTCACTATTACTTTTTCAATGCGCATACAAAACGCACAACGATGAATAAGTTAGCGGTTGTTCGTTATTTGTAAGGGGGAATTTCACTGGTTGTATTAACAAAATTTAAAATATGTCGGGATATAATTACTGTTTAGATAGAAATGAGGTGCCAAAATATTCATATTTAAACGAGCTTCCATTTAATTAAAAAAAAAATCAATATTTTGATCAATTTTGAGGTCAAATGCTTTCTTATCAAGCGGAATTTTCCCAATCCTTTGAATAACACCAAAAGGTTTAATGTAAAAACATCATTTTTAACACATGAACGGTTATAACGCAATTTCGCTTGAAACGCGATAAAGTTTCAGTCCCTTGAAGCAAAAAAGCTTGCTTGAAGTAATAAACAATTCATTTAATGACAGGAAGATGACTTTTCGTAATTAGTGGTATATATTGCAATTAAAAAAAACTTATACCGCTGATGAAATAAGGCGAGTATTACTAATCGGAAATACTGGTAGATATTCAAATATAAAGCCCAGTTAAATTAGGAAAATATGAACAAATTAGCAAACGTCAAACCAGTACCAGTGCAAATAAATTAATAAAATTATATTAAAAAACGTCTGAAACTTTTCAAGACTAAATAAATGGGACAGCTTTTCTGCATTTATTTTGTGTTTTCTATGTTTTATTTAATTTTTGCCATACTACTTTCTTTTTTTTTTTTTTTTTTTTTTTTTTTTACAGAAAAATAGCCGCGTCCAATTTCTTTTATTATATAAAAATTAAGGATCTATTATAAGGATTACTCATTATTAAAAATGTTAAATGTAACTAGATTGTACTGCAGTAATTTCGTACTTCTTTTTGTTTTAAAAGACTTATGATAGCAAAGAAGCCTTTTTTTATGTAACAAATTAATTAACAATAAGGTTATATTTGAAATCATGTTTATTTCCGGTTATTATTACAGTTAGTTCAATAAAAACAATGAGTTAAACTTGAATACATTTATTTTTTAACCTGAGTATGCGTAAAAGACGTTTTTCGACTGTAAACATATAAAGTTTTAAAGTTCATTTAGACGATTAGATGAGTAAATAAATCCAGTTTCTGCTATGTGATGCAAATGACGCATAATAAGCGACTTTTTTTTAGCCTTTTGAAACGCGTATTGGCCAGATTCGACTGTATTTGAATGGAACTTGCACAGTTGCTAATAGTTGTAGGATGAGTAATTAAAAAAAAGGCTGTGGTTGAAACTAGGATTTTAATTTTAGTGTTTAATAAATAAAATAAGTTATGAAGATTTCTCAATCAATTATTTTTACATTTTTCTCAACTGTTAAAGATAAATTATGTTTTTATGATTATGCTAGAAAAAGTTGTAAATCATTAAAGATCTGTTTAGGAAAAAAAAATGACCTTACACAAAAATTTTCCATTTCAAAACAGGATCCTTCACAATAATTTTTGCCTTCAAACAGGACCCTATTCAAAATATTAAAACCTTTTACAAAATTCTTTGTCTTAAAAATACATCTTTTAGAAAAATTTTCACCTTCAAACAGGATCCTTTACAAATTTCTTTGTCTTAAAAATAGACCTTTGTCAAAACTTTTTGTTTTCAAACCGGGGCCCTTCTCAAAAATTTTCGCCAAGAAACAGAACTTTTCACAAAATTCTTTTCCTTAAAAATAGATCTTTTACAAACTTTTCACCTTCAAGCAAGACCCATTACAAAGTTCGTTTTTTTCACAAAATTCTTTTCCTTAAAAATAGATCTTTCACAAACTTTTCACCTTCAAACAAGAACCATTACAAAGTTCTTTTCACAAAATTCTTTTCCTTAAAAATAGAACTTTCAGAAACTTTTCACCTTCAAGCAAGACCCATTACAAAGTTCTTTTCACAAAATTCTTTTCCTTAAAAATAGATCTTTCACAAACTTTTCATCTTCAAGCAAGACCCGTTACAAAGTTCTTTTCACAAAATTCTTTTCCTTAAAAATAGATCTTTCACAAACTGTTCACCTTCAAGCAAGACCCATTACAAAGTTCTTTTCACAAAATTCTTTTCCTTAAAAATAGATCTTTCACAAACTGTTCACCTTCAAGCAAGACCCATTACAAAGTTCTTTTCACAAAATTCTTTTCCTTAAAAATAGATCTTTCACAAACTTTTCACCTTCAAGCAAGACCCATTACAAAGTTCTTTTCACAAAATTCATTTTCTTAAAAATAGATCTTTCACAAACTTTTCACATTCAAGCAAGACCCATTACAAAGTTCTTTTCACAAAATTCTTTTCCTTAAAAATAGATCTTTCACAAACTTTTCACCTTCAAACAAGACCCATTACAAAGTTCTTTTCACAAAATTCTTTTCCTTAAAAATAGATCTTTCACAAACTTTTCACCTTCAAACAAGACCCATTACAAAGTTCTTTTCACAAAATTCTTTTCCTTAAAAATAGATCTTTCACAAACTTTTCATCTTCAAGCAAGACCCATTACAAAATTCTTTTCACAAAATTCTTTTCCTTAAAAATAGATCTTTCACAAACTTTTCACCTTCAAGCAAGACCCATTACAAAGCTCTTTTCACAAAATTCTTTTCCTTAAGAATATATCTTTCACAAACTTTTCACCTTCAAGCAAGACCCATTACAAAGTTCTTTTCACAAAATTCTTTTCCTTAAAAATAGATCTTTCACAAACTGTTCACCTTCAAGCAAGACCCATTACAAAGTTCTTTTCACAAAATTCATTTTCTTAAAAATAGATCTTTCACAAACTTTTCACATTCAAGCAAGACCCATTACAAAGTTCTTTTCACAAAATTCTTTTCCTTAAAAATAGATCTTTCACAAACTTTTCACCTTCAAACAAGACCCATTACAAAGTTCTTTTCACAAAATTCTTTTCCTTAAAAATAGATCTTTCACAAACTTTTCACCTTCAAACAAGACCCATTACAAAGTTCTTTTCACAAAATTCTTTTCCTTAAAAATAGATCTTTCACAAACTTTTCATCTTCAAGCAAGACCCATTACAAAGTTCTTTTCACAAAATTCTTTTCCTTAAAAATAGATCTTTCACAAACTTTTCACCTTCAAACAAGACCCATTACAAAGTTCTTTTCACAAAATTCTTTTCCTTAAAAATAGAACTTTCAGAAACTTTTCACCTTCAAGCAAGACCCATTACAAAGTTCTTTTCACAAAATTCTTTTCCTTAAAAATAGATCTTTCACAAACTTTTCATCTTCAAGCAAGACCCATTACAAAGTTCTTTTCACAAAATTATTTTCCTTAAAAATAGATCTTTCACAAACTTTTCACCTTCAAGCAAGACCCATTACAAAGTTCTTTTCACAAAATTCTTTTCCTTAAAAATAGATCTTTCACAAACTTTTCACCTTCAAGCAAGACCCATAACAAAGTTCTTTTCACAAAATTCTTTTCCTTCAAAATAGATCTTTCACAAACTTTTCACCTTCAAGCAAGACCCATTACAAAGTTCTTTTCACAAAATTATTTTCCTTAAAAATAGATCTTTCACAAACTTTTCACCTTCAAGCAAGACCCATTACAAAGTTCTTTTCACAAAATTATTTTCCTTAAAAATAGATCTTTCACAAACTTTTCACCTTCAAGCAAGACCCATTACAAAGTTCTTTTCACAAAATTCTTTTCCTTAAAAATAGATCTTTCACAAATTTTTCACCTTCAAGCAAGACCCATTACAAAGTTCTTTTCACAAAATTCTTTTCCTTAAAAATATATCTTTCACAAACTTTTCACCTTCAAACAAGACCCATCACAAAGTTCTTTTTACAAAATTCTTTTCCTTAAAAATAGATCTTTCACAAACTTTTTACTTTCAAACAAGACCCATTACAAAGTTCTTTTCACAAAATTCTTTTCCTTAAAAATCGATTTTTCACAAACTTTTCACCTTCAAGCAAGACCCATTACAAAGTTCTTTTCACAAAATTCTTTTCCTTAAAAACAGATCTTTCACAAACTTTTCACCTTCAAGCAAGACCCATTACAAAGTTCTTTCCACAAATTCTTTTCCTTAAAAATAGATCTTTCACAAACTTTTCACCTTCAAGCAAGACCCATTACAAAGTTCTTTTCACAAAATTCTTTTCCTTAAAAATAGATCTTTCACAAACTTTTTACTTTCAAGCAAGACCCATTACAGTTCTCCCTCTTAAAAATAGGTCTTTCACAAAACTTTTCAATTTCCTGGTTGAACTTTTTAAAAATTTAATCATTTAAAAGTAAAATTTGACTTATAGTTTTACATATATAATGAAAATATACGTATTTTACATGCATATATTTTCTAAACAACGGATAAACAAGAACCTGAATATAATTATCATTTCAGATTCACAAAATTATGACTAGATTTTGCATAAATATTAAAAGTTTTTCAAAATTTCACAATAAAAATTCACCTTTGTGAAAAGGCTGGATAGATTCCTGATCATTCAATAAAAGAAAATGTAAGAAACTTCGTATTCACAAAAAGAAAAAAAAACTATGGTATTTCAAAAAGAAAAGTGCGTTTTAATTTTTTATTTATTTAAGTTACTTAAGTAATGCAAACTACAAAATATATTCGAACGAGAAATATTCGAATAAGACTATATTGTCGAAACAGTCCTGCTATTAAGTAGGAAAATGTTATACTTTTAAAATTTTGGCATGGTCCGTCGATCCTAATAAGTTATATTTAGAAAAAATGATATTTTCCTACTATAGAATTCTTGGCTGGTTTCATATATATGTATATTGATGCATGTAAAATCATTGTATTTATACACTATATTGCCATTGATTATGGGACACTTGCGATTTTAGACATTTTACTAAATATCTAGAAAAATACATGAGGAATCATCTCAAAACTCTTAGTGTATAAATATAATAGTATAAGTCATACATCTCCGTGAAGATTTTTTCCCGAAACTCCAAAGGGGACCGTCAACAAATTAAAAAAGAATGAATATATTTTGAATAACCCTGTCAAAACTAATGTAGCAAAAGCGCTCAAACTCTAGATTGTGATTGAATGCCTTATTGTAATAAGCCTTGTTCATTTTTATGCAAATAGCATGCATACTCGCAGAGTAATTGAGGTTTTTATAAAAATGATCCCAAATTTTTCCAAGTTTTTTCCTTATAATTTTCAGAGTTCTTAATATAAAATATTATTTTTTTCAGAAAATATGACAAACAACATTGCACACAGTACCCTGTAATCAGAATTAAAAAATAATGAAAATTGTATAAAAAATGAGTTGGTTTACTAAATAATTTTTTACTGCGCATGCGTCAACGATATCAAAATTTCATTTGCATATTATGTTAGCTAAATGTATAGAGCAACTTTTGTGAAAGTCACAAAATCATAACTTGAAAATTCTGACAATAATCGTCAATTGAAAAAGTCGAAAATCCGTTATTCTCAAAATGAAGCAAAAACAAGAGGGGTTGTATCCATATATTCATTGATTAGTGTCAATATAGAATACACAATATGGGATGTACTACTGCATTTGGATAAAATCCCTCATTTTTTTGCTTTATTTTGGAAACAACGGATTTTGTCCTTTTTCTGTAGACGATTACTTTCAGAATTTTCAAGCTATGATTTTGAGACTTTTACAAAAGTTGCTCTATATATTTAGCTAACATTATATGCAAATGAAATTTTGATATCTTTGACGCATGCGCAGTAAAAAATTATACAGTAAACCTACTCATTTTTCATACAATTTTTATTATTTTTTAATTCTGATTACAGGGTATTGTGTGCAATGTTGTTTGTCATATTTTCTGAAAAAAATATTATTTTATATTAAGAACTCTGAAAATTATAATGAAAAAACTTGGAAAAATTTGGGACTATTTTTATAAAAACCTTAATTACTCTGCGAGTGTGCATGCTATTTGCATAAAAATGAACACCGTGTATTACAATAAGGCATTCAATCATAATCTAGAGTTTGAGCGTTTTTGCTACATTAGTTTTGACAGGGTTATTCAAAAGATATTCATTCTTTTTTAATTTGTTGACGGTCCTCTATAACGTTTCGGTAAAAAATCTTCACGGATATGTATGACGTATACTATTATATTTATACACTAAGAGTTTCGAGATGATTCCTCATGTATTTTTCTAGATATTTAGTAAAATGTCTAAAATCGCAAGTGTCCCATAATCAATGGTAATATAGTGTATATGTTATCATAATTGTCGTTACTCTTCTTTATATATATAATTAACTTCTGTTTGCATACAAGAATAGTCAAATGGCTTGTTTATATTAAATAAATATTATAAATATTTCAAAAATTGCTTATGTATATGAGACAGTAAAAAAATTTCCAGAAAATATTCTTGAAAATATCCTACTCTTGCTAAGGGCTCAATACTGGAAAAATGCCGAAAAAAACTTTATGCTCTGAACAATAAAAATCCCCCTTTTTTAAAGACCAAAATTTATCGAGTTATGAGACTTTATGACACTTAAAGACAGACATTTCTCAATTTTTTCAAACAAACCTTTGTATCTCCATGAATATACAACATTGGCCTTACACAAATAAACTCAAATGTTGTACAAAATGCATATAATCACATGCCGCACACACAGATCAATTCAAACATTTTGTTTTGCATAATGATCAAAAATACTATTTTTTACTTTCATTCAGGGCCTAATTATCGCACGGGCCAATTAGGCTGTGGCCTTGTGACCACTGGTGAGGAGGGCTCAAATTTAATAAATGATTTAGAAAATGTTTCTTAAAATTGCAGTCTTCTCCAACTATTTTCTCAAAAATCGAAAACAATTTTGGCTAATTTGGCAACTGTATGATAATCAAATGATAACCACTTCAATATTCCTGAAGGAATAAAATCTAGCTACAATTTTTGTGCGAAAGGGTGCCCTGAAAAAGTGCTGAGCCTTGGACCCAGTACAACCTTAATCGGGCTCTGCTTGCATTTATCGTTGATATACCCAAACTGTCCTAAGTAATCATTCAGAAATATAAGTTCCTGATATATTCTTGAAGTTTTGGACGAAGTATTTTCTTAGATATTTGGCAAAATATTTACAGTCTAAAGATACCTGTTTTTATTATTATTATTATTATTCACATAGTGTACTTTGATTTTGTAATTGATTACAGCTGTTTCTGTAATAAACAATTTGAAGTGGGAACGATCAATATACTTATGTAATTTTTATTTACCTTTCTTCAAGATCACTTATGCAACAAAACATTTTTATAAAAAGAGTGAGTTGATATAATTTTGAAGTTTTGAAGTTTTAGTATGGAGTATACTTAAGCTTTATAAGCTTAAAACATCTAGAAATATTTGCTTTCACGTTTTTGCGTTTTTCGCTTCTAAATTTTGAAATACTAGTCACAATTAAAAAAATATATATATATTATTATTATTTTCCCCTGAAGCATATACTTATAATTTGTGTAACAAACTTCCACTAAGCATAAAATATCTAAAAATATTTTCGCACCAAATTTTGGCGTTTTTGATTTTCTAAAATAATTTATAATAACGTTAGATTTTGTTTTCGCAATTTAGATTCATTCACATTTTTCTGTACCACATATTTAAAATTCATCTTAAAAGCTTTCATTGGGCATAAAATATCTAAAGCTAGTTTCTTACCAAGTTTGTGTGATTTTCTTTTCCTGAACTTTAAAATACCCGTCCCAGTTCAATTAGGAAACGAGTTTTTTTGCATAATACATATTTTTCTTTTTCTTTAAGATGTACTTAAAATTTGAATATAAAACTTTTGTTGAGTATAAAATATCTGAAAATATTTTCTTACCAAATTTCTTCGCTTTTGAATTTTTTAAATAGATTAATACAATAATAATGCAAAAGTTCGTTTTTAAAACTTTTAAAACAACATACAGAATTTCTTTTTTCACTTTTAAATAACATTTTAAAAAAAGGTCAGATTTTGTTTTAGCCAAATTAGCTTAACTTACTTTTTTTCTGCACCATATACTTAAAGTTTGAGTAAAAAATTTCTTTTCGGCATAAAATATCTGAAAATATTTTGTTACCAAATTTTGTGTTTTTTTTGTTTTTTAATTTTTAAAATAACATTCCGAATAAGGCTAGATTTTGTTTTTCCTAAATTAGATTTTTATACTTTTTTCTGTATAACATACTTAAAATTTGGATTTAAAAAAAATTGAGCTTAAAATGTCTGACAATATTTTCTTACCAAGTTTTTGTATTTGTAATGTATATATATTTTTAATTTTAAAATAACATTCAGAATAAAGTTATATTTCATTTTCTCTAAATTTGTTTCTTTTACTTTTTTTCTGCACCATACGCTTAGAATTTGAGTAAAAAGAATCAGTTGAGCATAAAATGTCTGAAATAATTTCCTTACCAAATTTTTTGTGTTTTTTGCTTCTAAATTTTCGAAGTAAAATTCAGAACAAGGTTAGATTTAGTTTTTCCCATATTAGTTTCCTTTACTTTTTTACGTGCTATATGTTTAAAATTTGTGTAAAAAGTTCCCATTGAACATAAAATATCTGAAAATATTACCTTATCAAGTTTTTGTGTTTTTCGTTTTGTTTAATTTTTAAAGTAACATTCAGAATAAGGTTAGATTTTGTTTCTCCGAAATTAGTTTCTTTTACTTTTTTCTGTACCATGTACTGAAAAATCAAGTAAAAAGCTTCCATTGAGAATAAAATATCTGAAAGACATTCTTACTAAATTTTTGTGTTTTTCATTTTTTAAATTTTTAAAATAACATTCAGAATAAAGTTAGATTTAGTTTTTCTTAAATTAGTTTAACTTCCTGTTTTATGTACCATATACTTAAAATTTTATTAAAAAACTTCCTTTCAGCATAAAATGTTTAAAAATATTTTCTTATCAAGTTTTTTTTTTTTTTTTTTTTTTTTTTTTTTTTTTTAATAACATTCAAAATAAAGTTACATTTTGCTTTTCCCAAATTAGTTTCTTCTACTTTTTTATGTACCACATACTTGAAATTTGTAATAAAAGTTGAACATAAAATATTTAAAAAATATTTTTTTCTTCTTGCAAGTTTGCGCATTTTTCTTCTCCAAATTTTAAAATACCAATTAAAACACAATAAAGAAACTTTTCCCGCATATTATTTTTTCCTTTTCCTGTACTTAAAGATTTAATTAAAAAAAAAACTTTAGTTGAGCATAAAATATCTAAAAGCTTCTTACCACGTTCTTGCGTTTTTATTTATTTTATATGTATATATATATATATTTCTCTCTCTCTGTGTGTGTGTGTGTTTTTTTTTTTTTTTAAATAACACTGACAATTAAGTTTGATTTTGTTTTTTCCAAATTAGCTTCCTTTACTTTCTTCTATACCGTATATTTAAAATTTCTATTAAAAGCTTCTGTTGACTACAAAATATCTAAAAATATTTTTTTACCAAGTTTTGTGATTTCCGTTTATAAACTTTTAAATACCAATCACAATAAGAATCGATTATTATCCCAAATTAATTTTTTTCTACGTCACATAAGGTATTACAATATTAAAATTGTATGACGTTTATTGTTATTATAAAAAAAGAAAAATAGAAAAAAAAAAACCCCGCAAAACAAAATGACGGAAACAGTTGATCTACTAACTTTCGTTTCTATTTTTTTTCCTTCATTATATAACAGTGATTTTTTTTCTTTCATCTTTACATTTACAGCAATATATCTCTAGATATATTGTTGAATCTTTAGGTCTTAGGTAAACCAGCGTAAAAGGAAAAAAGAGCTCTTTTTCTAATACAATAGTTGCACACAAATATACCGTCTCTAGGGATAGCGCTGACTCTTTTAGTAAACCAGCCTTTAAAAAAAAAAAAAAAAAAAAAAAAAAAAAAAAAAAAAAAAAAAATCTCTTTTAGTACAATGGTTACACACAAATATACTGTCTTCATTAAACGCATTCACCTAATCAGTCTTGCTGAAGACACGTTATGCATTCGCCATATGTTACATCCATCATTTCTCTCGAACTGTTTTGGCACCCGATTATGACGAATGGGAATGGATGCCTTGTGTGGAATTATTCAAATGTATGCTGGATATGGATTCCAGGTTACATTTTAATTTGCAGTTTCTTGGAAACGACAAACCCAACAGACCTTCTTTCCTGTCTGGGGTTTCAGAATAGATGATATCCTATATCATGTGCAGCCTACCATGCTAAGTTTGGTGTTCCATCAGGAATTTGAAAATTATATTCCCAGATAAGAGTTGCCGTACATAGACAAACTGGCGTAAGTAGGTCACCTTTAAAAAGAAACCGATGATTCCGGATAAAAGAGTTTTTATTTTTTATTTTTTAGTCAAGGCTGAGATGAGGTTATATTTTTATAGTATTAGAATATTTCATCGTTATTCATCTGCATAACTCATTTGATAGTAAATTTATTTAAATTTTTATTATTTACATCATAAATAATGTAATTTATACAAAAGTACACGAAAAAAATTGCACGTATTATTTTTTAAAAAAAAATACATCCATTTTTAAAAAATATAATTTTAAAACTGAAGAGATTAGATGATAAGTGCGGTAAGTGACACAATCGTCATTTTGAAAAATGAGTTGTTAAATTTCAAATATCTACACATTTGCGTTTATTTTCAAATGCTTCATTTATCGATTTAAATTTCTATGATTATTAGGATTTTTTTTAAAGTAATTTAACACAGATGGTAGAAGACCATTGATTATCCTCAATCATATAATTCTTTTTTTTTTTTTTTTTTTTTTTTTTTTTCACATAGTACCTTTGTCATCTGCTCTCTTCAATTAATAAAGGCATATTCTGCTATATAATAATTCCCCTAAATATGGCCTTTGAGAGATATTACAACAACTATCCATCCCGCTCTTTAAAATGTGAATTAATATTCAATATTTTTTTAGTTTCATTGAGAACTCAATTCTTGTAGCTTTTCCCTTACATACAAATGAAGACGCAAATTTCAAAACTCGCCTTGTCCAAAATTAAAAACTAGTTATTTCTATCAATTTCTGTTGGTAAATTTGTACCGAAAAACAGCACAATATGCAAAAAAACTATTTATACTATATTTCTGCCACTGTAAAATCTTGATAGTTTTGAAACTCGTGTTCTCAATTAATAACGCGCACACAGTACAACTCATAATAATAATTATTATTATTATGTACTTTTTACGAAATAATAACACTATTTCTACCCAGTATCGAAAGACAAACTTTTAAATTTTTGATTTGTGTTTATTTTACTTGTAATTTTTAAAGTTAAATAAATATGAAAACAAGTCTCTAATGTATTAAAAACAATTTGTAATTCTTTAAATCGAAATATTACAAATAAATAACCACAAATAGAATATTATTAAAGTTATAATTTGCGATCAACAGAAAAAGTGATAATTTTGAAATCGTAACTGTATTTAAATGAGAAAAAAAAAATCTGCAGCTAACAGAATGTAAAGTATGCATGTGATAAAGAGAGATATTAAAATTATTAATCTCAAAATTTTTATTCTTCTTACACAAGAACTTTTGCATTGGTATTACTGTTACATAAATGTTCCATGTAGGCAGACGATACCGTGCTACCTATAATAAAAATCTCAGTGTCCAGAAAGTGAAAAGAAGTGAAGTGTTTTTTATATTATTATTCCAAAGTTGTGTTTTAAAAATGTGCAGACGATAATGCAGCAGTGAGCTGCGAGTGAGTGTTATTTTTTTAATAAAGAGCTTTTTTTTTTAAAGAACCAGTGCATATGGAATAATTTGTGTAGTGTGTGCATTAATAATTAACATGGACCGCCGAGCCGTGAGGTGAAAATAATTATTTATGTGAGTGAATAATCATCGAATTTGAAATATGTGCTGATGTTATGTTAAGAGTTCTATTAAAGATCTGTCCAACGTTCAACATGAGAGTCTTCGAATAATATCGTGCTCAAATTAGTGAAGTGTTGTGCTCAAATAATGGAAGTGTTGTGTTTAAGAAGATATTGTTTTAAGAGTTAATGAATATTTTGACAAAAAAAAAATTTTTGATACCGATCGCTGGAAATTTGTTTTTTTGGAACTATGCTTTTTGGAAGCAGTTAGAAGTTTAAATGCTGCTCTTCATATTTCGTGAAAATTTTCTTTGAAACGACTTTGCCAATTAAAATTAAAGAAGTCATATGTTGGTTAAATCTGAAGATGAACTGTTTAAATTATTGTGTGATTAAGATATGGACAAATAAGTTGGCTTTTTGTATATTCAGTGGACTTTTTGCATATTGAGAGAATAAAGTTTTCAGCCTGTTTTCGTGGGATATGATAAGAGGAACTGTGCTGATTTTTTTGAAAATCTATCGCCTCTAGAGAGACAGTGCTGGTTTTATTTTATTAGTGTGAAGAACGACGATAAGACCTGAGTATGGTCTGCGTCCCAAACATTGGAGTTTATGCATTTTTGTCGTGAATGTCATGGTGCAGCAAGTGAAGTGTGTGGGCAAATGAAAGTTTGATTGCCCTGAATGCTCACAAGAACCTTTCAGCTTTGTTTTTCTTGAACTGTGCTCTACATAGCTTATGACGACTTTGCCCAGTTGGACTTTTTGCTGTGATGCCTTATGGTGCCTAAAAGGACTTCATCCTGATGAGTTTTTTTCGATCATGAACTGTGATCTACAGTGCTTGAAATGAGTTTATGAATGAGCTTTTGTTCCAAGGAATCATGGACTTAGTTGTGACAGACTGTATCCTGCATACCTTCAAGAGCTCTGATAAACTGGGAATCTACTTGGCCATGACGTTTTTGCATAGTTTCTCGACAGAACTACCGGTTCTGGTACTTTGTGTGATGGAGGACTTCTGCAGTAAAAGTGAAATTTTTAAAATTATTTTTATTGAAAATGAAATGATTTTCTTTAGTTTAATAGAAAATAATTTAAATGGATAAATTTTTAAGTAGTTTATGTGAAAAATATTATATAGAGATATTTATTAGTGTTAAAACCTTAATAGTTTTGCTATATTTTTAAATTTAAACTGTTAAATTTGATTTTGAAGTTTAAGTATAATGAAATTAAAAATTGTTACATCTATCTCTCTCTATATATATTTTAATTAACAGGCTTGCATTTGAGGATTTTTGAAAAATATAAGATTTGAGAGTATATTTGAACTTTGAATAAAGTGTGTAATGTTTTAATAGACTCTTTTATATATTTAAAATTTTTAATAAATTTAAAGTTTTTAAAAAACTTATAAGGTGCTTAAATGGTAGGAAATCAGTTTTTGGTGCTGTCTACGGGCGGAGATTTATAAATTATTAATGAAAGTTTATAGATATTTTTGAGTAATTTAATACTTTAAATTTTGTTTTGTGAAATGGCTCCAGAAGTTTACTTCATCTTGCTAATTTCCTGGAGTTTATGTCCTATTCTTTTTAGTTTAAAAGTTTGGTATTTTTTTATATATAATTTTGAAGTTTAGCATATTATGTTTTAAAAAATCAAGTATATTTTTTCAGTATGGGAGGTTTCTTGATTATTAGTGTTAGATTTAGGGAAACATGATCTCACGAAAAATTTGGCATATTAAGTACAGAATATTCTAAATAAATTTGAATTTTTATTTACTGGATGAATTTTATTATTTACTTTACACCAGTCATTGATTTAGTGCATATAATCTATAATCGGAGATAAATATTTTTTTTTCTTTTCTGAGTTCTCATAAAAATATTAATTTTTGCAATATGTTTTACAGATTCTTTTTTTAGAGTTTTAGAGTTTATTTAGAATTTTAGAGTTGATTTAGAGTTTAAGAGTTGATTTAGAGTTTTAGAGTTGATTTAGAGTTTTAGAGTTGATTTAGAGTTTTAGAGCCATGGAAGAGATCCACCATTTTAAGTGTTAGGATTTTCGAGTTTGGTCTGGTACATTTATTTTTGTCCTGTTAAATGTGTATGCTAATGTTCAATGAAATATGTATTAAATATGAGTTATTTTTACAGATAAAATGAATAATTAATGTTTGTTTATTTCTGTTTTAAGTATAGTTGATTTAGTATGTAGTTTTTCTGTAATTATGCAATATTTTTTTAAATATAAATCACAAAAATAGCAATAGATACTTTCTATTTTGGGAAATGTGAAAGGCATTATCCCGAAACTTGGTGCTTTACAGATACCCAAATTGGAAAGATTAAATTAGAATAAGTATTGAATATATACATTAAATTCTCTGTAGATAGCTTGCTGTTGTTGTTATAGGTTTTCCGTTGTGGGCAGTACAATTGTCATATCTTTTGAGAATAGCATATTCTAGGGATCAGTATATTTAAAGATTTAAATTGTTTACTTACCCTCTCTGGTGAACAGAAATGTAGAATCTTCTGCGTTGGATATCTTAAGTGAATAGTGTATGACCACCCCACGAAAGCTTGAAGATCCACTGAAGTTTTTCTGTTGGTTGAGAGGTAGTTGTCATAGTGGAGTATGGTTTAAGCAAGTTTGGTGTAATCCGAATTTGGAAACTTTTGCTATGGAGTTTTGGTTAAAGGATTTTGCAGTTGTTTAGTGTCATGCCTACTCAGTGCTAATTTGAGAAATAATTTTTAAAGTTGACTTTTGTTAATTGGAAGTTGAAAGTTGATCACGTGTAAGGCTAAAAATTCAACTCTTTTGGGAGTCTTTGAAGATCTGATCCATTTTTTGATTAAGTTGATAGATCTTTTTGCGGATATTTTTTTTTTTTTCTTTTTACTTTCTTCTATCTTTACAAGAAGAAAGTATTGGATTCATGAAAATTTTCGACTTCCGGTTTTCGACGGATTTATACGTTTTAGAAGGTCCTGAACACGTTTTGACTATTTTTAGAAAATGTCTGTCTGTGAGTCTGTCAGTGAGTCTGTCAGTCTGTCTGTGAGTCTGTCTGTATGTGACAAAAAATTTGTGGGCGCTCTATCTCAAGAACTAATGCTCGAAATTTAATAAAATTTTATATTCAGTTAGACCTTGATATGAATTAGTGCCTATTGGTTTTCGGTGAAAATTGGCCTGCAGGTGGCGCTGTTATACTACGTTTTTCATAATTTTCAAGATTGCTATATCTCAAGAACTAATGCACAGAATTTCACCAAACTTCAGATTCAGTGACCCTTTTATATACATAGAGACTGATTAAGTTTTGGGGTATATTGGCCAGCAGGTGGCGCTGCTATGCCACGTTTTTCATGATTTTTATGATAGCTATATCTCAAGAACTAATGCACAGAATTTCACCAAACTTCAGATTCCGCAATACCTTGAGATACATAGCCGCTGATAAGGTTTTGGTGTGAATTGCCCTATAGGTGGCGCTGCTATGCTACGTTTTGCACGATTTTTGCGATAGCTATATCTCAAGAACTAATGCAGAGAACTTCATCAAATTTTAGATTCTGTTACACTAGAATATGTAACATAATTCGCTGATTACATTTTGGTATTAACCTTGCAACAGGTGGTGCAGCTATGCTGCATTTTGCACGATTTTTCCGATAGCTATATCTCAACAACCAACGCACAGAATTTCATCAAACTTCAGATTTTGTTACAAAACGACATATAACATAATTACACGATGATTACGTTTTGTTATAAATCCTTCAACTGATGGTGCTGCTGTGCTATATTTTACACGGTTTTTTTTTTAAACTAGCTATGTCTCAAGAACTAATGCACAGAATTTCATCAAACTTCAGATTCTTTTACACCACAACATAATTAGACGCTTTTTTACGTTTTGGCATAAATTGTCCAAAATATGATGTTGCTGTGCTACGTTTTGCAAATTTTTTGTTATAACTATATCTCAAGAACTAATGGACGAAATTCCAACAAATATCAGATTCTGTTAGGTCTGGACATAAATAGATGCTTATTAGGTTTTAGTATAAATTACCCAACATGAGGCACTACTAAGCTCATTTTCTCAGAATATTAATTAAATTTTGCGTTTTAGGCTTTTCGGATACCAGAATCTCATTAGGCTAAGTCAAATGTTCAAGGAAATTCGATAGTGGGTAACTTTGGGGTCACCACATTTTTTTAAAAAAAATATTAAAATGTACTTATGAGATAGAAGAAAGTTTCGGGATTGACACATCCAACTAGTTTGGTATTGAGTTTAAGCAATTATGAAATGTTGAAATAGATATGGAAATAAATTAATAAAATTTTTGTTATATTAATGTAATAGAACATATTTAAATATTTTGTGTTAGATTCAACTGTAGGATTGCATTTTTTTTAAGTTGTTAGAATTGTTTCCTGAATGTGGAAGGAAAATCTTTCAGCTGGCTTGTCAAGTTTTCTAAATGTGTTAGACTTGGTCAGATAAAATTCAATCTCCAGTGAATATAAGAGCAATAGTTTGGGGAACCGTGTTTTAGTGTAAGAGCGAATGAACCCTATGGGCTAAACTTGGTTTAGTTGGAGGTGTTTAGTATGTGATGGACTCTCATGGATTGCTTGTTTTCAATTCTTGGAAATGAATTTTTGGATATTTGGATATTTAATGGAGATTTTTCGGAATGACAATTTTTGTTTTGAAAACTGATGTTAAATTTGCGAAATGTTTCCGTGTTTAGTGGAGGGGGATTGATTTTCAGATGTTAACTTAGCTCCTCGCTGAGTGACAGAAACAATCATGTGATGTATATTCAGTCAGCTGTGTAAGTTTTAGGGCTTGTGAGGAGAGTCTAATTTTTGTGAAAGTGTTTTTGTACTGGTGGTTTTGTACTTGTGAAAGTGTTTTTGTACTCCTTATTTCTCGGCCATAAGGAGTTTCTATGGTCTTGGTGTCAACATTGGTTGATCTGTCCTAATATGTTAAGTATGGAAACAATAGTTTATTATTTGAGGTTTATTTGTGATTGTCTGAATTCAAGTAATCTATATCCGTGCTACAACTCTTGCCTGTGTGATTTTGTGTTTTTTGAGAGAGTGGGGTATGAAGACCTAGGGCCCCAGGCAAATTGGGAGAGAGTGAAAGGGTAGCCGGGTGTACACGGCGCTGAAAGTTGTATGAATGTTATGTACCAATTTAATTATATGTGTCCTCCGGATTCTTAGGAGGTGTTGTAGCTGAAACTTTGTTTATATTGGAAATTGGTTGCGGTGAAGGATAGGATTATTTTTGAGAATGGAGTCATGTGTTGATGCCAAACCGGGAAGTTTGTATGTTGTAAAAATGAGATTTGGTTACCTTTGAATTTAATCATGGGGTTCCACTATTCTTAAATTTTATAATTGAATATTAAAGATTTTTGATCTTTTTATTCAATATGTGAAAATAATATTTTTATATTGTTTAAAACAGTTAATTGTGTAAAATATATTATTAATGTATATGATAATTGAAATTTCTTCCTATTATGAACTTTGAAGATTGTTTAATGAATATTACAATATTGAAAAAGTTTAATAAGTGTAAGATATTGACATGCTGTGTTCTTGTTGAAATATATGTAGGGTTTTTTCAAGTGTGTATAAGGTATATAAAAGCAGTATACATCAATATTTTTTAATATGTTTTAAAACCTAGGAGCCAGATCGAGTGGATCTTGTTGGTATGAGAGTAATTTTAAGTGACTACCTACCTGATAAACGTTGTTTTTTTATGTGTGTAAATATTATATAAAAGTTTTTATTTTGTGTATAAATATGTTTGAATATTTTGGGTGTTGGGCTGAGCTGGAACTTTGGCTATTTTTTATTGTTTATTCCAGGTTATTGTGTCTTCTTTAAAGATTTATTAATATATTTGGAGTTAGTGTACAGGTGATTAAGTGCTGTTGAGATAATGGTCCTTTTTAAGATGTCATCCTATTTTGTTCTAAATATGGACATCGTCAGGATGCACTAGTGTGTTAGGCTATCCTTAAGAGGATTAAAACTATAGTGGTGTATTTTAATATTCGTGTAGTCGCCTCCCCTTTTTAGATAAAAGTGTTAATAGGGGGGGGGGGGGTTGATAGGATTTAACATCAGTAGGATACTAGCAGTTCTTATCACTTTTATCTCCTTTCTAATATTTTTGTTTAGCACTAAAATTTAAATGATATTTAAAGCAAAGGCTAAAAAGTTTATTTATCAATTGTTAAAAAATTAAAGTTAAAGTTAAAGTTCTATTTAATTTAATCAATAATTGAAATTAATTGTAAGATTTGGTAAGTGGAGAATTGAAAAGGATAATGTAAAAATAGGAGATCTAGTATTGTTAGTAGAGCAAAATACACCAAACAATAAGTAGCCATTAGGCAGAATTATTGAAGTATATTACGGTAATGATGAGAAATTTCGCGTAATTCAGGTAAAAACTCAGAATGGAATTTTTAAAAGATCGATTAGTAAATTATGTATTTTCCTATGTCTGAAAACCATAGTACTTAAAAAAAAAAGGATAAAAGATAAATATATATATGTGTGTGTGAGTGTTATACTGTTTTTTCTTTCAATTTTTATATTTGACTAAACATATATAGTGACCTTTTGTATTTATTTGTGTAATTAGTGTACTTGGTAAAAAAAGAGTTATTATTGAATGTGAAACATGTCAATGGGGGCCGGTATGTTCCACGTAGGCAGACGATACCGTGCTACCTATAATTAAAATCTCAGTGTCCAGAAAGTGAAAAGAAGTGAAGTATTTTTTATATTATTATTCCAAAGTTGTGTTTGAAAAATGTGCAGATGATAATGCAGCAGTGAGCTGCGAGTGAGTGTTATTCTTTTAATAAAGAGTTTTTTTTTAAAGAGCCAGTTCATATGGAATAATTTGTGTAGTGTGTGCATTAATAATTAACAATAAACATCATGAAGGCTAAGTTATTACTTAATTTTACTGCACACTTGTATGTTTATTTTTTTTAAATAAATTATGAATCTTTTTAAGTGAAAGACTGTCATAACCCGAGTTGATTACTACATTAGATCAAATTTCAAAAGCTTAGTAACCAATCCAAGATGAAGTTTCTGATTTTATAAGCATTAGCTCATTAGAGTTTATTGAAGGCGACATTTTATGCTAAATTTTCAAATAAATATCGAATTAAGAAAACTGTAAATTCTTAAAAATAATTTTAAAAAATCTTTTTATTTTTATTTTGGGGGTAGGGGGGATTTATACATCAGCAAATAAGCAAATAAATTGGCAAAAGGTACAAAATTCCTTTTAATTAAATCCATCGAAATATGAAAATTTCAACTTCCAGAACCTGAGCTCGAACTAAGAGCCTCCAATTTACTAAGGAGAACGTAGCTTTACATCCAAGCTATGATATTTACACAAAGAAATTGAAATTAAGGTTCTCTTCTAAAATTTAAATCACAAAAATGAATGGATGACATTGAAAAAATTAATTTAATTAAAATATTTTTTTTTAATTTTATGATTTGTTATGTAACACGAGGTATTCAGCTGTAGATACACAAAATTTAAAGTCCCTGAATTTGACAGTTTTTGTGCATGGAATTTGTGACGGACAGACTGACAGAGGACGGAGACAAATAGAGTTTCGTCAGATGAACAAAACCCTAAAAAAACAGGCTTCGGAATTACGTTTCGCATTCACCTCTCTTCGGACCACTAGAAGCAAGCGATGCTCTTTTCGTGCTTTTTCTACGTGAAAAGAACATCAATTGACTCAAGCGGTCCCAAAAAAAAACCAACTTTCGTAAAGCATTTATCAAGTATCTTTTTCGCTAGCCTCGTGGTGACGATTTCGATCTAACTTCGATGTCTTTTTAATACTTCTAAACTTCGCGCGACTTTAATTAACACCGTGGACTTGGAAAACAAAATTTTCTTTTAAATGCAATTTTGTTGAAAATTAAGTACCAGCTTACTGGTTTGTGATGGATTTTAAAAATTATTTTTCAGCATGATTTTTTTTTATTCTGTCTCTGTCGTATGCAACCTTATTACGAAAGATTAATCCGTTCATATTTCAAACAATATACGAAATAATTCAGCATTTGCTTCCGGCTAATTATTTGTTTACTATATTATGTGTTTAATAAATTCGACGCAGATTTATTGCAGAAGAATCCTGCAGGTTATTACAAAGTTTGTTATTTTCTACAGAAATTTGATGTCCAACTATCGCCCTAAAAAGAAATTTTATGCATTTAGGCCAATTATAAGGATGTTAATCCGTATCAGTTATGGTAATTTAAGTATAGCTTAAAGCTGGGATCGGCAAGTAATTTGAAGTGGAGTCCTAATACCTTTGAAAACTAGGTGGATGTGTCAATCCCGAAACTTTCTTCCATCTCATAAGAACATTTTAATATTTGAAAAAAAAAAACGTGGTGACCCCTAAGTTACCCACTATCGAATTTCCTCGAACATTTGACCTAGCCTAATGAGATTCTGGTATCCTAAAAGCCTAAAACGCAAAATTTAATTAATATTCTGAGAAAATGAGCTTAGTAGTGTTTCATGTTGGGTAATTTATACTAAAACCTAATAAGCATATATTGATGTCAAGACCTAACAGAATCTGAAATTTGATGGAATTTCCTCCATTAGTTCTTGAGATATAGTTATAACAAAAAATTCGCAAAACGTAGCACAGCAACACCATATCTTGGACAATTTATGCCAAAACGTAAAAAAGCGTCTAATTATGTTATGGAGACGTTGAATTATGTAAAAGAATCTGAAGTTTGATGAAATTCTGTGCATTAGTTCTTGAGATATAGCTTATTTAAAAAAACGTGTAAAATATAGCACAGCAGTACCATCAGTTGAAGGATTTATAACAAAACGTAATCATTGTGTAATTATGTTATATGTCATTTTGTAACAAAATCTGAATTTGATGAAATTCTGTGCGTTGGTTGTTGAGATATAGCTATCGGAAAAATCGTGCAAAATGCAGCATAGCTGCACCACCTGTTGCAAGGTTAATACCAAAATGCAATCAGCGTCTAATTATGTTATATATTCTAGTGTAACAGAATCTAAAATTTGATGAAGCTCTCTGCATTAGTTCTTGAGATATAGCTATCGCAAAAATCGTGCAAAATGTAGCATACCAGCGCCAGCTATAGGGCAGTTTACACCAAAACCTTATCAGCGGCTATGTATCTCAAGGTATCGCGGAATCTGAAGTTTGGTGAAATTCTGTGCATTTGTTCTTGAGATATAGCTATCATGAAAATCATGAAAAACGTGGCATAGCAGTGCCACCTGCTGGCCAATTTACACGAAAACTTAATCAGCGTCTATGTATATCAAGGGGTCACAGAATCTAAAGTTTGGTGAAATTCTGTGCATTAGTTCTTGAGATATAGCAACCTTGAAAATCATGAAAAACGTAGTATAGCAGCGCCACCTGCAGGCCAATTTTCACCAAAAACTAATAGGCACTAATTCATACCAAGGTATAACTGAATATAAAATTTTATTAAATTTCGAGCATTAGTTCTTGAGATAGAGCGCCCACAAATTTTTTGTCACATACAAACAGACTCACAGACAGACTGACAGACTCACAGACAGACGGACAGACTCACAGACAGACTAAAAATAATCAAAACGTGTTCAGGTCCTTCTAAAACGTATAAATCCGTCGAAAACCGGAAGTCGAAAATTTTCATGAATCCAATACTTTCTTCTTGTAAAGATAGAAGAAAGTAAAAATTATCGAGGTCCGGAGTAGAAACAGTTTAAGAGCGTACACTAGTCACGCGGTAAAAGCCGAGCGCTAATGTAAAGTCTATGGGGGCGTTCTTTTCAAATATCTCGCTGAAATTTTAATATTTTTACATGATTTTTTTGCGCAAGATAGCTGAGAACGATCCACAACCGGCCTAGTTTTAACTTTTTCAGTTTTCGTTTCAGATTTTCTTTAAACAATTATTTAAACTTTCGGAACCGGTTTAAACCGGTTCTGAAATTGAAACTATCGTAATATAAAAAATATATAAGCAAAATCGAAAAAGTAAAAACTAGGCCGGTTGTGGATTGCCCTCAGCTATCTTGTGCAAAAAATCATGCAAAAATATTAAAATTTGAGCGAGATATTCGAAAAGAACGCCCCCATAGACTTTACATTAGCGCTCGGCTTTTACCGCGTGACTAGTGTGTGCTGTTAAGTAATAAAAGTACCTCCCGTAAAGCATGGTGACATCACTAACGTCGTTGTGAAGTCACATTGTGACTTTGCGACCATCGATTGTCGATGTGACGTCACATGACGTCGATGTGAAGTCACAGTGACTAAAATGTGAAGTCGTTATGGCCGTTTTAGAGCTCCTTTGTGACGTTCCACAAAGTGGTCACAATGTGACAAATTTGTGAAAAATGTGTCATGTGTGACTAATTTGACATTAACATTGTGACGAAACTGTGACAAAAGCGACGATATTTAAATTGCCAGAAACATGTTTTTTAAAGTAAATAACATGTTATGCAGGATATTTATAAATTTCTAAAGATTTTTAAGAAAGTCACATCTCAATCACAATGTGACGTCACTGAGTGGTGGCATTTTGGTCACAGATGTGATGTGATCAAAGTGACTCACAGTGACGTCACTGTGACCATGCATACTATTAGGGCTATTACTTTTGTTTAAACATTTTGATAAGAAGTCTTCAGTTATGTTTCGCTCATATCAATATCTTTCCACTGGAATCCCTTATCTTTGCCCCCCTCCCAAGAGAGTCAAGATCACGGAATGTACATAATATAAGCACAACGTCCAGGAATTTCCAATGATATATCACATGAGAGGTGTCGGCAAAAGTCAGTCCGGAAACCAATGGGTGGCAAAACCTTTGAGGGTCTTTTGTAACCTTTTTGTCCAAAATAACAGAACTTTTCATTATAATTCTGTAATTTAATCTACGTAGAACGATGTACTATACATGAAAACCTTCCTTGAAATAATATTTATTGAACAATGCAAATTCCATCAAAATCTCTTCAGAAAAATCGGAGGAGTAAGCGCCCGGATCGAAATTTACGTTTCGTTGTTATTTTTGCATACACATACATGTAATATAAAACAGAAAAGTCAAATATTCTTTATGAAAAATTACTACATACATAGGCATACGTTCTGAAAATTTTTACATACCTATAGTAAAATAGAAAAGGCAGGTATTCGTTGAAAAATTACACTTGCGGTCTTGAACCAGATAGTTTGATTCACGTGATGAACAGCTAATGCCAAGAGTGTCTTCAAAGTGGGCGTCTGGAATGCTATCTGGAAAGCTCTTAATTGCTAATCTGGAATGCTATTTGTCGTTGCGAAAATTCATTTTGGAGAAAGTTCCTTCACAAACACATGTAGAGGTAATCATAGTATACATGTTAATAGCTCGTTTTTTGTAATTTTCATACTTTAGTGAAACATGTCTACCGCGAAATTCTTCGGAGGACGCAGTTTTATACATTTTCAAAGAAATTGCAAGTCAAATATCTCCATTCGAAGTAAAGATTTTTCAAGTCTGAACAACTTCGCAGCCACATCAGTACATTCTACAACTGGAGAAACTTCATAAGCCGATTTAAAGAACTGAGACAAATTACCTATCTCTGCAAAGTCTTGGAATCTTGCTTCAGACATCTTCACCAGATCTGATATAATACTTAGGAATACTGCAGTGTGTATTTCGGAAGTCTTTTTTACATTCAAGAAAAATGAATGCATTCTTCAGTTGAAATATCTTTTTTGGAGGCCCAGATTTCAACCTTCCGCAGTCTGGATGTGGACCACGGTCCGTCAGTTGCCGAGTGTGGGCTTAAAATGAAGATTTAAAAGCGCTTTAAAAATGCAAACCTCCAGAAAATACCATTTGCATAAGGTGCCATCTTCTTATATACATAAAATCGAAACGTAAATTTCGATCCGGCCGCTTACTCCTCCGATTTTTCTGAAGCGATTTTGATGGAATTTGCATTGTTCAATAAATATTATTTCAAGGAAGGTTTTCATGTATAGTACATCGTTCTACGTAGATTAAATTACAGAATTATAATAAAAAGTTCTGTTATTTTGGACAAAAAGGTTACAAAAGACCCTCAAAGGTTTTGCCACCCAGAGGTTTCCGGACTGACTTTTGCCGACACCTCTCATGTGATGTATCATTGGAAATTCCTGGACGTTGTGCTTATATTATGTACATTCCGTGATTTTGACTCTCTTGGGAGGGGGGCAAAGATAAGGGATTCCAGTGGAAAGATATTGATATGAGCGAAGCATAATTGAAGACTTCTTATCAAAATGTTTTTTTCCAGGTCTATTGTCTCCTGGCCACGGTGACATAACTTTGTGATGGCACAGCATCATGTCTTTCGAAAGATCTTCGTACACCTCCTTTATAGGGTGAAAGATTTCCAAAGCATGTCCATCTTCTGATAGTCCAAGATCGAATAGCATAAAAGAAAAAAACTTTATTATATGGAAGAGATTAATAGGGTGGCAAACACAATGATCAGCCTACAAGCGAGCCACTAGTGGTTTAAATTTTTGGCTTATGCACCACTTCGCTTCCGCAAACATGGATCATTAGATTCCCCTATTCCTACTCTTCCATAATATAAAGGATTTTTTTGTGCTCGATGACTTAGGTTTTTGTGCTGTTGGCTCTTGGACTATGAATGGAGCCTAACACATAGCAGAATTAATATAAAATAGCGATTTGTTTCTTATAACACTTTTTTTATCGAGCTATGTGTTACATCAAAATGCCTTGCAGCAGAAATGTCAAAAATTAAAACGTGAATAATTATACTGTACGCTAAGATATCCTTTGTAGAGTCTATCTATACTAATAAAATAACAAATCGCTCTGTCTGTCTGCGTGTGTGTGTGTCTGCGATGGCTAGCAAAATCTATGGGACGTACGAAGCTCAAAATTTTTATGAGAGTAGCCCAATATCTCTCCTGATGCACCTGAAGCTCAGAATTTTAAAATTCTACTTATTAACTGAGTAATTAATTAAATTCCAAAGCTCACTCTCATAAAAAAATCGCCTTTTTTTAGCTTTTTTCCCTTTCATTTGCATATGGTTGGTTGGTTTTTTTTTATCACAGCTGCTGTACGCCATGGAAGAAAAAGATAGGTGGAGGCGAAGTAAACCGAAAAAAAGGTTTGCAATATGAAACCATTTATCGCTTAAATTTTAATGTCTCAAACAAAAGCACGAGGAAGGAATTTTGTATTAATAAGACGAGTTGAAAGAAATGAATTACAGCTGAAGCATATTTTACGAAGAAACAGTAATTTTTTAAAATGGTTTTTTCTGTTATATTATTTATTAAAATAAATATTTGCTTTTAAAATAATTGAAATTGGAAAATGAGAAATAATTAAATGTCAAAATAAAATTAAATAAAATATTGGAAACATTTGATTTGAACTAAAAATTGTATTACTAAAAGTTTTCTTCTTTTTTCAAAACTTTTTAATACTTTATAACGTAGATGAAAAATGTTTATGATTTAACAACATATTAATAATTCTATGTCAATATATAAAATATATTGATGAAAACATCGTTTTAAAATCATGCGTGAAAACTTAAATAACAAATATTAATCTAAAATTTAGATTTCAGAGTGCAGACGATTTTTAGACATTAACGAAAGAATGTTAACTTTTCAAGTCAAAATCTTAAATGATGCTTCTATAGTGATATTTCAAAGTCATGTGATAAAAATAATCAAATAATTCTTGCCTATGATTGATCTATTTGTATCTTTTATGCATTCGCGATCGTGTATTACAGCCAATAATGGCACAAAACGTTATTTTTAAACGAAATTTTAGTCATCTATTCAATTACAGTTTAAAAGATAAAAAGTAAGAACAAAGAAATACGGGTTTAAACCAGTTTGAATTGATCGGAGTGTCAAAGCACATAATTTTGTTGGTGCTTATTTGGACTTAATGTAGCGGATTTTAGAGTTACATTTTTGGCGTCACCTCAAGACATTATATACTCCACTCTATTAATTTCTTTTTACTGTATGGTTGTACGCAGATTTATGGCATTTCAAACATTAGAATGTATGAGTCATTAGCTGTGTTGCAGTAAAAAAATTACACAACACTTTTCTAGGAGTTTTTTTTTAAATAATTGATTAAATTTAAAATGTGGTCTATTCAATTTAAAATTTGACTTTAATTTGTTCTTAAAACAAAAATAAAATAGCTGTTTGGCGTACAATTGTTTGAATCCGCAAACGATTCATACAATATAATAAATTATCAAATAGCAAAGTAAATTATTTATCAGAAATAGCCATAAAAAGAATAGTAGCAAAACTGATTATAACCTAATCGCTGAACGTGTTATGTTTAACCTGTTGAGACTAGTTTAAACATAACCCAATCACAACCAGAAAAAAAAAAAAAAAAAAAAAAAAAAAAAAAAAAAAAAAAAAACAGATCACACTCCGATCCGTGATAGACAAAATTTCCGTGAGTATAAACCTGACCCGAACCTAAAAATTCTGTTTGAAAAAAACTATGGATTTGATAACTGACCCGAATCAAATCTGAATCCCGCAAAAAATGTTCAAATGAAGCATAACCCGATTCAAACAAGGAAAAGTAATTTTTGTGGGCATGAAATCTGACCCGAACCTAAATATTTTCTTAGAAAAACCCCGAAATATGACTCGAACGAAATCCTGAAACTGATAAAAATATTCCAGAGAACTATAACCCGATCCCAGCAAGACAAAATACTTTCCGTGGTCATAAACCCGACTCAAACCTAAAAAATTCCCTTTGAAAAATCCTGAACTTTGACCCAAACCACATCTAAATCTAACCAAAATATTCAAAAGAGCCATAACCGGATTCGAGTAAGACAAAATAATTTCCGTGGACATGAACCCGATACGAACCTAAAATTTCATTCGAAAAAATACCAGAAATTTGAATCGAGCCAAATCTGAATCTGACAAAACTATTTCAAAGAAACGCAACCGGATCCAAACAAGATAAAATATTTCCATGGACATGAACCCAATCCGAACCCAAAAAATTTCTTTGAAAAAATCGCGAAATCTGAACTGAACAAAATCTGAACTTGGCAAAAATATTCCAGTGAAGCATGTCCTTATTCGAACAAGACAGAATAATTTCAGTGAACACGCAAGAAGACCCGAACCCAACAGTTATATTTGAAGAAAAACACGAAATCTGAATTGAACCAAATCTGAACCCGACAAAAATATTTCAAAGAACTATAACCCAATCCAAGCAAGACTAAATAATTTCCATGGACATAAACCCGACTCGAACCTAAAAAATTCGATTTGAAAAAATCTGAAATTTGACCCAAACCACATCTGAATCCGACCAAAATATTCGAAAGAATCATAACTGGATTCGAGTATAACAAAATAACTTCCGTGGACATGAACTAGATCCGAACCTAAAAATTCTATTTGAAAAAATACCTGAAATTTGAATCGAACCAAATCTGAATCTGATAAAAAAATATTCCAAAGAACCGTAACCGGATCCGAATAAAACAAAAAATGTCCATGCACATGAACCGAATCTGTACCTAAAAAATTTCTTTGAAAAAAATCACGAAATCTGAACTGAACCAAAACTGAAAAAAAAATATTCCAGTGAAGCATGTTCTTATTCAAACAAGGCAAAATAATTTCCGTGAACACGCAAGAAAACCCGAACCCAAAAATTCCATTTGAAGAAAAAGCCGAAATCTGAATTGAACCAAATCTGTTCCCGACAAAAATATTCCACAAAACCATAACTGGATCCGAGCAAGGCAAAATAATTTCCATGGACATGAATCCGACCCGAACATTAAAATTCAATTTCAAAAAATACCTAAAATCTGAACTGAACGAAATCTGAACCCGACGAAAATATTCTAATGAATCATAACCAGATCTGAACAAGACAAAATAATTTCCATGAACATGAACCCAATATATGGTTAGGTAACAATTAGGTTGCAATTACATTACGGTAAGTCCTTGATTTTATTTAATTTCCCGTTAGGTTACAGTTAAGTTAAAGTTAAATTGCATTTATGTTATGGATAGAATAAGGATATATTACAATAAAGTGAAGGCTAGGTTACATTTATGTTATATTTAATTTACGGTAGGGTTCTGTTAAGTCGCAGTTAGGTTACAGGCAAGTTACGGTTACGGTACAGAAGTTTACGATTAGGAATTTATCCACAGAGTGCACATTATGCATGATTTGATTAAAAATAACACTTACTTTTGTTAAATGGCTCTGAAATTATAATACTATATACCAACATTTTAGATACCATCGTGTGTCGATTTCATTCATGGTATAATTGGATTTAAGTGAGATATAATTAGTTTGAAATTCAAAATATTTCACTTGGGATTTCTATGTGAAAAAAATAATTAGTTACGTGACTTAACAGTGATTTTTACGGGTAAATATCAACAATTTGACACGAAAATCACGCAATCGTTGGATACATATTCCCTCCCGCGTTTCTCATTGCTCATTTTGAGTATTTTTAGAGCTTAATATTAGTTGTTGTTTTTTAAACCGATTTTTTTACCCAGTTAGTGGCCACGTATTTCAGACAATGCATTTCTGCATGTTTCGAGTTAATGATAAAATCATGCAAATTTCAAGTTCGTTTAATATTGTTAATACGGACTCGGGCAACGCCAGGCGGGTCATCTAGTTAGTAATAAAAAATTATTTATTATGTATTTATTTTTCTTTCAATGTTTTTGAAATGCAAAAAAGTAAAGTAGAATAAAATAATCCTAAGAAATTATCAAAAAAAAAAAAAAAAAAAAAAAGTTTTTGTGTATTATCATGTTTCATCAGTGCCTGATTTACGTCAGGGCATACAGGGCACAGGCCCAGGTTCCCTGATTTTTAAGGGCCTCCCAAAATGCTGCTGAAAAATTTTCAATTATTGTCCAAAATCTGATATAGTTTTAATATCCAATTATATTTTACATTTTATCTTACATTATATTATGTTCCTATTGTATTTTTATAGCATTGCATATTATGTCTGGAACATCCATTTATTACTTTATTATTGGGAATATTTTCTTTTACCTTTATCACTTCAAAAACATATTGTATGTTTGACCCTTTTCCTGTTCCCGTCAAATTATTTGAGTGTCGGTGAGTGTTGCTTGTAGGCTGTAGAATCCCGTAATATTTTAAATAATTGTAGTCGAAGCTTTATTTATTTATTGCACATTTTATCATTCCAAATATAAGCATTTGAATGAAAACATAATTCAAATTTTACAAAAGTGAAATAATTATTTAAAAATAAGTTATTTTTCATATTTAAAATTTTAATGTATATATTAAAGTCAATAATGGTTACTTTAACTATCTTTTTTCATTTTTTTAAAGTCAATCTCCCTGTAAGTATCGGTGAAAGGGGGCCCTTATAAGCATCTTTGCCCAGGGCCCCCAAATTTGTAAATCGGTGGCCGTGTTTCATATACAAAACAGTTTTTTTTTTTTTTTTTTTTTTTTTTTTTTTTTTTTAAAGCTGTTTAATCTTTCTTACTGATCAGTTTGTTAATATAAATAAACTAGCAGCCTTCGCCCGCTACGCTGGTCAGTTTCTCTAAAATAATCTTGAATCAAACGAAATATATTTAAATAAACAGTCTTAATATCTAATCAAATACCCACAATTTTTGTCTGATTTATGAAAGCTTACATTGTTCGGTTCAAAGTTCATGTTGGCGACAAAACACCTCTAAAATGACTAAATAACTGACAAATTAGAAAAATACTAAAGTATTTAACAATTTTTTAGTATTTATTTAAAATTCTACTTGAATTGCTTCTACCTGAATTTGCTTCTGAGATATGGTGAAACATGTTATTATTTTAGACCATTCGTTGAACTTCCTAAGGGAGAGATATTTTATATATATAGAAAAGGATTGAAAATTTCCGGTTTTTACGTCGAAGACATCGCCAAATTAGGAAAATGTGAAGTACCTCACGAACTACTGGATTTAAAAGAATTTGCTTGGTACCATTCGATTCAGCGTGAAGAAATACACTAAAATATGTTAACACTTGACAGATAACAAGTAAGGCCGATTTTTAAGGAATTTTTTTAAAGTTCGTTCTTTTTTTACGCCCCTTAGGGAGTGGAATTTTCGAAAATCCCTTCTTAGCGGCACTAGGTGTTGTAAGAAGTATTTTTACTCCAATTTTCAAGATTTTTGGTTCGGTAGATTTTTTTGTGCTGTAATTAATACGAAATCCACACTTTCTTTTATATGTATAGATAAGGATTGAAAATTTCAGGTTTTTGCGCCGAAGACATCGCCAAATTTGGAAAATGTGAAGTATCTCACGAACTACTGGCTTTAAAAGAATTTGCTTGGTACCATTCGATTCAGCGTGAAGAAATACACTAAAATATGTTAACACTTGACAGATAACAACAAAAGCCGATTTTTAAGGAATTTTTTTAAAGTTCGTTCTTTTTTTACGCCCCTTAGGGAGTGGAATTTTCGAAAATCCCTTCTTAGCGGCACTCGGTGTTGTAAGAAGTATTTTTACCCCAATTTTCAAGATTTTTGGTTCGGTAGATTTTTAACCGACTTCAAGGAGGAGGTTATGATTTCGACCTGTATGTATTTGTTGTTCACGCATAACTTTCGTAAATATGAACCGATTTTGATAATTCTTTTTTTGTTTGAAAGCGTATGGAGCCCATGTGGTCCCATTCAAATTTCATAAAAATCTGTTGATTAGAACTTTTAAAAAAATTAAAACATTAAAATTCAATATCCTTTTTGAAGCAATCGACCAATTAGAAACGTTCATTTTTCATGTTTTTAAGTTACACTTACATAGACACACGATCTTTTCAAAGTGTGAAATTTTAACTGGACAAAGTTCACATTTATTAACAGTGTACACTGTAAAAAAAATGACCCTTTTGCTGCATAATCACTCCCCCGTTTTTATAGAATATCTCTCTCTTGATCCATGAGAATTCTCCTCGATAAGCTGAAGTAATCGTTTTCTACAAAAGCGATGGATTGACGATGCAGCAAAAGGGGGCCAAATTTTTTACAGTGTACTCTGTAAAAATTTTGATCCTTTTGTTGTATCGTCACTCCCCCGCTTTTATAGAATATTTCTCCTTTGACCCATGAGAATGTTCCATGATACATTGTTAAAAATTTGACCCGTTTGCTACAGCGTCACACCACAGCTTTTATAGAATATGTCTTTTATGACCAATGAGAATGCTCCATAACACAGTAAAGTAATCGTTTTCTATAAAAGCGGTGGACTGATGATGCAGCAAAAGGCTCAAAGTTTTTGTAGTGTAATTGGTACAAAAGCGTCTGTAAAAGAAATATTTGGGAATCAAATGCTGTCACTCTCTTATAGAGGCAGCCAGGTATAGGTAATGAGTTTCAGATTCCTCATCGAATACGCCACCGCTCATTTCCGATTACAGTGTCACTGTAAAAAATGTGACCCTTTTGCTGCATCGTCACTCCGCTGGTTTTGTAGAATATCTCTCTTTTGACCCATGAGAATGCTTCGTAATTGGGTGAAGTAATCGTTTTCTATAAAAGCAATAGAGTGATGATATAGCAAAAGTGTCAAATTTTTTACAGTGTAGGATTCCTCGATATGAATATGATGACACATGTAGCACAATATATAATTGGTTGAAACGATTCTGGACAAAAACGAGTCACCAAGCATCTTGTTGAACGGGCAATTTTCGTCAATCTTGTTAACTTCTCATACGAGTACAATTGAATTCTTCCAGGAAATCATCATCAAATTCCATAATAAAAAATGCCTGGCAATGCAATGCACTGTTAAAAATTTGCAACTTTTGCTGCATCGTCACTCCATCGCTTTTATAGAATATCTTTATTTTTATCAATGAGAATCCTTCATAATGCATTTAATTAATCGTTTTCTATATAAGCGGTGAAGTGATGATACACTGTTAAAAATCTGCGGCATTTTGTTGCAACACACTCCGCCGCTTGTATATAATGTCTCTACCGCGACCTATGAGAATGCTCCTTAATACAGTCAAGTAACCGTTTTCTATACAAGCGCTGGAGTGCGTAGCAAAAAAATGCAGCAGATTTTTAACAGTGTACAGCAAAAGTTTCAAATTTTTAACAGTGTAGTTGGGACAAAAGCGTCTGTAAAAGAAATATTTGGGAATTAAATGCCTCTTATAGAGGCAGCCAGGTATTGGTTATGAGTTTCAGATTCCTCGTCGAATCGCCACTGCTCATTTCCGATGCCATTACTGCCTGTATATGTATTAGATTGTTGCTGTTTACCGATTGAAGCATAGTGCGATTTTTGCTAAAATCTTTCTTTTTCCTTTTTCTGAGTGAAGGAGGAGACTGACTACACTAGAAAAGCATTTTACTATACATTAATATATGAAGTCATTTTGCTGCGTGCTCATATGGGTGATTCTCAAAATAGGGGACAATTTATGTCTTTCAGCATACAAAAAAAATTGAGAGGTTTTCTGACATGTTTTTATAATTAGATATGTTTGTCTTAATATTATTCATTATTTGCACTCAAGAATTATTCACTTTTTACTTAAAAACACCTTAAAATAACAGAATAAATGTTCAAAATGTCATTAGCATGGATGTCCACAGCAGCTGTGCCTTGTATATACTAGCTTTTTCAAGAGTTAATATCATGTTTATAAAATAAAACAAATGTTATTCTTTCTTTAAATTAATCAAGGAGAGGATTTATCCAATAAATTTCTTTTTAAAAATAAAATTATAGTATATAAAAAGAGAATTAAAGTTTGTCCTCCATATTCTGTTTTCAAAACAAGGTCATACTATAACAGCTGTTTATTAATCAAAATTTCATTTTCACATATGACAATACTTTGAAAATATAAAGTTTCTCCATGGCAACAAGTAGCCATTTTATTCTAGCCTGAAAATAGAAGCATGTATTGTATTTTAAGAATAGAAGTTGAATATTAGGCGAGTACATCAATTGTATGTCATTAGAATGGATAATAATTTTCATGTTTATTTTATAGTTAAAATTTTTATTTTACTTATTTGCATAGAACTTTTGTGTTTTAAAAAGCCCCAGAAAGGACTATTGCATTGTGATTATATTATGGCTCATAATCTTATTTAAATTAAAATTTGTCATTAGCATGGACAAATATCAGTGTCATTAGCATGGTTTTTCTGTCCATGCTAAAGACTCCTATGTGCATAAATGTAACCATTGCTTATATTGTATCCTTTTTAAAGTTTAATTTTACATATAAATTTAGGTATTACATTTATTATCCCTAAAATATGCATTAAATCTGTCAGAAAATCACTAAGACAGCTTCTTACACTGTTAGTGTCAGAATGTTGTTCATGTAAACAAAGTTTGCTCTTTGGTAATGTTTTTATTCCCCTTATATATATATATATGTAAAAATGGAAACTATTTGTTGGAAAGGAAGGCTAATAAACGTAGAAAAAAAATATTTAAACAGGAAGAAAATAAAAATTTCTTAATATATTTATTCCATTTAATTTGTTTTGTCATTAGCATGGCTCAAAAAATACTAATTATTTTTTTTAAAGTTAATTTTTAAATATTTAGCTCTGCTGACTACATGAAAAGTATACCTAATACTATATTAACAACACATATTTTTTTCAGAAATTTTGCTAACAGTAATTTTTTTTAAATTTCATTTTTGAAATTGTCCCCTATTTTGAGAATCACCCATATATGGAAGCAATATGTCGCGCTCTTATATGTAAGGACACTTTATTTGATGGATTGTCACCTTTTGATGCCCACTTTCGATGACCGTAGGATTCGATGCAGACTAAGATTTCATAAATGCGGTAGCTTTTCGAAGTGGCAGATCTTTCTGAAGAAGTTACCATGCAAAGAAATTCTTAAGATTCACAACGATACTAACAGATATTGTAAGTAGTTTCAGAAAAGTTGACAATCAAACAGTGACAAGTAAACTGAATACATCAGAACTTAGCAAAATGCGTACATTAGTAATGCATTTCAAAGAGCTATCGTGTGCCAGTACACATAATTCTGTATTACGGTATGCATAACTAAAAAGTAGGAAATAAAATAAGCTTTTTAAGAAAAAAATATCAACCGACTTCAAAAAAGCGCTAAAAAGAATTAAATAATTCTTTAAAATTCTCTAATGACAAAACGTTATCCAATAAGCACACATCGGATATCAGGTACTGGCATAAAAAACGGTTAAATTTAATATGTATAATTTAATATCCACCAAACATAGATTTTAGAGATAATATTATTTTACAAGAGATGAATTGACATATTTATGATTTATTTTATGAATATATACATATAAAAAGTAATGAATTACTTTTTGAAGTTGGTGCCAAACTATTTGATGTATATTAAGAATTGTAGCTAAATTATGCCTAGTACCATAATTAAAATGGGGATAATCATTATCGATTGTGATTGTTTGGCACCAACTTCAAAAAGTAATTCATTACTTTTTATATGTATATATTCATAAATTAAATCATAAATATGTCAATTCATCTCTTGTAAAATAATATTATCTCTAAAATCTATGTTTGGTGGATATTAAATTATACATATTAAATTTAACCGTTTTTTATGCCAGTACCTGATATCCGATGTGTGCTTATTGGATAACGTTTTGTCATTAGAGAATTTTAAAGAATTATTTAATTCTTTTTAGCGCTTTTTTGAAGTCGGTTGATATTTTTTTCTTAAAAAGCTTATTTTATTTTGTGCTGTGATTAATACGAAATCCACACTTTCTTTTATATGTATAGATAAGGATTGAAAATTTCAGGTTTTTGCGCCGAAGACATCGCCAAATTAGGAAAATGTGAAGTATCTCACGAACTACTGGATTTAAAAAAATTTGCTTGGTACCATTCGATTCAGCATGAAAAAACACACTAAAATATGTTAATAGTTGACAAATAACTACAAAAGCCGATTTTTAAGGAATTTTTTTAAAGTTCGTTCTTTTTTTTTTTTTTTTTTTTTTTTTTTTTTTTTTGCCCCCTTAGGGGTGGAATTTTCGAAAATCCCTCAGCGGCACTCGATGTTATAAGTAGTATTTTTACTCCAATTTTAAAGATTTTTGGTTCGGTAGATTTTTTTGTGCTGTGATTAATACGAAATCCACACTTTCTTTTATATATATATAGATAAATGAAATTTTTAAAAGTACATAAATAAATGATAATCCGAAATATGCCCTTAGTAACAGTGAAAAAAATTAATCCTTTTTAAGGTATCTGAGTGTAGTTTATCATATTAAACACTACTGGTAAATCGGATTAAATAAAAAGGATACTGCATTGAAGTTTTTGTTATTGAACCGCAATACATTTGAGGGTAAAGTAATAATTATTGAAAAAGATCAAGAAATCAAGAGAAAGACATCAAAAATAAGGAATTAAAAAATATGTGTGCAAATCACGAGACCTAACAATTTCGCAGCACATTTTTTTTTCTTCAAAAAATGGCAGAAAATATATTTTCGTTTTCAAAAAATGTAAAACTTAGATACGGAGTAAAAAAATTATTATTGAGAATACGATTCAATGTTTCAGAATATTCGGTCTATTTGATGAAAGATGCCTTTGTGACTGCGTCAAAAAATATCACGAATAGCCTTAAGGAAACATACTCTAGGATTACCATCGTCCTAAATATTCCAGCACGTTTAACTTAGAATGTGTTCATTTTACTCTGCCATCTGCTGAACCTAGTAGGCGTTCACCAGATTACGACGTCTTATAAAAGATCCTGTAATCAGAAACTACTATTTTAAAGCATTATTTATTGTTTTTGTTTATCTTAAAAAAAAAATTGGAGCAACATCTTTATAGCAACAGATAAGCAACAGTAATATGACTCATAGTTGCAGCTGACGTCAGATGCTGTATATTAGTCTCCAGCTGGTCTGAAAATAGAAAAAAAAAAAAAAAAAAAAAAAAAAATCCCGGTTAAGGCAAACTTCCGTATTTATTAGAAAGTAGAATACAAAACCTTTTTTTTTCTTTTGCAGTAAAAGCCACAAAATAATTAATGGCATGTTTGTCCCCAAAAATGTGATTAATACATTCTATTTACCTTCAAAACGAGGTTCAGAAAAAGCCCAGAATCAGAACCAATATCCCACGAGAGAATCAACAAGGTTTCGCTTTTAGATCTTCTGTAGGTCACTTTTTCTTTCTATTTTTTTTTTTAGGGACTTCGTCTACTTCCTTATATTCTCATGCAAGACTCGTAAAGTCCCTAGGCAATATCCATAATAAGCATTCCTTGCGTCATTCAAGCCGCTGCCATATGTGTTGCAAATGAGTCTATTCGTATAAGCGATTTTTTTTTCTTTTTTTTGACAGGTAACAACTCTTTCTAACAACCATGTTTCTTTTTTTTTTTTTCTCTCTTCTATAACTTGCGCAATAGCTATAAAGAATGCGCAGACTTTTCATACCTGAGATTTAAAAAAAAGTTTAAAAAAGTAAAAGGCTTGTCACTCTTAAATTTCTCTTTGGTAACAAGTTTTACATAAAATGAAAAATTAATAATATGAAATTATTATTATTTATTTATTTAATTTCACTTTAAGGAGGTCTGGGACATAAAAATCTTCAAATTTCCTAAAGATATTTTATTGCATTATTTTTATTTATTTATTTGGCTTAAGATAACGTCTAAATCGTGTTTCTCAATTGGAACTGGAAAAATTAATTTTTATGTTTTGGTTTGTTTTCAAAATTTAGTTTTCAAGTAATGGTTCTTATGGAAACGATTTTCTGTGAAAATTTGTTTTTCTTCATGGTGTTTTTTTTTTTTTTTTCAGTATTTCTCCTATTTAAACTGCTATAAGTACAGAACCGTTAAAGATAAAGGGTTCAAACTTGGAACATATCGTTTCATTTTCAATTGTTTTACTTTAATTTTGATTCAACAAATTAAAAAAATTATTTTTCTTAAGTTGCATTTTTTTTTTTTCACATTTTTACTTTAATGCTGAATCAAGATTAAAGCTTATATATTTCTGCTTATTTAAATTAAAAAAAAAAAAAAAGAAAAGAAAAAAAGAAAAAGAAAAAAAAAGAAAAAATGAAATCTTGTAAATAATATTTTGAATTATAAAGATTTTAAATTACACCAGTTTTTTTTTTTTTTTTTTTTTTTACAAATTTCAAATAAAAAATTACATATACACTATAATGGCCAAAGATGACCAGCCACTTGCGATTTTAGGCAATTTGTTAAATTCTAGAAAAATACATGAGTTATTATCCTGAAATTCTAAGTATGTAAACATTTAATAGTACAGGTCACACATTTCTGTGAAGATTTTTTTCCCCGAAACACTGTAGGGGATCGTCAACAAATTGAACAAGTTGGAAATTCCACGTGAAGCGTAGCAAATGAGGTGCGTTCGTACGATAACGAAGTTTTAAAATATTCAGATCTTGCTGATATAGTAGAGCGTACTTTGGATACAGTATAGTGGTCGAAATCTTTGTGTTCCTATAAATATGCAGGGAGTAATTTTTATTCTACTTCATTAACTATATCTTATTCATAAAATGTGAAGTAGTTTAATATAATTAAAACACCCCTCAAACAAAGTTTCCCCGTATAACATTGTTTAGTGGAATACATTTGTGTGGCCCTGTAATTTAATAATAAATATTCTTTGCATCACAGATTGTACAAAATGTATTTTTAGTACATATTTCATAGATTCATGTCAATTCTGTTATGTTCAAATGAGTGTAATACCATTAAAATGCTTTTGGAACTTTTTTCTTCATTGATCGTAATGTAACAACGGAATACTTTTGATTGTCCCTGTAATTGATCTATCCATCCAATTTTCATAACATTTGAAATGACTCGATAAAATTATGTAATAAACATATGTTTTAAATTTCAAAAGATTAAAATGCATTTGAAACTTTTTTCCCCATTGACCGTTATGTAACGGAATCCTTTTGATTATCCTTGTAATTGATCCATCCATCCGATTTTCGTAAAATTTGAAATGACTCGACAAAATTATGTAATAATTATGTATTTTAAATTTCACACGATTCGGTTGGGTAGTTTTTGCTTTGTTATATGCGGACGGACAGACAGACGGACGGACTGAGCGACAACAATAGGTACTACGTATTTACATAATTACGAACGCACCAAAAAAGAATGAATATCTTTTGGTTAACCCTGCCAAAACTAATGTAGCAAAAGCGCTCAAACTGTAGATTATGATTAAGTGGGTTATTCTAATATACTGTGTTTATTTTTAATGTGGATAGCATGTATACTCGTAGAAAAATTAAGTTTTTTATAAAAACAGTCCCAAATTTTTTGCTTATAATTTGTAGAGTTCTTAATATAAAATGCTATTTTCTGAAAATATGACAAACAACATTGTACTACATAATACCCTGTCATCAGAATTAAAAAATAATAAAAATTGTATGAAAAAGGAGCAGATTTAGTAAATAATTTTTCATTGCGTGTGCGTCAACGATATCAAAATTCCATTTGCATGTTGTGTTAGCTAAATTTATAGAGCAACTTTAAAAAACACTGCTTGAAATTTCTGAAAGTAATATCTATAGAATCAACCCAAAACCCGTTATTTCTTAAATGAAGCAAAAAATCAGGAGTTTTATCCAAATATAGTAGTACGTGCCATATTGTGTATTCTATATTGCCATTAATTAATGGATATATGGATACAGCCCCTCATCTTTTTGCCCCACTTTGGGAATAACGGATTGTGAGCTCATTCTATAGACGATCATTTTCAAAATTTTCAAGCAATCTTTTTGAAATATTTACATATTCTCTTAAATATTTACATATTACATATACTCTATACATTTAGCTCTATACATTTAGTTAATACATAAGCAATAATAAACGATATAAATAAACGAACGCTTCTCCGCTGCCTTCAAAACCAAAAATTCCAAATCTAAAAACAAATGAACATAAATAAATAAATAAAAAGGCTAATATCCGATTCTGTTTTTAAAAACATATTAAAGTCTTTAAATATATTTTGCAGTACATTTTTCACTTTCGTTTATATTTATAAATGCAGTGGACTCTCTATCTCAACACCCCGGTATTATGAACGCATTTCGATGGTCCTGGCGAAACTCCATAGACTTATCATAAGACAAACTCTCCGTATTCTGAACATTCTCTAATCTGAACACCCCGCTATTATGAACACTACTTTCGATCCCCATTTTTACCTCGCCTCTCTGTAAACTGAACATGTGTTTTGGAATCGGAAACCAGGAAATTTCCACATTATTGAAATTCAGCGAAACTTGTTGCAGAAGAATAAAAAGGTTTAACAAACTCAAATAAGTATAGAATTTTGGAATAGAAAATGGGAAACAAGAACATAAGCATTAATGTTCGGAAGAATTTTTGTCAAATGAGAACAAGGAATCAACCTGTCACTGGACTGATTCGGACTTTTCAGAAAAGCAGAAAATTGCAAAATTAAAGGCATCTGAAGGATTGATGACTCATTTCAAAATTTAACAAAACATCGAATTCAAAATAATCAATGGTTAAGCTGCAGATGTAAATATTGACACTGTGGAAGAATAGAAAATAAAACTTCTGAACATAACGACGGATTTTGACACAGCAAACATTTTCAATGCTGATGAAACCGGCCTGTTTTTCACAGCCCTTCCAAACAAAACTCAAGCAAAAAGAAGTGAAAATTGCATAGTTGGGAAAATGTCAAAAGAAAGATTTGCCATTATGCTCTGTACCAGTTTGATGGATGAGAAGCTCAAATTTATTGCGATCGGAAAACGTTTAAAAAATGTGAAGACGCACCATTGCCTACATACTACAAACCAAATCGAAAAAAGTAGATGATATTCACAATTTTCTCATAATGGTTCGAGAGAATTAACGACATAATGTAGAAAGAAGGGAAGAATTTTTTTTTTGTTTTTGTTGTTAATACTAGATCACTTACAACTGCAGTACAACTTCACTTACAGATGCAACTGAGCAACATAACTTTTTAGTTCCTGATACCAAACTGTACTTCTATAATCCAACCATTAGATCAAAGAGTAAACAAGATCATTAAAACTAACTACAATCCATTTTTTTGAAGAAATTGTCCCTGGAATATTTTTGGAGGCAGAAAATTCGGCAGAAAGTCAACGTCATGGATGCTGTTTACTGGATATCAATGGCATAAAATGAAACAACCTCCTACACCATCCAAAGATGCCTCTATAAAGTTGTATTCCTTGTGAGAATGGGCAAACAAGAATAGAGGACCAAGAAGTAACAGCTGTAAGTGAATTGGGATCAATTCTTCAGAAGCTTTATACTGATACAGAACTTGGAGCTTATCTCGAAACCGATGAAATCACCATGGTTTGCAAGAATTATATTGTTGAAGAGGAAGAGGAAAGTGAAGGAGAAGCAGAGCCAGAACAGACTGGTGAAATAAGACGAATGATGATTACAATCAAGCAATATGATTAAAGAGACTCATTCAAGACCTGTTGAACTATGTGTCTGAACATCACCTCAAAACTTTTCCACTTCTTGAATAGCCAAATAACAGGTACAATGCATGAACACATACAATGCAAAAACAGACTAAAATTATTCGTTTAAGTAATATACTGACTATGTTTTCAAGAGGTGTTTTGCAATGCAAATGCTTGTTTAAAAAAAAAAAAAAATAATAATAAAAAAATGAGATGGTACAATGCAAAACTGACTAAATTTAGTTTGGCATTGCACAATGTTATGACTACCCATGCTAAATATTTTATACAGACTGTAAACTCAATACATAGTAGTAGTAGTAATGCATTTCTAATTCTCCCTCTATTCTGAACACCCCCATATTCGGAATATTTTTGGTCGGTCCCATGAGTGTTCGGAATAGAGAGAGTCCACTGTAGTAAATTTACAACATTAAAAAAGACTCTCAAGCCAAAAGTTTTTTCGTTGACTAGGCTTTGTGGGCTGACTGACTTCAACTTTTGTTTTGGTGCCATCTATCGGCTTCAATATGAATGAAGAATTTTGCGATTTAAATTAAAAAATAAATTTCAGGATGTAATAAAGTGATTAGACATACTTTTTAAAACGTTTCCGTTATATCATTTTAAAATATCAACCAATAAGTATAAACATAAGGAATATTTTATCACGTTTTCTTTGATAGAATTTAAATTTAGTTTTATTCATTTTTTAAGATGTTAATATTTATCCTCTTAACTTTCTAAATTTTGTTTCCTATTATAAAAAAAAAAAAAAAAAGTTCCCCCCCCTTTCCCCAAAAGTGCATTGGATATACAAGATGTTATCATGACTGCATTACTAAAGCTGAAAATTATCTTTTCAAATTCTCTTATTAAATTACTATATATTATGTAGAATAATATTGTTTTTTACTTTTCAAAGTTATATTGAAAAGTTACTATGCTAAAAATCAAAATTTTATCTGCTTTGATGAAGCCAGGCATGAGATTGCAAAAAGTTAAAAAAAGAGGAAAAGCGCGTGAACCGGAAAATGAGAAATTATTTCAAAAAAGCGCGTAAACTGGAAAATGAGAAATTATTTAAAACAGCGCGCATGTAAGACAATTAAGAAGCTTATTTTATTCGCAGCAAAATTGCGAATACTTTTGTTTAAATCTTAATTAATTTTATTTATTTATTTATTTTTTTTTGGGGGGGGGGAAGAGGAAGAGGGTGAGAGTGAATCCATTTATCCTAATATTTTAAGTAGTTCTGAAATTAAAGTTTCTACTTTAAATTCACATTTCTGATGCAATGTTTTACACAACAATCTTAGCTAATTGTCCAATTAAAATATAACATGTTTTCACTTAAAACATCAATTAACAAACATGGCAAGTTAATGTTTAATCTGCCACTCAATTATAAAAAAGTTGTTGAAAATGATGTCATAGCAAATTTTCTGCAATTTTTTGACGAAATTCGTATTTTCTAAGCAATTTCTTTATGAAATTTGCGTTTTTTCGGCGATCTTTTGTCGAAAATCACGTTTTCTCGACGATCTTTTCGGCGAAAATCGCCAGTTTTTTTACGAACATCTCGTTTTTTTCGCGATCTTATGATGCATTCCGCGTTTTTTCGCGATCTTAGGACGGAATCCGTGGTTCTTTTGCGATCTTTTGACGAAAATCGAGGGTTTTTTTGCGATATTTAAACAGAATCCGCGTTTTTATCGCGATATATTGAAAGAATCTGCGTTTTTATCGCGATATATCGATGTAATCCGCGTTTTTCTCGCGATATATTGACGGAATCCGCGTTTTTCTCGCGATATTTTGACAAAAACCACGTTTTCCTCGCGATATTTTGACAAAAACCACGTTTTCCTCGCGATATTTTGACAAAAATAGCATTTTTCGGGATCTTCCGGCAAAAATAGCGTTTTTTTTCCGCGATCTTCTGACGAAAATAGCGTTTTTTTCCGCGACCTTTAGAGGAAAATCGCATTTTTATTCCGCGATATTTTGACGAAAATCGCATTTTTTCGCGATCTTTTGTCGAAAACCTCGTTCTTTCCCGCGATCCATAAAGATATAAAAAGTCGGAAACGCGGAAAATGACAAAAAAGCGGAAAACCGCGGGTCCGCTGAAGAATCTCATGCCTGTGAAGCTTTAATATATGTAATACATGATTGTATATTCCTTACATTTTAATGATACTTGATAAGAAATATAAATTTCGTTTACAATGCAAGCACATTTCAAGTGGATATAATATATAAGCGAAGTTATTTAAAAATTGTGTAATTAAATTATAATTTTACGAAAGAAATTATAAAAATTTTGCTTTTCTTTAACACGGAACGAAATTTTAATGTTAGATATCTAAAGTTTCTAAAAATTGATTTTGATTTAAATCATTTTTTCCTGCACTGCATATTAAGAAACTACAATAAAAAAAAGTTCTTTAGTTTCTATTAATTGCAGCTAGATGGCGCCAAATCCACATTTAAGAATAAACCATAAAGCTTCATTAATCTATCTTACATCCTTCCTATACAAGATACATATGACTAAAATTGCTGACGAGTCATTGCTTACTACAAAAAAATGCATTTCAAAATTTGACATATTTCAATATTTAATTGTAACATTATGAGAAATCTTCAAAAATTGTGTTTTACTTTGCTAGTTATTATTGTTGTTGTGATAAATTCTGCTGTTTGTTCTTCTCAATTATTGAACTATTTCAGAAATAAAATATCAAGTAAAAAAAATATATATATATATATATATATTACAAATTTAAAATTTTTTCGCCAAAACTAACCTTTATACTATCTTAATTTTCTTATAATAATATTCCGTACTTACTTCAAATTATTAAATTAAAATCTTATTTCTAGATCTAATCTGTTAATCTGTGTGCAGACGATATAAATTCTTAATTTGCCTTAAAAAACATTATTCCAGTATGCTTAAATTTAAAAAGATGGCTCTAAATTAAAAATATTCTTAATTAAAACTTTATTTCTTAATATTCCAAATAAAACTGATTTCTTCTATGTTTTTATCAACCCTTTTTAAGAAATTCTTATTAAATTTATTCCAAAACCATACCTTTAAAAAAATATCATTATTTTATTTTATCTATTTATTTATTTTTCCGCCGTCAACGATAATGTGCATATTAATAAATTCATTTCTTTTCTTTTTCTCTTAAAATTAATCATGTATAAAAATCGTCTGCCTAAGATATTTAAAATTCGGAGTCAATTATAAATTGGTTAAATAATATTTTTTTTAAAATAAATTTATCGTCTGTTTAAAATAGCCTCGTAACTGGACAAGAATTCTGTTTACATAAAAGAATGATGGTTTGAGGTTACCGAATGTTCCAGAACTTTGCTTTTCAGTTTAAAAGGGGGAAGTCTCGAGATGAAAGGAAGATTCTGAAGATTTCTTGGGTTGCTTCTTCGATGAGGACAGCTCGCTGAAATAATGATGGAATTTTTGCAACAAGGAGCTTTTCCTTCCTCATTATCACGAATTTAATAAATGAATTTACAGCAGCCCATGACTAATTATTGGATCGTCTACATTTATTTATTATTTTTGTTTTTTCCCTCGCTTGCCATGACTGCGTGTTTCTGTTTAACCAGTGGAAATAATTCGAGTTCTCCTGAAATCGTCACAACTAATCGAAAAGTCGGACAGGATAGGTAATGCCTGTGCTAGTGCCTGTTTCGGATTTTGAAATGAATCTACTGAAGAAGTAAAATGCTATGTAAATGAATCGAATGAATCTACTGAAACGAAGTGATGACAAAAATATGGATCGCCGAAAATTTTTCCCGCCATGGTTGAAAGTGTTATTAAGCAAGAATTGCCATTATCTTTTGATTCCTCGAGTGAATGTAACAGAGGAGATTTTAATGTTAAACAGCTTTCTGTGCGAGTGGTTTGAAAGATTTCTTCTAAATATTTCGTGAATTCCTGAGGCCTGATATTCCACCTTTTTGCTGTTTATGTGTAACTGATGACTCAAGATAATCATGGTCATAATGACAAATTTTTGAAAATTAATAACTTCAAAGTGGTGAGTATGCGAAAGGTATTTGATGAGGAATTTAATGAAGAATGGATTTTATTGAAGATTTTTCGTGAACTGTAAGTTTATTTTATTAAATGTTTTGATTATTATTTCTATTCTATTTATGATTGATGGAAAGTATTTATTATTTATTTATTTATTTATTTATTATTTTATTGATGAGAGTAATTTGAAGTTAATTTATTAATTTACTAATTTATTTATTTATTTGATTATTTATCTGTGAATCTTACTTACTTACCAATTTATGAGCATTATTATTATCATTATTATGTGTTGGAGATTGAAATATTTTTATTCTTAAGGATTTAATTGAGGAGTATGATGTTCTTAAGATATTTACTGTTACTTATTAAGACTATTATGACATTTTTATGCACGATTAAAGGCAATTTTGTAATAATAAGGAATTATATAAAAAACTTAGTAGCTCAAGTTTACTTTTAAAAAGTACATTTTCTATTTTATTGATATTTGTTTGTTATCAAGAACTATTCTCAGAATGCAGTATTTTCATGATAATGTTCCTACAACTAGACATTTGAGCTGAAAATTAAGTTAACATTTATGTTTTTTCCTTTATTTGTTAGAATTTCTAGTGACAGTGAGCTTTGGTTCCCAGATTCTTATAATTTATTTAAATTCAGTAAGAATATGGAACTGTGCAAGGCTGTTGCTAGAATTTTGACTGATAAATATGATTAATTTTTTTGTAAATTTTGTGATTTTAAGTAAGGAATTACCTATAATTAAAATTTTTGAATCTGTTTATGATCTATAAAATAATAGAATTAAAAGTTGATCCCAATTTAAGGTATATCTATGATATTTACAATTTCTGTTTTATTAGATAAAATTTCTGGTTAAAGTTAGCAGCTAAATATAGTAATTTTGAAAAAATATGTAATTGATAGAAATCATTAACTTTGAAATTTATTGCGAATGATTTTACGATTAGGATTTAATAAAGAAAATAGAAGTGCTTCATTTATTCTAATGAGTAAGAATAAAAAAATTATGGAAGATCCTAAGTTCGTACCGTTTGACCCGAGTTCTGGAATGAACATTTTGTCTTGGTTAACTTATTTTGATAAAACATGTGATAGGGAACAGAAAAATCTAGAATGGAAATTTAATTCTATTGCGCAATATTTGAAAGGTGAAGCGCAAAAAATTTATATCAATGACTGCTTAAATTGTACGGATTATGAACAAATTAAGAAAATTTTGATAGAAAGACTCATTGAATTGGACTTCCCGAGTTTTTCTGATTTTTCAAATCTGAAATTAGATAATTTAGACAATTTAGAAACTTATTTTCGTAAAAAAGTGGAAATTGGTAGGAAATTACATCTTAGTGAAAATATACTATTACAAGGTTTAACTGATGGTTTAAAACCAGAATTCAAAAACAATATTATTATAAATCCTCCTAGTAGTACCACAGAATGGTACCGGGTTGTCAAACAATTCGTGGAAGTTTCCACCCCACTAGTTTCAAACCAAATAATAAATCAACCCTCAGCTAGACAAAATTTTCAACCTTTTCAACCAACTAGGCCCTGGATTCAGCCAGTTAGGCCCAATAATACACCTAGAAATTGGATTCCCCAAAGGCAATCTCAGTTTCAAAGACCTAGAGTTTGTCAAAATAATTATATTCAAAATTCATACCCTTCAAGACCTTGTAGGATATGCACAAATAGGGGTGTGAGTAATGCTTTTCATTGGGAAAGAGAATGTATTTTTAGGAATGAGTTGCCATCCTCTGATACTCTTCCAAATAGCTCACAAAATAATTCTCATAATGTTTGGCAATTAATTGTGTATGGATGTACAAATAATTATAATTTGCCATGTGTTGTAGATACTGGCTCAACTATTGCAATATTGCCACTTAAATTTGTTAAAAAACTTAATGCTAAAATTGAGACTATACCCTCAGTTACCATTGGTCAGGCAAAAGGATTTTTACATATAAATAAAAAATGTAGTGTTCTTCTAAAAGTGGGTAAAATTAAAAAATATGTTAATTTTTTAGTATGCAATACAAATTTGGATTATGCTATTTTGGGGTTAAAAGAATGTTCTAAATTTAAATTAACCATAGAATGTAAAAATTGTATTGTAAGGCAGGGAAGGAAAATTATAACTAACAGTATATCCATACATAATGAGAGATCCCTTCATCTCAATACAGTAAATATGGACCAAGTACAACAAAGCAGGGATCAATCTAATGAATTTGTAACCTCTGAATATAAAAAAGATATGAAATTAAATACTGGTAATACTGTAGCAATAGATAATTATGATAATGAAACACTGAATGTAAATAATCATGATATAGAGTTACAATCTACTTGTGGAAATATTATGAAAAATGAAGACTGTGTTGAATATGATCACGCAATTAATGTGCATCCTGATTATAGAGGTTCCATGACTCTTCAAAATTTTCGCGATAATTCGGATTCAGATTTAACTGGGGAAATAAATTTAATTCAAGATGTAAATTTAAGGGAATTAGTTCATATTTATAGTGATATTTTTGCAAAGCATAAATATGATGTGGGTAGGATTAATATTGAACCACAACGCGTTATACTAAACTCAGACCTACCTATATCTTTGAGGCCCTACCGAACATCTCCTCTAGAAGAAATAGAAATAAAAAACCAAATTCAATCATTATTAGCAGCCGGACTGATAAAGGAAAGTAATAGCCCCTATTCTGCCCCTGTTACACTAGTTATGAAAAGAGAGGAAGGTAAAAAAAACGCGATTATGTATAGACTATAGAAAATTAAACGCAATAATTAAAAATGATGCAGAACCCTTGCCCCGTATCGATGGAATTTTAGATAAATTGAGTAGTGCTCAGTATTTTTCAACTTTGGATTTAGCCTCTGGCTACTGGCACATACCAATACATCCATCCGATACAGAAAAATTAGCATTTGCAACCAATTTTGGACTTTTTGAGTGGCTCGTGCTCCCTTTTGGCATAAAAACGGGCCCTCCCATATTCAACAGAACCATTCGAAGAATCCTTAATAAATATAAAATCGACTTTGCGTGCCACTATTTTGATGATATTATAATTTTCTCTTCCTCTTTAGAAGAACATTTAAACCATTTAGCTCAAATTTTTAACATTTGCAAACAAGAAAACATTAAACTTAAACTTTCTAAATGTAAATTAGGCCAAAATAAAATCAATTTCTTAGGTTATGAAATTACTAATGGAACAATAACACCAACAAATGCCAATATTGAAACCATCAAAAATTTAAAACCTCCTTCCAATGTGAAAGAGTTACAACGATTTCTAGGTTCCATTAATGTTTACCATAAATTCATAAATAAATATGCTGAAATTAGATATCCTCTAAATCGATTACTTAAAAAAGACACAATATGGGAATGGAACTCAGAGTGCCAGGAGTCTTTTGAAAAATTAAAAAATTCTTTAATTGCTAAACCCATCCTCAAAATTTATGATCCTAAATTACCTTTACATATGTTTGTAGATGCCTCTCAGATAGCAGTAGGTGCCGTTCTAAAACAACCTGATAAAGATAATTTCTTACATCCTATTGCTTATCATTCTAGAATTTTGAAGAGTTATGAACAAAATTATTTCATAACTGAATTAGAATGTTTAGCTATTATAGATACTCTTGACAAATTCTATCATTACTTTCATGGTGTCAAGTTTACAATTCATACGGACCACGCATCTCTAGTATGGTTAAAGAGTGTTAAAAACTTAAGAGGTAGGCTTTTTAGATGGTCACTCAAACTTAGTATGTTTGATTATGAGATAAAATATGAAAAGGGTTCAACAAATGTCGAAGCAGACATGTTGTCACGAAATCCTGTTTGTCATTTTAATCAACATATTAGTTTATTGCTAGATAGGAAAGAAATTATAGAGATGCAAGACAAAGACAATGTTTGTGACAAAAAATATAAAAAAGAGAATGGAATTATTATAGTTCAGAAAAAGGGATTCAAAAAAATTGTTGTACCAATGTCATTAAGAAGAAAATTACTCCATATTGCTCATGATAATTTTGGACATTTAGGAATTCAAAAAATGCTTAATTTAATATCTCCCAACTATTATTGGCCTAATATGACAATAGACATTACCGAATTTGTTAAACATTGCGATACCTGTCAGAAAAATAAAAAACCAAAACAGAAAAGATTCGGCTTATTACAAGCTATGCCAGCAACAGATCAACCTTTTGAATGTCTTTCTATTGATACTGTTGGTGGATTTAACTATTACAACTCAACAAATAAATTCTTACACATAATAATAGATCATGCAACTAGATTTGTTTGGGCTTTTCCCTCCAAAAATGTTACCACTGAAACATACACTAACTGTTTAAAACAAATTTTCAATATCAAAGCACCTCAAAAAATACTTAGTGACAGGCATAAATCTTTCAGATCTCCAAGGTTTAAGAAATTCCTTAGAAATCATCATGTTCAACAGCGTTTTACATCTGCACATCATCCTCAGACCAATGGAAAAGTAGAGCGAGTTAATCAGACTATAGTTACCAGGCTTAAATGTAAAGTTAATTCCACTTCTTCTAAAATACCTTGGACTAGATTATTAAACCAAGTCATCGAAGAATACAACAATACGCCCCATTTTATCACCAAATTTCCACCTGCCTATTTATTTTATGGTCAATTGCCTTATGAATCTCCTTTAAAACAAAACTATTACCCATCAGTAGACAAAGCCCTCAAAATTGCGAAAGCGCGAACTCAGGAATTTCACCTTAAAAGTAAAAGACTCTATGATCGACATTTTGTCGAATGCCCATTAAAAATACAAGACTCTGTAATTTATGAAGAATTCAAATACCCTAACACTCGAAAATTAGAACCTACTTTCTCTGGACCATATAAAATTATAAATAAACTTTCTGATGTAACTTATGAAATAGATAAATTTAATTATGAGACAGGACAGAATTCCGTTATTGTGCATGTTTCTAAATTAAGACACTATTTTTCACCCGAAGATTTTAAACGGTTTCATGAGCAATCCAAAAAACAAACAAAACCTCAGATACAATCACTAGACCAAACTAAAGTCAAGACAATAGATTAAATTTACCATAAACAACCATAAAAAAATACCATAAAAAAACTTTTACCATAACCATTTACCATAAAAAAACCATAATTTTCAACATCAGCGGGTATGTTCTTGGAGCGCTACAAGAATATTACTTGTTTTTGGGAGTTTTTGGGATTAAATTGGGCTCCTTATGCAGGCATAAGGTGAACACTTTATTGTAAAAGCCTTCAAATTGATGTTGATAAATTAATTTTAAGGGTGTTTAAGTCTAACTATACTTACTCATTTATTTGACATTAGTATTACTCTATTTATTCAGCAGATATTATATGATAATAGTTATAAAATCTAATGACTCTACTCAAACTTATAACATAATATGTGATTTTCAGTGATTGTGAAAACTAGATATTAAAAGTTTTTCAAAAAAGCACACTATTTTTATTTCCATTTCTCAATTAAGAATGACAACTTTCATTCCTATTGTATTTAATTATTAAAGTTTATAAACCATGTGTGGATAAAACATTATTCTACATTTGGCATTGAAAACTTATAACCAAATTTGACAATTTTGTAAAAGAGTATCAGAGAGGAATTATTGTAAGGAAATACTGGTTGAGAGTCCATTTTCTAAATAGTTAGATTTAATTTTATTTGGATTTTGGAATTATTATGACTTTTTTTTTATTTATACTTTCGGCTAGCAAAAAATACTTTCTTATGCTATTAGAAGATAAGAAAATTATTTAGTTGCTATGTAATTATTTTTATCCTCAACCAATATTTTCCCTATCAATAATAAACAAATTGTGATATTTTCTTTTGATTATACTCTTGTTTTACTATTATTATTATTATTATTATGATTTCTATAATGAAGTTTAGTATTAATTATACTCTTATTGAAAAATATTAGGATATGGAGTCTTATTATACTATCACTTATTATTGTTGTTATTGTTATTATTTAAATTTTTCTATATTATTTATTATTGATATTGAGAGTGATGCTATTTATTATTGAAAAATTGATATATTATTGAAAGAAAAATTTGATATATAATATTAAGAGATGTTGGATCCAACAAAGATTCCAACATAACATTAAACCAAAATGGAAAAATTATGTAGTTCACTAGTAAACTGGATTGAAGATGTTTTATGTGAAGGACAGTATTTAGTAAACTTTCCGGAAATTCTTATTTAAATTAACTATTGATAATGAACTACATTGAAGAATTTCATTTTTAAAACTATTAGAGACTTTTGATTTGAATGACTATGTAGTCAACTAAGTTTGAGAAGAACGTTTATTGTAGCCTTTAAAGACTATGCTTACTACAAGGACTATACAAACAAATTTAAGTTCTGAACTGAAATTACTACTAAATAAGTCACGGAAATTCTATAAACTCCCATGAAAGAGATATCTTATTGTTTTTATTATATCTTTAATGTCTTTTGCTTATTAATATTCATAACTTATTTACTGTTCTAGTATGTATTATCTTCTATGCACTTACAAATGGTAAGTGATATTGTAACATTATTGTATTTCTTTCAGGGAAATGCTCCTACCTAAATTTAATTCAGAATTATTTTCTCTTAACTATTTTATTTTAATCGCTAATATTTTTTATATTGCGTTAATTTTCTTTTCTTCCATCTCTTGGCTTCCTGGATTTGACAGTTTTATTCCAAAATTTAACTTTTCTAAATTATTATATTTCTGTTGTCTGAACTTGTAGTTTTATTTAACTATCAATTTCATACAAAGTCTTGGGGAGGGGGGATAATATTACAAATTTAAAATTTTTTCGCCAAAACTAACCTTTATACTATCTTAATTTTCTTATAATAATATTCCGTACTTACTTCAAATTATTAAATTAAAATCTTATTTCTAGATCTAATCTGTTAATCTGTGTGCAGACGATATAAATTCTTAATTTGCCTTAAAAAACATTATTCCAGTATGCGTAAATTTAAAAAGATGGCTCTAAATTAAAAATATTCTTAATTAAAACTTTATTTCTTAATATTCCAAATAAAACTGATTTCTTCTATGTTTTTATCAACCCTTTTTAAGAAATTCTTATTAAATTTATTCCAAAACCATACCTTTCAAAAAATATCATTATTTTATTTTATCTATTTATTTATTTTTCCGCCGTCAACGATAATGTGCATATTAATAAATTCATTTCTTTTCTTTTTCTCTTAAAATTAATCATGTATAAAAATCGTCTGCCTAAGATATTTAAAATTCGGAGTCAATTATAAATTGGTTAAATAATATTTTTTTTAAAATAAATTTATCGTCTGTTTAAAATAGCCTCGTAACTGGACAAGAATTCTGTTTACATAAAAGAATGATGGTTTGAGGTTACCGAATGTTCCAGAACTTTGCTTTTCAGTTTAAAAGGGGGAAGTCTCGAGATGAAAGGAAGATTCTGAAGATTTCTTGGGTTGCTTCTTCGATGAGGACAGCTCGCTGAAATAATGATGGAATTTTTGCAACAAGGAGCTTTTCCTTCCTCATTATCACGAATTTAATAAATGAATTTACAGCAGCCCATGACTAATTATTGGATCTTCTACATTTATTTATTATTTTTGTTTTTTCCCTCGCTTGCCATGACTGCGTGTTTCTGTTTAACCAGTGGAAATAATTCGAGTTCTCCTGAAATCGTCGCATATATATATATATATAGATATATATATAACAGAGCTTCCCCCAGAGGGTTTCAGGGGGGGGGTCCGCCTCTCCTGCCCTTTAGTTTAAAAAATAGCGCCTCCCTTGCCCCTTATCCAAAAACTAGCGCCCCTCTTGTCATTCATTAAAAAAAACTAGCGCCCTTCTTGCCCCACATTTGAAAAAACGCAGCCCTCCAGCGATGATCCTAACGTGCTATAGCGCGTAAATTACACAAATAATCGGCGACGGAACGAAAAAATAGCCTCATACGCGTCCCGTGGAACGGGTAATTTCGCCAAAAAATCGCTAAAACTCGACAAGTTTTGTTAAAAATTGCGAAATAATGACTAATTTCGTCATAAAATTTCACAAAACAGCAGATTTCCTCAAAAAATCGGGGTAAAACGGCAAATTTCTTCCAAAAATCGCGATAAAACGGAAAATTTTGTCAAATGAGTCGCAAGAAACGGCAACTTTTGTCAAAAATAGCGGTAAAACGGCAGATTTCGTCAAAAGATTTGTGAAAAAAAATGACAAATTTCATCCAAAAATTGCAATAAAACGGAAAATTCTGTGAAAAGTTTCGTTTTTTTCGTGATATTTGTCGTTTTCTCGCGATTTTTTAGCAAATTATGCCTTTTCTTGCGATCTTTTAACAAAAACTGTTGTTTTTGCGATTTTTTGATAAAATTTGCCATTTTTTCGTGTTTTTTTCACGAAATTTCACGTTTTTTTAAAATAAAATATGCCGTTATTTACGATCTTTTAACATAATCTGCTGCTTTTGCGATCTTTTAATAAAATTTGCCTTTTTTTCGCAATTTTTTTTTCACGAAATTGGCCGTTTTTTCGTGATCTTTTAACAATATTTGCCGTTTTTTCGCGATCTTTTAACAAAATTTACCTTTTTTTTCTTTTTTACAATTTTTTTTGTGAAATATCTGTTTTTTCACGACTTTTTGAACCGCTAGATTCTAGATTCAATTCTATAAAAGTGCCCTTAAAAATTAAAAAGTGCCCTGAAAAATGTAAAAAGTACCCTTTTTAGAACAGTAGCGTCTTGCCCTTTTTTAAACCTGGGGGAAACTCTGATATATATTTGTATTTGTAGAATCTATTGCTATTTTTAAAATATATTTTTCTACAATACAAATTCTTCAATAATAAAATCTTCAATTTGTTTGTTTGTATGAAGTCTTACGAAAATAAAACGCAGGTCAAAATTTCGTCATTTATGATGGTGGTTACATATAAGTAAAAAGAAATTTTTTATGCATAAATTAGTTTTCAAAGACTAACTTTTTACACATTTTTTGAACAATATGCCTGTTTGGTATACTTTTCTCAAAAACTGTTGAATATATCACCTTAAAATTTGTTGTGGTATCAAAAAACATACTATATTTGAGAATAATAAGAAGTGTTTTTCATATCGGTTTAAAAGGGGAAAAAAAGAACATTTTACGAAATAGCATAGAAAATTCTGCGAATTTTAAGAACATGTTTTTCAGTATTTAAAAAAACTTTTCTTTCACACTTATAATGTTAAATATTTTTAAAGAAACAATTTAATAGCGCAATTTTGGAAAGTTTCAAATGTTTACCTAAAATAAAAATTTGAAAAAATGTACTAAAGTATTAAAAAACCTCGCATTTCGGCGAGAAAAAAAAATGTATGGTGTTTAAAATATGCTATTTAAAAATCGTGCATCACATAGACTTTTAGGTCTATAATTATTCAGCACCATAAACTTTTAGCTCTCTATTTCGACCCGATAAATAAAAACTCTAATATTTGAACCATTTTATGTTCCATGTGTCCTTAACAGTATATTCATAACATTATAGTCAAATAATTTATTAACAAATATATTCAAAATATCTCCTCAAAGAATTAATATTTTAATGTTCTTTTTTCAGGGTTCCTTTCTTAAATTCACCTTTGCAGAGTGACTACACTATTAAAAATAAATCTGTGAATTTCCAGGTGAAACTACCGGCAGCAATAGTAGCCGAACTTTTACCGTTCCGTTAGTAGATTTTCCGCTGTGGGAAATGCAAGGAGGGAAAACTCCGGTGTAAGAATCAGTAACTTTCCGTTACAAAGTTTGATTTATAATAGTAATAATTTAATATTTTTAAAAATGATTTACCGATTAATCTTCAAATAATTCGAAATCCCCGAGGGATTTTAAGCTGCTATGTTATTTTACTTAATTGTTCTTTTGGATAATTTAGTTCACGCCGTCCTCAGGATCGAAATCGGGACCTTCAGATTGCGAAATAAATTCTTACGAACTGAGCCAAAGTTGCTGATGCTAAACGGTACAAAGTATGTCTTTTATAAGTTAGTGAGAAAATCTGTTGTGCTTTTTAAAGATTTCCTTTCAAATATATTCCATAGAATGTTTGTAAACGGATTATTTTAGACTGATGCATAATACTTATTATTTTTTAAAATCATTTTTAATTTTTTAAATAGTTTAAATAAAAAAAATCACTGTTTAAAACCACTGTTTTTTTTTAATAAAATTTTTTATTAACAGTTTTTTTTTTACAAAAATATATATATATATATACCTAGGAGCCAACTTTGGTCCCAAAGCTGGGTCTGCCACAAGGACAGTTGTTCGATAGGGGGGGGGGGGGTTCTCATTTTCTTTGCATCCTCAGGAATTTTCAAAAATCAGAATACCATCCTGTGGTGCCCCACCAGTGGCCGAGAGGGTCTGACCTCTCAACTGGTAGACGGCAGGTGCTGGGTTCGAACCCAATCGCGGCCGTCGGCCTAACCGTTCGGAGTTTTCGTGGTTTTCTTCGAACCTTGCGTAAATACGGGTTAGGTTCCCTTAGAAAGACCCCCACGAAGGGCATCCCTCCCCATAGGGCCTATATCCCATAGCGTAGATAATCGGCCGACAAAAAATACAACAACAACAACAACCATCCTGTGGACGGAAAACTTGCCCGCATGATCATAATACATATATATGTGATGGTCAACTGATTCGAATGTCGCGAATAATAAAAAACAAGTTGGAAATTGCACGCGAAGCGTAGCAAATGAGGTGAGTTCGTACGATAACGAAGTTTTAAAAATATTCAGATCTTGGTGATATGCTAGAGCGTACTTCGGATACAGTATAGTAGTCAAAATCTTTTTGTTTCTGTAAATATGCATGAAGTAATTCTTATTTCACCTCAACAACGTATATCTTATTCATAAAATGTGAAATAGTTGAATATAATTAAAACACGTCCCAAACAATGTTTCCCCGTATAGCATTATGTGGTGGAATACTTTTGTGTGGCCCTGTAATTTAATAATAAAAATTCTTTGCATTACAGATTGTTCAGAATGCTTATTTTAGTATATAATTCATAGATTTATGCCAATTCTATTATGTTCGAATGAATGTAACATCATTAAAATGCATTTGAAACTTTTTTCCCATTGACCGTAATGTAAAGGAATCCTTTTGATTGTCCCTGTAATTGATCTATGCATCCGATTGTCATAAAATTTGAAACGACTCGACAAAATTATGTTATAATTACCCTAATTTCCTGCGTATAATCCGTGGATCAAACAATCATTTTTCAACCCAGAAATTTTATTAAATGAAATGTTACTTATTAGATCGCCGTAAATATTTGCTTTCAAATACAAAATAAAATTTCTGGGTCGAAAAAGAATTGTTTGATCCGCGGATTATACGCAGGAAATTAGGGTATTATTTTAAATTTCAAACGATTCGGTTGGGTAGTTTTTGCGTTGTTATATGTGGACAGACAGACACAGACAGACAGATGGACGGACGGACTGAGCGACAACAATAGGTGCTACGTATTTACATAATTACGAACGCACCTAAAAAGCACGATGGCTTGGATTTTAAGTGATATTTTAAACACATTTTCAGGCATGCGATTGCAAAAAGATAAAAAAAGAGGTAAAGCGCGTGAAACGGGAAGGTGATAAATTATTTAAATAGCTTGTGTTTAGACATGTGCTACATTAAATAAGATTATTTTATTTAAAAAAAAAAAAAAAAAAAAAAAAAAAAAAAAAAAAAAATCAAATGCTGCTTTATTTCAAGGGGTAGAGCGGGGAATCAAAAATTTATCCGAATACTATAAGTAATTTTAAACTGAAAATTTCTATTTTAAGTCCCTAATTCTGATTCAATGTTTTTGACACAGCAATCTTTACTAGTTGTCCAATTCAGATGTTCATATACTGTACTCAAAACATCATTTAATAAATATGGCAAGATAATCACGTATTTTTCTCGCGATCTTTTGCACTAATTTGCATTTTTCTCGCGATTTTTTGCCAAAATATGTATTTTTCGCGATCTTTCGCCAATAATCACATTTTTTGCGATCTTTTGCCGAAATTTGCGTTTTTTCCCCCACGATCTTTTGCCGAAATTAGCATTTTTCCCGCGATCTCTTGCAGAAATTAGCCTTTTCCCGAGATTTTTTACCAAAATTTGCGATTTTCCCCGCGATCTTTTGCCAAAATTAGCGTTTTCCCGCGATTTTTTGTCGAAATTAAAGTTTTACCCTCGATGTGTACCTCAAATAGGCGTTTACTAAACGATTCTTTGATTGAATTTGCATAGTTGCCAACTTGTACAATTCGGCTGTACAGTGTATGGATTTTGTTCTGGTTGTTTGACAGTACGATTGTACGGCTTTAAGCGCGGAAAAAACAATCACGGAGAAATGCAAATTTCGTGAAAAGATCGCTGAAAAAGCGCACATTTCGACAATATTGCGTGGAAAAACGACGATTTCATCAATGTTTTTGGTCAACGTACATTGTCAAAAGATCACTGAAAAACGCGAATTTTCTGTGCGGATCGCAGATTCCCCAAAATATCGCAGATAAAACGCTGATTTCGCCTAAAGACCACGGGAAAATGCCGATTTCGTCTAAAGATTGCGAATATAACGCCGATTTTGTCAAAAGATCGCTTAAAAATATTTTGTCAAAGGATCATTGAAAAAAATATCGATCTCATCAAAGAAAAAAAAAGAAAAAACGCCGATTTCGTCAAAAAATAGCGGGGATAAAACGCCGTTTTTGAGAAAAGATCGCGTAAAAATGCAAAATTGGTCAAAAGATCGTGGAAAAAAAAACCATTTCATCAAAAAATCACGGGAATAAACCAAATTCGCCAAAAGATCGTGGAATAACCGCTGATTTCGTCAAAAGAATTTGTGTGATTTCGAAATCGCAATAAATCGCCGATTTCGTTTAAAGATCTCGGGAAAAAGGCCGATTTTGTCTGAAGATCACGTATAAAAAGCCGATTTCGTGAAAAAATTGTGCAAATTTCATGAAAGGGTCGCAGAAAACAGTGAATTTTGACAAAGAAGTGCGGGAAAAATTAAATTTTTGTCAAAAGATCGTTGAAAAAAATGTGCATTTCATCAAAGATACCCAGTAATAATGCATAATTAATGCCGTAGATGTACTCTCCCTCGCACACCCTCAACTGCTGTAACCTTTCAGGAAATTTCTGTGAATTTAATCTGCCCTTATCTATTACAGATCATCATGCAGGACAATTTTTTGGAAATACGTTCCCAAAGTATGAAATTTGAAAAACATTTTCTTGTGCAACCTCATGTTTTTATTTTTCAAAATACAAATAGAAAAATAAATATGAAAGTAGCATTGAAAATCCTGTTAAGACTTAAGTTGTTACTATTGCATATGCATTTGTTATGCATTTTTAAGTATGTAAGAATACATCGTGAAAATTGTAATTATTTCAAAATTGACATGTTAGCAGGTATCAATTTGTTTTTTTCCCTACTATCTTTGAACGCAATTTTTTTCCGCGATTCTTTGTATTTTCCTGCTATTTTTTTGATGAAATTCGAATCTCTCTCCATTACAGACGTTCATACAGATGATCTTGTGCCAAAATTCGAATTTTTCCACTATCTTTCGCCGAAATTTACTTTTTCTCGCGAACTTTGCGTTTTCATCACGATCTTTTTGGGTGGTTTTCAAATGTATTGCCGTATTAGGTGAAACAAAATTTAAAAAAATAATTTGGTTTAAATATAAAAATTTACTCAGGTATGAGTTGCTTGTAGTTTACAACATTCTAATTAGTAGATTATTTGCGAGTTTTTTTATTTATATTTCAGAAATTTCAAGAAATGTCTTGCCCACTCACTATTTTTCTCATAAGTGTGACCTCTATAAAACATTTGATTTTTTTTTTTTTTTTGTATTAATAATTAATTAAAAAAATTCTTAAGGTTCTTAAATACGTATTAATAAATCAAAAATGTATTAGTATTTATTTATTTCACAAATTTAAAGCATTTTAATAGTTGTTTATGCCATGAGTGTTACTTTGCTTCTTAAATAAAGGGTATAACTTCTGATTAAAAACAAATTTTATTAAAAATTATTTATTTTCACTGCAGTTATAATAAAGAATTAGAAAGTTCTAATAGACAAAACAATTAATTTAAGTGAAGTAACAAATGCATTAATAAAATTCTGATTCTTTAGTTACAGTAACGTTCATGAAAAGTGGTAACACTCATGACAAGCGATAAGACTCATCTTGCAGCAAACAGCTTTTTTGTAACAATATATATATATAAAAAGATTTTTAAAAGTTTAAACTATGATTTGTGTAAAATAGATAGTCCTTTGAAAATTATTTATTAAGAATTAAAATTTGACTCTTAAATAGCACTTACAAAACAGGTGTGCAGACATGAAAAACCTGTTACAATTTTTAAATAATTATAAATATATATAATATGACAAAATATATCCCTGAATCATGAATCTATTATAATCATAACTTAAATCTTACACATGATTTATAGTTTTAGAATTACTTAACTTCTTTTGTCATGAGTGTTACTTTTTCCAAGTAACACTCATGTAAGGTAACACTCATGTACGGTAACACTCATGACATTTATTAAGGAATTCTTCACTAAAATAAATTCTAAATCTTTTACTGAAATTTTAGTTGGGCCTATTGATTCCTGAACAAAAAATACAGCATTCCCTAACTTAACATTTTTATACGTTAAAAAATAATAATAAATAAATGGGTAACACTCCTGTAAGAAAATAAAAATACTCACCATGTTCAAATGAACATTCTGATAAATAGCAATTATAGAACAAAATTATCGCATTCAAAATAAGCGCACTGTAAAGAAGAAACAACATCGTTTTCTCACTACCTTTGCCAACTGCAATATACAAATATTTTGAAAACAAATAATATTAACTTCCCTAAAGTAACACTCATGTTCTGCATATGCGGACACAAAATACATTTAAATTTTTAACTCTTAGATACTAATTTTAAATATATAAACTATCTATTTGTCTAATTAACACATGATATTTTACTTTTAATCCATATATAAAAAATTTTAAATGTTTGGAAACATAAAAAAAGATTGGAATTTTGCGAGTTTTTTTATTCAGGACAAGTAAATTCCCATTACTTGCTAACTAAAATACAAAAAAAAAAAAAAAAAAAAAAAAAAAAAAAAAAAAAAAAAAATCACCATCTCACAACTCTGAAAAAAATCTAATGAATGCATTAAATTAAGCATAAAAAGATGTGCTACTGCCTGATTTTAGAATATCAAAAAATAAATTTATTAATATGAAATTTAGATTTAAACATCAGGACATCAAACTGGCAGTTCATGTGAAATTCACCCTTTTCTGAAATTTGCATTTTCCACCGATTTTTTGCTTAAATTCTGATTTCATCCACGATTCTTTGACAGAAAAATTGCGTTTTCTCTGCTGTTTTTGAACAGAATTCGAATTTTCTGCTGATCTTTGCGTTTTGCCCGCAATTTTTTAACGAAATTCTCGTGTTTTTCCCAAAATTTGCGATTTTTTTTTTGCAGAAGTTCGCGTTTTTTCCGTGATTTTTTGACAAAATTTGCGTTTTTTTCGCGATTTTTTTGCCGAAATTTGCATTTTTTATCGCAATCTTTTACCGAAATTCACGTTTTCTCTGCCATGTTTTGCCGAAATTCGCGGTTTTCTTACGATTCTTTGTCAGAATTTGCTTATCTGCTATCTTTGAATGAAATTAAGGGTTTTTTCTGCGATTATTTGCGTTTTCTTCACCATTGTTTGATGAATTTCGCGTCTTTAGTCAAAATTAACAATTTTTCAACAAAATCTGCATTTTTTCTGCGAGTTTTTGAAAGAATCCATGTTTTTCTCGCTAATATTAAAGAAATTCGTATTTTTGTGCGATCTTTCGCGAAAATCAATGTATTTCACTCGATTTTTTAACATATTTGCATTTCTCTCCGCTTTCTTAGAACGAATTTTGCATTTTTTTTTCTGTGATTTTTTGGCAGAATGCGCGTATTTCATGCTATTTTTCGACGAAATTTTCCGTGATCTTTTAACGATTTTCTTTTTTTTCCACTATCCTTTAAAAAAACTGACGTTTATTTGCTATTATTTGATGAAACTGGCGTTTTCTCACGATCGGCAAAATTGACATCCCCCCGCCCGCTATTCTTTGATTCTCGTTTATTACGCGATCTTTTGACAAAATTTGAGATTTTTCGCGATATTATGAACAAATTTTCGGATTCATGACCGATTTTTTAAAATTCTGGAACTAATCACTCCCGTGCGAAAAAGCAAAAAATCGGTAAGTGAAAAAAAACGGAAAATCGCGACTCTCATGCCTGCATGTTTCAGGGTCTGCCGAGATACTGCAAGGTCACCCGCAGACCCGGAAGTCGGCGCCACTGTATATATATATATATATATATATATGCATATATATATAGACATTTTTTGAAATTGTCGTACACTTTTTATTTCTTTATTTATTTATTTTTCAGCTAATAAATTAAAAGATTTTTAATAAGAAAAAAAGAGAAGAATAAACAGAAAAAATGTAATTTAAAAGGAACTTTTTATGTTTCACTAGCGGCCTTCGCCTGCTACGCTGGTCGGTTTATCTAAAGAAATCTTGAAGAAGTAGTTAGATAAGGTTCAGACATACATTAAAAAAAAAAAAAGCAAGTCGATCATTCAAAAAACGTTGGGAAATATCAAATATTTACTGTAATTTTTTAAGAAAAACAAAGTTTCGAAAAAAAAAATTAAATCGAAAAAAAATTACACTGACATATTAATGCAAGGAAATTTTCACAGAGAGAAAATTCGCCTTGAATACAATATTTCAAATTCTTTTAATTGCTTATAGGCGTTAATGCCAACATAGTGAAAAAAAATTCCATGCTGGGAATCGAACCCGGGCCATCAGTATGGCGCACTGACGTTCTACCGACTAAACCACATGGAACGACAGCCAGCTTGAAACTTTCTCATACTTAAGTAGACTGGCGAAAACATAACGATAGCGCGTTTTAAAATCGCACAGTGACATCTATTGGATTTTATATGTACTAAAAAACGTTATGTACTAAAAAACGTGAGCAGCGCACCTAATAGTTTCTTTTGTTTCTTTTTGTTACTTTTTTGTCTGTTGTCCGATTTTGATGAAACAAAGCCTATACACTGCCCGGGAGTGTGCATTCTTCATTAGTGAAAACCGCATAAAAATCCATTCAGTAGTTACGAAGATAACCTCGAACAAACAGACAGACAAACAGACAGACAGACAAAAAATTCAAAAAAATTTTTTTTGTGTTTCATTGGTTTTCTTTTATCGCCCTGACTCCATTTTTGTCAATTATCTTCAATGTACAGACACACCGGGTCCTACTGTTTTATTATATGTATAGATTATTCCATGGCGCCAATGGGACTCGAACCCACAATCTTCGCTCGCAGGCGATTAGCGGTGTGGTGCCTTGACCACTCGGCCATGGAGCGCCCCACACAACGGAGTGTCTCCGTTTTTTGTTTTTATTTCCATCCGTTTCGTTCTTTTCAGGAAATATGATGGAATTTTGTGATTTGTAACGGAAAATACCCTTTTGTTGTTAAAAGGGAGCTTTTCTGTGAAATTCAGGAAAAAAATGTTCGTGAATTTCAGAATTTTTTTAACAGTGTAACTAACACCTTTAAACTAACAGAAGTTCATTTTTTAAACAATAACATGTAAACAGACAGAATCGCCTAAGCAATATCACAAAAGCGAACAGGAATTCAGTAAAGCTGGTATTGAAAGTCTCTTAATGTCAACAAGGAAAGGCCGAAAAAAGGTTGATAAAAGGATAGTGAGAAGTTGTAAAACTATTTAAAGGATTTATGAAGAGCAAAGTTGAATTCTTCTGGCACAGCCATTTAAAATCTTTAGTTTCATAGTCAGAATTTCTATTTAATTCTTTCTCTCTGAAATTCCAAATTTATGATTTTTTTTTCTCGGAAATTTCCAATTTCCTTGTGTTTTCTTCGGGAATAGCAAATGTTCCTGACTTTATTAAACAAGCATGTTATCAGACGTATATTTTATTTATAAATTTCAAGACGATGCAAAAATAAAATCACGCAAATAAAATAAAACCCAACGTTTCGGTTTAATCTTCAAAACTATCTTCAGGAGTAAAAATTTCCAAAAAACACAAATCGGCAAAAAACAATCAACATGCCAAATCTTCACTGTAGTAGCCTCTATTTAGTTCAGTATTCGATTTTTCAACTCAAGCTCCTTAATTAGTACCCCCGATTTTTAAATCCATGAAAAAATTCCCTCGGTGTTTCAGTGTATCTAGGTGGCCAGACAGCTTGATTAGAATAGTAAATTATTTTATCGGTGGACTTGCATGGAAATAGGTGGAAACTTAAAGTCCAAAATAGGTAATTCAATGAAATTCTATAGTCTGGAATCAAGAAAGAGCCGAACGAGAGCAGGCAAAAAGAATAGTCTTTATATAGACGGACCGGAAGGCGGCTGCACAAACCATCATCCAGTTCAGAAATTAAATTCCTGGAAAAGTTAAAACTTGATTCGCATATTAAAATGCAGCTGGTCTGCAAGTCTAATTTTCGTGGAAAACATGTGAAAATCAGATTTAATAATTTATGTCTTACTCTGTGCAATCGCCTCCCGGTCTAAGAGCACATTATCACAAAAACACACACCATACAACGTAAAAATGGAAAATTTATTGACGATGATGCAGTTTTACACGCATAAAACAGTCTTATATACAGCCGAATAGAAGTCCGTCAAAATTCACATGGTGCTTGTATCTCTGGATCGGTACACGACCCCTCTGCTCTTCAAGTCCTGGATAATGTTGGAAGGCAGGCGTCCGCAGATAGATATGGCGTAGATGCCTTTCGCGTTGCGACCTGAAAATAAACAAATAAAAAACGAAATTTATATGGATTATACTTTTAACCGGGATAACTTAAAACACAGAAATTGTAATTAATATTAGACCGCCACGGATTCGCTGAAAATGGCAATGAAAATTAAAACAGGGCAAATTTATAAGAAAAATTTATCAGTTAAGGATATCGAAAAGCGTAAAAGGTTGGGCTCGGAACTCTGAAGTCTTCCGATGACCGCAAAAGCTTCGGAGCTTAATGTTCCCTTCATCGACGGTCAGGGTCAGATGGGTGGGCTAACTGTTATGTTAAGGAGTTGCAGAACCCCGCTAGTCACGACGTCATTTCCGAATTGGATAATTTTGCTGTGCATATTATCGACATTTATTCTCCATTTTCTTTAAAATCAATTTTTAACAATTTTAAATCAAAAATTAAATCTTTAAGTTAACCTTGCGCAGACGATAAACCTTCAACTAATGATTTAGTACACCCTTCAGAATTTTTTGGAAGAACACGCATCCATTTTCTAAGAGGAAAAATGATAATCGACCAAAATAGAAAACATGATAAAAACAAAATAAAACAAAAATAGTACGCATGCGCAAGCAAAGCTCAATCCACTGTTATATAGAATTCTGAAAAGATGAATTCCGAACATCAGGAGTTCACCGAAACCTCAAGGATATTATACCAAAATGCGGGAATATTATAAAAAAGGGCATCATCACAAAAAGTATCACTCTTAAGCAAAATTTCAATGGATTCACGGATTATTGAAGAGTAATGGTTTGATGTTGAAATGATTCTTATAACTTTATATGTATCATCATAACATTTTCCCTTTGATGCAATCTGGACAAAGCTGTACTTGGCTTGTCAGGGTTCATACAGAGTTTGCTAAATGAAAAATAATAACTGTGTAAGGACTTTGTAAGGGCTTCCTTAAAAGAAAAATAAGGACTTCCTAAAGTTAAAAAAGAACAGTACATATAATTACTTACATTAAATTTTAATCGTAATAGATTGAAATTTTTAAAACATAATTATGTAATTATATAACAAAATATAAAACATTAGTTGGCTTGCAACTTTTTTTTAGCATCTATCTTTTTGGTCAGGGAGTAAATTTCTTCCTTTTTTCTTTTGCAGATTTTCTACAATTGTTCGATTTTATAAATAATTGAATATCTTTAGTTGATTCAGCTTTATCAGTTAATTCATTGGCCTTATTTTCTAACTCCGATGCTTCTTTTTCAAGAAGCCATATTTTTTTCTTTATAAAACCTAAGTCATCTTCAATTAATTTCCTTTTATTTCCTGCAGAGGAAGACTGTTGCTGTTAACCATACTACACATATCCAGTGAAATAATAAGACTACGATTAAACACAGATCAGCAGATACCGGTGGACTTGAAAAATCCTGGGTCCCGGGAACCCAGGACTTCTAAAATTCTGGGTCCTTTTTTTACAAAAGCGGGTCCCCACAAATAAGTCATATTTTTAGATGCAAAAATTGAACTTGTTCATTTTCAAAAGAAAAATTAAATGCAATAATTATTGTTTTAATAATAATATGTAAATAATCTTTACTTTTTAAAAATAAAAATGCAAAGTACAAATTGAATTATAAAATAATGCTTATTTGATTGTAGAAGATAACAAGTGTCATTATTGTTCACATTTTTTTTTTTTTTTTTTAAAGGGGGCAAAACTGATTTATTGAAAAAGACATTTTTCCTGAAAAAAAGAATACTTTTGTTGTATTTTTTGTTTAATGAATGGGTGTTTTCAGAAGTTACATTCACTTAGAAAGATTTGGAACAATCAAAAACAGATTGTTAAGTAGGAAAATCTGTTTTTGGAGCAGCAAAAAAGAAATAATTTGGAAGCAGGAAAGTTAGCATTTGGAACAGAAAAATTCTATCCTGGAATTAACTTTTTTTTCCCCCTTCTTTTTGCGCCCCTTTGACGAGAATTAAGTTTTAAAACGATCTTTTAAAGAAATTTGTCTTTTTTTTTTTTTTTTTTTTTTTTTTTCGCAATTCTTTTTTTTTCAAAATTCGGCCTTTTTTTTTGACGAAATTTGCCGTTTTTTCGCGATTTTTTGACGAGATGTGCCGTTTTATTGCAATCTTTTGACGAAATGTGCCGTTTTATTGCAATCTTTTGACGAAATGTGCCTTTTTTCGCGATCTTTTGACGAAATGTGCCGTTTTTTCGCGATCTTTTGACGAAATGTACCGGGTTTTCGTGATCTTTTGACGAAAGTTACCGTTTTATCACGATTTTTTTAATGAAAATTGCCGTTTTATGCGAATTTTTTGACAAAATTTGCCGCTTGAACGCGCTTTTTGGACGAAATTTTCGTTTTTTCGTGAGTTTTTGAAAAAAATGTACCTTTTTTTCGGGATTTTATATCAAAATTAGCCATTTTTTCGCGAATCTTTTGACGAAATTATTCGTTAATTCGCGATTTTTTAACGAAATTTGCCTTTTTGCGATACTATGACGAAATGTGCCGGTTTTTCGCGATCTTTTAACGAAATGTGCCGGTTTTTCGCGATCTTTTGACGAAAGTTACCATTTTATGACGATTTTTTGAGGAAATCTGCCTTTTATCGGAATTTTGTAACAAACTTATCCATTTTCTTCGCGAATTTTTTGACAGAATTTGCCGAAAATTATTCGTTATGCCGCTATTTTTTAACTAAATTAGCCTTTATGCGATTTTTTGACGAAAAGCTCCGTTTTTTTGCGTCCCGTCGCCGATTTCTTGCGTATTTTATGTGCTATAGCGCGTCCGCGGCATCCCTATCGGATTATAGAACAGATTGGCGCACTTATTTAGCGAAATATCTTTTCTTTGTTATTCATTTCTCTATTTCAAAGAAAAGGAAATTTTAGATGGTGAATATTGTTTACGATTGGTGTTTGTAAATACGAGGTTTCTACGTCGCAATTGGGAAATAAAAGGGGCAGCTTTAATGTCCAATCAGAAATAAGAGAATTATAACATAGAAACTTGATTTTTTTTCAGCTGCCATATTTGGCAGATTATGAATGTTTCAGAGGTGATTCTATGTAAAATTTTTTTTTTTCGGAAATTCACATCGCATTTTCGGAAATAGGCGGCGCGGGGGGAGAGGGGCTTCCGCGAGTAACCCCCCCCCCCCCCGGTTTTCCGAGATCTTTTAACGAAATCGACGTTATATCCGCAATCTTTAGATGAAATCGACGTTTTCTCGCGGTCTTCAGACGAAATCAGTGTTTTATCTGCGATATTTGGTGAAATTGTCATTTTTTTCGTGATTCGCACAGGAAATTCGCGTTTTTTAGGATCTTTTGACAAAGTTCGTTGACAAAAACATCTACGAAATCGTCGTTTTCCCACGAAATATTGACGAAACACGTGCTTTTTCGGCGATCCTTTCAGGAAATTTGCATTTCTTCGTGATTGTTTTTTCCGCTCGCTAAACCATACAAGTTGGCAACTATGCGGAACTGATAACCCAATTTCAAATTTTCGGAAGAGGATGCCTTAAATTTTCGAAAATTTCGGACGATAATCACCCCTGGAATGTTTGGCGATTTTTTAAAAACATTTTACGGATCGCGTTAATATTAAGCTCACGTTAAAAAAATAAGGACTTTCAATAAAAAATAAGGACTTTAAGGATCCTTATTAAGGACCATCGAAATATAAGGAGTTTTTAAGGACTTTTAAGGTCCGTGCGAACCCTGCTTGTTAAACTTTATATCAGATAAATGCTCTTTTAACCTTTCTTTAAATTTTGGAACAGTTTGGAACTGGACCGATTTTGTCAAGATTATGAAAAAGCAGGAGTTTACATAATCCATTTACCCCAGAACATAAAAAATTTTATTCTATATTGGTATGACTACTCGAAAATTGTGAGAAATATGTGAATAAATATACGAGATTAAGCTGGTTACAAAAAATCAATATTCTTCCCCCCTTTCCCTGACTTTTTTTTAGAAAGTATATTTGATTTTCGTTAACGACTAGAATTAAATGTTTGTCGCGGCACGAGTTTCCCCAAATACAATGCAATTAGATTACAAAAGGATGACATATTATATGTATGAAAATTTATTATGTTAGACTAATAATTTCGATGATTGAACGACATATAGTTTGTTAGATTCTAGACTATCTTTATAACGCACATCTTGAGACAAGAGGTTGCACGTACCTTATGGGATTTTGCATTACATAATTCAAATATCAATATACAGTAGAATATCTTTATATTCATTCCTTGAGATCAGAATTCGTGCAAAAAATATTTTTTTTTTTCATTATATAAATAATTTTACAGAAGTAAATTATTTACCCATCATACGTAGTATAGGGTAAATCTTGCAATCGTTTTGAAAATCAAAAGAAGTTTTTTGACGGATTTACACGTTTTAGATAGTGGAGATTCCGAAAAACATTTTTAGAAAATTTTTTTTGCCGTCCGTCTGTCTGTAAACGCTCTATCTCCCGAACAAATTGAGATAGAGACTTGAAATTTTGTGTGTAGTTAGTATGTAAGAATGGGACGAAGCCTATTTAATATCAGCAACCTCGATTATCCGGAACTATTTTTTTCGAACTCTCGAAAAATTTGTTCTGATGAAAGGGTATATAAAAATTTTCGAATGCTTTTGTTCTAAGGAATGGGCGTAAAAGGCAATAAAATAACACACATTTTGCATATAGAACGAAGTCGATCGGATTATTAGTTGCCGAGATATCTGTAATCCTGTTTTCCACATTCTTCTATTTTTCATGACCCTGTATTTCATTCAAATTTCAATTCAGAGGTATATTTTAATTGAAAATGAGACGCTTAATCCAACGCAGTAAACTGTTAGTTTATAATATTATTCTTTTTGGAGTTATAAGGATGTTTCTTTTACGCAGTTCGGTATTACTTGAGTAGTTTGGCGTTTTATATAATTTGTCAAATTTGGTACATCAGCAATTCATTAATAGAGCATTACTATGCATATTAACAATATTTAAATTTTGTTTTGGAATTGCAATGCATTGTATAAATAGTTTTCACATGTTTTATTTTCATATGCCTATCCATGATGGGTAAGTATTATGGTGCCCCCCCCCCCCCCCTCCAACGACTAGTTTTCCTTTGTTAACATGATCCAAATATGCATGGACAAAATCATTATATTATTTATTTCCAAAAACTGAAACTTAATTTTTTCCCCCTCCATTATAAGAGAGTAGCATTATTTCTGCGATGTGCATCGCCAGTGGCGCCAACTATTGAAAAACTAGTCGTTGGGGGCCACCGTAACACTTACCCATCACAGTTATGCATAATATAAAATATGAAAAAAAAAAAAAAACATGTGTAAACTATTTATAACATGCATTGCAATTCCAAAACAAAACTTAAACATGCATTTAAATACTTTTAATATACATAGTAATGCTCTATCAATGAATTGCTGATGAACCCATTTCGACAAATTATAAAACGCCAAAATACTCAAGTAGTACTAGATTGCGTAAAAGAAACATCCTTATAACTCCAAAAATAATAATCATATTAACTAACAATTTACTGCGTCGAATTAAGCGTCTCATTTCCAATTAAATTATATCTTTGTATTGAAATTTGAATAAAATACAGGGTCATGAAAAATCGAAGAATGTGGAAAACAGGATTACAGATATCTCGGCAACTAATAATCCGATCGACTTCGTTCTTTATACAAAATTTGTGCTATTTTATTGCCTTTTATGTCCCCTCCTTAAAATAAAAAAATTCGAAAATTTTTATATACCTTTCATCAGAACGAATTTTTCGAGAGTCCGAAAAAAATAGTTCCGGATAATCGAGGTTACTGATATTAAATAGGCTTCGTCCCATTCTTACATACTAAGTACATACAAAATTTCAAGTCTCTATCTCAATTTGTTCGAGAGATAGAGCGGTTACAGACAGACAGACAGACAGACAGACAGACACACAGACGGACGGACGGCAAATTTTTTTTTTTCTAAAAATATGTTTTTCGGAATCTTCACTATCTGAAACGTGTAAATCCGTCAAAAAAAATTTTTCGATTTTCAAAACGATTGCAAGACTTACCCTATACTACGTATGATGGGTAAGTAATATGGGGTTGCTCAAAAATATTTTTGTAAAATGGTGCGACCAGTTTATTTTTCTTTGAAAGGTTGATAGATGGTGAAAGATGAGAATTTTAAGTCAAGCTACCATGTTTCAATAAAGTTGCAATTTTATTAAATTATATTCTCATGCGTTTTCCCCCATAAAGACACTCATATTTATTGTAATGTCACGACATCGTGAATAGGAATATAAATTGAATTAAAAGAAAGTTAAACATGGCCAAGCAAAATATTTCGGTGATTTGGGATTTATGGATGTTAGTCGGAGAATTAAAACGCATGGTCATTGGCAAAATAAATTTTATTCTAACAACAAGAAGAAAAATGAATAACAAAATAATAATGAAATAAATAACTAGAACATTGAATTTTGGGAAATAATTAACATCCTCATTAACAATTTTGGGAATATTTTAACATCTTTCTATTGTATCCTGTCAACGTTCGCAGAAGCGAATGAAACGATGGGCCCATATAAGTTTGCGCCTCTGTGCATTGCAAGCGCTTCTTAACTGCAAAATTATTTCATCTGGTAAGATGTGTGTTATTGCATTTACAGAGCTGCGTTATAAAGATCTTAGACATTTGCTTATATAAATTCAAGTATTGGTATATAAGAAGTAACAATTCTGCATTTTTTGAAAATGTAATTATCCCATGTTTACAGTCGCCACGTCTACAGCAGCAAACTGCAAAATTCACATTGTGCTGAAATTTCGACTTATTGGAAATATTCAAGAAATATATATTATTATGTTACAAGCAAAAACTTTATGCATTATAGATTGTTAATTTTAAGGGAGAAAAATAATTTTCAATACTATATAATTTTTGATTAAACTGCGTTTAACCAACCATTATATAATCTTTTAAAATGCACTATATAGTAGTTGATGCAACTAGATTTTGTTTCTGAAGCACTTCTCTATGATATTTTCAAGAGTTTTATCATCATCACCTTCTCTAACACCTAGAGGAGTGGTGGGAACATTACATATCACTTAATTTTAATCAAGACTTACCCCAGAAACTTTTAAGTAAGTTTTGCTTTTATAACTTCAGTGGAAAAAAAAAAAATTTTTTTGAAACTTTTTTTCTTATTCTGAAATATTTTTTTTTTTTTTTTTTTTTTTTTTTTTTTCGAATTCAATATTACAGAAACATAATATCTCGATCCTGAAAAGGTTAACAATTATTGTCTCCAACCCTGACATCATCACACTTTTCTACAAGGGGCAATCTGAAAATAAATTTTCCCTGTTGACTGTGGTCAGAATTGTGTATGAAAGTCAAAAAATAGAATGAGACATTACAGGTATAGTCCAAGAGCCGACCGCACAAAACCTTAAGTCAATCGAGCACAGAGAGATTTTTTTTATATATATTATGAAAGAGTAAGTAGTCATAGGGGGATTAAATGATCCATATCTGCCGGAAGCGAAGGGGTGCATAAGCCAAAAATTAATACCATTAATGGCTCACTCGTACGTCTATCATTGTGTTTGCCCTACAATCAAAGGTATGAAAACACGTAAAACTGGGTGCAGGAAAACATAATGCTATTCCTACAAATGAGACACTAGTGGTATCAATTTTTGGCTTATGCACATCTTCGCTTCCGGCAGACATGGATCATTAGATTCCTCTATCACTACTCTTCCATAAAATAAAGAATTTTTGCGAAGTGCTCGATGAGTTAGGGTTTTGTGCGGGCGGCTCTTGGACTAATAAGACATATCTTTATTCTTTCACATAACTACCGAGCATGTTGAAACATTTGTCATATCGCTTTATAAGCTTCAAAAAGCCTTCCACGAAAAACTCAGGGCTTTGTATACGGAAGAAGCGTTTAACGGCTTGCCCGTATGCAAATCCCTGATGTCTTTGGAGAGCTTTTTGCAGCTTATCAAGCAATATGTCAGTGTCTCAACATGCTTGGATCTTATGTTGACAAATAAAGTTGTGTCGTATCTTACGTTGTTAGACTTTCATACACACTTTTGTGCATAGATGCCAGGAGAAACCCATTTTCGGACTCCCCTCGTAATTCCGTTTTCGCTAAATTTCCACAATTTTAAGTTTTCGGAAATATTAAAACTGAGACAATTAATTCAAATAAGCGTTTAAAAGTATGACATCTAAATCATTACTTTTCCATTTTTCACACAAGGAGAGTGAAAATTTTGCTTATAGGTCATCTAGGCGAAAATCGTCAAGGGCTTAAGTGGGAGTTCAATACTGAAGGATTAACGGGAGGATGAGATCAATATGTTTACGTAATTCTAATGTTCCATTCTAATCACAAAGGCTATAAAGTGCAATTACTTTTATACATTTATGAAGCTGAATATATATTTTAAAATAGATTAAACCTAGAAGAGAAAACAGCAACAATTTAGGATGAATTTGGGTCCTTTGAAGAAATCTTTCGCAGGATTTTTCCAGCTTTAAACTGAACTTTACACAAATTTAATTACATAAAAACAAAATGTGACCTGTTACAAAATAGTTGAAGCTACCCTCTTATTTACGCTTATACATGAAGAGTTCAGATGATAAGAAGGTAGGTGACAAAATTAAAAATTTAGTTAATCATATGATTGAAGATTAAACAATAGTCCTGTACCATCTGTTACATTGCTATTTGAATATTCCCAAAGATTTTAATTGCTAAAGAAGACGTTTGAAATAAAAGCAAACAGATATTTAGAACATTTTTTAACCGTATTCTTAATTGTTCTCTTTGTTGTTAATCTTATCTTTCTTAATTTTTCATAATTGTGACACTTACCACCTTTACCATATGAGCTCTTTATATATAAAGGATCTTATTTAAAATTCATAAACTTGGTTACAATGATACTTTTAAATTCATAAAATTCTCACAAGATTTTTCACACAGACACAAAATAATAATATTAATAAAATGCTTACAATCTCACAAAACGAGGATTGTATGAGGAAATATGGGCAAAACGATTGAAATATCATATGCAGGATAGTATTTTGCAAACTTTAAAATTCATGATGCGCTTCAAAATAATCTTCTCTTCGATTTATTTAAAAACATTATTTAGATTACGCTAACTGTTCGTCACGCAAAAATGAATTAAGTCTTATTCATCCCCTGCAATCTAGACAAAAATGAATAAACGTTGAAGATGATGCTGCTGCAACAATTATCAAATGAAGGACAAACGAAATTTCTAACCTACACCCAGTATCCTATTTTTTTTAACGAGTCCTTGAGTCTTTACGTTTCTTCTTGACAACGATACAAAATAATTTTTTTATAAATTTAAAACAGCTGAATATGTATGTAGATTAGCTATGTATTAAAACAAAAACTTAAGTAAAAGAAAAAATAATCGAACATGGCTTGATATTTTGCAAACTTTAAACGCCGGTATGCTCCTACCCTCGATTTATTTAGAGACGTAATTTCGACTTCAATTTTTCGTCACGTGAAAGTGAGTTAACAGTGTTATGCATTCCCTACACTCCAAGGTAAAAAAGAAAATAAACGCTGGTGATGATGAAGAAGAAGAAAATTCTGAAAGTCTTGCAAGGAAGGAAAAAAAAAAAGATCTAACCTACACCCAGTATCCTAGTTTTCCATGTGTCCCTGACAAGTCGGGCCGGGATTGCAGGGCCCGAAAATAGACGATCTATGTGCTCTGCACAAACACAAACTGTCAACTTCTCTACCTCAAAACGCGGGTGAGAGAGAGAGCGAACATACATCCCAGGTTCGGACCCCAAAATAGACGACCACCATTTTAGGAATCTGAACCTCGACCTCGTAAGGGGGGAAAAGGAGTCCAATGTCAATGTCATAAGCAGCTTTTTTGCACACACAAGGATTTTCTTTTTTTGCTGTTTTGCTTTTAGTTTTTCCACTTTCACCCCTCGAATGTTACGCTCTAAATATAACCACAAACACGGGCAAGATTATTCGACGGCGGCAACGCGAGGGACAGTGAAAAATGACGTCTTTTTGTCGTCGATTCTACCCCCACTTTGTCAGAAGATGCAGAATGTTTGTTGCCAAACAAATCATCGGGAAAGATGCCGACGAAAAACCAAAACAATTTTATTTTGACCAGGTGCTCTTGACATAGATTTTTTCGAATTGGGTTCCCATGGGAAATTTCGAACAGAATTTTCACTGAAAGGACACTAAAATATTCCAGGGTGCAACCAACAAAAACAGATGTTTTGTTGGCGACTCTGAGTGCCTATATAAATTTAGAAAAATATTACAGGTGGTACGAATTCCAAATTTTATCTCAACCACTCGTGAGAAAATCGAAGGCTCTGAGACCGATCTCGACCTCAAGTTGGACGAAACTGGCCACCTTACGCAGCTGGCCACTTTGCCGGACAAAAGAAAATAAACTCGAGTTCCCACGGGCCTTTTGAGTTCCACTATATCAGAAATCCCGCGATCAAATAAAGCAATGCATTACTATTCTGAAGTAGTATTATTCAAATTCAAGCATCCATGGGAATTCCTGATAAGAAAAGTCTGGAGAAAATTTCTGCAGACGTCCTCCCTTTGGCAAAAGAGGAGAGCAAAAACGGAAAAATATAACTTTTTTTTTCAATTAATATCAAAGTGCGTACATTTCTTTTAATTTAGAAGGAGGCTGATATTACTATTCATATTTAATATTAAAATTACAGACAAAGTAATTTCGTTTTTTAATTACAGATTTTATAATATTTTTCTGCGATTAGATAAAGCGAAATTGTTTATTAAAATTTTTTGGTTAAATTGTACTAATCCTGTGATATAGAACGTAAATTACAAAACACTAACTGTAAAACCTAAAGATGGCAGATATTATTTAACTGTACCTACCTTTCCTAAATTATTACGGAGAAAAAAATTAAAACTTTTAATCAAAATAATATAAGGGAGAAAAAGGATTAACGAGAAACTTGCAAGGCCTGAAGATGGCAGATTTCATTTGCCTTTACTAAATTACTATACTGAAAAAATAAATAATAAAGTAATAATGAAATCTTTATTCAGATAGTGTGTTTGATATAGAATATTTCAAAACAATAATTTTGTATCTAAAAAATTAAAGAAATTGGTACTGTGCAAACAAATGCAAAATAATGCATGAATAAGAAATTAAAAATTTTCAGTGCATTAATTTTTCAATTTTTGAACTCGCAAAATGATAAGTTTTATTTGTTACATTATTCAATTTCAAAACAAAATAGTTTTATAAATATAAAATATCAAAGCATTGTATGTTATTAAGCATAATTACTTGGATAGAGATATCATTTTAGGAAGGATATGAATTGTCACATCCCTTTCTGAGTCATAGTGCCCCATCCCTTCCTTAGAGTAACATAAAAATAAATAGGTTTTTACAACATGCATGGTGTTCTTAGATTTAACTGAAGAACATACATTAGTCACTCAAAAAGACCCGAATGATAATGTTAAGTCTATGGGTGCATTATTTTCAAACATCTCACTCAAATTTAAATTTTTTTTTTTTTGCATAAGATAACTGAGAACGATTTGCAACCGGACTAGTTTTTACTCTTACGATTTTGGTATCAGATTTACAATAAAAATTACTTTAACTTTCGCAACCGGTTTGAACATGTTCTGAAATTGAAACTACCCTAATATTAAAAAATATATAATCAAACTTAAAAAAAGTAAAAACTAGTCCAATTGTAGATCGTCTCCAGCTATCCTACGCAAAAATCGTGAAAAAATATTAAAATTTGTCCGATATATTTGAAAAGAACGACACCACAGACTTAACATTATCATCCGGGTCTTTTTTAGTGACTAGTGCAGGCTCTTAACCATTTCTTTATGAAAAGCATATTGTTGAATTTACAAACTGTTAAAAATAATTAAGTTAGGAACAAAGAATGAGAATGAAAATGTACATTAAAAATCGGAGTAATTCTTATTTTTGATATTGTACAATAGATCTCTTAAGTTACAAATTCAAAGTTGCTTGCAACTAAAAAGATTTATAGCTACAAGTATAAATCAGTGATTATTCCATCGGGTGGAGAGTCCAGGACAAAATCCCCGCGGACAAAATCCCCACGGACAAAATCCCCGCGGACAAAATCACCACCGGACAAAATCCCCACCGGACAAAAACTCCACCGGACAAAACACCCTCTTTGCTGAATAAAAGCTCTATTTTGACCAAGTTTCTTTTTCAAAAAGGATCTCTAAACATTTAAAAAATGTTTTAAGCTTATTTGAAAAATGAAAGTGACAAATGGAAGTTATAAGTTATGTGATAGATATTTTATATTTCTTAAATATACATGTACATTTTAAAGTCTGAAATAAAAGACTCTTTACACTAAATATGAAACAATTTTTAAAATTGATTATTTTCTTAATTGATACATATATTTTTTAAATTTAATTGCTTTTTAAATGTATTAAAGTCTGTCTAATGCTTCGAATTTAGTTTAAATTTTAGATCTCTTTTATACAAATATTAATATTTTTAAGATTATACGTTTTTTTATTTATTTATTTTTTTTTTTTTTCAAAGATGTAATGATTGTTTTAATGTGTCCCCCTTTCATTCACCGAGGAGGGAGTATACAATCTATAACAGCCTTTCTGGATCAATTTTAGAAAATGCATATTTTTAGTAAATAATATCACCTGATGATGATTTTTAATTTATTTCGGCATTCTTGGTACTCTGCGGAGGGTGGGGGAGAGGGTGGAAAAATGTACTACTGAGTTTGCCACAGTCTTAGCTATGAAATGTTAAATGCAAAGTATCTTGTTAAATATAAAGGAAACAGGGTCCGAGTACAGCTATGATGGGGGGGAGGGGAGGGGGGAATGAATATTTTGGATTGATCTCCCATGATGAATGATAGAATTTTTTGTGAATAATGTGGAAGTGGCTAATGCTAAACTTCATATGTATTATATGTATGCATAAATTATGCACCCAGTACTACTCACATTTATATGCAGAGTATCACAAAAATGGCCACATCTTCAAGAAAAATTACTAGAAGGATAAAAAAAAAGAAAAGTGACTCATTGGTAGATACGAATATTTATTTGCAACATTTATTTTGCTTATCTATGTGCGTTTTGTAAGATGTCTAAAAGAAAATATTCCAATTTGTTCATAATTAATGTTTTTACCTTCTTTTATTTTTATATGAAAAAAGTATTGGATTCATGAAAATTTTCGAATTCCACTTTTTTACGTTTTAAGTGTCAGAGACTCCAAAAAACAGTTTATTTTATTTTATTTTTTACAAGTTGTCTGTTTATGAGTCTATGGCTCTGTCTGTGACATAAGTTTTGGGGGCGCTGTATCTCAAGAATTAATGCACTGAATTTGCTAAACATTTATATTCAGGTAGTTCCTGATATAAATTGTTGCTGATTTGTTTTTGGTGTAAATTTCTCAACAAATGGCGCAGCTATGCTGCATTTTTTCCCTTACAATTTACGCAACATCTATATCTCATTAGGATTTCCCCTAATGTTTAGGCACTGATTTCCCCATAACTTCAGATTCAGTAAACCCATGATATGAAATAGTTTTGTTTACATTTCTATGCTGCATTTTTCAGGATTTTTGAAATAGCTCTATTTCAAAAAGTAATGCACGGAGTTCAATAAAAATGCATATTCAGATAGTTCTTGATATACATTGAAACTAATCAGTTATTGTTGTAAATCATTCAACAGGTGGCACTGTTATGTTGTATTATTTTACGATTTTTGCAAGAGCTCTATCTCAATGACTAATATGCGGATTTTCATTAAACTTCAGATTTAGTAAATCCGTGGTATGAACTAGTTCTGTTTATATTTTAGTGTCAATAACCCAACAGGTGATGCTGCTATGCTGAATTTTTCCCGATTCCTTCAATAGTTCTAATCCAAGAGCTAATGCACGAATTTTTTCAACAAATTTCAGATTCAGGTTCAAATATCAGATTCAGCTTGATAAATATTATTGCACTTTATGTTTTGGTAAGTTGCCCAACAAGTGGCGCTTTTTATGTTGCATTTTTTCCAATATTGCAATTGTCTAATTCAAGAAATAATTCATAGAATTTCATGTCCTTAGAATCCTCATGATGAGTATAGTTTGTTATTTTATTTTCGCGCATTGGTAGCGCATTTTGAAATATTCACATGCATGAGACAGAAGTTTTGGGATTGCCACATCCGATTAGTTTTAAACTGCTATTTTAAATATTTTAATTTTTTTTTAAATAAATATTATTTAAAATGCTAAATCAAAATAAAAAATAAGATACTTAATCAAAAGAAAAAAATTCAATTCGACGAATGAAACTTTGATTAATAACAGTTTTAAATTACTCTTTAAAAAAAAAAAAAAAAAAAAAAAAAAATGCATTTTTATTTTTAAAAGAAGTTTTATGATGTGATTCTGTCTTTGCAACTGTAAGTATTGTTCCTAGGGGCAATATTTAAAGAGATAGCCTATTATTTCGATAAATATGAGTCACCCTGTGTCTGTGCATGTGTTTTTATTTTATTGTAACTAAAGATGTAAAATTTCTTGTTTTTTTTTTTTTTTTTTTTAATTGTGGATAAGAAGGCCATTTTTTAAAATTCTCAAAAAATTCTGAGTAAAAAATAAAGAATTAAGTTGAAAAAAGATATCAGCCCATTTTGGATCGAGGAATAGTAATAATGATTAAAAAAAAAAAAAAAAAAAAAAAAAAAATTGAAAATGCAGTTAGATAGATCGACACACAGCTGAAAATGAAATATCCATACCTGAAAGAAAAAAAAAATCGGAATAACTAGTATTTGTTTTTTATAATTTCCCTTCGAAATATGCATACTGATTTTGCAATAGTTTCGTAAACAGTATTAAAACCAGCTTGAATTCAAGACGCGAAAACCTTCAAATTTTCCTTTAAAAAAAATATTAAAAAGTAAATAAATAAATAAAAAATAAAATAAATAAAATAAACAGTATAATAATAATAATTATTATTATTTTGCTTAAAATGCATTTAAATCATGTTTCTATTTTAATTGGAAAAGGAAATATTAAATTTTATGTTTTGGTTTGTTTTCAAAATCTAGCACTTTCCAGCAAAGATTGATATGGAGCAACGAAAGTGCGATTTTCTTCATGATGGGTTTATTCACCATTTCTCTTAGATAAACCGTTATAAGTCAAGAATCGTTATAGATAAATGGTTCAAACTTGAAATATGTCTTTCTTAATTCTTTTACAGTAATTTTGATTCAACAAATAAAAAAAAATAATTACTTTTAAAAATATGACGCTTTTTTAAGTTATATTTTTTTCATATTTTTAATTTAAGTATTTTTAATTTTTATTTAAATTAGTACTTCCAAAAATGCTGAATGAAAATTAAAGCGTTTATATTCCTATTTATTTGAGTGAAAGAAAAAGTGAAATTCTGCAAATGATATATATAAAGATTTCATTTTACCCATATTTTGAATATATATATAATATTTATGAGAAGTTTCATCATGTGATTTTGTTTACAAATTATATAATAACAAATTTTTTTAAAAAAATCGAAATTTTAACTCAATAAATAAAAAAAAAAAAAATAAAAAAAAAATCTACATAGAATTAACATTAGCAAATGGGTATTTCGCGTGAATGATATGGCTTCTTATGAGCACATACAGTATATAAGTTGTATATTCGCTGTAATAGCTCTAAAGCTGCGACTATTTACTACTTATGACAGTGTCAACGCAGAATTAACGAGTTATTAAAAACTCCAACACGGTGAGTTACAATTAAAACAATAAATGAATGAAAAAGTGTGAAAATATCCATCTCTACATTTTAAAATATAAAGTAAAAATTCTATCCTAAAAGATTCATGATAAATTAAAAGACAATAATGCATACAAATGCATCATATATCTTAAAGCTATTATTATTATTATATAACATAGTTGATTAAATCCTGAGGTTTCAGTTGCTCAATTTTGTGACCATCAAACTACGGGGGATTACTCCCTGAGTTATCTACTATGTTATTTATTAATGCAATTATATTTCTTTTTATGTTAAAAAAATTCTGTAAGATACGCAAAATTCTTCAGTGGACTAATTTTACTTTTATTAAAATCTTTATCAATAAAATTATGTTTTATAAGATAGTATTACAATTCTAAATACACATGGGGATTTTGTCCGTGGGTATTTTGTCCAGTGGGGATTTTGTCCGCGGGTATTTTGTCCGTGGGGATTTTGTCCGCGGGGATTATGTCCGCAACCCTCGGGTGGAAGAGTCATAAATTAAAAATGAAGCTTATTTTAAGAATTATTGCAACTGTCCCATTCATCTCTACTCTTCCCTAATCATTGGGAAATTTTGTCGAGTTGAAAATCGAATTAATTTGTAAACAAGTAAAAATCATGCGCTACACATAGATTATGAAATACTTTTCTGAACTCTTTAACAAAATTTCGTTATTTAGAGAAATAAGATTATTGTCTATAGCCAAATATGTATTCGAACACTTTTCATCAGGCCTGTATTTGATCTGACGATTGATACATAATATAATGGAAAATTTAGCTTAGCAAGGAAATGCCTAACAGGTTGAAATTTCTCTTTCAGAAATTTATACTTAATAGATGGAAACATACTTGAATACTTTTGATTAGCCCTGAAGTTTATGAAGAATCTTTATTACAGGCCAGTATCCTTCTATAGTAAAAAAAAACTAGCCTTAAAAGGAATGACTCCTGGAATGATGCTGATGTGGAAGATTTCCGGAACTAACGAATCCGGGTTGTCCACACCTTCCATGAGTCGAATAGACCAATCAGGAAAGGGCTCCGTCTATGCATCGCCATATGGGTTACCATAAAGAGAGGAAAGGTTACCATCGCCAACAATCGCCAAGTTTGTCGCCAACTTGGCGATATGTCGCCAAATTTGGCGACCAAAATTAGTTGTCAAAAGTGACGCCAACTTGGCGATAACTGTAATATTTCGCCAAATTTTTAATTTCTTTACAACACCAGTCGTTTGATACATCATTTGAGAGGTTTGCAACTGCTTATTCATATAATGGATGTGTTGTGTGTTATCCCCCATTCTGCTCCCCAGGGGGGACAAATTTTTATTTTCTTTACAACACCAGTCGTGTTACACAAGATTTGAAAGGTCTGCAACTGCTTATTCATATTATGGATGTCTTGTGTGTCACCCCCACACTCTGCTCTCCCCAGGGGGGGGGGGTGGTCACATTTTTAATTTCTTTACAACACCAGTTGAGTGACACATCATTTGAAAGGTCTGAAACTGCTTATTCATATTATGGATGTGTTGTGTGTCATCCCCCACTCTGCCCCCCAGGGGGGGGCACATTTTTAATTTCTTTACAACACCAATTGTGTGACACATCATTTGAGAGGTCTGCAACAGCTAATTCATATTATGAATACCTTGTGTATAATGCCCCCCCCCCCCCTCTGCCCTCAGAGGGGGCGCATTTTGTAATTTCTTTACAACACCAATTGGTTGACACATCATTTGAAAGGTCTGCAATTGTTTATTCATTTTATGGATGTCTTGTGTATCACCCTCACTCTGCCCCCCATGGGGGCACGTTTTTAATTTCTTTACAACATCAGTCGTGTGACATCATTTGAGAGGTCTGCAGCTGCTTATTCATATCATGGATGTCTTTTGTGTCGCCTCCCACTCTGCCCCCCAGTGGGGCACATTTTTTATTTCTTTGCAACACCAGTCGTGTGACACATCATTTGAAAGGTCTGCAACTGCTTATTCATACCATGGGTTATTGGCAAGCGCAGCAAGCAGGGGTAGACAATAATTTGGAATCGCGAAGCGATTACGCGGGGGGTTGGCGAGCATAGCGAGCAGGGGGGGCGGGGCCCCCCTAGTTTAGCTAAAAAAAAATTAAGCTAAAATATTCTTAAAACTACAGAAATCACATTTTCAGAAATGAACAATCATAGGCGCCCATGTATCCAATTCCTTGCATGGCCCTATATATCATTTTATTTATATTCTACAAATATTTCTTAGTAAACTGAATGCAGTTCAGCATAAAAATGCAAAACTTTTTAAAACCATCTTTAAGTAATTTAGTAACTTTAAGTAAATTCGGTAACGTTTACGAGCTCTTTTGTGGTGCCTGTATATCAACTATAGCATTTATAAACACATAATATGCATTGATTTAGTGAAAGTTAAAAGCGCATGTCTTAATTAAAATGCATTTCATCCATCCATCAGCCATCATCGGATGATGTCACAGTACTTCAGAAAGAATATATTATTTGAAATCTTTTGAGTGACCCTGTAAATGCAATGCGTATTATGCACGACTATATCGTATAACTTATATTAAGCCTCAATAACGTATATCAATTTTATTATTCATAAAATAGTTTAATATAATTAAAATATGGCGCACACAATCCCCGCCTTTACAGTTATTTTTTTTTTTTTTTTTTTTTTTTTTTTTTTTTTTTTTTTTGTGGCTTTGAAATGAATAATAGCTATTTTTTTCATAGCATGCTTTATAAAAAATATATTTTAGTGCAATTCGTTAAATGCATATAAATTTTAATATGTTTGACAGGGTGTAACATTTTAAAAATTCACTTAAAACGAATTTTTCCCATAGGCCATAATGAAACGGTACACTTTTGATTGTCCCAGTAAATAATCTTATCATACTAGGAATTTCTCTTGAAACAGGGTTCGTGCTAGGGTACATGTCAACAACATCCACAAATTTCAGGGCAATCTGAGTATATTTACGGAAGTTAGAGCGCGGACAGACGGTCACAGCTATTGCACCAAGATCTGAATATTTGTAAAACTGCTAGTTATAGTGTGAAAGTACCTCATTTCACACATTTGGCATATACAATTTCCGACACGTTTATTTTACATATTTTAAAATTTTTTACATATTTATTTTTTTTACACATTTAAAATGATATATTTAAGTATTTTTCTAATCAGTTATTGAGTTACAAAAAATTAATGTATAAAGTAATGCTATTTACCTCTTGGGTCGAAAGAAAAGGTCCAAGTTTTGAAATTATTTCTCTATGCCTATGTTTCAAGTCTTACAAAACCCAAAAGCCAAAATAATAAAATACTGAATACAGTAAAACCTCCATAACGGACACTCCCGAATAGCGGACACCTCTATTTAACGGACAGTTTTCCAAACCCCACCCCCAAAGCCTAAGTTTTTGTATGGTTAATCTCTGAATAACGGGCATTCCAAATAGCGGACACTATTTTCGGCGATAAAGGATGAAAAAGTATTAACAAGAAGAAGAAAAAAAAGTTAAAAGGTCTCTAAATTTATCAGGGTAATGTGCCACAAATTTTGTGATCACGGATAAATGTAGAGGGTGGACTGAGGAAATTTCTCCTTGTTGAATTCAGGGAGTTGCCTGGGAGGGACATCTCCCAAAGCATACAAATGTCTATGTCCCCCCGGAAGATTTTATGTTTTTAATGATCAAAAAGGGTAATCCCTATCCCCGCTCGGAACTCTATAATGACCAATAACATCCCATTGAAAAACAAATTACACGTAATCACAAGCAAAAGAAAACTTTTGTAACAGATTTTTTTTAAAAATAAGAATGTAATAAACAGCAGTTAAAGGTGTGCACAATCTTTAAATTTTATTGCTTAAAAAATAATTTTAATTTCTCATTAGTCATATAATAGAGGTTTTAGAACATATAAATGTCAATTGATGAAATATTGAGCATTTCTTAGCGATTTTTGTATCTCTGGGGTTTTTCCAATAGCGGACACTTCCGAATAGCGGACAATTTCTCCGTTCCCGAGGTGTCCGTTATTTAGAGGTTTTACTGTATGAAGTTTTAAAAGTGCACAGATACGTTAAGTACTGAAACTATAAATTTGACCAGACTATATAACAAACAATCTTTACGGATTGATTTTAAAAATAGTAGAATAATTTTTCCAACAAAATTTATTTGTCATCTATTATTATAAGAGAATCAATAGCGATCTTTTTATGCAGTTGAGAAGATATGCGATGATTTAACCTCTATGTTGCTATCTAAAATTTGGAAAGAGATACACTGCAGAATATGAAGCAATATTATAAAACAATTCAGGTTCACAAATATCCATTTTTAGGTGCGTCAGTAATTATGTAAATAGGAAGCACACATAGTCATAGTTCAGTCAGTCCGCCCATACGCTCGTCTGTCTGTCTGTCTACATATAACGCAAAAACTACACAATCAAATCATTTAAAATTTAAAATATATATTTTTTACATAATTTTGCCGTACCATTCCAATTTTTTCACAATCATGCATATTCCGTTACATTACACTCAGTGGAAAAAAAAAATAAAGTGCATTTTAATGATTTTATACTCTTTCGAAAATAATAAAATTGATATGCATCTCTGAAACACGTACTAACATATACATTCTTTACAATCTGCACTGCAAAGAATGTTTGTTATCAATTTACAGGGCCGCCCAAAAGTACTCCATTACATAATAGCCCTAAACAATAACATTGTTTAGGGCGCATTTTAATTACATAAAGCTATTACCCATTTTATTAAATTGATATACATTACTGAGGTTAAATACAAGTTATTTTCTGCATAATAGAAATCAATTAGTACTTATACGGATACACAAAAGGTTTTGGATATTATACTGTACTATAGTCTATTATACTTTACCCGAAGAACTGTATACTATTGTACCAAGATCTGAATATTTTTAAAACTTCGTTATGGTGCGAGGGACCGCATCTCATTTGCTACGTTTGACATGCACTTTCTGACATGCTATTATTGCACTTAATTTCATTATAATGGATTGAGTATTTTTTATATATCAGTTTTCTTTTCTTTCCTTTGAAGGGGGAGGAATATTTGCATTATTACAAATGTTGATAATGTCGCCGGCTGAGCTATGAAACATGTCAATCTGAATAAAAGCTGCCTGAATCTGCCTTGTAAGTATATATTTTAACCCCTTTTAGCAATAATAAACTTATTTGATGATTTTAAGCTATTTTCATACCTAATTCTCTACCTTAAGCAGACCTGAAAATTATTTTGCATCAATCAAATGCAACAGCAATTTGTTTCCTTCCAAATATTCAAATAAAATAAAATATGTGTGTGAGTGCGTGTAAAATTAGGAAGGGTGGGCATATGCTTCATAACGTTTAACAAAATTTCATTTGTCTGCGAAATTTGAACTAAAATATAAAAAAAATGTCGTCAAGACATTCGAAATTGTAGAAGACAAAAAACCATAAGTGTAACAGACACGCTATTATCCCCCGTTTCTCCTATTTAAGAAAAAATATGCAATTGCTGACTGCAGTAAAAGGGACAAGTAAGACTTGGGGAATACAAATGGCTTGAAAAATAATCTAGCCATAACTACGTATACTGACGAATAATTTAAAGTCTCTCCCCCTCTCCCTTTGCAGAGTTTCTATTTTCACAGCTTGGAAAAATATTAAAGTTGTCAGAAAAAACGTTATTTTCTTCTAAATTTAGAGAAAAAAATAAGAAAGAAAGAAAAAGGGCAAAATTTGGTAGGGAGAGCTAAAAGATTTACTGCTGTCGACATCTGAAATCAAGGGACTGTGGAAGGGAGCTTCAGTCATAAAATAAAGTTTGAAAAGAAGTCATCATTTTAAAGTTTGTTTAGGAAGCAGTGCTGTCAAATCTAAGCCAAAGAATTTCCCTTATGTTACGTATAAATTACAGGGCGATTCTAAAATATCTGGTAAGAAATGGAAGGGCAAATCAGATAGATGCTTGGACGTCGTTAATAGAACGGGGAAGGACCATCGCCCATCGGTGGATTTTAAAAAATATAGTAAAATTTATTCTTCCATAGTGATTATTTAATATTTTAACATTAAAATAAGCTGAGCTAAGTATTTTTCGCCAGAAGGGAGACGTTCAACTCTCAGTTGAACGCCTCCTCTTGTAAAGCATATATTTTTTTATTTATTTATCTATTTTACATAAACGTCTTTAAAAACTATCTCATAAACAGGAGGAGTGAGTGAAAGCCCTCCTTCCTGACGGGAAAAAAAAAACTAGTCGTTGGGGGCCACCGTAATACTTACCCATCATGGATATACATAATAAAATATATGAAAACAAAACATGTGTAAACTATTAATAAAATGCATTGCAATTCCAAAACAAAATTTAAACTATAAGTATTTTTAACACATAGTAACGCTCTATTAATGAATTGCTGATGAACCAATTTCGACAAATTATGTAAAACGGCAAACTACTCAAGTAGTACCGAATTGCATAAAAGAAACATCCTTATAATGCCAAAAATAATAATCATATTCACTAACAGTTTGTTGCGTCAGATTAAGCGTCTCATTTCCAATTATAATATATCTTTGAATTGAAATTTGAATGAAATACAGGGTCACGAAAAATCGAAGAATATGGAAAATAGGATTAAAAATATCTCGACAACTAATAATCCGATCAACTTTATTTTCTATACAAAATTTGTGTTATTTTATTGCCTTTTACCGAAATACCTTAAAATAAAAAAATTCCAAAATTTTTATGCACCTTTCATGAGAACGAATTTTTTGAGTCCGAAAAAAATAGTTCCTGATAATCGAGGTTACTGATATTAAATAGGCTTCGTCCCATTATTACATACTAAGCACATACAAAATTTCAAGTCTCTGTCTCAATTTTTTAGGGATATAGAGTGTTTACAGACAGACACACAGACGGACGGACGGCATTTTTTTTTTTTTTTTTTTTTTCTAAAAATGTGTTTTTCGGAATCTCCAGTATCTAAAACGTGTAAATAAGTCAAAATATTTTTTTCGATTTTCAAAACGATTACAAGACTTACCCTATACTACGCATGATGGGTAAGTAAAAAGAATCTTCATATTGAAAGTAGAGGCAAAAGTACATTTAAAAATTTTTTGAATTTCACAATTGTAAAATTTCTATATTTTTTCTGTTAATTATTTTGTTGTACAACGAAAGAAAGAGAGAAAAAACAAACAAACCTTAGTTTGATTTATTTCACATTTATATTTTCCATTTTTGAAATGTGGAATATTTCCCGACATATCACAGGCAGAGCAGTTTCAAAATATTTTCCCAAGTTGATTTTCGTTAGACGACGTTTTTAGTTTCCAACCTTTTATAAAATTCTTAAGAATTTAAAAAAAAAAAAAGATAAATTTTACATTTTCTACCAAACTAAGGCTATTATTTCTGCACATTAGTCACAAACACAGTGTCCCAGCATAATACTTAAATTTCTTCGGATCTGTTCCCAAAATTCCAGTAAGAAATTTCTTCCAGAACGATGATAGCCTCAGCTAGGAAAATTACATTCAGTTATTTCGGAAAATAATAACTTGGATCCAAACTACCTGCGTTTTCTCTGTCTAGTAATTCTCCGTAATTTTACAGCATGACAGTTTTTAGGTGCGTTCGTAATTATACGTAGCACCTATCGTTGTCGTTCAGTCCGTCCGTCTGTCTGTCCGTCCGCATATAACAACGCAAAAACTACCAAACTGAATCGTTTGAAATTTAAAATGCATATTTATTACATAATTTTGTCGAGTCATTTCAAATTTTATGAAAATCGGATGCATAGTTCAATTACAGGGACAATCAAAAGAATTCCGTTGCATTACGGTCAATGGGGAAAAAAGTTTCAAATGCATTTTAATCGTTCGAAAATTTAAATACATAATTATTACATAATTTTGTCGAGTTATTTCAAATTTTATCAAAATCGGATGCATAGTTCAATTACAGGGACAATCAAAAGGATTCCGTTACCTTACGGTTAATGGGGAAAAATGTTTCAAATGCATTTTAATGGCGTTACACTCATTCGAACGTAATAAAATTGATATGCATCTATAAAGTACATATTATAATATACATTTTGCATAATCTGTGGTGCAAAGAATATTTTTTATTGATTTACAAGGCCACACAAAAGTATTCCATTACATAATGGTATAGGGAGAACATTGTTTGGTGCGCATTTTAATTATAATAATTTACAGTTTTATGAGATTGATATATGCGAGTGATATTTTTAAAACTTCGTTATCGTACGAACGCACCTCATTTGCTATGCTTCACATGCAATTTCCGACTTGTTTATATATTATTCGATGAAACCAACTTGCCGCGAACATAGTTTATAACAACTTAACTGATGAACATTTAAAAAAAAAACCTTCCATTAATGTCTATTTTTTTCCGTCTTTTACATAATTTTTAATCTTTTATCACAGGTTTTTAAAAACAGAAATTTTTGCCTAATTGAATTGGAAAAATGCTCGAATTAAATAATGCAAAATTTACAATAAAAATTTAACGATGAGAATAATAAATATGATTTGAAACCATTTGCTCGTTACGTTGTATGGGCAAATCATGGTTGGCAAAAACACGTTGCCCGTATGATGTACGGGCAAATCAAGGAAGCGGTGAATGTGACGCAAAGCTTTATTTGATAATGGTTCCGAAATGTCTGTAAAACAAATTTCTTCGCTTTGGCTAGAGAGAAAAGAAAATGTAGTTTTCTTCGAAAATTAACTCATTGAGAACTAGCAATTATTTGTACAATTAGCAAAAGGCAACATTTATATTTCGCATAGAACCAAGATCATTTTTAAGAATTAGTCATGAACATAGATTTTAACTGGCAAGATAGCTTTATCGAAAATTATTTTGAAATGAACATAAAACAGGCTTTCAAATACAATAAGATAAAAAAGTTGCGTTCACCTACTTTAAAAACTAAATTCCTCTTCAAGATATCGTATGTTACTCTCGGGTAGTCATTGTAGAATTGACGAAAGTCAAATTTTAAATTAGGTCAGTTTCGCGCCTTAAGAGCACACACTAGTCACGCGGTAAAAGCTGAACGCTACGGTGCAATCTTTTCAAATATCTCTCTGAAATTTTAATATTTTTGCATGATTTTTTTGCACAAGATAGCTGAGGACGATCCACAACCGGTCTAGTTTTTACTTTTTCAGTTTTGATTTCAGATTTTCTTTAAAAAATTACTTTAACTTTCGAAACCGGTTTAAACCGATTCTGAAACTGAAACTATCGTAATATAAAAAATATATAACCAAAATCGAAAAAGTGAAAACTAGGCCGGTTGTGGATCTTCCTCAGCTATCTTGTGCAAAAAAATCATGTAAAAAATATTAAAATTTGAGCGAGGTATTTGAAAAGAACGCTCCCATAGACTTTACATTATCATCCGGATCTTTTTGTGTACTTTTTCTGTGTCTATTGTGGGGCCTTAATTAAGAACACAGCCTTCAGTGTGACTATATGTCTATATGACTTTATAAATATAAATCTATATGACTTTGTTACAAATTGCATTTAAAAAAGAATCTAGCACAATAGCATTATGAAACATATTTTCTAACCCATCTGGGAAAATTGTGTTCACCTATTATGAAAATGGACACCTCGAAGTGTGGTCGTTTTGCACCTCGTCATTCTTTAAAGAATTACAGAAAATAAAGTTTTATACTGTTTTCAAACCGGGGTTAGTTTTGCACATTAATCTCTAACATCATATACAGGGTGTTTCGCTACCAGACCGACAAACATTTAGGGGTGATAGTAGACATATAGACAAACATTATTAAATAGGAAACCATGGGGCGCAAACGTCTTCTGTAGGAGCTAGGGGGCATTAAAGTTTAAGGTCCAAAAATTCAAACGCTGATAAAAATTAGGAAAAAGGGTTGATTTGTTTGCGGATTTCTCTAAAATCATTCTTTATATCACGATTTTTTATTTTTTTTATTTTAAAGGTTAAATTTGAAAATTGTCGATAGAGGGCGCTTTAGACTTTAGAGTAACGAACAAATACTTTTTGCCGTTCTTTTGTGCATGGGGTTGAAATTATTCTAAAGTTTAGACTTTAACTTAAATTTTAAGCCCAAAATCGGAAACATGGGGATCGGTTAACTAGCAAAAATTTAACTGTGAATCGAGGGGGAGATTTTAAACGCTCATAAACAATAGAAAAACTAATCGATTTTGTTGCGGTTTGCGTGTAGGTCATTCCCTTGGTAATTATTTTATTCAAAATGACGAACAGCTGTGGTGTCCCCATTTTTTCATAGAGGGCGCTTCCGACACATTTCTGACATTTCAATGGCATTAATCCTGGGTGTTTTACTACCAGACTACCATACTTCCAGAAAGTGTTACTTCCAGAAAGCGACACGGAATCACATAGGAATGTAACATTGAAAATGTCTTTTTTGCGAGTTATGGTTAAAGAAAGCAGGGAAAAAAACAACAGAAACAAGCAGAGAAACAGCAACACGTTAATATGACATAAAACAGTTTATTTAAAGGTTTTACTAGAAAAGATGTTCGAAATTATGACCAAAAGTAATTCGACATGCTTGACAGCGGCGTCGCATGCAATTCCTCACGCTTTGAAAGATTCCTGGAATCTTTGATAGATTTCCGGAAGCTACAGACATACGAGCTGCTAAATCTTTAATTGATGGTACGGGATTCTCATATACCCTACTTTTCATGTGACCTCAGCAGAAGAAGCTCATACTTGATAGGTCCGGTGATCTGGCAGGCCAATAAACCGAGACACCACGACCTATCAACCACTGCCCATACGTTACGTTGAGATATCGGTGAACATCATTGGTAAAATGTGGAAGAGCCCGATCGTGCTGGAACCACATAGAGCTGCGCAACGAGAGAGAAACTTTCAAGCGCATTACCGTTCAGAGCCATCTACCGCAAGAAAATCGCAGTGCCATCTACTATCGCTGTCAAGTAGTTTGCCGGACATTTTCTGGTCATAATTTCGAACTCTTTTTGCAGTAAAACCTTTAAATAAACTTTGTTCTGTCACTTTAACATGTTGCTGTTTCTCTGCTTGTTTCTGTTTTTTTTTTTTCCTCTGCTTTTTTTAAACGTAACATGCAAAAAAAAAAAAAAAAAAAAAAAAAAAAAAAAAAAATTTCAACGTTACATTCCTGTGTGATTCCGAGTCGTCTTTGCATCCCTTGCACTTCCTGGAAGTATGATGGTCTGGTAGTAAAACACCCAGGAGTAATACCATTGTAATTTTGGACATGTGTCGGAAGCGCCCATCAATGAAAGCTGTACATCATTTTGAATAAAAGAATTACCAAGGGAATGACCTACACGCAAACCGCAACAAAATAGATTAGTTTGTCCAATGTTTATGAGCGTTTAAAATCTCTCCCTCGGTTCACAGTTAAATTTTCGCTAGTTAACCGATACCCATGTTTCCGATTTTGGGCTTAAAATTTAAGTTAAAGTCTAAACTTTAGAATAATTTCAACCCCATGCACAAAAGAACGGCAAAAAGTATTTGTTCGTTACTCTAAAGTCTAAAGCGCCGTCTATCGACAATTTTAACTTAACCTTTAAAATTAAAATTATAAAAAACCATGACATAAAGAATGATTTTAGAGAAAACCGCAAACAAATCGACCCTTTTTTCTAATATTTATCAGCGTTTAAATTTTTGGACCTTAAACTTTAATGGCACCTAGCTCCTACAGAAGACGTTTGCGCCCCATGGTTTCCTATTTAATAATGTTTGTTTTTATGTCTACTATTACCCCTCAAAGTTTGTCGGTCTGGTAGCGATACACCCTGTATATTAAAACAGTAGCCTACTTCTTTAAGAGCAACTCAAATTGGTCTTTGCGCAAGCGCGAAGTTGAACTTACTAGGCCTTCCAGATAGAGAGAGGTCGAAGCAAGTCTGGTTAGCTCAGTGGTTTAAGGCACGGATTTATAGCTCTGAGCTTTTGAGATAGGGTTCGATCCCAACGCTCTGCATTATTATTATTATTATTATTATTATTATTTATTTTTTTTAATAATGATACATTTTACTACGTGAGGAAGTTATATGATTTTTATTCTTTTGTTATTATTATTATTTTGATGCTTTATAATTAAATAAAATTTAACACTCAACAATGATTTTTTAAGAAACAATTTTATTTTTAAAATATTTCAAGTAATTAAAACATAGTAAGTATTAGAAATAAACAGTCGATTTCCAATCCAGGGCTTTAGAGATAAATTTGCAAGAATAAAATTATTGAAAATCTTTACAAATTGCATTCTTAAAAAAATAAAAATAAAATAAACAATAAATACAACACACACAAATACAAATTGTAAAAATGTCGTAAAATTTAATTTAACATCTAGCAATATTTAGTAGGTTACACTGACAGAACCATGAAACGCTTTGAATCTGTTGGAATCACATAGGTAACATTCAAATAAATCAAGTTTTCAAAACTTTATTTACATGTTCCAATTAATCTTTTAGCATGTTTACCGTCAAATCTTGACGGGTCATACCATCTAGTAAACTCTAATGTGACACGACAAATTTTTAGGGATTGTTTCCGAAAAGGGTGTAAAACACGTTTTCCTGCATGGTAACTGCCTCGGCCAGGGAGATTATATTCACCTATTACGGAAATCAATTCATTGAAAACTGGCAATTCTTTATCAAATTAGTATTAAATTCGAACTGGATTTTTTTTTTTTCATTGTTATTCTTTGGAAGTATCAAAAGGCAAATTTTACACTTTCCCTCAAACCGGGATTAGACTTGAGCCAATCTCTATCGGTCTTCAACGACAACTTTTATAAGAATGCTTCCGAAAAGTCTGTAAAACACGTTTTCCAGCATGGTAACTACCTCGTCTATGGAAAATGAAATCCGCCTAGTTCGAAAATTAATTGCTTTGAAAAGTGGTGTAATTTTTTCCCCAAATGTAAATTTGACGACAATTTTTTTAATGCAATTCATTGGAACTGCTAAAAAAAAGAATATTTTATATTTTTGTTCGAACCCAGGATAGTTCAGTTTACTAAATTCAAATGACAACATTGTCTTTAATATGATACATTTTTATCGACAGTTTTTCTGAAGTGGATGTAAAACGCTAAGTAAGTTGCGTTTTACATCCGTTACAGTTGAGTAAGTATGTAAATGTTTCGGCTAGGTAAATTGTGCTCGATTACTCCGAAAATTAACACCTTTAATACCCTGGTCATTTTTTTAAAATGAAAATTACCAATCAAAGAATTTATGTTTCTCGGCAAACACAGTCCCCCCCCCCCCCTCCTCCCTGCATTAATTGCCTTCAACTGACACTACAGCCTGTTTGAAAATTGTTCGGAAATTCCTGTAAAACACGTTTTCCACTACGGCAACTCCCCCGGCTAGAAATATTTTGCTTTCCTATTCGAAAATTAACTGATTGAAAACTGCCAACTTTTTGTAAAATTAAACAACAGGATTATATATTTTTCGTCAAACATAAAAAACTTTTGCGCAGTGGCGCAGCCAGAATTCGGTTCTAGGGGGGTTGTGAGTTTCTGATAAAGGTGATTGCCGGGTATTTGAATCGCCGGTTAATAGAATCAGAACTAATTGGAATATTCACTGTCTAATACTTAAACCCAAAGAGCATCTGTGTGGCAGGAAATCATCTTTTTTCTTTTTTTTTTAAAAAAACATAATACGTCTCAGAAAAGTGATTTAGTTCAAACAACCATTTTAGCTAATACATAAAATATGCACTTTCACAATTTTAAGTTGAATTTTCGCCATTTAATTGAATCACTTTATTAAATAAAATCTGATTAATAAAATGGTGGATTCCGAAATGCGTCAAAACATTTAAAAAATAATTTTGGTTTTGATTTATATAAGCGGCTATTATAGCGATTTTTCTTAGCTCTGGGAGGGGTTTTAACCCCAAAACCACCCCCTTGGCTGCGCTACTGCTTTTGAGCATTAATCGCAAACACAGACTTTGAAACCTCGGCTGAGAATTTTTCTGAAATGCCTGTAAAACACGTTTTTCAGCATGATCATTGCTTCGGCTAAGAAAATTGTACTACCCCTACTTCGAAAATTCACACAGTAATTACACAAAAGAATTTTTTTTTTCATTTTCGTCAAGGCTACATTATTTTTACGCATTAATCGCGAGCATATACACTGTTAAAAATAAATTCGTGAATTCACAGTAAAACTACTGGCGGCAAAGTTGCCAGACTTTTTCCGCTCCATTGGTAGATTTTATATAAGAAGGAAAAACTCCGTGTGAAGAAGCGGTAACTTTTCATTATAAAGTTGGTATAACCACTGACTATCGAAGAAGCTCCTATATTTGACCGAGGGGAAAAAGTACTGTCGTCGAGGGGATTCGAACTCACGACCTTTGGTGTGAGAGACGTTGCTCTAACTATCCTGCCATAGGGTCTTCGAATAGAATATATTCTAAAGGCAAATGGTGGATTCTCCATTGTGATTATACTTTTACAAGGTTGCTTGTAATTTTATCAATGCAAGTTTTAATTAAAACGTCTAATTTATTATTATGATTTTCTTATGGCGGATGAATAATTCTAATATGGCTTGATTAAATAATTTATTAGGGAAATTTTCTTTGCTCAATGAATGGTTAATTTGTTGCTTAGAAAGTTGTTGATATCGGTTCAGTTGCACTTCAGTAGCATGATACAAATCTTACAAAAGAACCAGAATTCTTACATTGAATTTTTAATTTCTTTTCAACAATATGTCAGTTTTATAAACATTCAAAATAAATTTGCGATAAATAAAGGGAGTACCAACGTTATTTCCTTCCATGTTTGTCCGATTTGTAATTTTGAGAAAATTTGATAAAAATTTTCGACATTTAACGGAAATCCCCCTTTTGGCGTGAAAAGTGATTTGTTCTGCGAAATTCAAGAAAAAATATATCGGTGCATTTCAGTTTTAACAGTGTACATCAACTAACACAACATCTTGGTTGAAGTTTGTTATAAAATGCCTGTAAATGCCTAGGATTATAACTGCATCAGCTAGGAAAATTGTGCTCGCTTATGTACTTCAAAAATTAGATTCTTTAATAGACATGGCAATATCTATTAAATGATTTGGCATTTTTTTACAAGATGAACATGCAGAAAATGTTACATCATTCGTCAAACTTGGGTTATTTTTACGTAATACACGTAAACACAAACTTTAAGTGATATGACAGCTAGGTTAAAAATTGTTCTGGAATGCCTGTAAAGCACGCTTTCCAGCACGATAACGAAGTAATTTGTAGAAAAATGCACGCAAAAACTTCCAAAAAATTTTAGAAAGTCAAAAAATTACAAATTTTTTTGTACTAGAAAGGAAAAACAACAACAACAAAAATGTCTTTTTTCAGAATTTATTAGTGGAGCTAGTCCTTAAATCCTTTAACGATCAGAGCATTTTCATTGCTAAGATGTCGAAATAAATGAATGACACCGGTAATTAAGAACAAATATATTTCTAAAGAAGAAAACGTGATTTTTCACATACATAATAAAAGGGATATTTTTAGATAAAAATACCGGTGTCAGTGTTGCATATTGGAATTAAAATTTTGTGGTTTCGTGGCGAAACCAATGAACGTTAAAGGGTACACTATGTCTGAAATAAACCACCTCGACGTAAAATCCAATTCAATCTCGATAAGAATTTAGCTTCAAAAGCAAAATTCATACCGTGTACTGTTAAATATATTTTCGTATAATATCAGAAAAACCTGTACCAATCTGTTGCTGACAGTCATATGCAATTTTCATCAATTTTTTTTTTTTCCCTCTAAGAGATTAAGTCGAGATCACTCCAATCAATGGGGCCTTGAAAAAACACAAGCAACCATCTTCGAAATAAAAGGATGTCAAGGTCAAAGGGCGCCACATTTAAAAATCCCTGAAACCAAGTACGGAAGAAGACAAAAGCGGAAATATATATTTATACACGGCAGCAGCAGCAAAAAAAACCTGTCACAACCCTTTCTTTGGGGACTCTCGTCTATCTGCACTACAATAGACGTTAACCCTTTGAGGCCCAGTACCCCCCATGCATGGTTTTTTTTTTTTATACAACTACTATTAAAAAGGAAAAAAAAGTTTTCTCCTACACCCCGCAGTTTGTATTTTCATTTTTTATTTCGAAGAATAGATTATTACGCCCTCCTTTTGTGAAGTGAATACTAAACAATTCTTCATGAATCATAAGTCTGGCATGGACTGTCCACGAAATAAATGGATCCCCGTGTTCGTCCCCCCCCCCCCCCCCCGTCAGACGATTACGAGATTATTGTCTCATTCATTCCGTATCACTTCCATTATATATATAAACGTGTATATCCATAAAGGAAATGATACACAACAGCTATAGAGCAAAATGTGTATTATTTGAAATAGATATGGAAAATATGTACACAGATTTTGATAATGAAATAAAGAAATATCTGGGGAATAGCTAAAATTTATCAACCATACGAATAATAATAATAAAAAAAAATAATAAAAGCAAAGGTAATTAAACAACAATTGCAACAGCGTGGTGGAATGTTTATTTAAAAATAATAATAATAATAATAACTATTACAAAAATTTGTGCAGGAAAATTATTTAAAATGCCCTTTTTTTCACTGCGAGCCCTATTTTTAGTTCCAAATAGTAGCAATAGATGGCGCTCCAAGCAGTAAGTACTAACTCGACTTTCGAGAAACGGTTTTTAGCTCTTGCTCTTCTCCCAGTATTTATGCAAAAGGAAGGTGGTTAAATAAATAGAGTGAGTTCCGAAGAACAATGCATTGGCGACTGAGACCCACTCCATTATTATCTTCTACTTCCGCATCTATGCTAAGCAAGGCTAAAAAATCGGGTTCCGCTTCAGTACATATTACTTGCAATGCCATCTGTCACTGCTATTTGGAATTAAAATCGGGGACGGATGAAAAAAAAATCTGACATTTTACATAACCGTTTTGAAGAATTTTTTTAAACAGTTGCCACCACTTGCAAGTATTGAATTTTAAAATCAATTAGTTCATCACATCACTGAGTATGATACAAATGTACACGGACTTGTATATACATACACGCAATGAAAGTACATCAAATAAATACGTACGAGGAGACAAATCAAGGGCAGAATTTCAGTTTAAAATAAAATATTTTAGATAAAGGTATCTATATATATAAAATAAGAGATGTCTGTCTGTCTGTCTGCCTGCCTGACAGCGGATAACGCCGACACTTATACTTTTGTCATGTGTGGCTGCTAATACCGGAAATCGCAGTCGGATTTTTAAATTTCAATTTAGATTTTTTTTTAATTAAAACTTACTGGGTAAGAGGATATTTGCAGCTTTCAACCAATCCACGGCAACGAAGTAGCCAGGATAGAGGCTATTTTCAGCTAGCCACCAATCTGCGACAACGATGCAGCTAGCCAATGACAGCAGGCGGTAAATATGGAATTTAAATGCTGCATTTCACGGCTGAATGCTACATTGTTAAAAATTTGAAATTTTTGCTGAATCGTCACTCCACCGCTTTTATAGAATATCTCTATTAAGACCGATGAAAATACCCCACAATACAGTGAAGTAATCATTTTCTATAAAAGCGGCGGAGTGATGATGCAGCAAAAGTTTCAAATTTTTAACAGTGTAACAACCAATTGCACACGCATTTGTTAATTTTTCCTGGTTTGATGATTTTAATTTTCCTAATTGATTTACAGTGGATCTTCAATAAGTACAATGGTCTATAATTAATGATGATAGATTGCGTAAAATTCATATTTTTTTAGAGCCAAATATAAATTCTTCACTAATAGACTATCACCATTTGTAATTTTTTCAATATCCGCTATATAGCATTTTATAATATAATGCCCATTTCGCTTTGTTCCGACGAAGTGTTGTAATATACAATGAAAGGTACTGAATATTAATCTTAATTATTTACATGGATTTAAAAACACATTTTATGCAATATTTTTAACCATTAAAAAAAAATGTTCTTAATGTGCTTCCACTTTTTTTTACATAAAATTAAAAAAGAGTAATTTCAATTAAGAATGTCATATCTAAGAAAGAATCAAGGTTTATGCATAAAAATCTTTTTTCTTATATACATAAACCAGTTTATAGAACTAGGTATAAAACTCAAAATAATTTATAGATTTAAAAAAACTTTAAATATTAGATTGACGAGCAATTTAGATTAAAGGGTTTTGAATCTTTATACCAGTATGTTATATGACAGACGTTTCAGATTATCGGATTACGAAAAGCAGTTTCAAAAATAGAATTTCTTTTAAAGCAGGTTCAATTCTACTAATCCAAATGGATACGGCATGAGGCAGAAAACAACAACCGCAAAAACAAACGGCAGGCACAACTACTTTGTCACCTCTAACAAGGTTTTAGAGAGAGGGGGGCGGTCGCACAAAAAAGAGGGGGTCCGCTCTGCATAAAAGGGGGCTATCGAAAGGGCTCTCTCTTTCGGTTTCGGTTGCAGGATCGTTGTTTTGCAAAGTCTCCTCCTAGTCACCTACCCTCTTTGCAAGGGGCTGTATCGCGTATAAGCGCAATAAATAAATAGGCGCTTATTGTGTCCTCTCACGTTCTCCCCGACCTATAAAAATGAGCAGAGGAAGAAGACGGGGAGGAGGGGGATGCATTCGAATGTGTGATCCGTGTATGTGTGCGTGCGTGTGTGTGTAACCCCCCCCCTTTATTATTATTATTTTTTTAAATTCTTTTTCAAAAATAGATAAGAAAATCTTCGAGGCAGAAGAACGAACACGTAGCATTCTTAGCGCCCGTGAAATAAAATTCGTAGACATAAAATATTTTTGTAAAAGGACAGAAAAAAGCGGGAGGAATGGAGGGGAGTCGTTCATAAAGTTAGTACTGAACAGGTGATCTGATGTAAATACGAAAGACTTCTTTTGAGTCTCTGAAATTTGTCTGCCATGAATGAATCAGGAGTACACGGTCGGGTAGCGTGCCTCAGTTTGGACTGCTATCTATCTGTCTGTCTGTGATAATAAAAGGAGAATTAGTCTGCCAGTAGATGATGCTGTCGCGTATAAACAGGAGACATCACAGCCACGAAATCTAGCATAAAGGATCCTTGGTAGAGGAACACTCAACAGCATCTCGAGGATATTTTTATTTAATGCATTTACATCTTTTGTCTATTTGATTATTTCGTTCATCTCATGAAATTCTACTCGTCTCGCTCCTTTTTGTTCTCGGAAACTGCATAGTTAGATTTGAAATTTTGCATACGTATAGCTGAATACCTACTTATCAGACGACAAGACAAAGACATTAAAAAATAGGTTTTATATTACTTTATATAAATGAATTAATTTAACGACAGACGAACAATTCTGCGACATAGATTTCAAAACAGAACCTTAATCAGGGTTATGATTTTGCCCAGCCCAAAAAACCCGAGTGGGTTTTTTCAAAATTTCAACTTTAAATTACATATATAATGTATTTATATTACATTATAATATATTGTAATATATTTCTTAATATCAGTACACCACTCATAAAGTTTATAACCATCACCCCCTACCCCAAAGAAAAGAAATGTCCTAATTATACCATCACAATTTTTAAGAGAAATAATTGTTAGTTAATCTCTGTAGCATGTGTAAGTAATACAAACAATTTTTTTCCCATTAAAAAAGTACTCTGATGTGTAATCCGTTCTATGTTATACAATAGAAACTCATAACAAAATATTATATATGCTTAGAATCCTAATTTATTTATGTAGACATGTAGAATTACTTGGCTTATTCAGTAATAATAAAAAATACTTTATAAATTATTATTAATAATCAATTTATCTAAAATCAAAGCATAATCTTAATTACTGTCATTGATTTGTATATATTTGTAATCAATTAGCTACTTTAAATTTAGTAATAAGTAAATTTTTTTTTCAAGCATTCTGAACCACCTCCCATAACCCCCCCCCCCCCCAAAGCCTGAAAAAACCCAAAAAACCCTGATAAAACCCCAAAAACACAGTGGATTGGATTTTTTCTGAAAAAATACCCGGGTATTTAACAACCCTGACCTTAATTTCCATCATTTTTAAGTAGGCTAGAGAACTCCGTGGCAGCGCATTTACTTGCTATTGAAAAGATTTCTAATTCGAAGGTAGGACTCGGAGTTTGGAAATTTTCCTCGGAATTGAATTTCTAACACAAAAATCTACAAAAATTGAAAAAAAAAATCCCCTGATTTTTTCTTGACTGTCTTTGTTAGACTTCCCTGATTTTTATTATTAGCATCCCCAATCGTCTAAGTTACCCCGGACGAATCTGTTGGATGCAATTCCTCAGGTCAGCTGGGGGAATAGTCTAAGTTATCAATAAAATAGAAAAGAAAAATACTCACATGAAAATGTTTTTATTGTTAGAAAGAAAGCATTATTCGAGCTGTCTTAGAATTCGCAACAATAGTTGAAAAGATTATCTCAAAATATGAAATAAATATGTCCAGCAAATGCATTTTTAAATGTAAACTGACTTGCATTATGAACAATGTTCTTCATTTCAGTTCAAGGCTTTAAAAATAGCCATTTTACCAATTGTGACATCACAGGAATACTGTCCATTGGCTAATTCCATGAAAATATGTCATGTCTGTCACATACAACGATTTTCGGCTACTAATATCTTAAAACGGAAAAATGTGACTTATTTCATCATAGATATCTCATCAGTTGAATAGGGTGAAGCTAACTTTGGCGAACAAACATAGGGATTTTTAGCTGTGTGACAGACATGATAATTTTTCGTGGAAATGACCCATTGTTATTTGACAGTTAATATTTAAATATCATATTTAAATGACATAATTTCCTCCATTTACGACTTTTAACGCATAATAATATTTTAAAATTATCTCTCATTTTTTTTTTAATTCACATGTATACATAGTTTTTATGACACGTAATTTTAACGTTTTTCCTCTTTCAACATGTAATCATTTAATGCTAATTTTAAAGCTGTTTTTCTGTTTATAATAGCCACGAGTCAATAAATTTTTAATTTAAAGGAAATATTATTCTTTCCGCAGTTTTATAAATTGGCCAACATCTAAAATAATATCATTTTCAAAATAAATAAATAAATAAAACATAAAATATATATCTCTTGAAATGCTGAAAATTATCATAAAAAAATAAAATAAAATAAACGCAGTCTGTACACCGAGAACCTCTAATGTATAAAATGACATAAAATGTTTAAATTATTATGTATAGTTTTTGGCTCCTATAAAACTATTTTTAATAGAGCAATTTTGACCAACTTCAACATTAAATATTTCTTGAAACAATTATTTTAAATTTTAAAAACTATCCAGATCAGCATGTTTATCAAACACTTCTCTATATTACCTTCAATTCTCATATTTTTGTATGCAATAATTTTCTTAATATTAACGAAAATAGAACACCGGTCACAAAAAATTCATTGGCAGGCGATGATGACGACATTAATTTTTTTTTTTTTTTTTTTTTTTTTCTAAAATAGAAAGATTCCTTAAATTTCGAGGGATTCAAGAAAATGCAGTTTAAGGGCATTTTCTTCCCTATAACTTAAGGGTGTATTCGAAAAAATGCTTTTCCACCTTCAACAGCTCGAAATTTTCCGATACAATTTCAGACGCAATTTTAAAAGTAGAATCATGAAACTTGCTGAGGGTATTTTTGAAGAGATGTACAAGGTGCCGTGTGATGTATTTTTACGCTCAATTCATTAGAATTTGATTTATAAACAATTATCTTCTCAGTATGACCCTTTTTTTCGTTCACAGATCTTCCGCTAGGGGAAAATCTGTTCAAAAGGCCGTTTTTGATTGCTTTTTTTGCAATATTTTCTGCATTTATCAAAGAATTGACAAATACGTCACCTTGTGTACTTTCTAAATATGACAATTTGCCAGTTTGATGCATATGAAAGTAAACATGAAGTCAAAAATAAATCGGAAAGTAAGCAGTTTGAATCGAAATACACTCTTAAGACGAGAAATATTTATTTATCTCAAAGAAAGACATAAAAGCAATCATCCATCTATGAGCAGCTGCACAAAAACAGAAAATATTATTTCGGAAAAACCATTCCAGCCTCCTCTCTTGGGAAGAAAAGGAAAATGTATTATTTTGTCCAGTTACAAATGCCGTTATCAACTTTTTTAAGTGCAGGAGGAGCATTGAAAAACCGAAACTGATAACATCGTCCTTGCTGTCGTTTCTAGCCCACACGCACCCCTGCGTACAAAAAAAAAAAAAAAAAAAAAAAAAAAAAAAAAAAAAATGCACAAGCTAAAAGAGGAAGAACCAATGGAAGATTTTTCTAGAACTCCAAATGATACATACGTGAAAGTGTTCACTAATTTTTAAGCAAGTCGACAACTGCGTACTTAGTTAAACGCGTTAGGGCAAAACACTAATGTAATGGACGAAATAGTTTACATAGTTTAAAAAAAAAAGTGAGATATTTTCTTGATTTCGTCTACGCATTTGATTATTTTACACAGCTATTACTTAAAAAAGAAAAAAAAACTTAACATGAGACGTTGATTTTGAAAGTGGAGCAACACCGTTTTAAATTATTGTTGATAGTTAATGGTTTGCATTTGAATGAGTTTATATATTTCCAAGCAGTAATCAAATTATTTTATATTTTTCGCGGTCTTATTTCATGTAAATTTAATATGCAATAATGGCTATGCGTGTTAGCTGGAAAAAAAAAATAATAATAATGGTTTTGGTATGCGTCAATTGGCTTGTTACATTTTCCAAAGCAATGATTTCTGAAAAGCGTTGTTTTTCTTTGAATGAAAAGAAAATGAATACAGTAGACTCCCTCAAATCCGCAGCTTGGGATCAGAGGTTGTGCGAATTTCTGGTCCTTGTTTTTATTTACATTTTTAAATGGTAATTCGAATGTTTTAATGCAACGATGAATGCTTACAATACAGTAAAATATTAAAATAATAAAAACATACTATAAACAAATTAAAAGTTGTTATTTAACGTACATTTATTCATAAAAAAGATGACACAAAATAAACATGAATAAAACACATTTTGACTTTTTGGCTTTACTCCTCTAAACATTTAGAAGAATAAACTGAACCATTGACATATGTTTCATTCATATGTTTATTTTGTGTCATATATCACAACGTAAAGTCCTTACTTACTAATAAAAAGATAATTTTAAAACTGATTAAACTATTAAAAGTCAAGATTAAATAAATATTCATAATAGAGATGAGATACATTTTTCTTAAATAATTCAATGAAAATTTCCTCTTAAATGTATCCTTTTATATCACATCAAAATCATAAAGTAAGGAAGGCTAATTTTAAATTTAACCAGTCTTAATAACGAAAAAAAGCTTGATTTACACAAATATTTTTTTATATATAAAATATTGTGATTACTAGTGATATCAGTAATATATAGATTTATTTATTTAAACTTTCTTCATGAAAAATTACGCGTTCATCATATTATCGAGAATTACATGTTAAAATACATGCAAAATCATTTAAAACTAAAAAATTCTCTAATTTAGTCTCAACATCTGAACTGAAAGTTTCATTGTTTACATCTGTGATGATGCGTGGATTTGAGGCAATATTGTATTTTGTTTCAACACTTTACTCTTCTTTAGAAATTTTATAATAAGACAAAACAAATTTAATTTATAAACTGTCAAAGACTAACGTTATATTTTTGCAACATTATATTTGTGATTTTTATTTTTATTTATTTATTTTTAGTTTGTCGATATTTTTGCGGCAAATTTATTACCTCACAAAGCATTGTATGATTTTTATTTTCAAGAATTTTTTTATTTTTATTGATTTGAATTGCAAAAGGTGAGAAATCTGAATTAAACATCACGTAATATTTAGAAAAAAAAAATTAACGATAAATTTTGGATTCTGCTCATAGTTGCATTTAAGGGAGACCCGTACCCCATTTTCGGCCAAAAATCATCAAAAGTTCAAAAAATTTTTTTATCTCAGAAAACGATAAAATACATATTTGCGAATATCCATGCAAAATTTCAGAACTCGGGGACACTTGGAACAGGTAGAAAATGAGCTTTTTTAATTGTACTCACTATAGAGTTTAAAGGACTAGCGGCCATTTAAAACGTGTTTTCCTGAAAATGACTTTTTTCATATTTTGCCTAAGTTCAAAGTACTAAGGCTCAGTGGTAAAATGATTTAGAAACAAAGTGTTTATGTTTTTAGAATCTTAAAAAAATTTGCAACAAAAGTAAGGAGAGATTTTTTTTTTTTTTTTTTTTACTATTTCTGAAAATTTTACATAAATTGGTAAACATGAAAATTATAACGAATTTAAGAAAATTTACCATGCGTATTTGTATTTTTTTTTTTTTTTTTTTTTTTTTTAGCCGATTAAAATAGAAACTTAAAAATATCTCTCCTTAGTTCTTTTCTATATACTATAACACTATTTAAGAAATTTTAGTAATACCAAAATATTGAAAATTGAATGAGGAGTAGTAATTTTAAAAAGAATATTTTTCGACAAAAAAAAAAAAAAATCATAAAAATCCCCATAAAAAATATACTTTTTAATAAAAAGTGAATTTTTTTGCTAATTATTCCTTACAAAAAGATTCTTTAGTACACCAAAATTCATTACTTTAAAATCAATAATAAAAATTTTGGGTTTTTTCTTACGGGTCTCCCTTAAAGAATGAAATAAAATTCAGGAATTTCAAAAACACACAAAAGATTTTGCCCACTATATTGTTTCTGAAGTACTGTATACTATAACAGCGAGATCTGAATATTTTAAAATTTCGTTGAAGTACGAATGCACCTCCGTTTGCTATGCTTCACGTGCAATAACCAACTTGTTGAACAATGCTGACAATATTGTATTTTAGAGCAGAAAAATAATTAGCATCCCATCTCGCAGTTTTCTCCCATCTCTTATTTCCTCCTTTATGACCAGTGTTGAATACACTTTTCTCCGGCAGGGACTTCAGTGGCTCGGGGGGGGGGGGGGAATTATAGAGTCCCCCCCGGAGGGGGGAATTGTACTTTTAGACCATTGAAAACGCAAAATTTCAAATTTACTGGGGGGGACATTTTATTGCTCCGGGGGGGATGTCCCCACCGGGCCACCAACATCCAGGCCATTCAACACTGCTCATGACTGATTGCGTTTTCATTGGTTTCAGCTCCTTATTCTCCTCTCCTGTTGTCAAGACATACTACTGTCCCTCATCCAAATATGTGACTCTGAACGCATCGAAAAACAGAAAGAAGAACGAAGGTATTAATATAGACAAGGGACATTTCAAGTAAATTCAGCTAAAATGAATTTTAATTAATATTTTTTTAATTTTTGCTAAAAAAGTTCAAAAGTCAGCACTTGAGCAAAATTTCAAGTCATTTGCGTCAAATGAAGGAATTGTCCAATAAATCTAAACAGTTTTTTCGATCCACCCTAATATATATATTATATTATTAACATATTTTCCTTCGCGATATATTTTTTACATATATCACACTAAATCATCGACATAATCACAACATTTCTATTTTTTTTATATAATATCTTTCATTAATCCTTTAAATTCTCCTTAAATTAATTATTATCTTACTCAATTCACTTAAATATAAAGCTTTTAGTTTATTCCTAAATTGTATCATCATTTTTAATCATTTCTATTACTTAGTGTGAATTCGAATGTTTTTATTTTATTTTTATTATTTATTTATTTATTTATTTTTGCCTATTTTATACCCAGATCTTTTGCGCGCTGTGATATTTTTTACTCATAATCCTTACACTTCCAAATAGACAGAACTCTTTACAGAATTACTCTCATTGGGCGTGAGGCAGGTTTCATTATTCCCCATTGGTCAAAGCACGCGCGATGTCATGATTTGTGTTAATGCGAGCTTTCACAAAAAGTTGATGCAATCGAGTAAGGAGCCACATTTGTTCGATTTTCGACCTGCTGACATCCTTACTGTCTGATAGTTTTTTTTTTCTTTCTTTTATAACGATGCAGTCAATTGAGATAACTGACTTATAAAGGCATTTTCGGTCCAAAAGAGAAAAAAATAAAATCTGCTTCATCACTTTAGTTATAAGGATTTATTTCCCTCGAAATATAGCTGTCAGCACTAGAGTGAATTTGGATAATTCGCCAAGGTTCCACCGTGACAGCATGGACAAAATTTTGTAAATTTGGACCAAAGTTAGCTTAATTGACTGTATTTTTTTATTTATTATTATTATTCTAATTTCTTCTAAAATCAACGATAACTTCTTAACATCACAAGGTCTGAGTTTCTCACTGTAATCGTGAGAAATGTTTTCGATGACATGTTGCTAACAAAAGTATGAAGGCTAAAGATGCCTCATTAAATTCATTCCATTGCCTGTATATGTCCACTTCACGATCTGCGCCAAACTCTACAAAGTATCGCCTGTTTTTCAAATTATAATGATTTGATGCACGACTGAAATAATGCAATGAATCTGTAGAAGTTACAATACATTCGATTGAATGCTTCACGGTAAGCAAACCAGAATTACTGCAATCTTACATATACATATATATTTCATATTTAAAATATTTACGGTAGTTAGAGCGTGGGAAAACGGCCAGACAGACAGACGGCCAAACAATCCGAATGCATAAACACTTTTCAACTTTGTAGGAAAGTTTTAATAAAGTAAGAAAAAAAAGGACTTACTTATCCTTTGCCATTTGGCCACCCAGCTGTCTTCACCTCCCATAAGGGCAATCATTCTGAAAAGAAAGAAAGAAAAAGGATGTAGCAAATTGGCGCAGAAATAAACAAAATAAACAAAATAATTGACACCCCTGCACTCCCCTCAAAAAAAAAAAAAAAAAAAAAAAAAAAAAAAAAAAATTCAAATAAAAAACAGATCTCTATAAAAGAAAAAAATATTTTACAAGTAAAAAAAAAATTAATACATTTTTTGCATCGATGTGAAATCATTTGTAAAGGAAAAGCATGCAGTCGGCATATTTTTCGGAAAAAAATTATTGATTTTGAGTAATATTAGGCAAAAATTTCTACTTAAAAAAAAAGGGGGGGGGGTGATAAAAAATAATAAATTCTGTGAGAGTCTCATCCCGAAGGGATTAAATTGCACATATATGTAAATGTTTTAAGAAAAGAAGGGTGGGGGCAGAGTATTGCTGAAAATATCTAATTAAACTTACTAGAGATAATTGCATTTCAAGTTCAAACTTTTCGAGTGATCTACAAACACAATATTTATTGGACGAAAATCCCCTTCCGCTCACAGTTAAAACCATAATTATTTTTCGCTTGTCTCAAGACGTCAAGACATTACCGAGAATCGAGATGTATTCAGAACAACTGATCTACGAAATGTTCTATAAAATATGGAAATTTCAAAGAAAAAGAAAAAAAAGCCTCTCCTTGAAATTGTCACATTCTATCATGGTAAACCTCGCTTAATGACTAATGGAAATACACTTTTTTTTACCAAAATCCATTAGCAGGAAATTAACATAACGCATTTCGATAATTCCGTTTCTTATCGAAGCTCCTTTATTTCTACCCATTAAAAAAGCACCCTGACATAATAATAAAAAAACGACTGCATTACAGAAGATACTCTTCATCTTCTGGTGAGTAAGAACGCTGGATTTATGGGTAAAGGCCAAGGTTACGCTAAAAACGTGTCGAGGTCCAGACGAAGGACAGAGCAATATTTTTTTTGTAACCTTCGTCTGAATGCTATCTCACACAACACCAGAAAAGAAAAGGAACGAAAATGCTTTTTTTGTTATCTCCCGAAAGAAGAGCTTATCTAACATTTTCGCGAATTTCCACTTATCCACAAGGTTTTAATTTTAAACACCTATTTACGCCTCTTTTCGCAGAGAATTATAGTTCGTGGGAAAAAATGTGACAGCTATCATAACTGGTGTAAGACATATACGTATATATATATTTTTTTTCCCCTGCAGTACTGAAATCAGAGACAAAATGAGTATCATTAAGGGCACATGATACATAAAATACGTCAAATTTTTAATTTAACACAAAATAAATAAATAAATAAAACATACAATTGAAAATTGCAAGATTTATGCGGTTTTACAAAGCAATAGTCCACTACCCTCATAGCATGCATGTTCACAGTGACGTCACTGTGAGTCACTTTGTTCACTCACAGTGACGTCACTGTGAGTCACTTTGGTCACATCACATCTGTGACGGAAATGTCACCACTAAGTGACGTCACAATGTGACAAAGATGTGACTTTCTAAAAAAAATTTCACAGTTCGTCACAATGTTAATGTCAAAGTAGTCACAAATGACACACTTTTCACAGATTGGTCACACTGTGACGTCACAAAAAAGCTCTAAAACGGCCATAACGACTTCACATCGACGTCACGTGACGTCACATCGACAATCGATGGTCACAAAGTCACAATGTGACTTCACAACGATGTTGCATTGACGTCACCATGTCTTACGGGTAAATTTGAGCCTTTACATTCTAAACAATCACTGTCACGTAATCTCACCCTCCTCACCTGCAGAATTAACATCAAGGACAAGAAGAGTGTTATTAAGAGCATAGAAAACATAAAATAAGACAAATTTTCAACGTAACAACTTAAAACATATAGTAGGCAATTCCAAAAATACAAAATTTATTTGATAACATATAAACTGCTAAAGCAGAGCCCTTTTTTTTTTTTCTAAACATACAATGCCATGAATATGTTTTGTTTTTGTCTGTTTACAATAGTAACATCAAGGGCAAGATGTGCATTATTAAAGACACAAAAAACTTCTCAAATTTTAAATTTCTCAGAAAAATGAATAAAATAAAGCATACAATTCCAAAGCTGTATAATTTATGCAGTTGGACAACATATACGCTACTGAAACAAAGCGCTTACATTTTAAACAAACATGCCATGAATGTGTGCGTGATTTTTTACTTTTTACACATTTCGGTGCAATAATTATAAAATCTTTTAAAGTATCTGAAATTATGAACAGAATCACAAGAAGCGAAAAAAAAGAAGCATTTTTAATAGCACAAATTAAAAAATGTGCTACGTCTTTCTCTTTATAATGGCGCAGAAAAAGACGTCTACCAGGTGGAAGGAAGAAGTAAGATACAATTCTTTCGAAAGGTATATAGAGTGTAGCACATTTCTTAATTTTGCGGCGTTATGATTCTGAAGTAGCAGTTGCTGAATTGTTAAACAAATTCTTGCAAAATTTACAAATTGTTGAACATTTTACATGGTAAGCATTTTGCAGATGTGCACACTTTTACTATCAGGTTCTACCCGTTTTGTTCAATCAGGATGAAATTCTTTGTCAGACCAGTTACAGTAATATACCAAAATTCGTGATTTTTTAAAGTAAAAATTAAAATAAACGACTTTTTAAATTTAAATTGGATTTTTTTTTAAATCTCAAATATTATTGTTTTATATGACTTTTCGTTTAATCTATAAAATATAAACTATACATACACAGATATGCATGTTATAAGTATTACCAATATAATATTATACAATTTACATAAATGATTCAAAGGTAAAATTTTAGGCAATGGAAAAATCTTTACACAAAATGCACGGAAAACTACATATCAGATGTCAAAAATTAATTGGCGTTCAGTATTTTAATTAAAATGAAAACATCTGCAGTACATAAAAATTTTATACAAATTTGGAAGCAAAATTGGAAGCATTTTGCACATAAAACTTTGAATCTTTCATATCTAAATCCAATTTTTTTTTTTTTTTTTTTCTCTCTCTCATTTCTGGGTGGATTCAAAAGACAATCTTTTCCCTTTTTCAACTAGAAACATGACAAAGATGCAGACAAAAAGCTAAGTACCTGCGATATTGAACAGAAAGAGAATGAAAATTCTAAAAGTAGTCAAAATGATGAAGAAACGGAAATTCAATTAAAAAAGGTGACATTCCAAGAATCAATTTGCAGCTTGAACACTTTAAAAAATTATTTTTTGTCTCACGAGGTTAATAGTGTTGTTCTTACGGAGTTAGAAAATATCGACAAAAAACTTTATAAAGTCGAAACAAAGCACTATCAAGGATTTCTTTCCAAAGTGCCAATAAGTATATGTATGTATGATGTATTAAATTTCAAAAGCAAATAACATTAAGGAAATTAGATAATTTAAAAGTTGACCTCCTAACTTATAATGTTTAAGCTCATAGTAAACAATTATCATTTTTTTTTAAAATCTGTATATCTAAGGGTATTTTGTATTGATATTTTTATACCATACTCTTTAAAAAAAATTGATATTCGATTTAACGAATTGCTTTGATTTAACGAACAGATTTGTGGGTCCCAATCAATTCGTTAAATCGAGGTTCGTCTGTATTTCTAATAAAATAAAATCGAAATAGCAATCTAAGTTGCTAACTTTTTTTTTTTTTTTTTAAGCGCTGGTTCAGAAAGATGAGTTTAGTAATATTATCGGCCGATTTCTAATTTCTGAATGTAGCAACCAAAAGGCAAAAACATTTATTTTATTGAAGCAGATGAAGCTATTGCAATAAACAGGGATGAGATTGACCAAAAAGCAAAAAAGCTGAAAACTGCGCGAACGACTTTTGAGCAAGGACAGGAATGTCAATCGCAACAAATATAATTGTATTAATATACAGGGTGATTCAGCTCGTCGGTGACAAACTTTAAGGATCGATAGAGCACACCTAGACGAACATTTTTGAATAGGGAATGTAGGGTCCCTGACGCGATGGTAAGGCGCTAGGCGCTTTCGAAAATTTGGGTGCCGAAATTCGAAACGTCATAAAAACTAGGGAAATGGTTAGATTTTCTTGCTTGTTGCGTCGAAATGATTCTGTTTGTTTAGACTTTCTTCAGTACCAATTTGATAAGCGTATCTCTTAAAACATGGATAGGGGGCGCTGCAGACTTTGGAGAGCTAGACAACAACTTTAAGCCCGTTATTTTGATAATTTAACACATGCTCGCCAAAGTTTATACTCTAACTTAAAGTTTGAACCCAAAAGTAGAGCCCTGCAAAAAGCGTAAGAACCGGAATAAAATGTCAAAGTACAGGGTGGTCGAAACTCGAAGGCTCCTAAGAGATAAATAAACAGATTTCTTGACTTATGGCATGCATTTTCATGATTCTGTTTGCTGGGGCTCTCTGAAACTCAGTTGAACTACAAAAAGAAACATCGATAGGGGGCGCTTTGGGCAAAAAACATAATTCGTTGACATTTCGGACGCTAACTGGAAACGGGGCGCTACGATCAGTTAGAAACAAAACAAGAGAGTAATTTACTTATCATAAGAAGCTATTAAAACTGCAGTTTTTTTTTTTTTTTTAACAAACATAGCTGGTTTCAATCATGCACAATGCGCGCAATAAAATTTACATAAGGTGCTTTTTGCTGATTTATGCAAAAGATATCGTACCATATCGATATGCAAAAGATACGTAATGCGTAGACGACAACGCGAGATGACGTAGTTGTATGCGCAGACACGTCTTTTGAACGTGCGGTACCTACTTAAGCTTCGGGTTACTTGTCTGCAGATCGGTAGTAGGATGGAACGGTACACAAACTCTGAATTGGCTGACATGCATTTGGCGTATGGCGCTGCTGGTTGTAATGGACGAGCCGCTCAGCGGTTGTACGCCGAGCGTTACCCCAACAGGCAAATCCCCTGCCATGTCTTCTTCGCTCGAATACACCAGAGGTTGTCCACAACGGGATCTTTCGACGGAGGCAGGCCTGAACGGGAGCGATCAGTGAGCACCCCCGACAACGAAGAGGCTGTGCTTAACCTGGTTGAGGACAACCCAGGTCTTAGCACGAGAGATATCGCCAGACATGTTGGCATTTCGCAAGCAACTGCGTGGCGCATCTTACGTTCCCGGAATCTGCACCCCTACCACATCCAGCGGGTGCAGTTGCTCAGAGAGCAGGATTTTGGCCCTCGAGTGGAATTCTCAAGATGGTACTTGGCGATGAGATCCAGGGATCCCCGTTTTGTAAACAGCATTTTGTTTACGGACGAGTCCACCTTCAGCGGAATGTGGAACGCCCACAACAGTCATGTGTGGTGTGATGAAAATCCACATGAAACCAGAAGCCGAGCAGCCCAGGAGCGTTTCTCAGTAAATGTGTGGGCCGGCATTCTGGGGGATTGCCTCATTGGCCCTTATTTGTTACCTGAACGGCTGACAGGTGGAAATTACCTGATTTTCCTGGATCAAGTGCTGCCGCAGCTTCTGGAGGAGGCGCACGTACCCGAAGGTTCGTGTCGCCAGATGTGGTTCCAGCACGATGGAGCTCCGGCCCATTACACGAACGACGTGCGTCTCCATCTAAACGCAAGGTATGGCCAGCGGTGGATCGGGCGTGGGGGTCCAGTTCACTGGCCTGCCCGATCACCAGACCTCACCTGCTTGGATTTCTTCCTTTGTGGTTACCTGAAGGCCGAGGTATACCATACACCTGTCAGCAGTGCTGAAGAACTTGTGGCGCGCATTGTGGCAGCTGCAGGGCAGATCAGAGATACTCCTGGCATTGTTGGAAACACACACTCCTCAATGCGACGGAGGTGCGAAGCCTGCATCATGGCCCAAGGTCGAAATTTCGAGCATCTTCTGTAGTGTTATTTTTTGTAAATAAATTTCCAGTATCATTGATGTTTTTGGTCTAAATTTATTCAGAAGTGTTGAGCAGAGGTAGAAAATGTGTTTTCATTATTACTAACTGATCGTAGCGCCCCGTTTCCAGTTAGCGTCCGAAATGTCAACGAATTATGTTTTTTGCCCAAAGCGCCCCCTATCGATGTTTCTTTTTGTACCGTTCAACTGAGTTTCAGAGAGCCCCAGCAAACAGAATCATGAAAATGCATGCCATAAGTCAAGAAATCTGTTTGTTTATCTCTTAGGAGCCTTCGAGTTTCGACCACCCTGTACTTTGACATTTTATTCCGGCTCTTACGCTTTTTGCAGGGCTCTACTTTTGGGTTCAAACTTTAAGTTAGAGTATAAACTTTGGCGAGCATGTGTTAAATTATCAAAATAACGGGCTTAAAGTTGTTGTCTAGCTCTCCAAAGTCTGCAGCGCCCCCTATCCATGTTTTAAGAGATACGCTTATCAAATTGGTACTGAAGAAAGTCTAAACAAACAGAATCATTTCGACGCAACAAGCAAGAAAATCTAACCATTTCCCTAGTTTTTATGACGTTTCGAATTTCGGCACCCAAATTTTCGAAAGCGCCTAGCGCCTTACCATCGCGTCAGGGACCCTACATTCCCTATTCAAAAATGTTCGTCTAGGTGTGCTCTATCGATCCTTAAAGTTTGTCACCGACGAGCTGAATCACCCTGTATAACATACAATTTAGCTTTTGCTAAATTAAATTAAAAGGAAATTATTAGCGTGAATTGCAGAAATTATTTATACTTACTCTAATGAAAATTTAGCTTATCAAGATACAGCACATTAATAAAACCCTGTTATTGGCATGAATATTTTTTTTTCTTGAAATTTTCTAACAGTAAGACACTTTTGGTTAAGTATTAGGGAAAAGAAAATAGAAATTTTCTTTGTTTTTTAGCTTTGCTCTTGCACAAGGTAAATTTCTTTCTCCTGCTTTTTTCTTGGATATTACACATTAAAGATATCTAGTGATGTTGCTGGATTTTAAAAATTCTGGGTCTCCTGGACCTAGAACTTAAATTCTGGGTCTCTTTTTTACAAAAGTGGGTCCTCACTGATAAGTCATTTTTAGATGCAAAAATTGAACTTGTTCATTTAGAAAAGAAGACTGAAATGCAATAATTTTTGTTTTAACAATAATTAATGAATAGTTAAAATCAATATTATTTTTTTAAACTATTGAGAAAAATTTCATTTTTTAAAAAATAAATGTGCAAGATACAAATTTAATTATAAATTAATGTTTATTTGAGTGTAGAAGATAACATGTATCACTATTGTTTGAATTTTTTTTTAAAAAGGGCAAGACTGATTTATTGAAAAAAAAACATTTGTTGAAAAAAGGGATACTTTTGTTGACTATAAGGGGTACTTTTTGTTCAATGAATGGGTGCTTTCAGAAGTCACATTCATTCAGAAAGATTTAGAGGTGTTAAAAATGGATTTTGGAGCAGGAAAGTATGTATTTGGAGTGCCAAAAAAATAATTTTGAAAATTAATTTTTGGGTTAGTTTTTTTCAGAGTCCCTTTGATGAAATTTTTAGTTTTATCACTATCTCTTCATAAAATCTGTCATTTGTTGGAATCTTTTGGCAATTTTTTTTTTTTTAATTTGCCATTTTTTGCGAATTTTTTGACGAAATCTGCCGTTTTTTCGCGATCGTTTGACGAAATCTACCGTTTTTTCGCGATCGTTTGACGAAACCAACCGGTTTATTGCGATCGTTTGACAATATCTACCGATTTATCCTGATTTTTTGACAAAAGTTGCGATTTTTTTGCAAAACATTTGGCGAAATTCGCCGTTATTTCGCGATTTTGGGACGAAAATTGTCGTTTTAACGCGATTTTTGATAAAATCTGCCGTTTTTTCGGGATTTTGTGACGAAATTAACCATTCTTTCTCGAATCTTTTGACAAAATTGGCCGGAAATTAGTCGTTTTTTGGCGATTTTTTAAGGAAATTTGCCGTTTTTTAGCGATTTTTTGACGAAATTACGCATTCTCTATTTTTTTGGTAAATCAGAAAATTTGAAAATAACAAAAAAGCGGAAAACCGCGGATCCGCGGAAGAATCTCATCCCTGAATAAAAAGCTAATTGATCACGAATTCTGTAAGTTTTTTAATATCAGTATATTTTCGATAACTGTAAGAAATACCTCCCGCCATTCTAAGAATATCAACTATAATTCAAAAGAAAATTCATCGACTGGTTCGGATTTTGCTCAAACTTTTAATATAATTGGCAAGACCAAAGTAGAGCATACAATGTCATATAATTTTATTTTATCTCAACCTACAGAGGTTTTTCTAAATACTAATGAGTAAATTTTCAAATATTTAACATATTCCTGCTTAAATTTCCTTACTGTTGCAAGATTATTTTATAATTTGATTCAAATGAAATTCGAAAACAATTTTTTTTCTTCTAAATTTTATATTGTATTTTACTTTTTGACAAAGATTAAGCTTTATCTTTCTAAAAGCTTTTTGATTATCTATATTATGTAAAAATAGATTATATTAAAGTACATTATTATGTTTGTTTACGGCTTAAATGTATTTAAAAATAACTTAAAAGAAAAACTGGTTTAAATCGACGATTTAAAAAAAAAATCAACGAACCCTGTTAAATACATATTTTAGCACAAATAATAAATATTCAATAAATTAAGATTCAAATATACCTTTTCAGAAATTTTAAAATAAAGTCAGTAAACCGTAAATAAATGATTGAATGCGAAAGATTCCCGAAAATGTTCTCAGAAAACAGAAAATGCAACTAAGATCGAAAAAGTAAAAAAGTACCCGATAAGACATAAACATCGCGTATCCTATAAAAAAAAAGAAGCATTTAACCATATTGAAATATAAACGAGAAATCTGAAAAGGTTGCTGAATTTTTTTTTTTTTATTATTATTATTATAGCTTGTGAATGTCTTCGCTCTTAAGCCATATTTGACCAAGTACCGAAATTATTTATTTATTTATTTATTTATTTTTATTTATTTTTTTTTTCTTAAAAAAATTATGTTGTAGCTTCATGAATGCGCAGGAAAAAACATAAATTGAAAAACTTACCAAAATTCTATTATCTTCAAATTTACAGGCTACATACAGGGCTTCCACTTGCTAGTAAATACTACTAAAAGCTTCATCAGGCGACTGTGGCGAATAATTTAGGTCGAAAAGCATCAAATTAATAAAAGGGACTTTTCCGGGAAATATGAAACCTTTTTGTGTAGCCAAACAGAGCAATTAGTGGAATGAATTTTTGATAATGTAATGAATGAATGTAAAATGAATTTTTGCGAGATGTGTCACTTATTGGTAGGCATTTTATCAGAAAAATATACCTAACCGATCTACAGTCAAACGTTTAGATAGAAATAATTATTAAAAATTTTATGAGTGCATCTTATACATACATTAAAATATTACATAAGAGAGATATTTACATAAGAGAGAAATAAATAATTTGTATGTATGTACATAAACACATTATATTGTTTCAGTCATACTAAATCTGCTTTGGCATCAATGAAATGTCAACTGTGCCCTTAAAATCATGTTTCATGAAAATGGATTTACAACTAGACAACTAGAAAAAGGAAGAAAACAACACCAACAAAAAAAGTCCTTGTCATAACATTTTGTGAGCATGAAACTACTGACATATTTCAATTTTTAACACCCATAGGTACCTTTTAACTGAAAAAAAAAAATGACTAAAAAAAAAACAGAGAAAAAAATGAAACAAGAATTTTTTTATGGGGATCACCCGTATTTTTTTTCTGATCCCGTGTATCAGGGCCTTCCGCTTGTGGGGGTGGGATGCTGATACCGGTAGTTAGAGCTGGATGCCATTCATATGACGCCCAAGGACAGGATAAAATATTTGAAAAAAGAAAAAAAAAATGGGAAATGTATTATGCAAAAAATAATCGCCTGTAATTGATAATACACGTGTCTTTTTTTACGGGGAAAATGTAGGTTACTAGTGTACTCCGATTTTGTGTTTCCACAACTAAGTAATTTTAAAAAAACATATCGCATCCGTGTTACAAAAGTGTCACAACTCAAATTTGAACTTTTCGAGTTATGAATGCCATTCTTACGTGGTTTACACTCATCTACCAATCACCTAAAAGTAAAAGATAGTGCAGTTAAAATCTAGCGACCAAGAAACAGCTGCTTTCTCAAAACGGCTATCGAGTATACCACAGATCGAAACAGTTTTTCGCATTTCCTAAAAGACGAAGTTTTTTTAATTATAACACTTTTCTAGCAAGGCTGCGATAGGATGTCAAGACAGTCTAATAATGAAAGTGAACAAGTAAGTCAATAATTTTCGGTGGAATCGATTGAGACAGAGTAAAATTCTTGTCATAAGAAGCATTTTGCCATAAATTTGGGGTGAATCGAATGTTAGTTTAGCCGAATGTCGAATATTTCGCCAATTATTCGGTAATTATTAACCCGAATACGCCTATACTTCAGAATTTAAAGGTATTAAAAAGTTAAATTTTAAAACAGTTTTAAATAATGCATCTAATTTGCAAAATCAAGCCAAATCTGATCATAACCACCTTACATCCACAGAAAGTTAGAGCCCTAAGAGTGCCAAATGGATATTACTTTTTCAATTTTCACGGAGGACTGACTCCCCTTTTATTGCATTTTAAAATGTCAGAAACATTTCATTTTATTTCATTGTACCGCAGGTGCAGAATAATATAAAATAATTTAATCTGAAAATTGGAAATCTTATTGAAAGTCTCTCCCTTTCGATAAAATAAAATGCCTCATGGGGGAAAAAAATCACAATCACATTCCAGGATAATTAAGCATCATCAGGAAATGACACATCACTTGGAATAATAAAAAATAAGGACTATTGGACTGGACTCTGAAATACGGAAGAACTACCAGTCAAGGAGTCAAGGCCATTAATAAACAAGCGGTGTCTAAATAAGAAGAGCAGTTACTTTCTCGAGCCTCTGGGTCACTATTTACATGTTCGATTTTTGAAGGATTCGACCTCAAACCTTTGTAGTTTATGAGAATTATTATTTAAAACAAAAATAAACTGAAAATATATCTAGGATTAGTTACACACACAGCTGCTAATTGCAACGATTTTTTTTCACCAGTATTTCTAAATAGCAATCGCCTTCTTATTAAATCGACTAATTCCTTGCTTAAATAGGACATAGATTACTACTCTAAAAGAGTGCGGATAAAAAGTATTCGCAATTGATAGTTAAATTAGTACATCAATACTTTTCGTAGCTACCATATTTCTAAGGGGAAAAAAAAACCCATAAAGTGACTTAAGTGACTTTTTAAATATCTATGAAATCATTTTGATTTCAAATTATTCAAAAATGTGGTAGAATTCAGAAAAAAGGTCAAACATTTGTGTAAATGAAGATGACAGGGAAAATCTTAAGCTGAAGGTGAAAAAATTTTACAACCAAAATTCGTATACATCGAAAAATATTTCTAAAGGCATAATTTTACTCCAGAGACATTAACGAATTTGGATTTAAAGCATTTTATAAATGGCTTATTCAAAATTACTAATTTACTAACACGAAAAAGTCAGCTCCCTCCAGCAATTCAAAAATGTACAATTAACAATAGCTAATTATTTACAGTTTCTTGCTATTTATTTTAAAGTTGCGTTAATTAACAAATTGCAAAAAAATTGGAAGCATAAGCCAATTTTCCCTCATTAAAAATCTCAAAAAAAATTATATATATATATATATATATATATATATATATAATAACGATGCTGTTTTGCTTATTACAAGCAACTTCATCAAACTGCGTATAATTCTTTTGTATTTATTTTGAAGTTGTTTGAATTAACAAATTACAAAACAATTGAAAGACCGAAAATGCCAGCATAACCAAAAGAAAAAACTATAACGCCTATTTCTTGCATCAAATCAATCGACAATCTCTAACTATATCTATTTATCTCTTATTTTATTTTGATATTGCATTGATTAACAAGCTAAAATAGTAATTAGAAAAACGAAGCAGTTTTTCCCCAGCAGAAATGTTATCAAAACGACAAATAATAATAATAATAAAATAGATTGTTTGCATAATTATCAATCTCTAACCATGTGTAATTCTCTTATTTATTTCTAAATTACGCTAGTTACACTGTAAAAAAAAATATGGGATTTCACTCAAATATATTAAGTATCATTACAGTTATCATTAGAGTTACTAAAGAATCTTTAGTAAAAAATCGCTTCGCAAAACTTTACTTACGAAATTCTAGTAACAGAACCTAGTAACTTCTAGTAACATAGAATCAACCAGTCAACGCACCAACCTCCGATCCGATCCTTGCCTTGCCGCCGTCATGGAGATTATGGCCGCCACTGACAACATACCACATGTGATTCAGCTGAATATTACCTTGGATACTTATTTTCATGTTTTTAAGGTAAGCTTTATTTTATTTAAGTAGATAATAAACAAAAATTTACAAATATTCAGTTGCTTAAGAGTTAATTCCGCGTCTATCTCTTATTTCTTTTCAGGCTTAACTCGAAACGTTACTTGTTGGTTGTCGCAGATTAAAAACCTGTTTTTTTTTTTTTTTTTTCTTTCTTCTTTCCCCTCTCTCTTTCTTTGATTAAATAATTATAAAAATAATATGTTAATTAATCTACTGGTAATCTTTGATATTTGTAACTTGAGATTTAAGGCTCGAAATAGTCAGACGAATATTGGTATCGATCGTTCAAGTTTGTCATCTTTTGGGACTATAAAATTTTTTTATTGAACTAATCTACTTATTTAATTTTATCTCAAATCTCAATGTTCCTATGCACGCTATTTATAAAATAATGAGTATATCACGAACGGTATTTATTGTTATGTTTGCAGCCATTTATACAATTACCCCTAAAGGCTCAGTCAAAATATAATTTAAAATAGAGATGCACCGGATATTGATTTTGCCGGATACTGGCTATCCGGAGCTGCTTTACCTGCCGGATTCGGATATCCGGCACTAAATATGTTTTTAATATGGTAAATGTTTACTTCTTTGTATAATGCCATCTCAAACAGTAAATGATATATACATGTTTCACACACCATTAAAATATATTTTAAATGTACCGAACTATTACAAAAACTATATCTCTTTAAATATCAGAGCTTGAAATTCAGGTTTTCCTAGGAGGAGAAAGTTTCCCTCTAAACATTCATAGATACAGTGGAGTTGAATGTTCAAGTGAAAAAATAAAATATTTTTTCTAAATCACACTATTTTTTACATGCCACTTAAATATTTACAATTTATGACATGACAAAATACTATTGAAATAATTTAAATCAAAAACTCGATAATTATCTAGAATGTTAATTTTAATTAAAACAGAGGAACAGAATCAAGCTTTATATAGGGTAGATGTGCCAGTAATGGACCCACTTAAGGAATTTCTTTAAAAAATCTTTTTATTAATAGTTATAATTTTTATATTCCAATTTTTTTCATTTTCTATTTTCAATCTCTTCTGAAACTTGATCGTATTTTCACAAAGACAATTTTTTTTAGCCTGAACAACAAAAGTAGCAATTTTGTTTAACCTGATCAACAAAAAGTGATTTTTTTTTTCGAGCCTTATCAACAAAAGTAGATTTTTCCCCAAGCCTGATTGATAAAATTGAAATTTTTTTTTTGAGCCTAACCAATAAAATTTGCATTTTTTTTTTTTTAAATCCTGACCGACAAAATTTATATTTTTCAGGACAGTATCAACAAAACTCATAATTTTTCCATATTCTATTGATGAAATTTTTGATATTTCTGTGTCTGGTCAGCAAAATTTGAGTTTTTTCGATCTTATTAATAAAATTTTTCTGAATCTGATGAAATTTGTAATTTAACCCATGCCAAATTGTTGAAAATCATGATTCTTAAATGACTCTGGAGAAACTTGTCCTTCCTGCAGCAAATTGACAAAATTTGCAATAAATAGACGAAACATGTGATTTTCTGCAGTTGATCAACCAAATTTGAGATTTTTCCCTTCCTAATTAACAAAATCAACAAATTTTTAACACAAGATCAAGAAAATTTGCATTTCTTAACTGGCTGACAAATTCGCAATTTGCTTTCAAATTTGTTTAGTAAATCTATAAAATGAGCAATTTTTTTCTTTTTTTTTCCTTTGCGACTAATGAAACTCAAGATTTACTAAAGCCAATAAATAAAAATTGCAAATTTTTTGCTCATTTTTAACAAAATGGCTATTTTTTTTTTTCTTTTTTTTTTTTTTTTTTTAATACTTAGTTACCCTTAGGTTTTTTTTTTTTTTTCCATGCTTGATTAACAAAATTCAAGATTTTTCCATGCTCAATCAATAAAATTTAAGATTTGTCTGCACTTCATTGACAAAATTTTATTTTTCTGTGTCTATTTAGAATTGTTTTTCTCATACCCATTCAACAAAATTTGAAATCCTCATCGACAAAATTTATTTTTCGGCACTTTATCTATGAAATTCATGCTTTTTTTTGCATCAAAGTGATGAAATTTACAATTTTTTCCTGTGACCTACAGATAAAAATTGTAATTTAAGCTATATATATAATTTAGAAAAAAAAAATTGTGATGAATTTTGTAAAAATTAGGGATGCACTGGATATCTGGTTCCTGCCGGATATCCAGCTTATTCGGCACTCAAACCGGATATTCATTCCGGCCGAATATTTCAATATTCGGTTGCCGGATAGTAAAACATTTTTTAAATTCTGTTTTTTACATTTAAAAAAAATGTAAAACTAATTTGCTCCTTGCCAGCTTTATCTGATTAAAAAAGCAATTTTAACAAAAATAAATACTTGTATATTTTCATAATTAATAAAATTATAATGTTTATATGTAAATGAAGATATATTTAAAGTATCACAGTATTTTGTCATAACCTATAACAGCGGTTGTAAAACCAAAACTAGAATATGTACTTCAACTTAAAATTTTTTATTTCTCTGAAAATTTTTTCTTAAATTTCAGTAATGAAGTAATTTTACACCTCTCAAAAGTTTTATTGTAATTTTCACCACTCAAAATTTAACTGCAGTGTTCAATTATTCTACTGTAATTGTAAAATCAAACCTAGAATATCAACTACAATTTCAAATTTGTTTTGTTTTCATTTAATTGCCATCATGAAGTAGTTGACTTTTAAACTTTTACAGTTCTTCTCAAGTGTTTTGTTAATAACTTTATTAATAATTTAAATTATTAATATCAACAAAAGAGGAAGGTATAAATATCTAATCTAAAAGTTTTATGAAGTTGCTATTAATACAACAAATATCAGAATCAGAAATGTGTACAATGGGGCCATCTTATGAGTGCTAAAGCAGAGTTTCTCCCATAGGGTTTCAGGAAGGCGCTGCATCCTTCCTGTTCTTTAGTTTAAAAAATAGCGCTCTCCTTGCCCCTCATTCAAAAACTAGCGCCCCTCTTGCTCGTTGAAAAAAAAATAGCGCCCTTCATGCCCATGGATGCAAGTTTTCCACCCACAGCACGGAAATCCATCTTTTAAAAGTTCCCGAGGATGGAAGCGGGATGGAAAAATCTCAGACGACGAAAAATGGCGAAAATGACGCGTTTTTTGCCAAAAAATCGCAAAAAAGACAATTTTTCATCAAAAAATTATGAATCAGACGTGATTTTGTCAGATGGTCGTGGAAAAAGGCGTTTCTGTCAAAGGATAGCTTGAAAAAGTGCTGTTTCATTCAAAAGATCGTAGAAAGACACGTTTTTTGTCAAAAAATTGCCGAATAAACTGATTCCTGTAGACGGATCTCAAGAAAAACGTTATTTCCATCGAAGAATCGCGAAAATGACACAGTCTCTGTCAAGGAATCGCAGAAAAGGCGCCATTTTCCTCAAATGATCATGGAAAAAACACTATTTCTGTCAGAATTGCAGAGAAAATGTGATTTTTGTCAAAAGATCGAGGAAAAAGAGTTTTTCGTCAAAAGAGCGTGAAAAAACACAATTTTTTTTTCAAAAGATTGCTGATAATACATGCTTTTTGTGAAAAGGTTGTGGAAAAAAGCTCTATTTTTGAATAAAGATCGCAAAAAAGATGCATTTTTCGTTTAAAAAAAAAAAAAAAAAAGCAAAATAAACGTGATTCCTGTTTAAGGATCATGAAAATGAGGAAGTTTTTGAAAGAATTGCGAAAAAGGTTGCGATTTTCGTCAAATGATAGCAGAAAAAATGCTATTTTTCTTAGAGTTGCAGAGAAATGCGATTTTTTGTCAAAAGAGCGAGGAAAAGACGAGTCTTTTGTCAAAAGATCGTGGAAAAGACGCAAATTTTTGACAAAGGATCACGAAAAAGTCTCGAATATTTGTCAAAGGATTGCAAAAAACTCGCGAATTTTTGTCAAAGATCATGAAAAACTCGCAAATTTTTGTCAAAAGATTGCAAAAAACGCGATTTCTGTCAAGATCATGGGAAAAAGCGAATTTCGTCAAACGATCATGGGAAAAACGTGAATCATGCATGTGTGTATTTGTTCATTCGGGGGGAGGGGGGAAAAGAGAAACTCAAAATATTTTCAGTCCTGGCAAAATTTCAAACTTGCACCCATGTTCATGCCCCACATTAGAAAAAATGCAGCCCTTCAGCGATGATGCGAACATGCTATAGTGTGTAAATTATGCATAAAAATGGGCAACGGAACGCCAAAAATAGCTCTTACTCGGAAGCATAATTTCATGAGAAAATCGTGACAAAAGGGCAAATTTCTTTTTTAAAAAATTGCGAAATAACGACATTTCCGGCAAGATTCGTGAAAAAATGGCTATTTCCACAAAAATCCCCCCAAAAAGCAGATTTCCTCAAAAAATAGTGAAAAAACGACATTCGTTGAAAAATCACGACAAAATGGAAAAATTCCTCAAACGATTCGCGAAAAATGACAACTTTCGTCAAAAAGTCGTGGGAAAACGGCAAATTTTGCCAAAATTTGGAAAATTCTATTAAAAAATTCACGAAAAATGGCAAATTGCTATCTGATGCCTTCTGATCTTAAAAGAACATGCATCAATAATTAAAAAATGACTAAAAGAGAAGAAAATATAAGAAAAATAATTTTGACTTTTGTAACCAGGGATGATTTTGTTCCATAATTTCCAAAAATTTAAGACATTCCATTCTGAAAATGGAAAAAAAAGAAAAAAAAGATGTATCAGAAAATTCAGGCATAAAAAGTATCGCAAATTTCAACAAATGGTCGTTGAAAAAATTTCGTCAATTGTTTACGGGAAAAAAATGCGAACTTCAATAAAGAATCACACAAGGAGTATTTCGTTAAAGAATTGCTTACGAATCGCAACAAAAAGAATAATTTCAACAAAGGATCCCGAAAGCAAGTCTTAATTCTATTAAAATATAGCAGACAAGAGTGAATTCTGTCAAAGTACCAAGAAAAGATGCGAATTTCATCAGAGTCACAGAAACGATGCAAATAAGAATTAGGGGCAAAAAGTCGAGTTTGTAAAGGAATCATTGAAAGGACGTGAATTTTGTCAAAGGCTCGTGGAAAAAATGCTAATTTTGTTTAAATGATCACTGACAAAAAGCGAATATTGTCAAATAAAAACAGAAAAAATGAGTTTTTTTTTTTTTTCCCTCCCAAAGAGTTGCTGAAGAAATGCAAATTTAATCTAAGTACAACAGACAAAAAGTGTGAATTTCATCAAAGAGCTGCAGAAAAAAACATGTTTTTTGCAGTCTTTTGATGAAATTTGTCGTTTTGTACCAGATATCCGGTATCTGGCAATAATCCACATCTGGTGTATGTTCTAGCAAAAATGTGCCTTAACTACATGGGTGGACATTTTCAGTCTTTTAAAAATTTCCGACGACTGAAGTGGTTTGTAGAAAAGATGCACTATTCGTAAAATGATCACAAAAAGAAGAGCTAAGATGCATTTTCCATCAATCTTGCAAAAAAAAGGGGCATCAGTGCTGTAGCTAGAAATGAACAATGGGGGGGGGGGGGGCTCATAATTTTTTTTTATTTTCTCTCTCTAACACAGAAAGATAAATTAATGCATATTCACATAAAGATGAAAACAAGCACTCGGCGATTAAATGTGAAAAATTGGTGACTAAAAATGTGGAAAGTACCGGCCAAATGCAGGATTCTCCAAGAGGTGTTTTGTGAAGAAAATTGCGAAAAAACCTGCAAATTTCGACAAAAAAATTGAAAAACCCAAATTTCGAAAAAAGGTTGCGGAAAAACATAAATTTTGTGTAAGTATCGCGAAAAGACATCTCCTAAGGATCGAAAAAAGAACACAAATATCGTCAAAGAATCGTAAGTATCATTAGAGAATTGCAAAAAAACAACAACAACAACAACAAAAAAAAAACGTATTTTGTCAAAAAATCAACGAAAACAAATGCGGTTTTTGTCAAAAAACAAGAATTTTATCAAAGAAACATGCAAAAAATGTAAACACCGTCAAAAAATCACGATAACAAATGCAAATATTGTCAAAAATTCGTGTTAACAAACGTGAATACTGTAAAAAAAAAATCACGATAACAAACGAGATTTTCGTTTTAAAAAAATGTAAAAACGAACGCAAAAAACTCGAATTTTATCAAACTAGTTGGATGTGTCAATCCCAAAACTTTCTTCTATCTCATAAGTACATTTTAATATTTAAAAAAAAACGTGGTGACCCCAAAGTTACCCACTATCGAATTTCCTCGAACATTTGACCTAGTCTAATGAGATTCTGGTATCCGAAAAGCCTAAAACGCAAAATTTAATTAATATTCTGAGAAAATGAACTTAGTAGTGCCTCATGTTGGGTAATTTATACTAAAACCTAATAAGCATCTATTTATGTCAAGACCTAACAGAATCTGAAATTTGATGGAATTTCGTCCATTAGTTCTTGAGATATAGTTATAACAAAAAATTTGCAAAACGTAGCACAGCAACACTATATCTTGGACAATTTATGCCAAAACGTAAAAAAGCGTCTTATTATGTTATGGTGTAAAAGATGTTTGGTGAAATTCTGTGCATTAGTTCTTGAGATATAGCTAGTTTAAAAAAAAACCGTGTAAAATATAGCACACCAGCACCATCAGTTGAAGGATTTATAACAAAACGTAATCATCGTGTAATTATGTTATATGTCATTTTGTAACAAAATCTAAAGTTTGATGAAATTCTGTGCGTTGGCTGTTGAAATATAGCTATCAGAAAAATCGTGCAAAATGCAGCATAGCTGCACCACCTGTTGCAAGGTTAATACCAAAATGTAATCAGCGTCTAATTATGTTATATATTCTAGTGTAACAGAATCTAAAATTTGATGAAGTTCTCTGCATTATATCTTGAGATATAGCTATCGCAAAAATCGTGCAAAATGTAGCATAGCAGCGCCACCTATAGGGCAGTTCACACCAAAACCTTATCAGCGGCTATGTATCTGAAGGTATTGCGGAATCTGAAGTTTGGTGAAATTCTGTGCATTAGTTCTTGAGATATAGCTATCATGAAAATCATGAAAAACGTGGCATAGCAGCGCCACCTGCTGGCCAATTTACACCAAAACTTAATCAGCGTCTATGTATATCAAGGGGTCACAGAATCTCAAGTTTGGTGAAATTCTGTGCATTAGTTCTTGAGATATAGTAATCTTGAAAATCATGAAAAACGTAGTATAGCAGCGCCACCTGCAGGCCAATTTTCACCAAAAACCAATAGGCACTAATTCATATCAAGGTCTAACTGAATATAAAATTTTATTAAATTTCGAGCATTAATTCTTGAGATAGAGCGCCCACAAATTTTTTGTCACATACAGACAGACAGACTCACAGACAGACACACAGACTCACAGACAGACGGACAGACTCACAGACAGACATTTTCTAAAAATAGTCAAAACGTGTTCAGGACCTTCTAAAACGTATAAATCCGTCGAAAACCGGAAGTCGAAAATTTTCATGAATCCAATACTTTCTTCTTGTAAAGATAGAAGAAAGTAAAAAGCACTCGGAAAAAGCGAATACCGTCAAAAAATCACGATAATGAATGCGAATAACTGTCAAAAAATCGTGATAACAAACACGAATACCGTCCAAAAAGTCACGAAAACCATCAAAAAATTGCGATAACGAATGATATTTTCGTTAAAAAACGTAAAGACGAACGCAAAAAACATGAATATCGTCCAAAAAGTCGTGATAACGATCATCAATACCGTCAAAAAGTCGTGATAACAAATACGACTTTTTGTTAAAAAGGTGCAAAATGAACGCAAATTTTATCAAAACATCACAAAAAAAAAGAAAGAAAAGAAAAATGCACATTATGCCAAAGGATTGTGGAAAAAACGTATATTAGTCTCCCCCCTCCCCCCCCCCCCCATTTTAATTTTTAGAAAATTTGTTGTGAATTTCAGTTTTTTTTTTAATCAAACTTGCTAGATGGTGGATAAACATTTTTTTTTTTTGGGGGGGGGGGGGTTACATTTTAATTCTAGACAAATAATTACAAAAAAGAGGGTTGGGGTTTATTATGTACTTGCGTAGTTATAGCTACAGCGCAAGTACCTAAGCATAGTTGGACATGTGTAGCTAACTACATATGCATGTTACATATAACTTTGCTGTTAATTTAAAATAGAATCACAAAAAAAAAACAAAAAAAAAACAAAAAAAAACACTCATCTTTTGTCAAAAATATGCAGAAAAAACACTATTCCTGTCTGAAGAATGCAAGAAAGACACTAATTTTGACAAGTGGCATTTTGATAAATTTGGGTTTATATGCAGGGGTGTGCAAAGAGAAAAGTGTGCTCAGAGCAAAGTTTTAAATAAGTGTTCTTTTTCTTATAGGCCAAAAATGATGTTGGTAGTAAAAAATTTGTGCCCGTAAATTTCTGCGGCCGGAGTGGAAAATTACGCAGGACGCGTAAGCTCCAGCAAGCAAATTTTGCAGGTCCGGCTGTAAAAAGTCGCGAATTTAATTAATAATGTGCAGGAATTGCTCATTTTAGGGTTATGGATTTGAGGGAGTATATCTTTACCAACTAAATTGGATATTTTGACTGGGCAAACATAAAGATGAAAAAAAGCAGTCGCCACTCAGCGACTAAATGTGAAAAACTGGCGACTAAAAATGTGGAAAGTACTGGCCATATGCAGGATTCTCCAAAAGGTGTTTTGTGAGAATTGTGAAAAAACATGAATTTCGTGTAAGTATCGCGAAAAGACATCGTCTAAGGATTGCAAAAAGAATGCAAATATCGTCGAAGAATCACGAAAAAACAGTAAATATCTTTATAAAATTGGGGGGGGGGGAAAGCAATTGTAAAAAAACCCTGCGTATTTTGTCAAAAAATCAACAAAAATAAACAGGAAAAACGTGAATTTAATCAAAGAAACATGCAAAAAAGTGAATACCGTCAAGAAATCTCATTAACAAATGCAAATGCCGTCAAAAAATCGCATTTACAAACGCAAGTACTGGCAAAAAGTCTCAGTACCAAACGCGATTTACGTCAAAAAATGTAAATACGAACGCAAAATTAATTTTTTTAAGAAAAAGAGCAAATACCATCAAAAAATCAGGATAACTCTCTAATACCGTCAAAAATTGCAATAACGAATGCAAATACCGTAAAAAATCGCATTAACAAACGTGAATACCGTCAAAAAATTGCATTTACAAACTCGAATATCAGCAAAAAATCTCAATATCAAACGCAATTTTCGTCGAAAAATGTAAAAGCGAACGCAAGAAACGTGAATTTTATCAAAAAAAGAAAAAAAAAACAAATGCTGTCAAAAAGTCGCGATAACAAATGCGAATTACTGGCAAAAAATCGTGATAACGAACGCGAATACCGTCCAAAAAGTCACGATAATGATCGTCAATACCGTCAAAAAATCGTGATAACGAACACTATTTCAGTTACAAAATTTCAAAAACAAACGTGATTTTCGTTAAAACATTTCGAAGACGAATGCGATTTTCGTTAAAAAGTCACGAAGACAAACACAAATTTTATCAAGAGATCGCAAAAAAGAAAAAAATGCACATTATGTTAAAAGGTTGTGGAAAAAACATATAATGTTAATTTCATGAGAGCCCCCCCCCCCTTTTTTTTTTTTTTTTTTTTTTAGAAAATTCGCTATTTTTTTTTTTTTTTTTTGATCAAACTTGCTAGTTGGTGGAAAAACATTTTTTTTTTTTTTTTTTTTTTGGGGGGGGTTACATCTTAATTCTAGATAAATAATTACATAAAAGAGGGTTGAGGTTTATTTATGTCGTTAGCTATGCAAGTACCTAAGCATAGTTGGACTTGTGTAGCTAACTACATATGCATATTACATATAACTTTGCTGTTAATTTAAAATAGATTTGAAATTAGTATCTCAAGTTTATTCCAAACAATATAAATTAAAATTTTTTTAACTAGTTCATATATTACTTTAGTCTATGCTCATGCTCGTATATATCTTGTTATTAAATATTCAGTAACTCAAATGTACTTACTGTCTACTAAAGAAATTATTCTCACTAGCCAATAACTGGCTACTAAAAAAGACAACCTACTGGCTAGTGGCCACTAAGCAAAATTCCTTATTTTCATCTTTAGGCAAACAGACCTAGAGGGGTAACCTTCCCCCCTCTTTGAAACCATACTTTTTATCTGATTATAGGCCATAGATCACATTCTCGAAATAATAGAATTCTCCGTGTTTTTGATGTGGCACTCAAACACGTAGGCATATTTGTAAGTGGCCCTTCTCTTAAAAAAGATTCTGCATCCGTAACCAAGAGTGGAAAAGTGTGACAATTACTGTGAAGTGTAATGAAATTATTTCCATTCAGAGTAATCATATAATAACATTGATGAACTCAATAGAATTGATCATATTAGAAATAATACCACCAATTAAAACATTTATTATATTATTTTTGAAAGGAAAGTTTGTCATTTTGATTGTGTTAGAATGAAAGGTGGATTAAAAAGAAAACTTTGAAAAAGAATTTTTTTTTTTTTTTTTTTTTAAGCCATTTTTATATGTACTAAGTAAATGGTTTTTATGAATAATTGTAAATATTATATTCAAATAACTTTTATAGATCAATTATAAATTCCTGTCTTCAGTAATGTTATATAAATCAAGAACATTTAAAGAACTAAAATATTTTCTTTTTTGAAAACCAGTTTCAATAGCCATAGTACACCATCATCAATGTAAAATATGATGATGATGGCATGCTGTGGCTATTAAAACTAGTTTGCAAGAAGAAATGAAGTATTTTGGAGCTTTAAACGTTGATCTTATTTATTTATAATGTACTGCGCCAGTAGTAGGAAAAGGAGAGTACGGGCTCAAGCGCAGGCGGGACGGCGGGACCGTCCCGCCTGCGGTGCCTCCTGCGGCTGTCCCGCCGCCGCCACCGTCCCTGCAACTGTCCCACCGCCACCCTCCTGCGCCCACCATGCATCCCCCTCCACGAACGCCCCCTAGTGGAAAAAAGGAACATTCTATTCTAACAGGATAGGTGAACAACCTTCCCTAATTAAAAATATTATCAATCACATCTCAACATTGAATCATACTATAAGATGAAGATTAAATTTGTATTTGAATTTTAAACAACCGTAATTTTAATGAGTATTATTAATTAAGCGAAACAATTAAAATTTCAGTTTTTAACCATTTTATTTAGATTTCTTCAACTACAAGATGAGATTATCAATTTAACTCAAGAAAGTTAAACATATATTTGAATTTTGCTTCATAGACATCTTAATGAGTAGTATTAATTAAGTAAAAACAATAGAAAATATCCAGTTTTATAGAAAAAGACTGATTTCTTACGATTTTTATCAACTATATGATCAATGTAACGACTTAAAAGTTGGAAGTTAAACATGTATCCTAGTTTTTCAACAGCTATAGCCTTAATGAGTATCGTTAATTAAGTAAAAAAAACAATGGAAAATATCAAGTTTTATGGAAAAAGACTGATTTCTAACGATTTTTATCAACTTAAGAGAGAAAACTTAAACATACATTTCAGTTTTTCAACAGCTATAACCTTAATGAGCATTCATAATTAAGTAAAAAACAATGGAAAATATCGATTTTATAGAAAAAGACTGATTTCTTACGATTTTTATCAACTGCAACATCAGTGTATCGACTTACAAGTTGAAAGTTAAACATGCATTCTAGTTTTTCAACAGCTATAATCTTAATGAGTATCGTTAATTAAGTAAAAAACAATGGAAAATATCAAGTTTTATAGAAAAAGACTGATTTCTTACGATTTTTTCAACTCAAACTTCAGAATATCAATTTGATAGAAAGAAATTTAAGCATGCATTCCAGTTTTGGACAACCATTTCCTTCATGAACATTATTAATTAAGCAAAACAGAAAATATTAAATTTTTAACTGATTTCTTCATATTTTTTATTTATTTATTTATTTTTTAATATAAAATCAGAATACACAACTTAAAATAGAAATTTAAACATATTTTTTAGTTTTTGAACAGTCGTTACCTCAAAGAATTTCGATAATTGAACAATTAACAAAGGAAACTAATGATTTTTTAACGAAAAAAGACGAATTAAACGAATTTGGTTAACTTTTACTCTAATTGGAAATTTCATCGTACTTTATGTATACCAACTAAGTAGAATTTTAATGCATAAACGAATAATTTAAAGAAATCCCCAACACACAAATGTGAACCTGCAGAGCATTTCTTATTACGTCATATCTAAACTAAAACTTTTTTCTGCAACCCCACCATGCATGCATTCCAGGTAGGGGAACATAACAAAGAATCTTGACGTCACAACTTACAAAGGTATACAAATGTTTACGTTCAAGAAAAAGTATCACATAGAGTGAAAAAAAAGAAGAGATTTAAGCTATTTATCCATTCTAGTTTTATAACAGTTACCACAACATCTCCAAATTAAAATTTGGAAGTCATAATGAGCGTAATTAATTAAGCAAAATAATAGAAATATTAGTTTTTCAGAGGGGAAAAGACGAATTTAAACAAATTTTATTAGTTTTACACTAGTTTAATAATAATTTTAAGAGGAAAAAGACGAATTTAAACTTTTTTTTTTTTTTTTTTTTTTACGTATATTTTAGTTTTTAACAACAAAATCTTAACAAGTATCATTAATTAAACAAAAATAAATATCAGTTTTAAAGAAAAGACGAATTTGAATAATTTTACACTAGTATTTTCAAAAGCAACATGGAAATATCAATACTTATTCGCATATTTCACTTATTCACTGTATTCAATACTATATTTTATAAATTTGGATACACTTTAAGAATTTCCTAATCTATAATTATATATTAGCTGTATATTTATTGTTACCCATGTTTTCAACATTAGTTCATAATCGTGATTTTTTATTTTAAATACCATATATTCAGGTTTAGATTATTTTCACTTGAAATCATACAGAATTTTTTAACAGAGTTTATTTTTGAAATCATTGAAGCAACTGTATTTAATATTTTTAACACCAATTTTCTAAGATTTTCTAACATTTTCCGATTATACATTCTTCAGAAGTACATTTCTAAATGCTACAATCACTTTACATATCGAAAAGATATCATTGAAGCAACTGTATTTAATATTTTTAATGCCAATTTTCTAAGATTTTTTAACATTTTCCGGTTATACATGCCTCAAAAGTTATTATTACGTATTCTAAACAATAGCAAATATTAATTTTAAGAATAAAAAGACGAATTTAAACAAATTTTATTAGTTTTACACTATTTTTTCTCACCTCCAACACGGATATATCAATTTTAACTGAAGAATTAAACGTATATTTTAGTTTTTAACAACAAAAATGTAATAAGTATCATTAATTAAACAAAAATAAATATCAATTTTCAAGAAAAGACAATTTTTTACACAAATTTTCAACTTTGAAATACATTGCTTACATATATTGTTACAGTATATTACTAAACTTAAACTTTTTAAAAAGTTTGAATGTCTTTACAAAGGGTTCATACTTATATTTTTCACGTTTTGACTGCATTCGGAATCTTACAACAAAAGTATACTTTTATTATTATTATTATTATTATTATTATTATTCTAGAAAACCTAAAAAATCGTTTCTTGCTGCTTTAGACACTTGACATATTAAAACTACTCTACCCATATAATTAATCAAATTAGGACATGATTCATCTTACACTTCAAAATTTCTGAATTTTTACAATACTTATTTTCATCAAACTTTATTCTTGATCCTATATATTTTAATAGCACAGAATTTTCACATCTGTTTTTATCTACTTATCAGAAAATTATTAAAACACCCAACAACATTTTTCAAATATGAATATTATCTTTACAATTTAATGATGCAAAACATACACGAATACAAAGTTTAATTTTTACAAACATTTCATATTTCAAACCAAACTATTCGAAATTTTCACAACATAAGAGCAAACATTAGACGAACTTTTTAACATTAATATTGCTTAGATCTTTTCATCATAACTTTTAACTATGATAATTATCCATTTTTAGGTTGATTGTCGAAAAACTGTAACTGAAATTACATAAACTTAATGTAAAAAACCATGTTCTCACACAATTTCTTGAAATTCAACAAAGAATTGACTATTACTCCAATACTTATCTACTTCAATCTCGACTCTCGATAGTATATAGATATCGCATCATTACATACTTACAACTCTTTTCAAACGTTTATCAGAAAATCAAGTCAATCAAAGTCTAGTAGTTATCACACCTGTTCCTCAGAAATATTACTATCATATGAAACAGTAAAGAAAATTAATAGATATTTAATATTTAATAACTTCATACGTGAAATTACTGCTGAATGAGAATACTAATAATCAATAAAATCAACTGTTGGACAAAAAAATAGTACAGATTACAGAAAATTCAAATCATTTTTTCTACAAAAATTACAAAAATTAACAAATGAATGAGCAGTTAGAGAAATAATTAAAAAAAAATAATGAACATATTTACAAATTTATTAAAATCACACCTTTTTCTGGATTACAAACCACAATTTCTTGAAAAATTTAACACCGAATTTGTAAGATTTTAATCCTAGTATTACACACACTCAATAAATATTCAAAATTAACAAAAAAATAATTTTTTAGTCTCATCAATAAGCAGAAATTCTATATTAAAAGAATATTTTCATAGTAGTACTTATAAAAATGAGAGTTTACAAACTGATTTTCATAATTTTATCACATTTAAACTTAATTTTTTACATAAAACATTATTTAATCAAATTTTATGCTTTCTAATTCAGTAAAATTCAATACTTTTTCAGTTTTTAAACCAATACCACAATATTTATTTACATCAAACTTGATTCTTCATTTTTTATATTTCCACATTACACACGTGAGATAAATACTAACTTGGATCAGGAGTTGAAGTCAATTGATTCCATTCGATTTTCATCATGTAAGCATTGCTCCTACACGAAATTTCTTACTTCTATAATCATCTAATGTATTAAAACTAATCTACTCATATTTTTAATCAATTCATCAGATGTTTCATCTCGCACTTCTGAATTATCGTGCATCAAGTTGCTTAAAATATAAATACTATCTTTATAGTTTTAATGATATATAGTATACATGGTTTATCTTGAGTTAGCACTTCCATAGTATTAATCAAATTATATGTTTCATCTTGCACTTGATCTTAATGTTTTTATCTTGCATCTGAATTATCGCCCATCGAGTTTTTTTTTTTTTTTAAATAATAATATATTTATAGTTTTTGATTATACATAGCATGTACAAATACAATCTTTAATTTTAACATTTCATATTTCAAATAACCTATTTCCGAAACGAAGCTATGTGAATTTTACCACAATACTTATTATCATAGAATAATTTGTGTTTCACACTTTTCTAAAAATTATCAGATATGTACCCCTCAGAGAAATTACTATCATATGAATAAATGAAGAAAATTTAATTTATATTAAATGTACACGAAATTGATTGCAATATGCATGTATTTAATAAAAATAAATAAATAAGCGATTATTTATACATTAAACCTTTATTAAATATATATTTCTTTCATTATACAGATGTTTCAACAAGATGAACCAAAACAGCAGCAAACTTCAGAAATTAATGATCCGAATGATTCATCCCTACCACATGTAGCGTTAACGAATAACACATATGTGAGTACTTATATGAGAAATACTAGAATTCGTATATGAAACGTAATTAGAGTAAATACAAAATGATTTGTCTTACTATCTACACTTTAACAAGCGCTTTTTACCTATATTATTGAAGAGAATCCTAACTGTGTCCATTTATTTCTATTACAGATGTGGTCTATTTGCTACAAACACTTCTTAAGTAAATGGAATTTAACAGAACATAGAAAAATCTATACAGGTGAAAAACCTTACACTTGGAAAGATTACCATAAATGCTGTTTTCAAGGAGACGTGAATCAAAAATGCACACATCATCATATAAAGCATCGTCAGATATATGTAAACTTAGCGAAGATATTCAAAAATTAGTCAGACTTTTGAAGAATTTAGAAACAAAGGAAGATATTTAGGCTATTTATCCATTATATTTTCACAACACTTACCACAATATCTCAAACTTAAAATTTGGAAGACATACACACTGCCGAAAAGTAATTTTGTGATTCTTCTAACCAGTATGAATGTATAGATATTATTTTGCAATGTATTCTTTAAATGCTCACATTAAATATTCTTTTATATGCATATATCGTTGTGTTTATTTTTCTAATACCTATTACATTAATGAAATACATAACATTTTAAGTGAAATAACACTCTCACAACTTAAAAAATGCATAAGAACATACAAAAATAAGCAGATGTATGAAAAAATATGCAAGTTTACAAAATAATTTCATTGTTTTCTAGAAATATTAAGAAAAAATATTTACAATATGAAAAAATTGCAATATGAAAAAAATATTTACAACAAATTTTTTTTTTACAAAAACCAAAACTTCCAAAAATATTTTTTTCAAAAAAATTTTTTTTTCAAAAACATTTTTTACAAAAAATTTTTTTTTCAAAATAAGTTTTTACAAAAGTAAAAAAAAGAAAATCACAACGTTAAAAAATGAAAAATTTTTGTTAAAAAAAGTGTAAAAAAATTGCAAAAAAAGTTGCAAAAATTTCAAAAAAAGTTATGAAAAAAGCTTCAAAAATTTCGTTGGTTTTAATGCAGTATGCAATGGCGAAACCATTGCATTTGCTATTAAAACCAACAAAATTTTTGAGACTTTTTTCATAACTTTTTTTGAAATTTTTGCAACTTTTTTTGAAATTTTTTTACACTTTTTTTAACAAAAATTTTTCATTTTTTAACGTTGTGATTTTCTTTTTTTTACTTTTGTAAAAACTTATTTTGAAAAAAAAATTTTTTGTAAAAAATGTTTTTGAAAAAAAAATTTTTTTGAAAAAAATATTTTTGGAAGTTTTGGTTTTTGTAAAAAAAAAATTTGTTGTAAATATTTTTTTCATATTGCAATTTTTTCATATTGTAAATATTTTTTCTTAATATTTCTAGAAAACAATGAAATTATTTTGTAAACTTGCATATTTTTTCATACATCTGCTTATTTTTGTATGTTCTTATGCATTTTTTAAGTTGTGAGAGTGTTATTTCACTTAAAATGTTATGTATTTCATTAATGTAATAGGTATTAGAAAAATAAACACAACGATATATGCATATAAAAGAATATTTAATGTGAGCATTTAAAGAATACATTGCAAAATAATATCTATACATTCATACTGGTTAGAAGAATCACAAAATTACTTTTCGGCAGTGTGTATGTCTTCCAAATTTTAAGTTTGAGATATTGTGGTAAGTGTTGTGAAAATATAATGGATAAATAGCCTAAATATCTTCCTTTGTTTCTAAATTCTTCAAAAGTCTGACTAATTTTTGAATATCTTCGCTAAGTTTACATATATCTGACGATGCTTTATATGATGATGTGTGCATTTTTGATTCACGTCTCCTTGAAAACAGCATTTATGGTAATCTTTCCAAGTGTAAGGTTTTTCACCTGTATAGATTTTTCTATGTTCTGTTAAATTCCATTTACTTAAGAAGTGTTTGTAGCAAATAGACCACATCTGTAATAGAAATAAATGGACACAGTTAGGATTCTCTTCAATAATATAGGTAAAAAGCGCTTGTTAAAGTGTAGATAGTAAGACAAATCATTTTGTATTTACTCTAATTACGTTTCATATACGAATTCTAGTATTTCTCATATAAGTACTCACATATGTGTTATTCGTTAACGCTACATGTGGTAGGGATGAATCATTCGGATCATTAATTTCTGAAGTTTGCTGCTGTTTTGGTTCATCTTGTTGAAACATCTGTATAATGAAAGAAATATATATTTAATAAAGGTTTAATGTATAAATAATCGCTTATTTATTTATTTTTATTAAATACATGCATATTGCAATCAATTTCGTGTACATTTAATATAAATTAAATTTTCTTCATTTATTCATATGATAGTAATTTCTCTGAGGGGTACATATCTGATAATTTTTAGAAAAGTGTGAAACACAAATTATTCTATGATAATAAGTATTGTGGTAAAATTCACATAGCTTCGTTTCGGAAATAGGTTATTTGAAATATGAAATGTTAAAATTAAAGATTGTATTTGTACATGCTATGTATAATCAAAAACTATAAATATATTATTATTTAAAAAAAAAAAAAAACTCGATGGGCGATAATTCAGATGCAAGATAAAAACATTAAGATCAAGTGCAAGATGAAACATATAATTTGATTAATACTATGGAAGTGCTAACTCAAGATAAACCATGTATACTATATATCATTAAAACTATAAAGATAGTATTTATATTTTAAGCAACTTGATGCACGATAATTCAGAAGTGCGAGATGAAACATCTGATGAATTGATTAAAAATATGAGTAGATTAGTTTTAATACATTAGATGATTATAGAAGTAAGAAATTTCGTGTAGGAGCAATGCTTACATGATGAAAATCGAATGGAATCAATTGACTTCAACTCCTGATCCAAGTTAGTATTTATCTCACGTGTGTAATGTGGAAATATAAAAAATGAAGAATCAAGTTTGATGTAAATAAATATTGTGGTATTGGTTTAAAAACTGAAAAAGTATTGAATTTTACTGAATTAGAAAGCATAAAATTTGATTAAATAATGTTTTATGTAAAAAATTAAGTTTAAATGTGATAAAATTATGAAAATCAGTTTGTAAACTCTCATTTTTATAAGTACTACTATGAAAATATTCTTTTAATATAGAATTTCTGCTTATTGATGAGACTAAAAAATTATTTTTTTGTTAATTTTGAATATTTATTGAGTGTGTGTAATACTAGGATTAAAATCTTACAAATTCGGTGTTAAATTTTTCAAGAAATTGTGGTTTGTAATCCAGAAAAAGGTGTGATTTTAATAAATTTGTAAATATGTTCATTATTTTTTTTTAATTATTTCTCTAACTGCTCATTCATTTGTTAATTTTTGTAATTTTTGTAGAAAAAATGATTTGAATTTTCTGTAATCTGTACTATTTTTTTGTCCAACAGTTGATTTTATTGATTATTAGTATTCTCATTCAGCAGTAATTTCACGTATGAAGTTATTAAATATTAAATATCTATTAATTTTCTTTACTGTTTCATATGATAGTAATATTTCTGAGGAACAGGTGTGATAACTACTAGACTTTGATTGACTTGATTTTCTGATAAACGTTTGAAAAGAGTTGTAAGTATGTAATGATGCGATATCTATATACTATCGAGAGTCGAGATTGAAGTAGATAAGTATTGGAGTAATAGTCAATTCTTTGTTGAATTTCAAGAAATTGTGTGAGAACATGGTTTTTTACATTAAGTTTATGTAATTTCAGTTACAGTTTTTCGACAATCAACCTAAAAATGGATAATTATCATAGTTAAAAGTTATGATGAAAAGATCTAAGCAATATTAATGTTAAAAAGTTCGTCTAATGTTTGCTCTTATGTTGTGAAAATTTCGAATAGTTTGGTTTGAAATATGAAATGTTTGTAAAAATTAAACTTTGTATTCGTGTATGTTTTGCATCATTAAATTGTAAAGATAATATTCATATTTGAAAAATGTTGTTGGGTGTTTTAATAATTTTCTGATAAGTAGATAAAAACAGATGTGAAAATTCTGTGCTATTAAAATATATAGGATCAAGAATAAAGTTTGATGAAAATAAGTATTGTAAAAATTCAGAAATTTTGAAGTGTAAGATGAATCATGTCCTAATTTGATTAATTATATGGGTAGAGTAGTTTTAATATGTCAAGTGTCTAAAGCAGCAAGAAACGATTTTTTAGGTTTTCTAGAATAATAATAATAATAATAATAATAATAATAAAAGTATACTTTTGTTGTAAGATTCCGAATGCAGTCAAAACGTGAAAAATATAAGTATGAACCCTTTGTAAAGACATTCAAACTTTTTAAAAAGTTTAAGTTTAGTAATATACTGTAACAATATATGTAAGCAATGTATTTCAAAGTTGAAAATTTGTGTAAAAAATTGTCTTTTCTTGAAAATTGATATTTATTTTTGTTTAATTAATGATACTTATTACATTTTTGTTGTTAAAAACTAAAATATACGTTTAATTCTTCAGTTAAAATTGATATATCCGTGTTGGAGGTGAGAAAAAATAGTGTAAAACTAATAAAATTTGTTTAAATTCGTCTTTTTATTCTTAAAATTAATATTTGCTATTGTTTAGAATACGTAATAATAACTTTTGAGGCATGTATAACCGGAAAATGTTAAAAAATCTTAGAAAATTGGCATTAAAAATATTAAATACAGTTGCTTCAATGATATCTTTTCGATATGTAAAGTGATTGTAGCATTTAGAAATGTACTTCTGAAGAATGTATAATCGGAAAATGTTAGAAAATCTTAGAAAATTGGTGTTAAAAATATTAAATACAGTTGCTTCAATGATTTCAAAAATAAACTCTGTTAAAAAATTCTGTATGATTTCAAGTGAAAATAATCTAAACCTGAATATATGGTATTTAAAATAAAAAATCACGATTATGAACTAATGTTGAAAACATGGGTAACAATAAATATACAGCTAATATATAATTATAGATTAGGAAATTCTTAAAGTGTATCCAAATTTATAAAATATAGTATTGAATACAGTGAATAAGTGAAATATGCGAATAAGTATTGATATTTCCATGTTGCTTTTGAAAATACTAGTGTAAAATTATTCAAATTCGTCTTTTCTTTAAAACTGATATTTATTTTTGTTTAATTAATGATACTTGTTAAGATTTTGTTGTTAAAAACTAAAATATACGTAAAAAAAAAAAAAAAAAAAAAAGTTTAAATTCGTCTTTTTCCTCTTAAAATTATTATTAAACTAGTGTAAAACTAATAAAATTTGTTTAAATTCGTCTTTTCCCCTCTGAAAAACTAATATTTCTATTATTTTGCTTAATTAATTACGCTCATTATGACTTCCAAATTTTAATTTGGAGATGTTGTGGTAACTGTTATAAAACTAGAATGGATAAATAGCTTAAATCTCTTCTTTTTTTTCACTCTATGTGATACTTTTTCTTGAACGTAAACATTTGTATACCTTTGTAAGTTGTGACGTCAAGATTCTTTGTTATGTTCCCCTACCTGGAATGCATGCATGGTGGGGTTGCAGAAAAAAGTTTTAGTTTAGATATGACGTAATAAGAAATGCTCTGCAGGTTCACATTTGTGTGTTGGGGATTTCTTTAAATTATTCGTTTATGCATTAAAATTCTACTTAGTTGGTATACATAAAGTACGATGAAATTTCCAATTAGAGTAAAAGTTAACCAAATTCGTTTAATTCGTCTTTTTTCGTTAAAAAATCATTAGTTTCCTTTGTTAATTGTTCAATTATCGAAATTCTTTGAGGTAACGACTGTTCAAAAACTAAAAAATATGTTTAAATTTCTATTTTAAGTTGTGTATTCTGATTTTATATTAAAAAATAAATAAATAAATAAAAAATATGAAGAAATCAGTTAAAAATTTAATATTTTCTGTTTTGCTTAATTAATAATGTTCATGAAGGAAATGGTTGTCCAAAACTGGAATGCATGCTTAAATTTCTTTCTATCAAATTGATATTCTGAAGTTTGAGTTGAAAAAATCGTAAGAAATCAGTCTTTTTCTATAAAACTTGATATTTTCCATTGTTTTTTACTTAATTAACGATACTCATTAAGATTATAGCTGTTGAAAAACTAGAATGCATGTTTAACTTTCAACTTGTAAGTCGATACACTGATGTTGCAGTTGATAAAAATCGTAAGAAATCAGTCTTTTTCTATAAAATCGATATTTTCCATTGTTTTTTACTTAATTATGAATGCTCATTAAGGTTATAGCTGTTGAAAAACTGAAATGTATGTTTAAGTTTTCTCTCTTAAGTTGATAAAAATCGTTAGAAATCAGTCTTTTTCCATAAAACTTGATATTTTCCATTGTTTTTTTTACTTAATTAACGATACTCATTAAGGCTATAGCTGTTGAAAAACTAGGATACATGTTTAACTTCCAACTTTTAAGTCGTTACATTGATCATATAGTTGATAAAAATCGTAAGAAATCAGTCTTTTTCTATAAAACTGGATATTTTCTATTGTTTTTACTTAATTAATACTACTCATTAAGATGTCTATGAAGCAAAATTCAAATATATGTTTAACTTTCTTGAGTTAAATTGATAATCTCATCTTGTAGTTGAAGAAATCTAAATAAAATGGTTAAAAACTGAAATTTTAATTGTTTCGCTTAATTAATAATACTCATTAAAATTACGGTTGTTTAAAATTCAAATACAAATTTAATCTTCATCTTATAGTATGATTCAATGTTGAGATGTGATTGATAATATTTTTAATTAGGGAAGGTTGTTCACCTATCCTGTTAGAATAGAATGTTCCTTTTTTCCACTAGGGGGCGTTCGTGGAGGGGGATGCATGGTGGGCGCAGGAGGGTGGCGGTGGGACAGTTGCAGGGACGGTGGCGGCGGCGGGACAGCCGCAGGAGGCACCGCAGGCGGGACGGTCCCGCCGTCCCGCCTGCGCTTGAGCCCGTACTCTCCTTTTCCTACTACTTGCGCCAATTAATTTCTCATTGTATAAATAATAATGCTTAAAAATTGAAATTCTTATGGCTACTTGGTCCAAAATTTGGCTGACTACAGAGTACTCAGCAAATTGGCTGAATACGTCGAGTATCGAGTAAATACAGAGTAGTCAGTACAACCGTAATTTATTATGCATAAAATATTTTGACTTAAACACATGGTTGTGCTGCGGCTCTCAAAAGTAGATTGCAAAAAGGAATGAAGTATTTTGGAGCTTTAAACATTGATTCTTTTCATTTATAATGTACTGCAACAATTAATTTTTCATTGTAATGATAATAGTAACACTACTCTGTATTGTATTTCTACTCGGTAAATTGGCTGAATGCTGAGTAAATACAAAGTACTTGGTACGGCCTTAATTTATAATGAATAAATATTTTGACTTAAAAACATAATCAAATTGAATTCAAAATCCAAAAATTTGTTCTTAAAAAAAAAAAAAACACTTTTATAGGCATATAGTTTTTTTTCCCATGTTGTTTTTTCAACGCTGGTTCTGTTTAATTTCAAATGTTCTAAACATATAATTATAATATATAATTATATTCTAATTATACTGTATTTGATTATTTCATGCACAATGCTCTCACACTTACCAAGTTATACACATTAAGTGTAAAATTTATACATTTGGGACTGTTTTTTATACTTAAAATAATTTTTGGTACTACTTCGTTATCCTGTCGGCCAAAAAATAAAAGTCGCCAAACCATGAGATTAAATGCCAATAATGGATGACTGTCAGTATCACATTTAATGACATTAAATATGAGAAAGTTGTTTAAAACATCGTTAAGTGCTTTTATTTCGACTTTTAATTTGTATTTTTATGAATATTCTACTAATTATTTGTTTATTCGTTATTCAAAAAAAAGAAATTCTGTATGTCAGTATATATAATTTGGCTATTAGTTTGGTGATTTGTATAATTTGGCGAAATTGGTCAACGGGATAACCAAGTAGTACTTCATTTTTTAATATATTTTTAAAAATTTTCTTCCAAATTCCATTTCCTACCTTAACTAAAAAATTATTTTTAACTGGTTTTAATATTATAAGTACTTAAGGATTTTATTTAGGTATACAGCTTAAAACAAAAATGTCTATTAAAACATATTATAGAATTTTTCATGTTAATTGTATTATTGTTTTGAATAAATTTTGTCTGTATTTTCTTTTTAAAATGTGTCAATTGAAGAGTAGTTAAAAATAGAGCTGTACCAGAAATTAAAAAAATGATGAGAATATTAGAAGTAAGTGTGAATTAAATATCCATAATAAAGATAAGGTGCATTTTCGTTTAATTAATGAAACTTTATTTTTAAACACACCCTATTAAATCGCATCAAATTCATAAAGTAAGGAAGCTGAATCTAAAGGTAAAAAAATGTTCATTTGACACTCGGAATGATCACTGAGAAACAAAATAACCAGAAGATTTTGTATATTAAAAATAACAAACAGAGAATAATATATATTCACTGAATTGTATCAAATATGTATTATATTATTAATCAAAAGATTCTTCATAAGATTTTCAAGGTATCAGTGTTACACTGTGTAGAGCAAATTATGCTTTGAACATAAGATATAGCTTTTATCAATAATGTTTAATTTGGAAATGATTTCAATTCTAAATATAGTGGACTGCAACTATTTGAGTACTTTAAAATGTTATACTACTTATATAATATCCAAAAACGTTTATTTTATCAACAGATATGCATTATATGCAATAGGAAATGAAATTTAAAAATTGCTTAAACTAAATAAAGCATTTTTTCTCCCTTAAATATATATGTATATATTTTCCCAACCGTGCAATAGGAATCTCTAAATGAATTATAAAAAACATGCAGCTACAAATCTTAAAATACTTTTCTCTTTCTACTTAGTAGCATTGGTGCAGGTTTTCCGTCCACAGGACAAAATTCAGGACTTTTGATCCCATGGATGGAAGCGGGATTGAAAAATTCTTTGAGGGAAAAGAAAAAAATATTTAGATTTTTCAAAATTTGCATAAAATGTAAAGAATCTAGGTTTGAAATAACCTCACTTTATGACCATTTCAGTTAAGAATAGTGTAAATGTGCAATCTCCATAAAAAAAAATCACAAAAAAGACCATTTTCATTAAAGGATCGTCAGAAGAAAAAAAAAAAAAAAAAAAAAAAAAATCCACAATTTTCGTCAAAAAATGTGGTGAAAAATTGAATTTTATCAAATGATTGCGGAAAATATGTGATTTTTATTGAAGGATCACGAAAAAGACACCATTTCAATGAAAAAATTGTAAAAAAGACATTTCCATCAAAGGATTGCCAAAACAATGTGGTGTCGGTCAATGTATTGCGAAATTATTTCCATCAAAGGATTGCTGATAAAATGTGTTTTCATTAAATGATTGGAGAGAACTTTGTCAAAAAATAGTGGAAAAATTCAATTCTCGTAAAAAGAATCTTAAAATATGCAGATTTCATCAAAAAATCATAGAAAACCCCCTAAATTTCAGTGAAAGATTGTGAAAAAAAAAGCAAATTTAGTCAAAATATATATATATATTATATATCAGTCAAAAAATCTTGTAAAAGATGTAAATTTCAACAATCGATTGCAAAAAAGATGCAAGTTTTGATAACTCACAAAGAGGCACATTTTGTCAAAAGATTATAGGAAAAAAGCATATAGTTAGTGTCGGGTAGGTATCCATTCCCTTCCCTCAACTGTAACCTTTCAGAAAATTTCTGTGAATTTCACAAGAAAAAATTCTACTCTGAATTCTCCTTGATTTTATGTATCATAGCTGTCAACTTTATTGTTTTTAGCTTTACCCTGTCTAAATTAAACTTTTCAAATACTGTTGATATGAATGTTTCACAGGCACTTATTATTATTTTAAAATTTTGTTTTAACATAATTGTATTTTACTGCATATAATTTTCAATGTGTTGAGCTGAGTTTTGTCTTAGTAATGCATCAAAGCAAAAGTGTATGTGTGTGCATGCAGTGGGAGGGGAGGGAATCAAAATAATTACATTCTTAGCCAAATTTCAAAAGTTGCATCCTTGCTTTGTAGTAAAAATAATTTCAATACCTAAATCCCTCCCTCCTCTCCAAAATTATTTCTAGTTATATCAGAAGTTTATTTTCACATTACAAATTTCTCCTTTTTCTAAGAGTCTGCAAAATCAGATTTCGAATCAAAATTGTAAAATAATCTCTTGGAAATTATAATTATCAAATTTTAAAAACATAAACAATAAAATGTGCACTTCCTCTCAACACATAGTACCAAAAAATGCTTTTAAATAACAGCAGTTTGGTTTTTATTTTTCTTAATTTCTGTCAGATTTTTCGGGTTCCCAGAATGCATACTAATTGAAAAATTTTACATTATCAAGCCCATAAAACCTGAAATTTATTCCAAAATAGAAATTTTTATTTTATTCTTTGCTCAAGCAGTAGAACCAGAAGTAAGACTAGATGGTAAAGTTTCTTAAATTTCATTATTTTGTTTATTATGTTTTTGCATACTTCAGTATAATTATCTTGTGTCTGCACTAGTATCAATTTTATATCTGAAAATTTTTATCCTTTCATTTTCAAAACAGGTGGAAAGATTAATCTGATGTTTGGAGCAATTCCCATTTTATTGACTTGGATTATCGTCATCGTCATACATACAAAGTGTACCAAGATTGCAGATTTTGACGCATTAAATATATTGATGAATAAAGTGGCTAATTCTGACCCTAAAGAGCAGGCAATTTTTAGCAGCCTTCTGAACACTGGAGAAGACTTTGTTTGTAAAACATATTGTTATTGAATATTAATCATATATATCTTTTAATATATATAATTTGTACTTTCAATAAATGAAGAGTGTATTGCAAACCAACTGAATTGTGCTGCTTTTTTATTGTATATGTGACATTTTTTATTTCAGCTAATGATGGGCTGACATTGACAATTATTTTTTTTTTCTGTTACCATTATTTAAAAATAATTGTATATTAATATGGTTCAAAAATAAAAATCAAGAACATAAGCAAAATTTAGCAAATTACTTCACTGTGGCAGCCCTATTTTTTAAAAAAGTCTAATAGAGTAAGTATTTTAATTTGAACATTTATAATTCTTAAATTGTATTAATACATACATTATTTACAAATAAAAATGTTTTATGTTTCTATTGTGTCAAAACTATCGGTGCAATTAAGAATTTCAATTGGGCAAACTGGATTAAACCTTTTGCCGAATGTGGTTATTTTCAAAATGTTTAGCATATTAAAAAATTATTAAATGTCAGAAGTATGAAGAAAAAGTTACTATGAAATACATATACTGGGTTTAACAACTTGGTAAAATTTGTAAGAAAATGTCTGAAACATCAATAGTGTGCTTAGAATTAGTAGCAAAAATTTTCTTCAAATTCAGAACTTGGTAAGATTTTTTATATGAAACATAACAATCTTGACACCTGAAATTCTCTTTTATTGGTGTAAAAAAATGCAAATGAGTTAGTATAGCTCATATAATAAAGTTTTTTTTTTTTTTTTTTAAGAATTGTGCTAGAAAATTATTTTAAATCTTGAAAAATCAATAATTTGAAATAGTTTTTAAATAACTTAGTGCATTGTTAGCTTTATTTTATGGTTACAAGTTTTTAAATTTGAGAAAAAAAAAAGAAATGAATTCTTGCCGCTGCCTATATGTGTTAGCTTTATTCACAGACATGTTTTATAACATATACTGCTTGACCAGGTTCTAAAGATCTGTCTTGGCATACTGCCAAAATAATGGGCCTTTCCGAAGGTATGGAAGCATTAAGGGGAGACGAAATTTCTCTCTATTCCCTACAAAAGCAATACTAGGGGAAACTCCCTTTTCATTGCTTTCAGTCCTATTATCAAGAATAGACTCGCCTCACTCAAACCTGTTTCTCACGTGACCGGTCTTTAATGCTGCCTTTTTTCCAAATTTACAAAATTTGTCTGCCTTTTTTAAAAGTAGTAAAATGCACCACTAGTTTTACCCCGAGATTTTTAATAAAATATTTCTGTATACGTATTTCTAAATTTGTGTGCGAAATTTTTTTTTTTCATTTCTTTATGAATAAGAACATGAAACTATTCAATTTTATTTTAATTCAATTGTATTTTTTATTTTTATATCATAAAATCATTTGAAATTAATGTTAGTTGATTTATCATGCTTGAAAATTACATGTTTTCCTACTTTTTTCCCCTCCTTTTAAAAGCAATAACTTTTTTTTTTTTTTTTTTTTTTTTTTTTTTTTTGCAAAAGTGCCCTTTTCTGCTGCAGTGGTGCCTTTTTTAGTGAATAGCACCTGCCCTTTTTGTTTCTAGAGTGAACACTAACTTATAACATTGTTTTTAATTTGAAAAAAAAAAAAAAATCTATAATTTATTGCATAAATTTCAAAGAACTTAAGTAATTTTGCACCAAGTAAAATTTTTATTTGAAGCTAATATCTAAGTGTATGCATTAGTGATTTCTTAGAAATAAGGTTTTTGACAGGAATTGTGAACTGTAAGTATTGTCTAGTAAAAAGATTTTTCTTTTTCTGAATTAAAAGATAAACAAGATACATATTTAAATCAAATTATTTGTGAAATATATTTATTACAAACATTTGTATATAAACAACCAATAAAGAAATTATTATAAATAACTAAGTGTTACGAAATTTACAAGGGCAGAGTAGTGGTAATCGGTTATTAAAAAAAAAAAAAAAATGCAGTTACATTGAGAAGGCTACTTAGAGCAGTTAAAAAGAATATGGAATATAGTAAGCGAAATATTTCTTTAATATTTTATTCTACAAACCTAATTTAGTTTAAATATAATTAACATTAAAATATTTGTATACTAAATATGGATGCACTTATTATAGATTTAAATCTTTATATTGAAAATTTAACAGTGGGGGGGGGGGGGAATCATGGAAGTTATATTAAAGGGTGTGTCTATATTTAATGAAAAAAAATGATATTATTTATCAAATTTTGTAGCATAAAATATGAAAGGCATACAGAAATTCTTGCAGAGTGTTTGGCTTAATAATTATTAGATATTTCTTATTCTTTCAAATTTCCCAAACTGGTATTAGCTTGCCTCTTTAAAATTCTAGTGTAAATTATGAGAAAAGTATCTGTAACATTACTACAGTTTCTTAGAAGCATTACAGATGGTTTCTTATAAATGCTCTAATATGAACATGAAAAGTTTTTGTAATTCTATTAAAGGTTTTTTAATAAACATACTAAAAAAGACCTGTAACGGCTGCTAACAATTTCTTAGTTAAGATACAAAAGAAGTATCTAATAATACTAACCATTTCTTAATAAACATCTGTAGTACTACTAGAAAATCTCTAGGCAACTGGGATTCCATAAACTTTTCTAGTAACCAATACAGTTTCTTCTTAAGTAAAACTACTGCATTAAACTTAGTAAACAGCACACAGACTTCCTTAGTGAACATACTAATAAATGGTTAGTAGTATTACTCACCATATACTAAATAAATACCTGTAATGGCTACTAAGAATTTCTTAGTAACGATACAAGAGAAGTATCTGTAAAACTACTCTGTAAAAATGAAACTCCAAAACAGAACAGCTCCAAATTAGACTAATGTCCAATTTAGGTAAAAAAAATAATAAAATCACCAAATTGGGTGAAATCATATCCAAATCAAATTTTTTGGCAAAAATCATTCCAAAACGAGCAAAAACTACTACCCAAATTACTGCTACCCAAACGGAATCCTGACTGTACCCAAATTGGTTCCGTGGCTGACGCCATTTTCATACTAGGGAATGGCAACAGGTAGGCCGCCATGTTGTTTACTTTCCATCCTCGTGTGTTGGGCAGCTTTCGGCTATCGTTCTTAGCGAACTTATGTGATAATTTGTTGTTCGTGCAACAATTACTTCATTAACTATAACTGGATTTATTTAGGTATGTATTTTTCTATTTTTTACTTTATGTAATCTTAATTAATTCAAGTAATCGCTTTAAAAATATGTTTATGTTTTTTCATGCGTAACTTTTAGAAGTTCATCGAAAGTTACGATTCATTTTCACTAACGAAAAAAATGCATTTTTAAGTTCGCTGCAACATTTTTTATTGCCTGAAGACTTTAAAAGATTTTAATGCATTATATAGTGTATATATTAAGTCATATAAAACATAAACATATTTTAAAAGATTTCCAATGCTTTAAAATGCTGAATAATGCTTTGTTTTGATAACTGTAGTTTTGTTAAATTACTTATTAGTTGTGAATTATTCATTTTTCAAGTATTGATGTTTTGTACTACAGCTCATATTCAAAATATTAGAATAATTGAAAAAAAGTAATAAGAAAAAATTATTTGTCATTTATTTATTTTTTATACTAAGTAAATGCAATTAAATTTCTTATAAATTAAATCTGGAATGTTTAGATAAGATTTTAACATTTATAAACTATAAAATACAGCACAATAAATTAGGTATACAGCTTCCTTAAACACACCAGAATATTAGAATAAAATTTAGATTGGTTCAAAATATTAGAATATTTTATTTTACGCAATAATATTACCTTATGAATATGAAGTAAATGGTAGTTAATATTTTGTAGCATCCCCTTTAGCTTTCATAACAGCGTACAATCGATCTTGCATACTATATACAAGGTGTTCACAAACATTTCTATCAATATTAGCCCAAATAGACTTTATATATGCCACTAACTCAGTTTTACTTAAAGGAGGATTTTTTTTGAAGTTTTTTCTTCATTATACACCATAAGTTTTCGATGGGATTAAGATCTGGTGAATTTAGTGGCCAAGGAAGTACCTTAATGTTGCGTTGGCGGAACCAATTCTTAGTTGACACCGAGGTATGCGGGGACGCTAAATCTTGTTGAAAGATGAAATCATCTTCAAATAAATCTTCTGATGATGGAATCATGTAATATTCTAAAATTTCTTGATATATCAGAGAGTTAACCTTTTCGTAGACGATGCATAACTTTCCAGGTCCTTCTGCACTCATACAACCCCAAACCATGACACTAGCAGCAAATTTTACGGAACGTTTAAGGCATTCTTTATCAAATGCTTCTTGCTTCATTCTCCAAACTCGAATACCTTGATTACCATATGAAACACAAAACATACTTTCATCACTAAATAATATATTTTTCCAATTTTCATTGCTCCATAAACGTCTTGATTTACACCAATTCAATCTTATACGCTTTTGTCTTGCAGTCATGAGAGGTTTTGTTTTCGGTACACGAGATTCAAATTTAAATTTATGGAGACGTCTTAATGTTGTCGATGTAGAAACTTCAACTCCTTCTTCTTTCCATTTTCGGTGCAAGAATCGCACATTTTTAAAACGGTTTTTCTTAACTATACGCTTCAGTTTCCTGTCATCTCTAGCAGATGTTTTTGGTTTTCGGCCACCATTTCGGCGATTATTTTGAAATTTTCCAATTTTTGAATATTGTGTTAGTATTTTACTAACGCTCGATTGCGAACAATTTAAATAATTCGCTATAAAACATTGATTTTTACCGTGCCGATACAAATCAACCATACGAAGTTTAGTAGATTCAGGAATATCACTTACACGGCCCATTTTAAGACGAAAAAGAAACAAACTGCAAAAAAGAATACTGATTTTAAATAAAATAGTCTGAATTTAATCAGTGATGCCACCAGTTAAGAATTGGTAATAATTAAAGGAGAATTAATGTGAAATATTCTAATATTTTGAACCACTTGAATAAATATTCTAATATTTTGACTTTTCAAAATAATTTTTTTTGCAATTAATCTTTTCAAAAATGATATTAAATTTAAGATGACAAGTAAGTTTAATCAACAATAAGTTCTTAATAAAAATATCGTTTGCATATTTTCATTAAAAGACATTAAATTACCAAACGATATTTTCAATTTCTAAAAAAAAGGTAATTATTCTAATATTTTGAATATGAGCTGTATGTAAATTTTATTTTAAATCGTTGATTTAAATCTGTTTTTATTGTTGTTATTACTATTTTAAAATTAATTTAAGCTGTAAACAAACTTAATAATTTACTTTAATGTAATTTAGTTTTATATAATACAGATAATTAAACTGCTTTTAGAAAGATAAAACCTTAACTATGTAAAAAGTAGATGAAGTGTAAAGTTTAAAAAAGAATTCTCTTTTTCTACTCTCTTTGGTGATGCCTTATTATTATAAATTTGAGCAAAATTTGAAACCCATAGTGAATATTCATTTGAATCTAATAGTGGATCTTGGTCCTTTAGAGTGCGGAAGATACCTGTACAGTTATCGTATTAACAGTGTTAAATCTGCACACTTTTCTCCGGGAGGCATTTCTGTGGCTTGGGGGGGGGGGGGGCTTGTAGAATTCATGATCAACTAGCTTTTTACTGCAGTAACCTTATTTGCCTAAGTGTAACGAATGTTTAACTGCCTTTTGGTTTGGTATGTTTGAAAATTAGAAACAGGAGTGTCATTTCAGAATTTTCTTTGAAGGGGGGAGGGGGTTTTCATTGATAAAAGTGGTGTAGTAAAGAATGGAGTAATCAAACATCAGTTTATTACCTCCCCCCCCCCCCTCTTCCAATCCTCAAACCAGAAAAAATTACAAATCACAGATGCAAAAGCAGTAAAAATTTCGAATATGAAGTGTCAAAGGACTAATGAAAAATTTCATTTTAGATAGTTTATCTTTGGAGGGAAATTTTCAAACCATTTTTGGAAGGTAGTATGAAAGGGGGCGTACACTGTGCAACATCAAATATCCTACAGAGGGGGGGGGGGGATTCCCTTCACATCGCCATGTTCCCCAAATTGGCTTTTTAGATTGTTTATTAGCTTGTTGATTGTCAGATAACATCTTAATTAATCTCATTTTTTTTCTTGTAATAGAAGCTGTATTCAAAAATGGTCTAATTTCTTAGGGGAGGGGGGGGGGGGTTCTATAGATACCCAGATTAGAAATCGTTTGATAAAGTTGCTAAATATTTTTTCTCTACTAGCAGTTAAACAAAGCAAAAAATTAACATCTTAGTTTGTTCCTAAGTTTGTTTACAAATGTCATGTCCTGCAGTTTCTTTTTATTTTAACTAAAACACTTAAAATTAATTTTTTATACCTGATTTGTACTTTTCGATGCATTTTGTGTAGTAAAGGTTTTTCTATTACCTAAAATGTTACATTTTAATCATTTATGTTAATTGTGTGATATTATTATACATTGATAATTCTTATAACATCCATGTGTATGTGTATAATTTTTATTTTAAAAATGATAAGAAAAGTCATAAAATAAAGTTCTGAAAGATTAAAAAAATCAAAACAATCATGAACCCTGGTGTGCATTTAGTTGTGCAATACATCATTGGTTTATAAGATTATTTTTCTAATCTTCTGAGTATTATTTCTAAGCTCGCTTCTATATGCTTTTTTTTTTCTCTCTTCTCTTTGCATGTTGTTATGTGATACTTGTATACATTCTATTAACAGTTACTTATTTATTTCGGCTAAACAATTCTAACTACATTTTAAAATTTTAAAAATAATATAAAAGTAAATAATTTATTTATAAGTAAACATAGCCTGTATACCAAATCTCTCAAAATAATGCCATTTCGGCATCAATTATGTATGTTGGTGCATATATGACATATATGCCTTGTCTTTTAAAAATGATTGTTAGGTCTAACAATTTATTGAATAATGAAAACAGTTTGTATTTCTGATGGGGGTCACAATGTTTTTGCTAAATTTGTAATTATGTTTTGGCTATTATAGTTGATTAATTATTAAATAACATTTCATTTAGGGTCATTCCATGTCAAATCAACCAAAATAATTTAATATTCAACCTGACCATTTCAGATTTCAATGAAACTGCCAGGGATCATTCTCTATGATGATATAAATTAGAGCACATTTTTATTTTTTCTTTATCGCTTTAAATTTTCATACAATTATTTAAATTTTGAAAAAATCATTTTTTGACTTGCATAGAAAATTTTATGACCACTCATTTTAAAGTGGAATTTATAAGGTTTAATTTGATATGCAAGTTGACTATGCATGTTAATATATATATATATATTTAGATAGTTATTTTTAAAACTTTTGAAAAAGTATGTAAGTAAGTTTGTTGTAATGTTTTAAGCTTAAAATTCTGAAATTTTTAGAGTGGTATCTCAATGGGATCAAGAGTTATAAAATAAAAGCTAAAAATTACCATGCAAATCATAAATAACAAAATAGATAGAATTAAATTGTTATTTTATTGTTAATTTTTGCTTTTATTTGATAACTCCTGATCCCAATGAGATCCCACTATAAAAATTTTAGAATTTTAAGCTTATAAAATTATAACAAGCATACAATTTTTTCAAAATTTTTAAAAATACTATCTAATTAACAATATGAAATTTTAATGCGGAAAAAAAATGAACATATATTCTCATTTATATCATCAAGCAGAACCATGGGTGAAAGTTTTCCGTCTTTTAAAAATTCTCGAGGACGGAAACGAGACGGAAAAATTCCAGAGGACGGATTCGGATTGCGGATAAAACCCCACTACTTTCGTCAAAGGATTGCGGAAAAACGCGACTTTCGTGAAATGATCGCGCAAAAAATGCTACTTCTGTAAAAGATTGCCAAATAAGGCGGGAATTTCCTTCAAAAGCCTGTGAAATTAACGAGATTCCTGTTGAAAGATCGCAAAAATACCGCTATTTCCGTCGAAAGAACTGCAAAAATCCCGCTATTTCCGTCGAAAAATCTCAAAAAACATGGGATTTCTGACAAAAGATTGTGTAAACACATTAATTCCGTCAAAGGATCGCTAAAAAGATGTTTTCTCTAAAAAGCTTACAGAAAAAAAAAAAAAAAAAAAAAAAAAACCAATGCGATTCCTGTTAAAGGAACATGAAAAAGAAGCGATTTCCATCAAATGATTGCAAAAACCCCACAATTTTCATCTAATGATTGCAGAGAAACGCATTTTTGTCAAAAGATCGTGAAACAGACGTGATTTCAGCCAAACGACCACAAAATAGATGCGATTTTAGTCAAAAGGTCACGAAATAGACACGATTTCAGCCAAAAGGTCACAAAACAGATGCGATTCCAGCCAAAAGGTCGCGAAACAGGTTTAATTTCAGCCTAAAAATCGCGAAACAAACAAGATTTCTGTCAAAAGATCACGAATAAGGTGCAATTTCCGTCAAATGAGTGCACAAAAACCCACGATTTCCATCAAATGATTGCAGAGAAGACACGATTTCTGTTAAAGGTTCGTGAATTTTGTCATAAGATCGTATAAAATAAATGGATTTCGACGAAAAATAGAAAATTTCGGCAAGTAATCGCTGAAGAGTCTCAAATTTTCGCTAAATATCTGAGAAAAAACAGGGTCGTAAAAACAACGCAAGTTACGTGCGTGCGTATGTGCTTACTCAATGAAATGGAGGAGGGGGGTAGACAGACTTGTATAAAATCAAAAACTTTCTGCGCACGTAATATTAGGTCAAAAACTTTCTGCAAATTAATTTAATGTTGGGTGTAATTCGCATTTTTTGCGCAATTCATGGTCGTGATTCGCGTTTTTTATGCGATTTATGAATGTAATTTGCGTTTTTAGAGCGATTTATGGACGTAATTTGTGTTTTTTATGCGATTAATGAATGTAATTCATATTTTACACGATTTATGGACGTAATTTGCTATTTTTATGCGATTTATGGACGTAATTTGCTTTTTTTGAGTTTTCTGTCGACAAAATTCGTGTTTTTTGATCGATTTATTAACATAATTTGCGTTTTCATGCGATTTATGAACATAATTCGCATTTTTTTTGCAATTTATGAACGTTATTCGCGTTTTTACCCGATTACTGGACGTAATTTGCGTTTTTTGAGCGATTCATGAACGTAATTCGCTTTTTTTATGCGATTCATGAACGCAATTCACATTTATTGTGCGATTTATGAATGCAATTTGCTATTTTTATGCGATTTATAGACATAATTTGCGTTTCAGCTTTCTGCCGATGAAATTCGCGTTTTTTGAGTGATTTATGAACGTATTTCGCGTTTTACTACACGATTCATGGACATAATTCGCGTTTTGAGCGATTCGTGGACATAATTCGCGTTTTTTAAGCGATTCATGAACGCAATTCGCGTTTTTTGAGCAATTCATGGATGTAGTTCGCGTTTTTTTATGCGATTCATGGATGGAATTTACGTTTTTAATGCGGTCTTTGGACGAAATTCACGTTTTTCCCGTGGTATTTTGTCGAAATGTTAAATTTTTTTTACACGATTCTTTGTCGAAATACATGGTTTTTACACAGTTCTTTATTAAAATTCATGATTTTTTCGAGGTTTTTTGGCGACATTTGCGTTAGCAGTATATGATTTATTCATAAAATTGAGAGAATATTTTTATTTTTTGGTACTAAAAAAAAAAATAAATAAAAATTGTTTCTTTCTTAAAATTTTCTGCAAACTTCATAAAATTTTCTGCGTGCGTCTATATTATACAACTCTGGGGGGTAGAATTAAAATATTTTCAGTCTTGACAAAATTTCAAACTTGCACACATGAGCAGAACGATTCCTGAGAGTTTTATCGAACTCTGAAAGGATAAAGTTGAGTCACTGGTTAATTGGGCATGGAATGGCCCTTATTTATGAATTTGATTGTAAATTAATAGTACATATGAAGCAAAAATTTACTATATCGTATTATGTAAAATATTTATATATTTTTGATTTTTGTTATTATTACTATTATTTTTAATGGATTGTGATTTCTGAAAATAAACAATGCTGCCAAAATTGAATATATTATTTCTATTTGTGATTTTTTTTCAGAAAGCAAATATGCTAATCTAAGAGGGGTTTAAGCTATGATCGTCATACGAGTATGAAGAAAGTAATGAAGCTTCGAGCAGCTATTGTTTCTGTGCACTCACAAAGCATCAAAAGATAGGTAATTATTATCTTTATGTTTAAGTTTCATGCTGTAGTTTACACAATGTTTTTTGAGACAAAAGTTCAACCCAAATAATAATGTTAACATTTTTATATTATTTTAGAAAATTGCTCTAATTAAAGGGCAAAATTATAAAATCGAATCGGGTATAGTATAAAAAGCATTGCAAACTGAAGCAACTGGGGTTGTCTTGAAAAAAATTACACAATCAAAAGTTATCGAGGTGTCCACACAATCGATAAAATTGATAAAAACATCAAAATTATAATTCATTCTGTATTCTATTTACCTTAATTTCAGGAAGAAACGCCACAGCGTTTACGTGTTTAAAACTGAAATTTCAAGCGATGCGGTGTTTACGAGCAATTTTTTTTTCAAACAAGCGTGATATTTTTCTGAATTTTTTCGAAAATTAAAAAAAAAATCGATCATAATTCCAAAATTTCGGACATAAAATGTATCGCGAATTCCGACAAATGGTTGCAAAAACAAATTAATTTCGTGAATTTCCTGAATTTCCCCCTACCCTTCTTTTATAACTTTCAAAAAATTTGTTCTGAATCCGATTTTTTCCCCTCGTTTCAAAGATTCAGTGATGAATCATGGTGAAATGAATGATTCATGAATCTTTGATGAAAAGTGCTTTTTTTTATGATTTTTTAAATTGATTTCATGCTTTTTTTTTTTACAAATTTCACCTTTTTTCTGCGTTTTTCGATAGAATTTACGTTTTTTTTAAACCAATTTTTTTTTTTCAAGTATTACCTCAATTATCAAAATTCATGATTCATTTAAAGAGTTACGATTCATTCCTGAAAATTTTGTGAAACAATCGTGGAAAAATCCCGTGTAAGCACCCCTCTCTAATTACTTTATGATTTTCTGTCACGTTTGGGGGGGGGGGGCAGATTAACGGTATTTTACGGTGCTGTTAGGGAAAAAAATCACCGTATCTGCTGCGCCGCATATTTTTACTTTTAAACTCGTATGCGTCGCGGCGCTTATTCCCGAAAATACGGTATTTAAATAATATTATTAATTTTGTATTTATTTATTAATTTCTGATTAATAATTTCATTTTTATGATTTCTTAATACAGCTTATTAATGTGTTTCTGTTTAACATGTTAACTGCGATTACCACGGAAATTTCACCTGCGGCGTTTACGATCATTTTCTAAATTTTCTTGAGTGACTTTCCGCGATGCGGCATTTACGCCGCTGCGGCGTTTCTTCCAGAAATTATGGTATTTTCAGCCTTCTTGTATTTATATATTATATATGTTATGCATATCCTTTTTACCGCAAAAAAGAAAATGTACATGAATATCAACAATATTGAAAAAACAACAAACACAAGTAGTAAATAACTTAGAAAAGCTTGCTGGGCACTTCTCTTTACCACTCAACATTCAAGTTATTACTATAGAGAGATCTAGTGTTAAAAATACTTACCTAATTGCTGAAGAGCACCCTTAATCACCTATTGCTGTGTTTTTTATCCGAAAAGTGCATAATTTCTTGTATGTACTATAAGTAAATATTCAAGTTCTTAAAACGTTCAACTGTTATCTATTTGCTCTTTGTATTTCTCTATTAGAATATTTTTTATGTCTTGCAATTAGCACAGTTAAAAAGTTACTATTAATTTTATTATTTCAGGATAATAATGCTGTGAACTCTGTTCTCGCCAGAATATATTCGCTTCAACTACTTGTAATTATTGAGGATGCAAAGAAAGACTTTTGATGGCATAGTGTTTTTTGAAAAATGTCTGATTATGGTAATTTTGTAACTGCTAGCATATATTGTAATTTTAACATAGTTCATGGCACATTCCAAAACCTGCCTTATTAATCAGTACTTTGGCTCTAAAAAGTGAAATGCTATTAGCACCAGTTTCAGAATGTAATGCTGTAAGTGGTCTGTTAAAAGAATAGTTTTGTGAAGAAATAAATGTAAATTTTGAATTTTTTGAAAAATGTGTTTATTTTTTCTGCCCAGTCTGTTTTCGTGTCTTTGAATAATTTAATACAGGTTTATGCATTCACCATCAAGACCAGGATGGTTAAAATCGATATGACAGAAACTAGTTTCTGCCAAAGAAATAATACTAGTAAGAACTTTAACCTGCAATAATTTATAATTCACACATGTATTTAATGTATAAAAATTTAGTCAAAAAATTAAAATAAAGATTATGAATATTATTCAAAGTAGGGAAAAGTTTCAAAAGGATCATATAAATGTCTTTTGTTTATACAATAATTTTCTGTCACTTCAAAAAAAAAAATTTTTCATAATGGTAGTCTGATGCTGTACACGTTTAACTATTAATATTATTATATGAATTGAATATTTCCAGCTGAGCGAAAAATTGCCCAGGCCAGGAATCGAACCCGGATACTTGGCTTACAAAGTACCGGGGATACTTGGCTTATCCGGGTTTGATTCCCGGCCTGGGCAATTTTTCGCTCAGTTGGAAATATTCAATTCGTATGATAACTTTACCAATCAGTTTGTGTTAAAAATAATAGTATTAATATTATTGTTTGTGATTGAATTTCTATTAAAAAGTTAAAAAAAAAAAAAAAAGATAGTTACAAAAAGTTCTATGATATTTTAACATCCCTTTTGAGAGTATTTTTAAATAAATAACATTGCAATAACTTAAAAATTATCTACTACTACATATAAAGAGAAATGGTTCTTGTGAAAATATATAAGTAAATAATTGCAACAACACAAAAATGGACAATTCTTGTACAATTATTTTACTTCATTGAAAGAACAAATTCATTTTTGTGGGAAAAGTAATATCCTAATAGCATTCCATAATCTGCATTAAATGAGATTTGAATCTTGCATTTGTGAGTTTCCATATTTCCATTATTAAATAAAGTTAAGCAAATTTTAAAAGCAACTGCAGAAAAACAGCTCTTTTTTTAAGTAAGAACAATAGATTTTAACATTTGTTACAAGAATTTAACTTCTTTATAAATCAGGATATTTATTTACAATTTTAACAAGTGCTTTGTCCTTAATATCGTTTTCATGATTTCAATTATCTGCAAATAACATGACTGATTCTTCATAAAAAATTAAAAACTATCAAATTCTAATACAAATGTATTTTTTTTATTAAAGCTATTCACAATATTTTGTTTCTTATTTATCCTGATTAAAATGTATATAAGCAATTCAATGCTACTAAAAAAGTATCGGATTATATCATGAAAAGAATTTATGCCAGTATCTGCTGGTTAAAATTGGTTATAACCACTTTCTGCCGGCAAAAAGTCTGCCCGGTTCACCATAGCATGAATTTGATCAAAAACATTGCTTTTACAATATTTTATGAAATATTGCCTTTGTATTGTTTGCCTATTTATTGTCTTTGCTTAAAAAAAAAAAAAAAATAGAAAATGCGCTTTGTTTACATAATTTCTAAATAAGAACACATACAACTTCAGAGTTTCTCCTGCGTTTAAAAAACAGCAGGCATTCTGTTGATGAGAGGTCACTTTTTTTAGTTAAATTATTTTAAATAAAAGGGCACTTTTGGATTCTTAAAGACCTTCTCTTTTATTTTTAAATTCATTCTTGTGATTTTTTAAGCCTCTCGACAACACTGAGTAATTTTTATTATGCAAACAAATTTTTTAATGGCACTTTTTACTAAGAGGCAAGAAGGGTGCTAATTTTTTTAATAAGGTATTAGAGAATGCTATTTTGTAAACCAAGGGCAAGCGGTATGCAGCACCTATCCAAAACTACTTGCAGAGAAACTGCAATTTCTTGTGTTTCTGAACAAAGTTTAATTAGTGTCGAAAAAAGCTTTTTTGGATTTGAAATCAATCTTAATGTGGCATTATGTAATTCCGTTAGTATAAGTACTCAAATAATGTAACACAATTTGGTTCATGTTTTAAAAAGAGAGTTCACATTTTCAAAATAACTCTGTTTTTATCTCCTCTTTTTGCTACTATATAATTGCTTATATAATTAAAAATTTTAAAGTAATCAGTTGAACGAGTCTTTTTTTTTTTTTTTTTTTTTTTCAAATAATTTTAAATGAGTTTTTTTAATTGGTAATTTAAACAATTTAGTTATGTTATTTTACTTTATAATGTAATTTTATCTAAATAAAAAAGATTGATTAAAAACTAATATTTTGGTTTTCTAAAAAATTATGTTGTATATTATGAATATAATATCTTCATAAAAATATTTGACATTTACATTAAAATATATATAGTTATGGCTTTTTCTACTTAGACATGTAGAAAAGAATATTTTCCTTTATAAGAAAAAAAAAATTCTTATAAAACAATAATAATTTTTAATATTTTATGGATTTATTTTTAAATAGACCAAAAACTGACCCAAATTGGTTTGTAAGATATTTGGATGCAGCAGTATTCCAAATCAGAAAAAAAGAAAACAGAACAAAAAGTGACTCAAATTGGGTTGTAAGATTTTTGGGTGTAGCAGTGACCCAAATTAGGTTGTAAGATTTTTGGGTGTAGCAGTGACCCAAATTGGGTTGTAAGATTTTTGGGTGTAGCAGTGACCCAAATTGGGTTGTAAGGTTTTTGGGTATAGCAGCGACCCAAATTGGGTTGTAAGATTTTTGGGTATAGCAATGTTCCAAATTGGGAATGTATCTGATACCCAAAATGGGTAAAAAAAGTGTCCATTTTGGGTTTATTGCAATACCCAAATTGGAGCTGTGTTGCCCAAGATGAGTTAAAATTTTACCCATTTTGGGTAAGCTTCAGATTCCAATTTGGGCTTGCAATAGGTCCAAAGTGGGCATTTTTTTAAACCCATTTTGGATCACAAAGAGACATTCTCAGTTTGGAACATTGCTGTACCCAAAAATCTTACAACCCAATTTGGGTCATTTTTTGTTCTATTTTAGAATTTTTTTTTACAGTGTACTAGCCATTTATTGGTAAACATACTTAAAAAGGATCTGTAACGGCTACTAAGAATTTTTTAGTGAAGATACAAGAGAAATATCTGTAATACTACTAACCATTTCTTAGTGAAGGTACAAGAGAAGTATTTGTAATACTACTAATCGTTTCTTAGTATTCCAACTAAAAAAGCACCTGTAATGTCTACTAATGATTTCTTAGTACGCTCACTAAGGAAGTCTGTGTGCTGTTTACTAAGATTAATACAGTAGTGTTACTTAAGAAGAAACTGTATTGGTTACTAGAAAAGTTTATGGAATCCCAGTTGCCTAGAGTTTTTCTAGTAGTACTACGGATTTTTTTTTACAGTGTAACAAGTTACGAAGCAATCCCTCAGTATTCCCTCACAGAAAATGCCATCTTCAGCCGAAAATGCAATACCTGTAAATCAGGTTTTTTTACAGTACAGAGAAATCCGAAATGGTAAAAACTATAGAATATGCTATATTAAGACAGAACATGATATTTTCTTTCAAAAGAACTAATTAAATTGTTTTTTAAAAATGTAGATCAATCAACCTTTAAAAAAAGACTAATATTTCGTTTCCTTTTAAATGTTTTAAGTTGCAATAAAGGCATACTTTCATAACATCATACTTTAAAAAAAAAAAAAAAAAAAAAAAAAAAAAAAATACATTTACTTGTTTTACTTGCACCCAATCACTAATATTTATTATCTGTTTATACTACAAAGTAATTATTATAATAACTTATATCTTTTCTTTTATTATCGGCCATATAATTGAATAGAGAAAATTACAAACAAAATGTCTATCTTCTGGCCCTTTTTGTTAAAATAATGCAGAAATATTTCACGACGAAACCATCAAATAAAGTGTCAAATCTACTTAGAATATTTTTATCTTTACAAGTCTAGTACCGGCAAAAATTTTATACAATTGTTCACTAATATTCTTACAATACTAGCTCTTACTACTCTTACAATACTCTACTAGCTTATTCTTTATTTTTAATTTTAGGGGGAGGGGGTGCTTTGGCAATTTATTTTACGTCATATTATTTTAATGTTGCATAAACTAGAAAAAAAGTTTTTTGACTTAACAAGAAGCTTTGAAAAAATATAATACAACCTGTTTCGAAAAACTAGTTCTAAAAGGTTTTTTTGTCTTCAAAAACCAAGAGATTTCCAATGTTTTTAAATTAAGTTTCTTTTGCTGCCCGTCATTTTCAGAAACATTTCTATGTAGTTTTTACAGCGTACTAATCAGTTTTCTCAATTCGAAATACATATATTTTTCAAATATTGTAAATCCTCAAGCACACATTTTTAGGCTGAACAGACAAACGTGCTAAAATTACAGCATTAACATTATTCTGTTATTGTAGCATAGATTCTATTATGCAGCTGAAAATGTTTACTTGTGAATTCATATCATCCAAAAGAGCCGTTACTTCCGCTAATTTATCGTTATTTGAAAACTTGATTAATATAGTACAGAGCCATTTTTATCCAGAATGTACTCAGGATAACTGGTTGCGCATTAAAGCAATATCTATTTGATCAGATTTGTTGAATGTATAGAATTGCAGCATTGCTTGTAATTTCATTTTTCCCCCCTTGTTGCTCAGAATAAGAATGGGATCTAAACAATACACAAGATATATCAGCGTTTGAAAGAAAATATATATAAGAATCCTTTGTAAATAACAATTCTGCATGGAAATGAAAACTCCCACTAAGTAGGCTTCCGTTTCAGATATTGGATGTTGGCATCAAATTGTATTGTGTTGTAATGTTTCAAGCAATGCACATACCAAAATGATACAGTATGTTTTATATATATATATAGTGTTCCTTCTAGGCCATTTTTGAAGGGTGCAGCACCCTGCCCTTTTTCAAATTTACAAAATGCACCCTGTCCTTTTTGAAAGTAGTAAAATGCACCACCAGAGGTTTTACCCAGAGATTTTTAATAAATATTTTTTTTTATTCCGTAGTGTTTCTAAATTTGCGTGCCCAAAAATGATAGATTTTTTTCATTTCTTTAAGAAAAAGAACATCAAACTATTCAATCATGGTTTAATTTAATTGTATTTTTAATTTTCATATCATAAAATCATTCGAAATTAATGTTACTAGATTTATCATACTTAAAAATTATGTGTTCCATTGCTTTCTTTTTTCCCCTTCTAAAGGCAATAACAATTTTTTTCTGGCAAAAGTGCCCTTTTCTGCTGCAGTAGTGCCTTTTGTAGTGAATAGCACCATGCCCTTTTTATTTCTAGAGTGAACACTATATTATATATATATATATATATCAACACTTTTATAAATACAACCAAAGTAATTCAGATATATATATATAAGACCATTAATAGTAAACAATATTAACCATTTGATTTTAATAGAAAAAAACATTAAACATGAGGTAGAATTTAAATAAATAAATAAATATATATGTATAAATATATATATATATAGTGTAATATAATGATTTAATCTGGTAGGATTTTAAAAATGTCAAATGAAAGTATCATTATGGATAACTAGTTTTTTGATTATCTGGTTTCTGAATAAACAATTTTAACATTGTAAAAACCATTTGTAAACGTGTCTGAAAATAACAGGCAGTAAAAAAGATTTCTAAAGATAAAGGAAGCGTCGCCTTTCGGAATCATGGGTAAGCTAGAAAAGTTTGTATTATAATTGCTTAAAACTTTTTGCTAAATTAAGAAACATTAGTTTGTTCATTTGTCAGAACTCTAAATTGTTAAAACTTTCATCGCAATATCTTTATTATTACTGTTTTGTTGCGAAACGTCCTTTATTCTTAACCGAATAAATGGATTAATCCTGGTTTCCAATATAAAAACAATTTGTTGTAGCATGTCCAATTATTCCTTAAATTCAGTAACATGGTCTCAGGATTATATAGATTCACAAAGTGAAGACTGCACGAGTATATATAGTACATATATTATATATATATATAGATACATATAGAAAATAAAATTTCCCCAAAACAGGAGCATGTAAGAAAAGTCTGGACATATCCCTGGTAAATCCAGAAAAAAGTTGGCTTTTTTGAGGCATAAATTTCAATCTAAATCCTATTTAAATATCGCCCACAGTAATTTTGAAAAGCGTGTTCTATTACTAAAATCAACCATCATCTGCCATTTTTTTTTTCCAAGGATAAAATTGATGCTCCCAACATAAATGATCACTCAACTTTAAAACTTTCTCTTTTTTTTTTTTTTTTTTTTCTTAAACAAAAGAAAGGGAGGAAGATGCTTGTGCATGCCTTTCGTCGTTCGAGTGAATCAGACCATTTCGGACATCGATAATGTCAAACATTTGCGTGGCAAGGACGCGACGTCAGATGGAGCGTAAAAATCCAGAACATTCCAAGCAAGGATAAAATGGAGAAGACAGACGATTTGATCGCATCACGTATTTAACTTTCTTCCTTTTCCCCTACAGGCCCAAATTCGATTCCGACGAAGGATGACTTTCACCGTCACCGAATCGGGCTACGAGACCAAACTCAGCCGAAGGCGTCGAATATCGAAAGAGGATGGCAGCGAGCGAAGGAGCGAGAACCAGTAACATCCTATATTCGATGCCGTTAGGAATACATTGTTGAGAGGGTTATTTGGCCCAAAGGCAAATGCGATCAAATGGAAAAGAAAATTACTCTCAATTTTTCTTCGGTAAAAATGTGAATTGAATGAGCATAGGAATTAATATGGCTCTCAAATTCTCAGCTCAACACTGCGAAAGTTCATGATATATTTTCTTACTGATTTTTAAACATTTTACTTTAAATATTAAATATATACCTTTACTTTAAATATTTTAATTTTTTTTTAAATCTCGATAATTGCATTTTAAAAAAGTCGAGGTTAGCAGAAAGAAAAGAAAAATTACTCCATACATCTTCCAATTTTATCAAAAGGGAAAAAAAAAAAAAAAAATGGAAAGTCATTCGATTGGAAATTATGTCTTCTCTTCTTTTTTTTCTTTCAATTTATATTTAAGATACTGTCTACTTTTTTTTGCAGCCGTTCTAATTGCTAAAAAAAAAAAAAAAAAAAAATATTTTAATATATAATGATATAAAATAATAATAATAATAAACGAACATAGTCGATTTACTAATGTTTTCTCGTTTCTGATGGTGAAAATCTTATTTCGATAATTACACTAGGTAAATAAATAATCACGTATTTAATTTTTAACATGGCTTAGATGAGATTTCAAAATCGAAGAGTCTATCTTTGGACATTAGTATGACAATCATCAGTATGATATTACATAAACATTTGGGATTTAAAAAAAAAAAAAAAAAAAAAAAAAAAAAAAGTCGGCGTTGGATTCCACATAATCTGACAAATGCTCAAAAGGAGGATCGTATCAATTGTTGAAAAATCTAGTTGGATGTGTCAATCCCAAAACTTTCTTCTATCTCATAAGTACATTTTAATATTTAAAAAAAAACGTGGTGACCCCAAAGTTACCCACTATCGAATTTCCTCGAACATTTGACCTAGTCTAATGAGATTCTGGTATCCGAAAAGCCTAAAACGCAAAATTTAATTAATATTCTGAGAAAATGAACTTAGTAGTGCCTCATGTTGGGTAATTTATACTAAAACCTAATAAGCATCTATTTATGTCAAGACCTAACAGAATCTGAAATTTGATGGAATTTCGTCCATTAGTTCTTGAGATATAGTTATAACAAAAAATTTGCAAAACGTAGCACAGCAACACTATATCTTGGACAATTTATGCCAAAACGTAAAAAAGCGTCTAATTATGTTATGGTGTAAAAGAATCTGAAGTTTGATGAAATTCTGTGCATTAGTTCTTGAGATATAGCTAGTTTAAAAAAAGAAAACCGTGTAAAATATAGCACAGCAGCACCATCAGTTGAAGGATTTATAACAAAACGTAATCATCGTGTAATTATGTTATATGTCATTTTGTAACAAAATCTGAATTTGATGAAATTCTGTGCGTTGGTTGTTGAGATATAGCTATCGGAAAAATCGTGCAAAATGCAGCATAGCTGCACCACCTGTTGCAAGGTTAATACCAAAATGTAATCAGCGTCTAATTATGTTATATATTCTAGTGTAACATAATCTAAAATTTGATGAAGTTCTCTGCGTTAGTTCTTGAGATATAGCTATCGCAAAAATCTTGCATATTTTGCATAGCAGCGCCACCTATGGGGCAGTTCACACCAAAACCTTATCAGCGGTTATGTATCTCAAGGTATCGCGGAATCTGAAGTTTGGTGAAATTCTGTGCATTAGTTCTTGAGATATAGCTATCATGAAAATCATGAGAAACGTGGCATAGCAGCGCCACCTGCTGGCCAATTTACACCAAAACTTAATCAGCGTCTATGTATATCAAGGGGTCACAGAATCTGAAGTTTGGTGAAATTTTGTGCATTAGTTCTTGAGATATAACAATCTTGAAAATCATGAAAAACATAGTATAGCAGCGCCACCTGCAGGCCAATTTTCACCAAAAACCAATAGGCACTAATTCATATCAAGGTCTAACTGAATATGAAATTTTATTAAATTTCGAGCATTAATTCTTGAGATAGAGCGCCCACAAATTTTTTGTCACATACAGACAGACTCACAGACAGACAGACGGACAGACATTTTCTAAAAATAGTCAAAACGTGTTCAGGACCTTCTAAAACGTATAAATCCATCGAAAACCGGAAGTCGAAAATTTTCATGAATCTTGAATCCAATACTTTCTTCTTGTAAAGATAGAAGAAAGTAAAAAATGTTGAAAAAAAGACGTTCAAATTTCACCAAGAGCTGTGTTTAATATCTACACAAGTGACAAATCATAGATCTATGCATATTAGCTGGAAGCAAAACAGTAATCGACTGTATGGGTCTTCCAACATGAACCAAATCCAACAAAAGTTGTTCAAGGAAGAAGCATATCGAAGCAAATGATTGTCTTTTTCTTCAACATTACCGGATAGGCGGCGACAGTGGCGTTAGAGCAACGGAGGACAGTCAACTCTGAATATTACAAGCCAATTTATTTGCCAGAAGTCTTCGGAGAAATTCGAAAAAAGCAGAACAGGCGAATAATTCTTCCTTGTGATAATGCGATCTTCAGTGCTGTAATTGGGCGGGAACGGGGACGAACGCCGCCGTTCCCAGAAACATTTCGTTTGTTACTATTAAAAGAAAAAAGTTATAGAGCACGAGTACAATTTTTTTTTTTTTTTTTTTTTTTTTTTTTTCAAACGGAAGATAATTAGTTTTATTTATTGTAACAATAATTATCAAGTTTATTGATACTGGTGATGAGCCTAGGGAGTTAAATCCTCTTCATTGAAAAAGCCAGTTCACTTATATTCATAAGCCGTATAGGTCTACCCTTAAAATTTTTTAAATATTTTATTTGTCTTGGTTGTGATCAGGAAGAACATTAGCAAACAAGGCAGATTGTCGTAAATGAAAGAACACAGAAAACACTTCTCATTAATCGTTCTTTATCGGAAACTTCTTGGATAGATGTACTAGTAAATAATTTGTAAATGCCCATATGGATTCAATACAATTCAATTTTGATTTATTATGGAAATTTTTACAATGAGGTTGATTAAATATTGATTTTAGTTGAATGCTATACAAATACAATACTATAGCAACAAGAATATAATAGTTATAACTGTTAATTAAAAAAAAAAGTCTGTTTTTGGCTAGATGTTTTAAATTGGCTTTTTTCTTAGCAAAAATCCGGTCGTCAACATTTACTCTAAGAAAAGGTGGGTTCCCACAAATAATTTTTCCAACTACAGCACTGGCGATCTCACACACATCGTCTCAAAGAAAGGAATTTCTGAAAGGCCAAAACATCGAATTGATGAGTCATCCGTCGTACGACCCTGATGTGATATCCAATTTTTTATTTTTTTTTTATTCCCATATATAAAAAATAAATTACGTGGACAACGATTATCGACACCTGAAGAAGCGGTTGATGAATTCAAACTCATGTTTTGGAGTTACCTCCATCGGCATGGAAAACAGTGCTTCTAAAATCAGTTCAAACGCATGCAAAAGTGTATCTATTTTCATGGAGAATACTTTGAAAAACAATAAATCCACTGTCGATCATAAATAGTTGTTTTTTCATTACTAGGCCAGAAATATAAATACCAACCCTCGTACATGCAAAATAGGAAGTTTCAGAAACATTTGTAAGGTAAAACTGTATATGAAGTATGTTTATGCTTTTAATATCTACTATTTTTCTCTTCGAAGCAGCCGATTCTCCTCAAGTACTAGACCAGAAATATAAATACCAACCCTCGTTCATGCAAAATAGGAAGTTTCAGAAACATTTGTAAGGTAAAACTGTATATGAAGTATGTTTATGCTTTTAATATCTACTATTTTTCTCTTCGAGGCAGCCGATTCTCTTCAAGTACTAGACCAGAAATATAAATACCAATCCTCGTACATGCAAAATAGGAAGTTTCAGAAACATTTGTAAGGTAAAACTGTATATGAAGTATGTTTATGCTTTTAATATCTACTATTTTTCTCTTCGAGGCAGCCGATTCTCCTCAAGTACTAGACCAGAAATATAAATACCAACCCTCGTACATGCAAAATAGGAAGTTTCAGAAACATTTGTAAGGTAAAACTGTATATGAAGTATGTTTATGCTTTTAATATCTACTATTTTTCTCTTCGAGGCAGCCGATTCTCCTCAAGTACTAGACCAGAAATATAAATACCAACCCTCGTACATGCAAAATAGGAAGTTTCAGAAACATTTGTAAGGTAAAACTGTATATGAAGTATGTTTATGCTTTTAATATCTACTATTTTTCTCTTCGAGGCAGCCGATTCTCCTCAAGTACTAGACCAGAAATATAAATACCAACCCTCGTACATGCAAAATAGGAAGTTTCAGAAACATTTGTAAGGTAAAACTGTATATGAAGTATGTTTATGCTTTTAATTATAGGGCAAAATTGGAAAATTTCATTAACGGCCACTGGCCGGTAATAATAGTTTTTTAATTGGCCACTTTCTATAAACTTGTGGCCACTTTTTTATTTAAAAATACTGAACAGTAAAAAGTTTATAAGTATTAATCTAAAACTGAATAGCCCAAATAAATATGTTAATATAAAAAGGTACCCTGGGGTAATAACGCCACGTTAAGGTTCTACCAATTTTCACGGCTCAGTTTTAGTTTGTATTTTTCAAACAAATACATGATTTGATACAGCAACTAATTGACTATCTATATAAAAAAAAATAATAATTTAACAGATATGTATTCATAAAATGTAATGGCGTGATTTCTTGACCAATGCTATTCAGCGTTATTACCCACCTATATGGGTAATAACGCCATGTAAACAAAACTATGAAATAAAATGAAATAATTGCATGTAGATTGCCCAATTCCAAAAATACACACTCTACAAACTTAGAAATTGACAAATTGCGTTCTAAGATATTGAAAATGTTCAATTTTTTGTGAAAGTGTAAGAAAAATAAAGTTGTGGTGTGTGTGTGTGTGTGTGTGGGGGGGGGGGATGAGGCAAAAGAATACCAGACCGTGAGCTTCTTTTTGCTTAAAAAGGACCGCTTAAATAGAATTATTAGAAACATTGCACAGTTTTAACTGTGTTTATTTGAATCAGTATTTAGGATGTTGCTCGGCCACTGTAGGGAATCAACCGGGATATTAATGCCAAGGATTGGCATTATTACCCCATTATAGTTATTGCGCTGTACATTTTAAATTACAAATTATCTCGAGAAGATATCCAAAATGTTCAACAACATTTTGAAAGTCCATGAAATGTACTACAAATTTATGTAATTAACAAAGTATTTCCGGATAAAAAAAAAAAATAGTCTTCACATCACAAAACGTATTTCGCCAATTTTATATCAAGCGTTAATTTTAGTTGCTAGTAAAAACAAAAAGACCTAAAAACGAAACAAATTAACTTGAAGCTGTTTTTTGCGATTTATATGACTCAAAACCCTTCTGCGCAGAGCACATGGGTGTCATTTACCAGATTATTTCATAATTATGCAAAATATTAGCACTTGGCGTTATTACCCCGCCTGGCGTTATTACTCCAGGGCACCTTATTAGAACAATAATAACAACAACAAAAAAAGCAGAATCCTTGATGAAATGCAAGAAAATTTTATTTTCTTCATATGAAAAAGTGGCCGGGAGGTGGCCGTTGATAGGCAATGTTTCACTAGCCACTTTTTTTCATTTACTGGCCCTGTGGCTGGTGGCTAGTGCTAGTTTTGTCCTTTACTTTTAATGTCTACTATTTTTCTTTTCGGGGCAACCGATTCTCCTCAAATTGACCATTGGTGTTTTGTTTATTTTTAACTTCTTGGGGACGAGTGACCAGTATATGTGCCGCATAAATTGCTCAAAATTTTTGTTTATAGACACAGGTAAAATTTTATTGTAAATCTTGCCTTATTAAATCAGAACATTTTCTCGATTCAATAAGGCTTTCTTTTTTTTTAATCGGAGAAAAAAGATTAAAAATTTTGTAAAAGACTACCGCCGCAAAGGGGTAAGTGGCTTCATTTTTATTTTTTTAGTACTTTTTAGTATGTATAAACATTATAAAATATGCCAGACAAAATCTTGTGTGTAATGCAAATAGAAATTAAAAATTTTTACTTATAGGTACGTTTGCAATTATATAAATACGTACCACCTTGAGTCGTCGTCTCTCCCAATATAACAGTGCAAAATCATACACCCCACCGAATGTTCAAAATTTAATGTATATAATTGTTGTAAAATTTTGCCGAGTCAGTTCAATTTTCATGAAAATTGAATCAAAATTAAAGAAAAACATAATTTTTTTTCATTTTATTAAATGTAATACGAAATGAATTTAATAATATCCCATGATAGGTGATTCTAGATAGCCATAGTAATTATTCTACTAAATCGTATTATACATAATCATTCAATATCCCTAATGACAGGTAATGATTCTAAGCTGCTTTGATGATAACGTCCTATTTGAGGTGGAATTTTATTATGCCCATATTACGTAATTTAATATATAAAATTGTAATAAATTTTGAATTAATGCATTCGTGCATAAGAATGCAACAGTTATTGCACAAAGATTTGAATATTTCTAAAAAAACTAGTTATAATACAAACGCGTCACGTTTGACGTAGCAACAATCAGACTTTTTTCTCACAAAATTGAAAAGATAAACATGTAACATAAAAAAAAGAAAGATTATAATAAGATATTAGGCTTTTCAAAGTAGAAATGTTTCGTGAATAAGAAGTATCTTACACAGTGATGTGGGGCGGGTAAATACCCAGTGGGTAGGTAAATATTTTTTGGGTATTTACCTGGGTAATTACCCAAGCCTCGGGTAAATACCCAAAAACTGGATATTTTCATATTTCAGCTTGAAAAAGCATATTTAAAGTAAAATTTATTTTTATTTGAAACTTAAATATTTATGAAGTCCAAAATCATAGAATGAGATATTCAAATTATGAAAGTTGTACGGCTTCAGCCACAATTAAAGAGAAGTCGAAACTTACATCGCAAAATTGCTTAATTTTACTGCTAGTGTGCTTCAGCTGCAAAGTAAGTGGATTGGTTGGTTGGTTGTATGGATTTTAATGGCGCAAAATCCTTTCAAGGACATGCTGCGCCAAGCTAAATGGTAAAAGAATGAAATCATACAAGAAGAAAAAACAAAAGTAAAAGAAAAGGCTATCTGGATGGGGTATCCCATCCAGATGTAGTCAAATTAACGTTGAAGTATCAAAGTACAATAAAAAAGTAGAAATAAATACAGGTAAAAAATAGAACAAAAGTAACTGGATGGAGTCTCCAACCAGGTGCCAAGTAAGAAAGGCAAACTCAGGGTAAGTGGATTGAATTTGTAGGAAATTTTCAAAGTAAATAATGTGAAGCTCTATTACATTTTAAAAAAAGAAAATATAAGACTACCTATCTGCACAGTTTATTGCAGAGCATTATACAGATTACATGTCACATCTATTTATTAAGAAAATAATAATAATAATCCATACTTAAGAGAAATTTAGATTGCTAATAATAATAAAAAAAAGATAAATTACACAATCAAGCATTTAAATAAATAATTTAACAAACAATTTATTGATTTATGTTTATTAAACAATTTTTATTATTTTACAGTCTATAAATATTCACAATTGTCAGCTGAACTACAAAATTTTGGTTTTAGAAATTTAATTATCTTTTCCTAATATTGCAGACATGTATAAAGATTAAATAGGAATTTACTGATTTTCTCTAAATATTAACAGTAGTTTAAAGGAATTGCAATTTCAAAATATTCACTTTCTAAATAAATATTTTCATTTCCAATTTTATGAGTTGTGATTATTTCTTGCTGAATTAAAAAGCTGCCCAAAAATTTAAAATATTTTGCCTCAATACAAAACACTATTCAAATATTATGTGTTTGATCATCAACTTAATTATAAACCTCTATGAATTATCTTTTAAGTTTGAAAATATCATTCCCATTTTCTAAAAATTTAGTAATACACACTCTTTTCTTGCTTTGTTTATAATCTGCAATTCCTTTAAATTTCAATTAGAAATTTCCACCAGAAGCAATAGATGGCGCCCAATCATTGCATAAGTATGAACCAAAACTAAACTAGATTTTACAAAGTAAAACTATGCTAGATTTTACAAACCAAAACCATGCTAGTTTTGGTTTGGATTTTGATTCTATAAACTGTTCTTCACTTGCTTTTAGATGTCTATGGTGTGCGTTTGAAAGAGTTAGAAGTAAAAATGGGAGGAAAAAAAGGACTTGCATGGAATTTTTTTAATGTGAAAGGAAAAAGTGTGCAGTGCAAATATTGTAATAAGGATTACAAGCATGCTAATGTAAACAAAATGGAAAATCATATTAAGAAATGTTTCAAATGTCCTGCAGGTTTGAAAAAGGTTTTTGACAGTGATTCTAAATGCAAAAAATATCATAAGGAATCTATTTCTACTATGCCTTCAACTTCAAATGTAGAAGAAAATATAAAAATTAGTGATACAGATGAACCTAATACTGGTCAAATGTCCAGTACATCTTCTAACACTTCATCGATACCGATAACAAGTGTACCTTCGCTTCTAAAAAATGCTGGAGATGGAACATCTAGTTTTTTGACAAATAAAAAAATTTCGAAGTCACAGATATCTATGACAGCATTTTTGGATCAGATGGATGAAATAACAAATGTAAGTACATTTACATATTAATAAACAAAAATAAATACAATTTTGTTCTTTTAAAAGTAAATACTTAAATTAGAACTGATATTAATTGAAATAAATTATTTGAAGCTTTTCTCTAGTATATGTCTCTGATTTTTAATATTACAATTTTTAATAAATTAATAAATTGTTTATTTTAAAATTTAAAAGATTCATTGAAATAAGCCTTTGCATTTTAATATATTTTTTCTTTTAATAAAAAAAATCGTTTAATTTCTTTTGAAGTGTAGATAAAGAAACACTGTTAAACACTGATGTGAAAAATATATAATTTAAAAGCAAGAATTCACTTTGTGATTGAAATAATACAGAGCTATAAGCAGTGGCATGGAATGAGTGTATGTGTTCAGGGGGGGGGGGGGGCAGTTGGGGAAAATCTTCATATCCCCAAGGAACCCATTCCCTTGCCATTATACAATTTTATAAGACAAATATTTTTTGGCAGTTTCAATGTAATCCTATTTTTATATAGAATAGCAAAGCAAAAATAGATTGCTTAAAGCCGTTTATAAATTTTTTTGTAATGAAAACAGTCTGCTTTCAAGATTCATAGTTTCTATAGGCTTTCAAAAAACATTCCATATAAAAAATAACGTTACAGGATATATGCATTTATTATTTAAAGAACATTTTGGATAAAAGTCAAATACTACATTTTAATTAAATGTAGATTTGACTTAAAAAGGAAATTAATTGAAAATATTGTTTATTCTAAAAGATAGTTATAGACACATAAATTCCTGATAAATTAATTTAACTTACAAATAATAAGTATAATAAATATTGTTAATACCTTCTAAAATCCCCTTCCCTTATGTAAATCCATATAAGGGTCTCCCCCATTTTTTAACTTTATCCTTAGCTGCCGAAGTTTTTAAAGTATAAATCGGTTGGTTTGCAGTATTGCAATTCAAAACAATTAAATAATGTAATTAAATATCATATACCTGACAAAATATCATATGCTGAATCCTATATCTTTAATCTGGAATCATTTGAAACACGGCAATAGAGAATTAGAGAAAATTTGAAACTAGAATGCATTTAGGTAAATGATAATAACACCAGGCATTATTATGATAATACAAAACACTAAGGCAATTTATAAATAAATAATACTAAGGAGTTCCACTTAAAAATATCTCAAAATTCAAAAATATGTATATTTTGTATGGTGTCGCCATCTGTTGTTAGTTGTGGGAAACAATAATATTTTTTTCTTTTTAACTTGGAATTTTATATTATTGAATAATAAATAACACAAATCACGAAACTGATAAATATAAATTTAAAAAATAAAACAATATAAAACATTTAAATAAGATTTACAGTTAAATAATTTAAATAGGACTTGCCATTAATAAAAAAAAAAAAAAAAATATTATTACTTTACCATACTGAACAATGGTTAAACACGCAAGGCGGAAGGAATTAGGAGAAACTAAGTAATTAATACTTAAAAATATCAATTTCAAGCATAAATTCAAAATTTTGAAAAAGGAAAATATATATAGCTGCATAAAATAGTGTTTTCTGAAATGTATTCTTGTATGCTAGTGGTGGCATCTATTATCATTTCATGAAAGAAAAGAAATAATAAAATAATAATAAAAGGTTTTGGAATATCTGAATTACAAGATTACAGATGCTATAGAAGTCTGGATTAAAAATGTAAAAATTCTATGCCTTGTATATTTTTATTTTGGAAAAATAAAACTACAAATGCTTCTTTTTTGTTTTAAGAAACACTCAATCAACATTTGGCTAAGGCCATTTTCATCAGTGGAAGTCCATTGTCATTGGTTGAACATCCTTTGTGGATTGAATTTTTTAAGAAAGTTCGACCTTCTTACAATTTACCTTCACGTTTTCGTCTTGCCTCAACTTACTTAGATTCTCAATATTCTGAAATGCAATGTGAAGTTAAGAGACAACTAACTGAATCAAAACACCTCCATTTGCAATGTGATGGTTGGAGTAACATAAGAAATGAGTCAATAATAAATTTTATGATTTCAAAACCACAACCTCTATTTGTTTTTTTTATCATGTCAAAGGAAAACAAGCATGATGCTTGTTATTTGGCTGAGCAAACTGAAAAAGTTCTGAAAGATCATGTTCATGATCCTGAAAAATTTTTTGTGATTATAGGTGACAATGCTAAAAATATGATAGCAGCGTTTAGATTAGTAAAAGAAAAATATCCGCATGTTGTTCCATTAGGTTGCCTTGCCCATCTTTTACACTTATTGTGTTCTGATATTTCAGGATGCAAGTCAGTTAAACAATTTTTTACAAATGTAATTGATATAGTGAAAACTATCAAACGTAGCAAGCGTTTAAGTGCATTGTTTAACCGGATTCAAGATCAAGAAAGCAAGAAAAATATTTCCTTGAAATTGCCAGGTAAAACTAGGTGGGGAAGCTACTTACACAGTCTTAAAAGCTTAAAAGATAACAAGTTTACGCTGCAAACTATGGCAGTTTGTGAAGAAGCTCAATTGTCTTCTCAGTTAAAAAAAAAAAAAAAAAAAACTTTTAGATGATACTTTTTGGATTCGTATTGAAAATATGATTGATATCTTTACTCCGACTGTAGAACTTATAGAATCTTTTGAATCAAATGAACCTCAGATTCATTTGGTGTATAACAAAATAAACAACTTAGAAAAAGTATTGCTAGAATTACTTCCTGTATCTTTATTGGAAAAAAATGAAGAAAAGCATATTATGGAGCAATTTAGAAAAAGAAAAGAATGTGGTGTTGGTCCTCTCCATCTTGCAGCAGACATTTTAAATCCTATAATGCAAGGAAGTACCTTAGAACCTTCAGATTTGCTTGATGGTTTAACATTCATTTATGATGTTGGCCATCACATGAAATTAGAGAGCACACAACTTAAAATGGATCTTGTTCATTACAGAGAAAAAGAAGGTCTCTGGGAAAGAAAAATCTTGTGGGAAGAGCTAGAGAATATGCCTCCTCTACTATGGTGGAAAAGCTTACGGGGCACTAATATATTAGTTGAAGTAGCTTTGCGCATATTAAGTGCACCTATTACGTCTGCCGCGACGGAAAGAATCTTTAGCACCTTTAGCTGGATTCACAGTAAAAAAAGAAACCGCTTGGCATCAGAAAGAGCAGCTAAGCTAACCTACCTATCGTATAATTGGAAGCTGCTACACAATGAAGTAAATAAACAGAATACACCCAAAATAAAGAAACAAGAAACAAATGAAAATGTTTCAGAAACAATAAATCGTATAGAAGAATTACTTTCAAGTGACGACAGCTTAGAAATTGAGGACTTTGAAAATTCAGATTCCGAAGTTGTTGTGTCTGAAGTCTGATTGATTTTAAACTGAGAGAAAAATTGTGTCGATATGATAAAATTATATTTTTCATTTTCTATTTTATTATCTATATCTATAGTTTTGCATATTATTTATATATAAATGTTAAATTGTGTTTAATATTAGGCTGCTTTCTCAATACAAAATTACTGAGTTTTATTTCCTTAAAATCAAGCTATTGCTGATGCTAAATGGTTCTCTTCAACATACGAATATTGAGTTAAGAAAATTATATTTTTCACTTTTATATTATATCTTTGCATAATTTGTATATTTTTCACTTTTATATTTAATATGTGCTTAATTTGTGTATTATATATTTGTATATTATTTTTATATCAATATTATCCCTTAAATTTATTGAAAAAACAATTCTCTATAAATACATTAACTTTTTTATATGCTTCATTTTTAAAAATTACATTTAAATTCAATACTTAAGTGTAAAAAAATGATTTTTTTTAATTAAAGGATTGTAAGAAGTCTAAAGTTCTATAATTTTCTTTCTTTTATACTCTTTTATCATAACTAAAAGTAAAATTAATGTAATTTCCCAAATATACATAATTGAAAATAAATACCCAGGTAAATACCCAAATTGGGTATTTACCCGGGTATTTACCCTGGGTATTTACCCTTAAAAATAAATACCCGGGTATTTTACATCACTGATCTTACACCTTGTCACTTATAAACGTTGCGATCAACATCACGTTACCATAGAGATTTACACGGGCCTAAGCTTGGGCCGAGGCCCATATCCGGCGCGGCCCACGGGCTGCTGAAATGAAACCAAATTTTCAAATGGGCCGAGCTGGCAGAATTAAGACAATTTTGCCAATGGGCCGGACTAGCAAAAAAAAATTGAACGATCCATCCAGGAGGGCCTGGTCCAATAAAAGAAAAATTTAGCGAGGCCCGGTATAAAAGTTTAAATAAATCCGATAAAATATTAGCTAATTTTAATGAATATGTCTCTGGCGAAAATAAGCGTAAATGTATTTCACGAACGAGCCAATGCTACTTTACATGTCCACCATAGAGACTGACATCGGACATGGTGGCTGTTAATTTTTTTTCTAATATAGTACATTCATGCCATGCTGAAATTAAGCATGCATTTTTTTTTTCTTAACATAGTCAAGCAGGGGCGGAACTGAACATAATTATTCTTAGGATATATACTCTCTTAAAAAAATCCAGCGTTTTTAACTCCGACGGAGCTAATTTTCGCTCCTTTCCGGTTTTGAAGATGCACTTATCCTATAGGAGTGAATTTCATTCATCTTGCGGAGTGTTTAATTTCATTCTTTTTTGATAAGCGATTTCACTCCTTTTTGATAAGCTATTTTTAGTCTTTTTTGGACTAAATTAATCGACAGAAGGAGTAATTGTACTCCTTTTTGAGAAGCTATTTATTCACTCCTTTTTGACTAAATCACAATTACCAAAGGAGTGTTTTAGTATTATTTTTAGAAATTAGTACTTTTTATTTTATTTTTTAATATATTCAATACAAAAAAAGAATTTTTTTCTTTAATAACCCTTTTTTTAATAAATAATTTTTTTATTAATTTTAGATAGTTTTTTATTGGAATTAGTTTTAGATATTTCATTGATTTTTTTAAATTTCAAGTTAATTTTTAGTTTTTTCTATTTATATACGTATAAATGTAACAATTGGAGAGAAATTTTAGAAACGATTTCATCCTTTGAGATATAACATATATATATGATACTACTAAAATTCATATTTAATGGTAAAAATTTTTAATTTTCTGTTTTACATATTAGTTTATAAAAGCTAAATCTCGAATTATTAAAATATATAACTAAACTTACTTATATCATGTCAGATACTATGTTTTAGCAGATCACTGTTTCTATTAAACTTCACCCAAATCAACATTTTTGCCCCCCCCCTACCACCCTGTGCGCGTACAGAATTGCTTTTCAAAACCCTTCATTTTTTTAAAATCTAATCATGATGCAGATTTTTTTTTTTTTTTTTTATGATAAACTGGAAAACAAAATCTTCAAATCAAGACAAGATTTTTCTCCTAACTTAGAATCATAAGATGCATTGTTTTTCTGTTATCTTTTTTATAATGAGATATTTTGTTGTATTTATACATTATATATATAATTTTAGCGTTACTTGGCGTTATTACTTTTAATATAAAAATAATAATTTCTTGTATGTTTCTTATATCGTTTTGTGTTTCTTATATTATTGTATGTTACTTTATTTCACTTTATGATACTGAAAAATATTTGTGGAATGTAGAATATATAAAAATAAAAACTTTTTATTGTTATTATTTATTTAGGATATATGTTTTACGTTTATTAAAATATTCAAACCATACAAGTATTTAATAACTTATGCTCATTTAGATATATACAAAGATGCATAGCTATAATTTGTTTTTAAGTAAAGTTTACCACTGTCAGGAGAAGGGATTATTTTCTATTTAAACGAACATTTGCAAATGCTTAAATGTAGAATTCAGCTTTTAGTGCACATCTAGGTGAATATAATTTAATAAATACTTGTATACTATTTAATGAGATATTTTTACAAAAATAGAGCGCATATCAGATTAAAATAAATAAATAATAAAAATTATTATGGATCTATGTTCTACAAATATTTCTCTGTATGATTAGCAAAATACCTTAATAAATAATAATGTAAATGCTTAACTTTATGTAAAAATTTGTTTACATAAAGTAAATTTCAACATAATTATGCAGCTTGAATATAAGAAAATAATATTTTAAGAGTATTTTATAGATCACCGTAAATTATTCCGAATTTTCCAAATGTAATTATACTAAAACAAAATGTGAAATTTAGAAAATATTTTAAAATGCATTTAAAAAAAAAAAGGAAAAAAATTATAGTGATTAACATTTTCTGTTTAAAAGTAATAAAATTAACGCCAAAATAATATATACAATGTAAAAGTCTAATACAACAAAATTACCTTGTATGTATGCTCGGGAATCTCTGAAAATACCGCAGGAGAAAAATCCTCATTTTCTAAAATCGGCCATCTTCCATCTTGTTTTCTGCCATTAAGCTTGTATTATCGTGTGAAAGGATAAACTCTCCTTATTATTGTTATTATTATTATTTGCGGGTAAAGTATGATCATTTCTATTCTTTATGGATGCAAGATTTGGATCCTTTTGGCCATTAATATATGCAGCTAGGATTAACGTCAAAGCGTCAAACATCTCATTCACTTTTTAAAACATGGCGATAACGAAGGCCAAGGCCAAACAATGTATCACGTGACCAGGTTACAACCAATGACATTCATCTCAGGTCGCGTTGCTTGTAATTCTCTCAAAAAAGGAGTTTTTCTGCGTGTGCTCCCATAATGACGGTTTATCAGGCGAGTTTTTTCTGCAATACACCCCTTTTCGATAGCGTTTCTCTCAAGAAGGAATGAAAGTCTTGATAAAATATTTCGCTCCTTTATTGAGTGCGAAATTCGCTCTTTTGAATTAAGAGTGTAGGGCAAGCAATATGTTTTGTAAAAATATTAATAGCGATAATGAAATTATGTTAAAGGAATCGTTGGAAATATACCTTAAGTAGTTCTCATATTTACTGCTCAACAACATGAAACTTTGACACATTTTCTGACTAACTTTTAACAGTTTGGCTTAAAATTGACATGTCTGATAATTGAAGTGTTTTGAAATCGAATAACGTTTCCAATTTTTTTATAAATAAATTAGTTGTCGACACATAAGAGATTCCTATCATGGCTTCAGGTTTTTCTCTTTTCCCGTGAGTCGATTCTGGAAATTCGATTCAAAACGCTATCTTTAACAGTATTTTTTCAAAAATACATTGTCTTTATCAAAAAATGGATAACGCCATTCGATTATACAGTTTCTCAATGAGAGCATCTGTCATTCTTATGTGTTAACGAAAAAAAAAAAAAAATGAAATCAGAAAGGTATCAAAAACTAGCTCCTTTGGATTTGAGAAATGCTTTAATAAATGACAGAGAATTTTTTTCACAAGTTTACTTTTTATTAAACAGCTTCAAAAAGTTATACTATTTATAACCCACCTTTTTTTAAAATTCGGAACTACATTATTTTTTTTAATGAATCCTTATTTGACTGTTGAACCGTTTGAGAATATAAGCAATCATTAATGTAGCTATTGTACATTTTCTGTCTCGCGAACACATCGTAGTTTTAAAATATACTGTGAATTTATCCCATTAATGTGCGTGCAGCATTCTTTAAAGGAGTCTTAATTATATGTTAAGTTAAATCAGAATTTTTTTGTACGATTCTTTGTAATTTCTGAGTCGGGTCGGGTCGGGTCGGGTCGGGCCGGACCAATCCGGTTTCACTAATTTCTATACAGGCCGGGATCGGACCGAACTTTTAATTTTTACACATGGCCGGGGCGCGCGGGCCCAAATAATTTTCGATAGGGCTGGGCTCGGGACTGGAAATTCCGACCCGTGCACATTCATTTATATAATTACTCTCTATAACAGTGTTCTTTTTCCTATCTCTCTAGTATATTAATCTATGTTTCAGGAAAGTGTTTTCTCAACATTTCAAAGAAATTCATTTCTTGGAAAACAAAATAAATACATATTTTTAAGTGTTCCCTCCCAATAATGCTGATACTACATTTTTACAATAATTATATTAAGCAAACAATTCCATGTTTAGATTTAGAGAGCGTTGCGACATAGTAAAATTATCTTTAGGTTAAATGACTTCTGATTTATCTGTTCTTAGAATACTCATGTAAATTAACATGTCTTTCATATCCTGATCAAGAGGCTGTAGAAATAAATATTTTTACAGTAAAACAAAGTTTCTATTTGTCGTGCTTTTAATAACAAGCTGATAAGTTACTAAAAAGTCATCCTAACTCATAAACACACAGCAAGTGACCTTGAAAAAACAGAAATGGTCATGAAAATTTAAAATTTTGCTTAAGGCTTAATACGTATTATTTTAATTCAAAGTTAAGCTAAAACATTGTTTTTAATCTCGTGAGTCGAAAAAAGTAAAATGGAAAAATAATATAAGGTTTGATTAAATTATTATTACATTTTTAAGCCAACAACGGAGTCTCAACCAAGGTTGGGCGATATTTACCATGATTTTGAACGTCTTTGGAAAAACATGTTTTTACCACCTATGAAAAAATTTATTAATTTGTCTTTTTTTTTTTTTTTTTTTTTTTTTAATGAAAATTTATTTATTAAGTTTTCATTTTCCCAGGAGTAAAACTTTTCTATGTATGTTATAATTCTATATAACAGTATTCATTAATTTTGTTTCCAATTTGATATACATTTTTGAATGTGTATTCTGAGTGAGTAAAAGCAATATAGCAATATAAGCTACATGAAAATAGTGGCTTTTAATGAACATAAAAAGCCCAGAAAACCTTCACTTGTGTTTTTCTCCTACAAGAATTCAAAATTTTAAAAATATTATACGTTAACTATTGGGTAGTTCCATGCGAACTTGTTTGTCTATTACACAGTTGAAAATCGTTATGCTTGTTGGCCACCGTTTTTTTTTTAAAAGCTCGCTTTGCCTTATTCAATTGATGAGATTTGTCCGCTAAAATAAATCACATTTTTCTGTTCTAAAATACTGGTAGCCAAATATTATAGTATGACAAACAGACGTAACAGACAAACAAATTCGCGTGAAATTAGCCTATTACCAAACCCAAAAATTATAACTATTATGAGAATGAACATTACAATATTTATCTTATTGGAGATTAGTTTACTAATTTTTAATTAAACTAAACGGAAACAAAAAATTATAAGTACACATTTTCTACACTTAAAAATTCTACTTATTTTAATAAAAAACAAATGCTTTCAAATATTAGCTGTCCCATGATGTACACTCTAAAACTGGGAGGAATAAAAAGCTCCCTCTTTGTAAGAGTGATAGACATTTTCACTCTTTTCAGAGTGAACTTTATACAAATACACTCCTTAAAGAGTGGAATTTCCAACTCCCTAAAAAGGAGCGAAATATGTCACTCCGTTGTCGAAAGTGAAATATCTCACTCCGTTAACGAGAGTGAAAGCTCGGCATTATACACTTGAAAAAAAAATATCCATTAAACTTCGAACCAATACATGGAGTAAAACAATGAAAAGTACCAAAATATGTCAATTCTTATTTTTCAAAAACTCCATTTAATAATATAACTTATAAAATTACGCTTATTTGCTATCAAAACGCACTCGTTTTCAAAAGTGAGTGTTACTCCTTCGAAAGAATCAACAGTCACTCCGCCAAAAAAGTGACTTAGATATGTATTACGCATCAGCCAATCAGAAAGCGTCATAACGCTTGTGATGATAAAAATGTGTCCGCATTTTAGAATTAAACTTTTGTTTCCTCGGTCCACATATGTGGACCTCCATTCCTTTCATTTGTATTAATAATATTGAAACATAATTTAAATTTCAATCTTGGAATGACATGCTCCGATATCTTATGATTCAAAATAATCCGCATAAATTTCTTGTTCTGGAATCAAAATGGAAAACAAATAATTCAATAAAAAGCAATAATATTCCATTAATACTCAGTGACGAAGAGCTTACATTGCACATATCTTATTTATCAAACAAAGGGTTATTATTCATCAAACAAGGGATAATATTTAACCGGGGAGGACGCTGCCAGCTGTTCTTGTTTATCCTTTAATAAACTCCTTATTAACATTTATTTTCTTTTTTAAATGATATAAATTGTTTTGTTTTATAATTATTAACTAAACTTTTTTTTTATTTATTATTATTTCCTTTTTAAAATAATAGAAAAAAGTTAAAAACTATACATGTATCTGGTATTGAAAATGAAGCTTTCACAAAATTGGCATCAGAAAAATACCGCGCCAATATGGTGCGTATATAACATCTGTGCCGATAAATCAAGAACTCTGTATTTTATGCTAACCTGGCGCAGGTGATAAATCGCCAAATATTGTACCCGTGGCCATTTTTTTTCGTATTTCATTAAAAATATGATAATATAATCCTTTAACTCATTTCATTTATAATACATATCTTTAATTCGAAACTGAAACGTTTAAAATTCATGATTTTTTTTCTTGTTAATCCAATAGAATAATAAAAACAAAAATAACGATTGAAGCTCCATTTTTGCAGCGAAATAACAAAACGTAAATAAACCCAACGTAAAAAATCATCACCACAGCCTAACTGTTTCTGATGGATTTTTATATAATAACCAGTAAGATGCGTTTCATTTGGGAATTGCCATTAAACAATTAATCGCGATTTTGTGCCACATACGATAGCGTAATATATATGTAGATGATCCGACCCTTTTTAGCACTTTCCAACAAAATTCAAAAGATCTTATGCATTCGGTTTGTCTGGCCGTCTGTCCACACTCTAACTTCCGTAAATAGACTCGGATTTCCATGAATTTGATAAAGCTTATTTAGGGTCACCAAAGCGTGCTTGGTATTGAATATGAAATATGTACGAATAATGGTTCATTTACAGGGACATTCAAAAGAATTCGATAACATTTTCCTGTATGGGGAAAAATTGTTCAGAGAATATTTTAATGACATTACGCTATTTCGAATATACTGAAACCAGGATGTAAAAAAAATAGTTACTTTTATCTAAAAATTTAAAAAAAAAATCGGATTTTTTTATTTTAATTGTTTTTTTTCCGAGCGTTAAAATATTGAACATATATCAGGTGTATTAGATTTCCAAAACAATAAAACCTTTAATTGCTAACATAATTTATGTTTTACAATTTAATTAATAAAATTTAATTAATAGTAATTAGTTAATTATAGTAATTAGTTAGTAATAGTTTAGGTATTTATTATAGTAATTATTAGTTTAGTTTAGTTATTAGTATAGTTTAGATAGTTAGTAATTAGTTAGTAATTACAGAAATAATAAAAACTGCAAATTAGTAGTTTCACTAGTTAGCAGAATATGATAAAGTTATACACATTAATATTTTGCAATAATTCAGAAAAACTATATTAAATACTAGACTAGTGATATTTATTAAAAATATCAGTAACTGCATTTAATATTAAATTATTAACAATCACTAATTAGGTATATAATGCATATTTTTATGTTTTAACTACTAAAAAAAAATTTAGAATTTACTATTAATTGTTTAAAAAAAAGGGGGCCAGGATGCTAGTTCAAAAAAGAACCCGATTTCATAAGAAAGTATATTACTAGTGTTTAGTAGTGATGAAAAAAGTGCATAATTTTTTTAATTTGATAAATAAAAAATCATTAATTTCCAGTACTTCGATAAATTACAAATTGAAAAACACAATTAAATGACATGTTTTAATCATATCCTCTTTTTTTTTTTTTCTCTCTCCAAGAAATAAAGTTATATCATTCATGTAAATTCTTGGGTAAACATATTTAGAAATACTGCGGAATAGAGAGGATTTTTATTTAAAAAAATTTCTGGCAACATCTACAAGTAAATTTCCTTTAATGGTATGGCGTATTTTGTCAATTCCAAAAGGATCAAAGTGTGGCATTTTTAACAAATAGCCAAAAAAAAAAAAAAAAATAAAAATAAAAAAAAAAAATAAACAGTAATTAATTAGAGAATTAATAAAAACTGCAGATAAGTAACTTTATTAGGATGCGCGAAGCGAATCCTCTACTAGGCCACTCAAGTTACATTTTGTCGTACACTTTATAAAAAAAAAAAAAAAAAAAAAACTATTCAGTATTTTAACTTCAAATTAAACATAGGAATAAATTATGATTCGTAGATTTGCAGAATGTTATTTTTTTAACAGAATAGAATAACCTTTAAAAAATATTATTTTAATAATTAATTTATTCTACATGTTTTTCTATATGGACGCATTTTTGCAAATAAAAAATTGAACGCGTATCTTTTTATTTTCAGAAGGAAAATAAATCATGGGGTTAGTAATTATAGATAGAATCATGATTAATTAATTAAATAAAATACATTTTCATGATTCCGCCAAAATCGTTTGCAAATAAAAAATTTGACCCGTATCTTTTTATTTTAAGAAGGAAAATAAACCATGGGATTAGTACTTATAGATAGAATCATGATTAATATATTAAATAAAATATATTTTCATTATTCTGCAAAATTATTTACGCAGTTTATATTTACGGATTTTAAAAGAATTATATCATGATTTATTTATTTTGGTATTTACTTTGGTAAAATGGCACCAAAAGAATCGTAAACAAGTAAAATTAATTCTTATATTTGGTATTTAAAGTGAATATTTTGTTAAATTTGGTAAGTTTCTTAAGTTTGGTATTCGAAATGAAAGATTGAAGAATAATTTAAGAATATTTTAATTGATTGAAGATTAAGTTAATTCAACCAAATTAAATATATTAACTACGTTTATAAATAATTTCTGGAATGTATTAGTAATTTAAAAAAAGAACACTTACTGGCCAGAACGAACGCCATTACTGGCCATTGGAAAATGTAAAAAAAAAAAAACGTTAAAACTTTTAGTTAAAAATTTAAAAAATATTTTGTAAAATTCTGCTTCGAAAATATTTTTATTTATATCAGCCTTATATCAAAAATAAAAAACTCCGAGGAAATTCTTAGTTATTTGGCTGAATTTACATTTTTAAAATTTAAATGCGCCAAAACATGAAATAACGTTTTTGTTTAATAAAGATGCAAAAATAATATTTAAACAAAATGTTACTTTCAAATATTTATGTTATGAAATAATGCTTCGCGAATCCAAACAAAACACGGCTTTTGCTAGTTAGTAGCATAAGTAGCATAACTAATTTTTACAACTAAATATTTTTGCAGCTTGTTTTGCATTTGTACTAAGAAAAATCACTATTAATCGCCTGAATCTTTATTTATACAATGCATGTTTTCACTATCAAACATATATATGAAAATGAGTTTCGACAGCTCATACATGCATACAGAAAAATATATAAACAGCTAGTTATATCTGAAATCCTCAAAATATTAATTAGCAACACTATTACATCTCAGTGGAAATATCTTGCTATGCTTATTACATTAATTAATCTGTGTTTAGCATTTTTATACCAATCAGTTTTCCTTCTCTTATGCATTCTTTTACAACAACTGATCGAGCAGATGTAATTATTCCATTCTTCTTTAGCACCACTATTTGGTATAAGTTTATTATTGCAAAAGTAGAATGAGAAAATAAGATTCTGCTTCTTTATTATCTAATTTTACAAAAAAAAAAAAAAAAAAAAAAAAAAATATTTATACTTGCCATTTATTTTATATAAAAGAATGAATAATTTGATTTCTGAAAGGAAATTATGATTTCGAAATAATATTAGATTTTGATTTAAATTTAATTTTTGAATGAAATGTTTTTATGCCTTTATAAACTTACTGTACTTAATGTTATGTAAGACTCGGGAATAGGCCTGAGCCTCAAATCGATTTAACTCTTAAATAGATTTAAAGCTTACATCAGAAATCCGATATAACTATTGGTCTTAAATCATTAATCATCTTAAAATTGATACATCGGAAATCGCGATTTAGCCAATTTCTTAAATTGCGATTCAGCCAATGCCTTAATTCACGATTTAGCTATTGCCTTATATTGTGATTTAGTCAGTCCTTAAATCATGATTTAACCATTGAATCTATTAAGAATTAATCTATATGAAATTTTAATCTATTTAAAATAAAGTAATGATTCAGAGCTAATATTACAGTTATCTACTTTGATGTATATACTGCTTGCATGTCAAGCTAGTGTAAAATCGATTTACCAAGTTCCGATCCAAGCAAACTTTGCAAGCCTCAAAAGAAAAAGGCAATCTAGGACAAAACATAGCCTAAAATTTTACAATTTAGTTTACTTACAAATTTGTTTAAAAATTTTATGTACTGCAGATTTTTTTTTCTTTTAACTACAATACTGAAGGTTAAATTAATTTTTGGCATTATTTATTTAGTATATGACGGGGATGATCATTGATTTTTCACGATCCATGCATTTTGTGTAAAGATTTTTCCATAGCCTAAAATTTTATTCTTTAAATCATTTAATGTAAATTGTGCAATACTATTAATTTATAATGGAAATATTTATAACATGCATATCTGTGTATGTATAATTTATATCTTATAAATTATACGAAAAGTCATAAAAACAACGTGGGAGATTTTTTCTTAATTCCGATTTAATTTTTTTAAATCCTATTTAAATTTAAAAAAAAAATCGATTATTTTGATTTTTAATATTAAAAAATAAATCACGAACTCTGGACTTCGTTAATTGGAAATTTCACTGTACTACCATCACTACATGATGATTTAGCAAAAATAATTATTAAGAAACAAATATTGCTTAAATAAAAGATATACTGTTAATAATAGTACGCCAGACCCAAACAAACTAAATAATGTTTTAACCTGTTGAGTTATTTCTGAAAAGGATCAAAGCAAAAGTTATATAATTTTTAACGAATTCACATGCTGACTCCAAAACAGAAAAACAGTGAAGATCAAGCAGTGAGTTTATACACTATATTGCCATTGATTATTGGACACTTGCGATTTTAGAAATTTTACTAAATATCTAGAAAAATACATGAGGAATCATCTCGAAACTCTTAGTGTATAAATATAATAGTATACGCCATACATCGCCGTGAATATTTTTTACCGAAACTCCATAGGGGACCGTCAACAAATTAAAAAAGAATGAATATCTTTTGAATAACCCTGTCAAAACTAATGTAGCAAAAGCGCTCAAACTTTAGATTATGATTGAATGCCTTATTGTAATACGCCTTGTTCATTTTTATGCAAATAGCATGCATACTTGCAGAGTAATTAAGGTTTTTATAAAAATGGTCCCAAATTTTTCCAAGTTTTTTCCATTTAATTGTCAGAGTTCTTAATATAAAATAATATTTTTTTCAGAAAATATGACAAACAACATTGCACACAGTACCTTGTAATCAGAATTAAAAAATAATGAAAATTTTGTACAAAAATGAGCAGGTTTACTAAATAATTTTTTACTGCGCATGCGTCAACGATATCAAAATTTCATTTGCATATTATGTTAGTTAAATGTATAGAGCAACTTTTGTGAAAGTCACAAAATCATAACTTGAAAATTCTGAAAATAATCGTCAATTGAATTAGTTGAAAATCCGTTATTCTCAAAATGAAGCAAAAACAAGAGGGGTTGTATCCATACATTCATTGATTAGTGTCAATATAGAATACACAATACGGGATGTACTACTACATTTGGATAAAATCCCTTATTTTTTTGCTTCATTTTGGAAACAACGGATTTTGTCCTTTTCCTATAGACGACTACTTTCAGAATTTTCAAGCTATGATTTTGAGACTTTTACAAAAGTTGCTCTATACATTTAGCTAACATAATATGCAAATGAAATTTTGATATCTTTGACGCATGCGCAGTAAAAAGTTATTTAGTAAACCTACTCATTTTTCATACAATTTTTATTATTTTTTAATTCTGATTACAGGGTACTGTCTGCAATGTTGTTTGTCCTATTTTCTGAAAAAAATATTATTTTATATTACGAACTCTGAAAATTATAAGGAAAAAACTTGGAAAAATTTGGGACCATTTTTATAAAAACCTTAATTACTCTGCGAGTATGCACGCTATTTGCATAAAAATGAACACAGTGTATTACAATAAGGCATTCAATCATAATCTAGAGTTTGAGCACTTTTGCTACATTAGTTTTGACAGGGTTATTCAAAAGATATTCATTCTTTTTTAATTTGTTGACGGTCTCCTATGGAGTTTCGGAAAAAAATCTTCACGGCGATGTATGGCGTATACAATTATATTTATACACTAAGAGTTTCGAGATAATTCCTCATGTATTTTTCTAGATATTTAGTAAAATGTCTAAAATCGCAAGTGTCCAATAATCAATGGCAATATAGTGTATAATCGAATTCGATGCTCACGCCAAATTACTGTAATCTATTCTTAATGGAATTTTTTTCGGAATAAAAAATGCAGTCCAACAATTAAGGAGTAATTTCAAGTACTTTTCACAGTTTTCTCAAAATGTACGAACCATGAAGAACAGCCTCACCTTAAGGGAAAACAAGTTGGAAATTGCATGTGAAGCGTAGCAAATGAGGTGCGTTCGTACGATAACGTAGTTTTAAAAATATCACTCTCATATATCAATCTCATAAAACTGTAAATAATTACAATTAAAATGAACACCAAACAATGTTCTCCCTATACCATTATGCAATGGAATAGTTTTGTGTGGCCTTGTAAATCAATAACAAATATTCTTTGCACCACAGATTATGCAAAATGTATATTATAATATCTACTTTATAGATGTATATCAATTGTATTACGTTCGAATAAGTGTAACATCATTAAAATGCATTTGAAACATTTTCCCCCATTAACTGTAATGTAACGGAATACTTTTGATGGTCCCTGTAATTGATCTATGCATCCGATTTTCTTAAAACTTGAAATAACTCGACAAAATTATGTAATAATTATGTATTAAAAATTTCAAACGATTAAAATGCATTTGAAATTTTTTCCCAATTGATTGAAATGTAACGAAATCCTTTTGATTGTCCCTGTAATTGATCTATGCGTCCGATTTTCATAAAATTTGAAATGACTCGACAAAATTATGTAATAATAATATATTTAAAATTTTAAACGATTCGGTTGGGTAGTTTTTGCGTTGTTATATGCGGACGGACTGAACGACAACAATAGGTGCTACGTATTTACATAATTACGAACGCACCTAAAAAGGGGGGAGGGTGATAGAAAAAGAAGACCGTATATTTAAACAACGTTTTAGTTTCAGTTTTAACGAAGAGAGAACAAAACAAGTAAACAAAAAAGAAAAACCAAGATTAAGACGGGGTGTTTAGCCGTGAGAAAATTTCACCATTAGGGCAGTGGGTCTGAGAGAAATAGACCATTATCACAAGGGCAAGGTCGGCAGATTATAGGGATTGGATCTTTCTCTCTCTCCCTCTGCGTTGTCGGTTAGAAAACAGATTCCCGGCAAAATCAGTAAACAAACGGAAGTCAACAAACTGAAGGCGATAAACAACGAGATCAAGGATACAACGCCAACGCGGGGAATAATAGTCTGACAGGATAATTTTTAGTTAACAGGAGTGCACAAGCACATTCAAAGAGAAATTATGGAAAGAATTTGCAAATTGAACATGACATATCTGTGACTAGCTAATTTAAAATATTTAGAATATCACAGGAATTGTTATGTTTTCCTATATATCTCTTTTGAAATATTTTAAGTTTTATTCATAATTTTAGATGCTTCTAAATAAACTTTTCAGTTAGATAATCATGGAAATTTTCGACTGTCTAATAGGTTTTGTAAAAAAGTATAGTAAAATATGTAAAAAATGCATTCAGAAAAAATATAATTTTTTTTTACATCTATAAGAACGGTACTATTTGTTACGAACTTAAATGCTCTGTTTAGCATTTTATATTGTTGTGAATCCCTAAATTAGTTATTTTCGGAATTCTTTGAAACGGATATGTATATTTTAAAAAAGATTGGAAATCTGAAGCCTTTTATATTATGTAATTTAAGGTGATTAAAAAAAAGACGATATATTTCCCCCTGTCAACAACGCGAAACTAACTGAGATATTCCAGAGTTTGTATTGTGCACATTTCTTTAAATGGAAATCGTAAAACTTTCAAGCACCAAAATCGCAAAAATTTAAGAACCTACAAATTGAATAAGTTAATGAATTAAAATACACATAAAGGGTTGGTTTCGTTTTTATAAAAACAACTTTTAAACCATGGGTGATTCTGGCTAAAATTTTTTTTTCGGAAATTCGCATCGCATTTTCGGAAATCGGGGGGGGGGTCGTGAGTCCCCCCTCCACAGCGATCTTCGGACAAAATCGGCGATTTATTGTGATCTTTTGCCAAAATCGGCGGTTTTTTCTCGATCTTTTGACGAAATCGGCGTTTTTCCATGTTTTTTAAGTGAAATTGGCGTTTTTTCGACGATCTTTAGACAAAATTTGCTTTTTTACGCGATTTTTTCTCGAAAACGGCGTTTTATTCCCGCGATCTTTTGACAAAATCGGCGTTTTTTCCGTGATCTTTTGATGAAATCGGAGTATTTTTTCAAATATTCTTTTGACAAAATATTTTTAAACGATCTTTTATCGAAAACGGCGTTTTTTCCCGCAATCTTTTAACGAAATCGGCGTTATATCCGCAATCTTTAGACGAAATCGGCGTTTTCCCGCCGCACAGTGGATCGAAGTATAGGCGGTGGCGAACATAGGATTATCATGATAGTATAAGGCTCTATATATGATGTTTTTTGTTAGATTTAGGTTCAGATGAGCATAATAAATAACACCAAAAGTATCTTAATCGTTTTTACAAACAATTCCATACTTTTGGTTTCAAATAGAAATTTAGAGATATGTTGGGATAATTAAATTAGACTTTGAAAAAAAAAAAGAGTAAGATTGAAAAAACTTAACAGACATTGGTTTTATTATCTATCCAGTTTTTATTTATACCCAAATTCTTTTTGTGGCATATTCCATATTTATTTTATTTTTAATTGACGTCATATGCGATGTTCACATATCTCTTTAAAATTGTTTTACAAAATAACAACATTTTATTATAAAATATTACAACTCATTTCAAAGCTGATTTATCATAGACGTGATTTAGTTCTTTAAACTTATCTTTACTTATTATTATTAATTTTTTTTGTTTGTTTGTTCATTTTTGTTTTATTTTTTAAAAAATATTATTATTATTATTATTTTCATAACGTTTTTCTTAACTTTTTTCGTTTGAAATTTTATAACAAATAGAAATCTGTTTCTGTTTGTAAAGAATTTAAATAGTGCTTTTATTTAAGTGAAATAGTGTCATTGAAAAGTTTGGGCAATAGCCTCAGCAATTGATGAATAATATTCAATAGATCTTTCAAGTATGTTTTGTGCAAATACAATTCCAAAGTAAGCTAGTAGAAAAATTGTTGCGAAAACCTAATACTATTATTCACCAGATCTTATTAGACTGTTAGATCTGAATTTCTTATTTTAATCGGAATAATTTAAAATTGTATCAACGACTAGAAGAAGAAATGTAAAGCTTAATATACATATATGGCCATTGATAACAAGATGTATTTAACCATGATTTATGGAAAAGTTATTACTGTAATTTTAGATACATCACCATGTTTAACATGTTCTATTTGAATTACAAAATCTTACAAATGAATAATAGTCATAAAACTGTTAAAAGAAGTGCAATTTTGCAGTGAAAACAGCTAAACAATGTACCTCAAAATATGGGTGATATTATATGCTTACTATATAAAATAATGATTTATGGAAAATATGTAATTAAGCGTTTTGATTTTCCAATTTGGCAATTATTGGAAGAAGCTTAGCTAAGCTCGTATTAAAGACTTTTGAAGGTACCAGGATTCCCAAACGAGAAAAATAAGTCGAAGAGCATGTAACGAAGACTTGTAGCACCGTTCGCTTATAACATCTGACTCGTTGATTTCCAGTATTAGACACAAAGTAAAAAACGTTCAAAGGAAAAGAAAATTTCCAGAGGCATTAGAACTTTCACTTTAAATAATACTTTAGGATTCACACATCATGCATCCATTTATTAGAGTAGATTTAACCCTCTGAGAGCATTTGCGCTTTTCAGAATTTTCATGTAAATATTTATATAACCCAAGATACTTAAAAATTGAATTTAACTTTATAGTTTAATTTTAAATTACTTTTTTATATTATCCCATCTTAGAAAATTCTTACAGTATAATATTTATTAAAAAATATTTTTGTCTACAGGCAATTTACTATGTTTTCCGGAAACGGAAAATTATTTATGATAACCACTAAAAGTGTTTCATATCCATTTATTTAAAAAACGCGCAGGTTTGCGCAAAAATTGCCCTATACCACATTAAAATGCAGACTTTTAGGAAGACAAACATGTCTTTGAAATTTCAGACAACTTCAGGCAATTTAAAAAAAGCTATTTTTAAGTTTATTATACAGTTAATTTTATATAGGCTATTCATAATGTAAAATGATATATAAAATTCAATCAAAGTATAATCAGTAGAGCTTTAAAATGTGTTTTCGGAAATTAATAATGATATTTTAAACGCGTTATCATTAGTGGTTACCTTAGTTTAATTTCTGAATACATTAAAAAATCACTAAAATTCGCAGGAAAATTCCTCTGCTGAAAAGTGTATATTCCAAGCTGTACAAATAAGATGTAATTTTGTATAATTTAAAAAATGAACGTATATTCGTATTTTGTAGGTATTCTTTTAAAAAATTTTATTGCAAAAAATTAATTATTTAATGATTATTTTTTGGCCCTATGTTCGCATTTTCTTAAGGATCGATCCACTGTGCGCCGTCTTCAGAAGAAATCAGCGTTTTATCTGCGATATTTGGTGAAATTGTCGATTTTTCCGTGATCCGCACAGGAAATTCGAGTTTTTCATCGATCTTTTGACAAAGTTCGTTTACAAAAACATTGACGAAATCGTCGTTTTTCCACGAAATATTGACGAAATGTATGCTATTTCGGCGATCCTATCACGAAATTTGCATTTCTACGCAATTGTTTTTTCCGCGCGCAAAACCGTACAAGTTGGCAACTATGCGGAACTGATAACCCAATTTAAAATTTTCGGAAGAGGATGCCTTAAATTTTCAGAATTTTCGGAATTTTCAGACGAGAATCACCCCTGTTTTAAACATTCAAATTGATGGAGAATTTGGCATGTGGCAGTAGAAATTTAGAAGATTATCACTTATAGTTATTGTTTTGTCATATATGTTTACACTTGTTATTTCAAAACAGCAAATTCAACAATTAAAAAAAAAAAGGAAATTTAAGCATTTGCAAACGAGCGACCTGTATACATGCCGCATAAGGTGCTCAGAATCGTCGACTGTCCTCACCAGAAAAATTTTATTGTAAGTTTTGCATTATTTAATCCGAGTATTTTCGCAATTTAACTAGGCCAAAAATTTTTGCTTTAAAAAAAACGGCGAAAAAAAGATTAAAAATGCCACAAAAGTCCCTCGTTCCGAAGGAGTTAAAGATTGAAAACTCAGTGCGCGGGAAGAAAAGCAATAGGGGGGGGGGGGGGTGGAAATCAAAATTTTTTGATGGTGGAACTAAGATTATTATTTAATTATATTGCGACTGAAAAGGGTAAGGGGCAAGGGTATAAACAAAGTAATGTTTTGGGAAGAAAGGGAAAGAGAAGAGTTTGCTTAGATAATTATTTTTCGCTGCTACTGATTATAGAGTTCTAAATAGCGCAGAGAAATAATTAAATATTAAAGAGCTCCAAAGCTTTTTTTTAATTATTATTTTTTATTTTAAGGATAGGATAAATGGGCAGCAGAAACTTACGGAGGGGGCGGGGCAGTTTAAATGAATGATTTTATTCTTATAAGAAAACAAAACAGAACAGAAAATTAAAAAAACAGAGGGGAAAGGGCTTCAAAATGAGAGAAGCAGAAATTTTTCGAAGGCAGAAACACGTTGATGATTAGATGATTGCTTATTAGGATGAGCGAAGCGAATCCTCTACTAGGCCACTAAAATTACAATTTGTCGTACACTTTACAAAAAGACTATTCAATACTTTGACTTCAAATTAAACACAAAAATAAAATATGATCTGTAGATTTGCAGAATATAATTTTTTTACAGTAAAACGTTAAAAAAATATTATTTTAATTAATTTATTTTACATGCATTTCCAATACGGACGCATTTTAGCAAATAAATAAAAAATGAAACGCGTATATTTTCAGAAAAAAAAATATAAATCATGGAGTAAGTGATTATAGATAGAATCACGATTAATTTAATAAATAAAATATGTTTTCATTATTCAGCAAAATCGTTTGCACAAATGACACTTAAACATTTTAAAAGAATTGTATTATGGATTTTTTTTTTTTTTTTTTTTTTTTTTTTTTTTTTGTAAAGTGGCAACAAAAGAATTGTAAACAAATAAAATGAATTGTTAAATTTGTTATATAAATGAAAAATTAAAAGAATTGCGTGAACTTGTTGCCTCGATTCAAGCTCTTTATAAATGTACTAAAGGAAAAGTTGGCCGATTCAGAAATGACAAGTGGACTTCAACCATTTCTTACTTTATCATTTGTATCGAAAGTAATGTTACGTTCTTATTTGTGGACCGAAAAAGGTTTAGCGAACGGGACTTTAGACTTTGTTGCACGTATTAAAGAAAATCACAAGCCACCAGACTAGATACCGCGAATAATCATGGATAAATTTGAATACTACAATAATTTAACTTAAAAGAATTGGTGCGTACCAATTCCCCAAATACAGTAGACTCCCTCAAATCCGCACAGCTTGGGACCAGAGATTTTGCGGATTTTAGAATTTTGCGGATTTCTGGTCATTGCTTTGTTTACATTTTTTAAACAGTAATTTGAATGCAATTAATAATCCAATTGAAATTATAATGTATGCTTACAATATAATAAAATATTAAAGTAAGTAATAAACTAAAATAATAAAAAATTAGATCATTTTTAAAATGATTAAAATATTAAAAACAAAGGTCTAATTAATAATGTATGATTAAGTGTTCATTATAAAGATGAAATGTATTTTGAATAAATTATTCAATGAAACTTGCCTCATAAATAATGTACAATACTAATTCAGATCAAAATAATAAAGTAAGGAGGTTTTATTCCAGGTTTAGCCACACTTAGTGACAAAAAAAAAAAAAAAAAAAAAAAAAAAAAAAAAAAAAAAAAAGTTTGATTAAGACATATATATTTGGTAAGATTATGATTATCATTGATAACAGGAATATCTTGAATTTTTTCAGAAATAAATTTATTTTTCCTTCAAGAGAAAACATTAAGACAGTAATAGTAACAAAAATTACAAATTAAAATATATTTGGAATTGATATAAAACAAAAAAAGTAAAATTTTGTCCTTATATCTGAACTGAATGCTTCATTGTTTACATCCGTAAATTATGTGCGGATTTTAGAGAGTTGCGGATTTGAGGGAGTCTACTGTAATTGAATTCTGGAAATATGGAAGCATAAATTGCTCAAGGAAAGAATTTCTTCTGCAGTTAGCTTTTGCTGTTACAATTCATAAATCCCAAGGTTTAACATTAGATGAAGCAGTTGTAGATATTGAGGATATATGGGCACCAGTTCAGTTGGCTTAAAAACGTACGTAACGTAGTCAAGAGTGAAAATCCTTCAAAATTAAGCATTCAATAGAAATCTTCCTTGCGAAAAATTCTTTAATATCAAAAATTCTCATGCACTAACATGTACAAAAACGAAGAAATTAGACTAAAAAGTTTTACAGTTAAAAATTCATAGTATCGTCGAGAGCAGATTTCAAATGTTTTTCCAGAAAATAGGATTTTGAAGAAGTAACTTTCTTCAAGCTTTCTTCAAATATATTATTCTAAAATAGCTATCAAAGATTATTTGATGTTAATTACAAAGATTGGAAACATGCATATTTCAAACAACTTTAAAAAACACCAGTGGCTACTAGAAATTGTAAAAAAAATCTTTAAAAGAATTTTTAGTTGAAAATTTAAAAATATTTTGTAAAAGTTTGCTTCGAAAATATTTTTTTATGCCAGTCTTACATCATAAATAGAAAATTCCTAGGAAATTGATAGTTATTTGGCTGAACTTACATTTGTAGAATTAAAATGCGCCAAAACATAAAATAACGTTTTTGTTTAATAAAGATGCAAAAATAATATTAAAAAATATTGTTACTTTCAAATATGTGCTTTATAAAAAAATGCTTCGCGAATCCAAACAAAGCATGGCTTTTGCTAGTTTTTAATTTATTATTCTGTCTTATTTATAAATCTGAAATAGTATCTAATGAACTTCTTAACTACGCAAAATCTTTATTTCTCCCTGTTTGCTTCCCACCCAAGTTCACAAAATTAAAAAATCTTCAAATCTCTTTAATTTTTTACGCTTTCTTTGCTTTATTTTTGTTCGTTGTTTTACTGTAACAATAAATAAGCAACAAACATTATATCTCCATTCAAAACGTAAAAAAACAAACAAACAAACATTAACAAAAAAAAAAAAAAAAAAAAAAAAAAAAAAAAAACTGCTTTAGTTATTATTTTTTGGGTAGAATAAATAAACTAGCAAAAGCCATGGTTTGTTTGGATTCGCGAAGCATTTTTTTATAAAGCACATATTTGAAAGTAACAATATTTTTTAATATTATTTTTGCATCTTTATTAAACAAAAACGTTATTTTATGTTTTGGCGCATTTTAATTCTACAAATGTAAGTTCAGCCAAATAACTATCAATTTCCTAGGAATTTTCTATTTATGATGTAAGACTGGCATAAAAAAATATTTTCGAAGCAAACTTTTACAAAATATTTTTAAATTTTCAACTAAAAATTCTTTTAAAGATTTTTTTTACAATTTCTAGTAGCCACTGGTGTTTTTTAAAGTTGTTTGAAATATGCATGTTTCCAATCTTTGTAATTAACATCAAATAATCTTTGATAGCTATTTTAGAATAATATATTTGAAGAAAGCTTGAAGAAAGTTACTTCTTCAAAATCCTATTTTCTGGAAAAACATTTAAAGCCTGCTCTCGTCGATACTATGAATTTTTAACTGTAAAACTTTTTAGTCTAATTTCTTCGTTTTTGTACATGTTAGTGCATGAGAATTTTTGATATTAAAGAATTTTTCGCAAGGAAGATTTCTATTGAATGCTTAATTTTGAAGGATTTTCACTCTTGACTACGTTACGGACGTTTTTAAGCCAACTGAACTGGTGCCTATATATCCTCAATATCTACAACTGCTTCATCTAATGTTAAACCTTGGGATTTATGAATTGTAACAGCAAAAGCTAACTGCAGAAGAAATTCTTTCCTTGAGCAATTTATGCTTCCATATTTCCAGAATTCAATTACAGTAGACTCCCTCAAATCCGCAACTCTCTAAAATCCGCACATAATTTACGGATGTAAACAATGAAGCATTCAGTTCAGATATAAGGACAAAATTTTACTTTTTTTGTTTTATATCAATTCCAAATATATTTTAATTTGTAATTTTTGTTACTATTACTGTCTTAATGTTTTCTCTTGAAGGAAAAATAAATTTATTTCTGAAAAAATTCAAGATATTCCTGTTATCAATGATAATCATAATCTTACTAAATATATATGTCTTAATCAAACTTTTTTTTTTTTTTTTTTTTTTTTTTTTTTTTTTTTTTTTTTTTTTGTCACTAAGTGCGGCTAAACCTGGAATAAAACCTCCTTACTTTATTATTTTGATCTGAATTAGTATTGTACATTATTTATGAGGCAAGTTTCATTGAATAATTTATTCAAAATACATTTCATCTTTATAATGAACACTTAATCATACATTATTAATTAGACCTTTGTTTTTAATATTTCAATCATTTTAAAAATGATCTAATTTTTTATTATTTTAGTTTATTACTTACTTTAATATTTTATTATATTGTAAGCATACATTATAATTTCAATTGGATTATTAATTGCATTCAAATTACTGTTTAAAAAATGTAAACAAAGCAATGACCAGAAATCCGCAAAATCTCTGGTCCCAAGCTGTGCGGATTTGAGGGAGTCTACTGTATTTGGGGAATTGGTACGCACCAATTCTTTTAAGTTAAATTATTGTAGTATTCAAATTTATCCATGATTATTCGCGGTATCTAGTCTGGTGGCTTGTGATTTTCTTTAATACGTGCAACAAAGTCTAAAGTCCCGTTCACTAAACCTTTTTCGGTCCACAAATAAGAACGTAACATTACTTTCGATACAAATGATAAAGTAAGAAATGGTTGAAGTCCACTTGTCATTTCTGAATCGGCCAACTTTTCCTTTAGTACATTTATAAAGAGCTTGAATCGAGGCAACAAGTTCACGCAATTCTTTTAATTTTTCATTTATATAACAAATTTAACAATTAATTTTATTTGTTTACAATTCTTTTGTTGCCACTTTACAAAAAAAAAAAAAAAAAAAAAATCCATAATACAATTCTTTTAAAATGTTTAAGTGTCATTTGTGCAAACGATTTTGCTGAATAATGAAAACATATTTTATTTATTAAATTAATCGTGATTCTATCTATAATCACTTACTCCATGATTTATATTTTTTTTTTCTGAAAATATACGCGTTTCATTTTTTATTTATTTGCTAAAATGCGTCCGTATTGGAAATGCATGTAAAATAAATTAATTAAAATAATATTTTTTTAACGTTTTACTGTAAAAAAATTATATTCTGCAAATCTACAGATCATATTTTATTTTTGTGTTTAATTTGAAGTCAAAGTATTGAATAGTCTTTTTGTAAAGTGTACGACAAATTGTAATTTTAGTGGCCTAGTAGAGGATTCGCTTTGCTCATCCTAATTAAACATTTTTAGACTTAAATTTTGTACTGGGAAAAGTAGGAGCAGAGAGGGGGGGGGGGGGCAAAAGAAGAAAAAGAAATTCTAGATAAAGGAAGGATTTTAGATGATTAATTATGCATTATTACAATAAAATAACAAATAAAGTTTTAAGGATTTTAAACTTTAGATACTGTGGAGAAAGAAAAGAGGAGGACTTTTTAAAAATGTTTGTGAAAATCAGAAACTCACTGAAACACAGAAACCAGGGATGTAGTGGAGGGTATATGGTGGTATACATGCTTTCTCGATTTTTTTCTTTTTTTTTTTTTTTTTGTTAAAGAACACCATATACCCTCTGTTTCTCAAAAAAGCTATAGTTTATACATTGTAAGGGTATACTCGCTATATATACCGTGTAACCTTTGTCATATTTTCTGACTCAATTTTAAACGCCAAAGCATAATTATTGAAGTGACTTGTAATCGAATAGTTTTTCTGTTTTTAAATAAATGAATCACAGCTTGAGTAACAATCATTTATTGTATCAAAAAATCAGATTTTTGTTTTTGCTTTCCTGCTCTGTCGTGTTGTTCAAAAATTCAATTCAAAACGTCCTTTATGACAGCATTGTTGGAACGGTCTGTGTTTACCCCTCCAAAAAGGAAAACAGATATATTACAGTTTCTGAATAAGAATGTCTGCCAATTTCATGCAGTCACTAACAAAAATGAATAAAAAAATGCATCAAAAAGTAGACTGTTTGAATTTGAGAGCGGCTTTTATAATTTCTTAGCACAATCTTAATTTAATGAAGCTGAAAATTTTTTCTTCGAACAGAGCTCGTTAAAAAATAATAATGATAATACTAGTAATAATAATAATAAGTACATATTTTGAAAGATTTTGCCACTTAAATTGCAAAGAAATATGCTTTAAGATAAGTATACACAAAAAGAGATTTTTTTAATTTTCCGATCAGAAAATTATGATGAGTGATCAGATGATGGATTAGAAAATTTAATATCTTATTATTTAATAAGATAAAAAATAAAATTTAAATTTCTGATGAAAAGTTTCAGATCAGGTAAATAAAACAGACTTTAACAAACCGATTTCGAGAAAATGTCATAATTTTTATCAGTTACTCAAAAATTTCTAGAAATAGATTAACACATTTAGATTTAAATAAGCGAAATATATTTTCAAGCCAAATATACATATTTTGAACATGAAAAGTTACGATAAAAATAAATCAGTACACTGTATAAAAAATAGTTATTAAATAAATTTTCTGATGACAAAATAGGTTTATTTGCTTTGAAGAGGGAAAAGGGGTTCAGTGAAAAAAAAAAAAAAAAAAATCTCAATTTGAGGGAAATTTAAAACTCAACTTTTTACATAATTTATTCAAACTTTTTCCAGACAGTTAGAATACGTTTTTCCTTTTCGAATACCATTTAGAAGCCTACACGAACTCAGGACTCGTGTTACACGAACTCAGGACTCGTGTGACTTGTGGGAAATTTAAAACTCAACTTTTTACATAATTTATTCAAACTTTTTCCAGACATTAGAATACGTTTTTCCTTTTCGAATACCATTTAGAAGCCTACACGAACACAGACTCGTGTTTGATCATCACTTTTTCTGGCAGTGTTGAATCCAGGGGGGTGGCCCGGGGGGAGGGGGACATACCCCCGGAACAATGAAATGTTCCCCTCGGACAATTTGAGATTTTGGATTTTCAATGGTAAAAAAATGCAATTTCCTCCCGCAGCCACAGAAATCCCTACCGGAGAAAAGTGTCTGAATTCAACATTGTTTTCTGGGTAGTTCACGGGTCTTGCTTTCTCTCTTAAATTACCTTTATTCTAATAGTGAAAATTCTCTTTAAAGAATAGTACATAATAATAGATTTGAAAACATAGCATAACAAAACAACAACTACAACCATATATATATATATATATATATATATATATATATATATATATATATATATATATATATATAGGCGGTGTTGTCTGGATAATAATGGTTAATTATTATATATTTAATTAAAAAAAATTAACTTTACACATAGTATTAAAGTTTATGTTTACCTGAAAACTAATATGCATAACTTAAAAATGATCAAGTTATTGAGATAAGATATGGTTGTCTATTGTATTTGTCTTAAAGAAATTATTTGTAAAATATTAGAATAGAAATTATTCTTGGAAATTCTTAGCTAATAAATAATTTATTTTTTTTTCCTATAATAGAGGGTAGCACCATAAGCATATAATTTAATTAATATATTAATCCTTTAGATGGCAGCACTAAAATAATTTTCTGCTAGAAGTTGTAGTAATATATTCTAGTTAATTAATTATTATAGTAATATTAATAATTGATTAAAAATAAAAATATAATATATCTAATAGTAGCATCTATTTTTTTTTCTAAATATATTATGAATTATATTGTATAATATATGTTTTACTATTTTTTATAATTATTGTTACAACTTTATTTTATTTTATTATCTATGTGATTTATACTATGACCATAATCTTGACTGTTAGTAAGTCACATGTAGTTTGTATCTGATTGCACTACAAATCTTGCTAGGATATGGGTAATGGTAAATATTTTAGTATATATATATCCTTTTTTTTTTAATTTTTTTTTTAATGGAATTATGTATTATTGTTATTTTGTCATATTGATTTTATTTTCTTCTATGTGTATCTTTCTACTAATTTGTCATCTGAATAGCTTCCAGCCAGTCGGGTGTATTGTGAGTCGAATTCTTAGCAATCAGCACGACTCATAACAGAAACTGGTTGGATGTTTTTGCTTTTTTGTTAAACTATACACCCCTGAAGAAGTAGTTTAATAGAAAAGCCTTCTACTGCCTTTTTATCCATTTATCTTTCATTATTTTGGTAATCTGCCTTCTATTTCACTTCAAACTTCAACTGTTTCACTTCAAACTTCAACTGTTTTCAATAAGATGATTGTAAAAATACTGGTTTCATTGGTTTATTGTATGGTAATATATGAATCACTCTGGTTATATAATGTCCATTTATCCTATTTCTTAGTAATTTGGTAATCTGCCTTCTATTCCTCTTCAAACTTCAACTGTTTTTAATAATATGATTGTAAAAATACTGGTTTCATTGGTTCTTTTATTGGTATTGTCTGAATAACTTTGGATGTATTTATAAAAGTATTTATATATATATATATATATATATACTTACAAAAAGCGACGATTTTTTTGGAAAAAAAATTATTATAACGAATATTTTTTCATTCCTATGTGATTCCATCTTAGAAGGTTTCCCATTTAAAAATTTTCAGATTTTTAAGTCTCCAAACTATGTTAAGGATGTTAATGATAAAAATATAGTGCCGATCCGACCACGGGTTCCGGTTAAAACAGGTGACGCGAGCCAATGCAGAATTGTGCTAACTTACAGGGGAGGGGGACAGGAGGGTTATTTGGCAGAAGCGGATTTTTCTAAAGCAAAATCACACATGTTAACAATGATGTGACAAAAAATGGCTAAAATTAATGTATTAATTTATAATTAAGTTTGAAATATCCTAAAATATTGTCATCGGAAATAATTTGTGACCATAATTTTTCTAATTCTAGCTTATTAGGAAATGGGTTAAAAATCGACTAAAAAATTCACTTTTTTGCTTACAAAAGTTTGATTTAGTGTAATTCACGAAAAAAGAAATAAATAAAATAAAAAAATACACTATGTTCTTAAGAGAAAGTCACATTTCAGAGAAAAATTACCCTGAGTATTTAGAATTTTATGTTAATTACAATATTTAAATTACAATTAAATAGTTTAAGACTTGTTACAATAACAATTTAATTAGTTTTTTTTTTTTTTTTTTTTTTTTTTAATATCATTATGGTAAATTTATAAAATTATACAAAAAAAAAAAAAAAAAAAAAAAAAAAAATGTAATTTTGTTTTTGTATTTATCTATATATATATATATATATATATATATTTTTTTTTTTTTTTTCTAAAAAAGAATCCTTGAGTTTTACTCTTTTTTAAAAATGATTTTGAAGTAAATGGATTCATTTTATAAATTTAAAAGATGAGCAGGAATGATTAATTTTTGAGAAGTATTTTGGGTTAGTTCATTTGTTTTAATGCGTTTGCCCAACGCTTATTAAAATGATACACAAACAAGAAAGTAGTGAATGAAATCCTTCTAAACAAATAAGATTACAGCTAAGCATATTTTGTGCTTATTTTGTAGACGAGTAATCAGTAATGCAATCTTCGAACAACTAGCGACATCTATCAGCAAACGTTAAAATGAAATTGTCGGGAGTAAATACAAGCTAAGTTACTTGGAACACAAGGAGAAAAACTATATTTCTCCCTTTCTCTGTCTTCTCTTTTTAATAAAAACAAATACTTACGCAACAATATTATCAAGGAAATTAAAGTCATATTTATGATTTAGTTCTGTTTAATCAATAAATTACATAAAATTATTGCCCATTCAATAAAGCATTTTCCTGTGACGTTTTAATTGACGCTAAGAAAATTCTTTTTATATATATTCAAGTCAAGAATTAATATTTTTGTACCATTTTTTCCTTTAGAAAATAGAAAAATTTTAATATACAATTAATACGACAATGATAAAATTTTTTTGGAAAAAATAGTAGCAGTTAATCAAGCTAAAAAATAAAGAAATATTAAATTAATAAAGCACTAATCATACAGTAAATAAAATCAACTAAACATATGATTTTTTTTTTCGTTTCCTCAACGTAATTGTTAATTGCATAGGTTATAATTGGTTGGAAAAAAATATAATTTAATTAAATTTAAAAAAAAAAAGGCCCAATAAAACTGATGGCATTGAGCTCACAGGCTATTGATATTAATTGTACATTATACTATAGGGGGAACTGGGGTACATTGATACAGTTTTTTTCTAAGATTTTTTTTGGTGTCAAGAAAGGAGAAAATTCAAGTTTTTTTTCCATGAGGTGACAGCAAAACTTGTGTAGTATGTTATAAAAATGTACAATCATTGTTTTATATAGTATTTTTGCATGTAATTTTAAAAAAATCAAAAAAAGTCATTCGTATCAATGTGCCCCATCCCCGGGGCAGATTGATACGTTTAAGAAAAATGACGACAAAATAATACCAATGCATATTTTTCATAAAAAATGAGTTAGAAAACCATTTTATATTTATTTATAAAAATTCAAATCACCCACAATTTATTTTTAAGCAATATTAAAGCAATCAAAATTAAATATATTATGACCTGATGTTCTGGCTGTTTCTTGTCTGATTGTTGGCTGTGGTAACTTTGTCATATCTAGCACTTCAACCCCAGCATTATCTTCTTTCTTATGAAAGATGAAAAAATTACCAGTTTTTCTGTTTATAAATAGGTTCATAAACAGAAAATAAAGGATAATTATATTAAAAATTCTGTTTATAATATAATTTTCTGTTCTGCAGTTTGTTTCTCTTACTTAACATTTCTCATGTCGAAAATACTTTTTTCTCTGGAGAATCGATATAAATTCGAGATTTGCCAGAATGCCGTCCTTTTCTTTTATTAGTTCTACTAGCACTAGATGCTGGGTAAGTTCCTACGTCTTCTGTTTTCAGAAATACTATAAAATGTTCTAATATAAAGAAATTAGAGCTATTTCACTTTAATAAAAACTAATATTAGAAATTTTTCGTGAAAAAAAGGTTGGATTAAGGAGTGTATGGTAAAAAAAATAATAAAAGATAATGAAAATATGAACTATTAAAGGATTTAGGCTGTATCAATGTGCCCCGTCATAAACTGTATCAATGTGCCCCATACAGCGATTTTGAATAAAATGAGTCTCAAATCCAACACTTCACAATATATCTAACAATAAATAATGAGGAACTGATAAAGAGTAGCTGTACTTACCAGGGAGAGTATTCATTTTGGTTCAAAATACTGGAACAGTTGTATAATAGCATTTCAATTGTACAACTCAAATTTACTTTTGAACAACAAAAACAATAAATCACCCGTCCCATTTCATCAAACTGCTGAATCATTCCAAGATTTTCTGTATGTAGTTGAATACACTAGCATCACCTTTTGGAGCTGTTGTGAAACTTCCTGTAATGACCCTGTGAGCGGTAGAGGGGGTGTATCAATGTGCCCCATGTATCAATGTACCCCAGTTCCCCCTAATTCTGCATGAAATACCCATTTAACAAAATTACGGGGGTATTAGCCCCTTATCCCCCCCCCCTTTATACTCAACCAATAAACCACCAAAACTAATCAGAGAAACACCTTATCAGAATAGAGCAGTATATCAAACTTGAAGCAAATCGGATAATTCTATATGAAAAACACATTTATCAAATTTATGAGCTAGCTTATACTAGACCCCCGTTTCTCTCCTTTATAGTAAACAAATGAATTTTCAAAACTAATCAAGCAATTGCATTATCAGAATATACCTATTTACAAAATTTGAATTTCTATTAAAAGTTATCGTATTATGTACATACATACAGAACTTACGGAGGCACATTAGCTGTCAGACTTTGATAGCCTGTGAGCAAAACACATTTATGATTTATTTTTTCATTTCACAAGATTTTAATTTATGTTTTCATATCTACATAACAAGATTAAAATTTAACACATTTCATTTTTTTTTAATCGTCTCTATTCAAGATAAAATGAGAAAAATTTATAAACTTTGTTAATCAAAAAAAAAAAAAAAAAGAAAAGAAAAGAAAGAAAGAAAAGAAAAAAGAAATTAATCGTAGTAATCAGGGCCGTAGCTAGGAGTGAATAATAGACAGGGCTCAAGAAAATGTAGGGGGAGGGGGGGCTCAGGAAAATGTAGGAGAGGCTCATATTTTCTCTCGCTATGACGCAGAAAGATAAATTAGTACATAATCATGCTGTAGTTACTATGTTTCTCTATAAATTGTTGTAATAACTTCATTTTACGCTAAAAAAGAATAAGATGATGAAAAAGTCTTAAAGTGTAACGAATGCAATTTTAAACATCCTGTTAGCTTCCTATGTGCAAATACGATGAGCGTGTGTTTGAAACACTTATTTTAGTTACAATTTAATATTTTTGCAAAACTATGAAAGGGTCTCAAAACTAAATTTAGATTTTTGAAAAAAAAAAAAAAAAAAATATTTGCGATTTTCGGAACATAAATTCATTAAGTGACTTTGGAATCTTTTCCAAAGAAGGCTCAAAATGTTTTTTTTTTTTTTTTTTTTTTTTTTGGGGGAGGGGGGGGGGAGTGAGCCGCCAGTACCACACTCTTAACTACGTCCCTGGCAGTAATTCTTCCACAAATACAGGGAATGTTCATTGTTCACACAGTTTTGTAACGATTTTGAAAGAAAAAAAATATATATATAAACAAAGATAGGAATTTCACTTTTTAATATGTACCTCCAATTTGATAGACCAGCGGTTCCCAATCTATGGGTCGCGACCCACTGGTGGGCCGCAGCAGTTGCTTTGGTGGGTCGCAGAGCAATCGAGATTTGTCATCAAAATATATCTCTTATTTCATCTGTTTAAAAAGATATGACAATTTCAATAGGAAATAATATTTCAAGGAAAAATCCTTAATTCCTTTCTAGATTAATATAGATACGAACAGAATATCTAGAAATATTTAAATCACCTTTGAGGTCCTTTACGAAATTCAACACTTCGTGTTTATGAGAACATGCTTTTTCTAATTTGTTTCTTTTGAAAGACAGGTACTGATACAAACTACGAGTTAATCTTCCCACTGCCGCGACCGGACATATCCGTTCACTAGGATGCAGGTTTCACTGCAATTGAAACTTTATTTAATTAATATAATTTTACAAATATATAATCCAGTTTTAAGATATTAAGTTATGATAGGTACTTTCAAGGTTTATAAGCCTATACGTAACAATATATATATATATATATATATATATATATATATATATACCATGTTAGAAAATCCCTCTTTTATTAACATTTAAAATAAATTACAGAGAAAACATTACATTTTTGCCCTTTTGTTCGGCAATCAGGGGGTATATGTTTCACACGTTGAAAAACACCAATACCAGAAATCTCATTGATTATAAAGTTACGTTTTCATAATAATTGAACGTATTTTTAGCTTTCTTTGTAGTTTGTGCATTACATACACACAGAAAGATTACCAATTCTTGTTTTTGTTGATAATGTACGAAAATTTGCGTTTTTCATAGGACAGGATGCCAAGTGTATAGAGATCGTAAAAAAATAGCTATACTAATATGCAACTTTATCTTGGGTGGGTCGCGAATTTTTTTTTTTTTTTATCGAAAGGTGGGTCGCGAAAATTTTCTTCACTGAAAGATGGGTTGCTCACCCCCCCCCCCCCCCCCCCGTGCCGAGAAAGTTTGGGAACCGCTGTGATCGACCTTTCTTAAACATCAAGATAAAAGAACTTTTCTTAAAATATCAAGTTTTGTTTTGTACGACTCCTCAATCACATTCTTCCAGAGCTCATCCAATGTTTTTGGACGTTGCTTATAAAAAGCTTTCTTTTTGTTTGTTTGTTTAAGTTCAAATACACAGTAATCCATACACGATTTTATTTTTGGGAAATTGTGAAAAACTTTTTACATTTGTAAAAAATCTTGTGAATTTGAAATGATCATTACATTCAGATTCTTGTTTATACAATGTTAAGAAGATTGTAAAATACATATATTTTCATTATAATGTAAAAGTGACAAGTTAGATTTTACTTAAAAAAATATAAAAATAAATGAAAATAAATTTGTAAAAAGTTTAGTTTGGAGATGGAATTTTTTTTTTTATTTATTTATTTATTTTATTTTATTTTATTTTTTTTTTTTTTTTGAAAGCGTTATTTTTAAGACAAAGAATTTTGTGAAGAATCTTGTTTAAAAATTAAAAAAGGAGGAAGAAAGAAAAAGGAAAAAAAATGTGAGGACTCCTTTAAAGGATCCAATTTCTTTCTCAACAGATCCCTGCTACAGGAGAAATATTGCAGGACTTGAGTTGGATGTATTTAATTGGAATAGACTCAATTTTTGTTTCATTTCTCATTTATTGTAAAAATATAACAATATATTTAGTTTACAATGTTTTAGAGATATCAGGTTGAGTCTAAAGTTTTGACCCTTTTTTTATTTTAATGTTGACAACAAATATTTACAAAAATACAAAACATTAGTGAGGATAGTAATCACTATTAAGTTCGACAATCTTCTGCCAACGTTTTAGCAGTTTTTCAATGCCTTCCTTGAAAAACTCTGGGCTACGTGAGTCGAGAAAGGGGTCAACCTCTTTTTTGACCTCTTTTGAAGAACTGAAAATTTCACCACTAGGGTGCAGTTGCAGATGCGAAAACAGATAGTAGTCGGAAGGTGCCATGTCCGTACTATATGGAGGATGTCGCATTAAGTCCCATTCCAGCTTGTATAAGTTCCAATTCGTCCACGCACTGACGTGTGGCCTGTCATTATCCTGATGAAACATAATCACCTTGCGTCGGAACTTCTTACTTCGCTTTTCCCTAATTGCTGCGTCCACTTTATGCAGCATGCTGCTGTACGACTCACTGTCGATGGTCTGGCCACTTTTTAAGTACTCCTTGTAGATAATACCGCGACTATCCCAGAAAACACAGAGGAGGATTTTTTTATAGGTCAATGTGCGCCTGGTTACGGTCCTGACCGGTACACCTGGTTCAGACCATCTTCCTTTTCGACTGGTGTTGTCGTAATAAACCCATTTTTCATCACACGTAACAATCCGGTTCAAAAAATCACCCTTTCGGTGATATTCGAGCAAGTTTACACAGGTCCGTTTTCGTTTTTCTTTGTCATTTTGTGTCAGATCGTGCGGCACCCATCGATTGAATTTGTATGTCAAACCAATGTTTTTTAATGCTCGAATTATGGTTGTTTGAGAAACATTGAAGTGAGATGCAAGCTCCCGTGATGTAGCATTTTGATCTTCATCGATGGATTTCCGCAATTCGGTCTCATCAATCGCAGTAGGTCGACCAGCACGTGATTCATCTTCGATGTCGAAATTCTTAATCTTAAAATTTTGATACCATCGTTTGACTGTACTAAGTGATACAATATCCTCACCTAAACGCGCACACATGTTACGGTGACATTCTGTCACTCCGGTGTTGCTACAGAACTCGTAGTAGATGATGGTTCGAAGCTGGATACGTGATAGTTCCATTTTCGAGGCTTCGTGGAGGCTACAGATGATAATTTTTCAAAACAATAAATACACAGAGTTGTAGCACACGTCTTCTTCTTTCGAAACCAGAAAACCGTATGTAAAAATGTCACTTAACTTGCGAACGCCAGCTGTTTTAGTAGCACTATTCTGCGAAAGGGTCAAAACTTTAGACTCAAGGTAATATCATGAAATATCATGTTTCTTTGTATTAGCTTAAAATCAGATTTTACAATTTAGTTTACAGTTCTTCTTTCAGATATTTAAAGATTTAATGATAGTCCTTTCAGGAGGAGGGTTAAAACATGTGATGCAATGCAATTTTAGATAAGTGGTAAACATACCTATATTGCATATGAATCTTTTACATTTTTCCCAATCAAATGTAAAATTAATATTTATTCCCTTTTTATTAATTATGTCATTTATTTTGCATGTAGAAATATTAAAAACAGGCTCTTCTTCTTCTATTTTTTTAATAATCTAATATTTTTCTTTGGAAAGCACAAAATACATAGCCATAATTTATTTTTCCAGCAATAATAGAAAAGAAAGAATGATGCAGATCTTCTCCAATCCAATTTTAAATTAATGCCATGTAGTTTTTATTATTATTATTATTATTTAAATCACTGAGAAGTAAAATCATTACAAAAATGTAAACAACCTCTGTATGAATTTAGAATCTGTTATTTCTTTGTTATACAGCAGCAGGGACAGTGACAGAAATTGTGAGAAGAAATACAAATTAATAATATGTAATTATATATCCAATGTCCTTTTGGGGTTCAATTACCTGTGATTTAATGTGTTGAGTTGAATCAGATATCATAAATCAACAAGGTTATCTAAATGGAATATTTTGTACAGATTGGTTCAAGATAGCTAAATTGGCAGCTTAAGCCTAAAGTTTCCGGGTTTGAATCCTAGCCTGGTCAAATTTTAACTCAATTGATACATTACAGTTCATGTGATTTATTTATCAATTAAAAATAATTGTGCACCATATCAAGCATTTTCTTGGAGTTCAATTAGTTGTTATATCAAACCAGATGTCATAATCATCAAGGGATGAACTATATCCATCACATATGTCCAGAAGATTTCAGCTGCCAAAGGTTCATAGTTTGAATCCTGACATGAAAACATTCACTCGAAAAATTTCTGTTCAAATACAAATTATATTTATAAGTTTCTTATATTCTCAAATTATAATGCTCTTTCTAAGAAACTCCCTTTCCCTTTCTTACAACTTAAAGACTGATGCATTTGCTACTATTTACTCTGATCCTTAAAGAACCCCACCCCCACCTAATCAAGAAACTTTTAAAATGGTGCTCCAGTTAGTAAGGAAAAGAATTCCTGTATATTCATTTACAGAAACATGATTCACTAGTAGTTAATATCCATTAGGAGGTTTTTATGTTAAGAAGTTTGTTTTGCAGCCCAGATAATTGTTTCCCATGAGTATTTTTTCAAGTCCAAATTTTCAAACTAATGATCTATTTTTTTTTTTTAACTTTCTGAGCCAAACAATTTTAAATTTTGGAACAGAACCATCTCTAAAAAAATATGAAACATGAACTTCGCAGCCAGAAAAAAATGCGCTTGTGTTTTTTGCAAAAAATCTTAGTTTAAGACTGACTTTCGTAGCATCATAGTTTATAAGTCAAAATCATAGCATTTATGATTTTTTGTAGCAGTTGGCAGGTCTCACTGTACAGTTGTTCTGTCTTTTTTTTTTTTTCACTTTTTTCTTTATCAAATGATTTCAGATTCTAAAATTTGTCTTACAAATATAAATTCTATATTTCTATATGGAGAAAGCCAAAGGGAATCATTTTCGAGGCTATATATAATATATTTAACCCTGTCGCATACGTCACAAGCCAGGTATCTGTCTCCAATGGTTTTATTTTTCTAGTTTTTTTGTAATTTAAGTTATATCGTACTGTTTAATGTTTGATAGTTTGGTTTTGTGGGGTATCAGGATTATTTACATAATGTATGTTGATATTATTTTGTTCAGTTTATATATTTTTATTTTATTTTTAATGCAGTTCAATAATTTTGTATACTTTAGTATAGTTTTTGATGGATATATGTAATATATATATATATATATATATATATATATTATATATATATATACATTATATATATATATATATATATATATATATATATATATATATATACATTATATATATATATATATATATACATTATATATATATATATATATATAATACCATTAAAAGTAGACAAGATTCACCAACGGATTTTATCAATAAAACAATAAACCAAAACGAAGAATTAATATATATATATAGTCGGAGCTCGCTATCCCCAAACCCACTTTTCACATCACTCTGCTTATTACGTCAATTTTTCAAAGTCCTGATTTTCTGTATACGATTTTAATGTAAATAAACTCTGGATTTTACATTGTTCAGTAATTTTTAACTTCAAATATCCATTTTTCTAACCTTCTTATAAGCACGGAAATTAAAAAGTAAGAAATGTGTCAGCCAAACTTTTCACAAAAGTGTCTAAAATACCCTTTGACATAAAAGAGAAACTTTATTTGAGTCGTTTATCTGAATAAAAAAACTTGCACACTATGAATGACAGAATCAGTGAAGGAGTGATTTCTTCCTGAGCATTCTCTATCCTCCAATCCATGATTACTTACACACTATGTTTAACACTGAGAGTGCAATACGTATTTACTCTGGAAATGTTAAGCATTTCATTTCCACATTTTATTCCTAATGTTTTAGACTGCTCACAGCAAACAGGCAAGAAAGACTAAAACAATTCAAAATGTTTTAAACATGCAGGTTTCAACCAAGTTCATCAGATCTCAGGTGTATAGAAAGTAGTGAAGAAGACATCCCTCTTCCAATATTGTTTGCTGAGTTGTTAGATCATGAAATAAATATAATAACAGGGTATGTCAAGAGGTACATCAATTTTGATAAAGATGTCACCACATTGCCTGAAATCGTAAAAAGGAAAAAGACAGAAATTCCTTCAGACCTGAGGTTTGAAAGTGATATGGAACTACAATAAAACAAACCTCCGACTACAACTGAAGCATTGCATTGCATTGAAATGATCAGAAATTATCTAACATCCATTTCTGAAACAATGGATATTATTCAAAATTCATTGTATAATATAGAAAAAGAATTCTAGGAAGACATCTAGGGATATGCAAACCTTAATTCATCAGTATTTCCAGTAACAATAAATATGTAAATCATCTGAAATGCGATTTTTATTCTTTTCAACTTTGTTTTAGCGTTTATTTTGTTTAATAATAATTTGTTATTGCTTAAAAAGGAAAGAACAGTTGTGAATTTAAAATTGTCTTAAATTAATTAAAAATATAGTTTTTTATAAACATACTTTTCTTCAATTCTAGTTATCGCAACACTCTGTTTATACCGACACTTTTTGCGAGTCCTGAGAGTGTTGAGTTAACAAGGTTCGACTGCATATATATTTATATATAAAAACCATTAACTATAAAATAACATACAGGGTGATTATAATTAAAGTCCGAGTTTCAAAACGCTCTAAAAAGCGAACCACTCGTAAGAATGGCGTCAAAATTTAACAGCATATTATTGAAGAAGAGGGAAAGAACATGAACCAAAAAAAAAAAGTTCCAAATTTGAGTGACAGATGGCGCTGTAAGCGTCAGTAACTGAATTAAAGACACGCATTGCGCAACACATTCTGAACTTTGACCGGTTGTGGAACATGCTGTTTTCCAATTTAATCTTGTTGCCCACAATGGCGGACAGCATATTGAACATGTTTTGCGCCAGTCTTGCCAAACTTAAAAACCGATTGGATGGATGCTTGCTTTTTATGCGGTTTTTGGCCTCAGGACGATAAAAACCGGTTAGATGGATGCTTTTTATGCGGTTTTTGGCCTCAGGACAATTAAAAACTGATTTTTCCCATCCGATGTGGTACGACATTGCCGTGGTGGACGGGCTTACGTAACTAACAGTATCACACGCGTACAGTCATGCACACTGAACAATACAGTTGGTTTATATCGTGTAACTTACGCCTTAGCCGTTGTTTTACGATTTGTCCTTTGCAGTCGAAATTCTGACGCTTACAGCACCATCTGTCGCTAAAATTTGGAACTTTTTTTTTTTTTTTTTTGGTTCATGTTCTTTCCCCCTTCTTCAATAATGCACTGTTAAATTTTGGCGCCATTCTAACGAGTGGTTCGCTTTTTAGAGCGTTTTGAAACTTGGACTTCAATTATAATCACCCTGTATATCAATAAACCATGAAAAAATAAATTAAAAGAAATATTCAAAATATGCAGAACTATAGTAGATTCATCAGACCACAAATGTATACATATGTACTGACATAAACCATTAAATTTAATGGAAATTACCACATTAAAACATGGAAAAAAATCAAATGAATATAATCGAAATTTATAAAATCAAAGTAGAATCTCCAGGCCCACAAATACTTTGGAGCTACAAATACAAATCAAGTGTGTGGTTTCATTTTCATATTAGCCATGAGTAATAAAATAATATAAATTTGGGGCTACCATCATACATAAAATCAAAATAAAATGGAGAAAAACATTAAAAATAAATCTTAATAACATTATTAAAATGGATAGAAAAGGAAATAACAAACCAACACTACAGTTAGCCCTAAAATTATGTAGCAAAAAATAAAGTGTAATGATTATAAATTAATTAAATGCATTACATTAGCGCCGTAAAAGTAATAACAAAATGAATACCTTTATGATATAATTATTTTCAAGCTCGCTACTTGTTAGAAAGTATTCGTCATTTGTTACTTTTGATACTGCTCATAAAACGGTATTAACAATCATCGCTTGTACTACATAACTGCAGTAAATCTTATTATGTACTGTATGAGTTTTTGGAGGATTCCGATATGTGCTGCCATCTGTCCATAAAACTTATATTTAATTAGTTTCTAAATTTCAAGGAAAAAATGCAGCCATATTTAAATACAATGCATAGTTGTATGTAATATGTCTAAATTGTAAAAATTATTACATAAGAAATAAAGAATAATCGGAAAAAGCAATTTAGAAGAATAAAAGTTTACCATATTTTTACTATAAAACTATGAAATATAATTGCACAAACTAAATATTTTTTACAACCAAATCAGGGCTGCAAAAAAGCCGGTTTTTTCTAAAAAAGGCCAGATCGGCCGGCTTTTATTGTAAAAGGCCGGTCGTTTGTGGAAAAAGCCGGCTTTTATTGGCTTTTTTCTAACACATATATTACTATTTATTTTTAACAACTTCTTTTGTTAATTTACCTTACAAATGGCCATTTTATGTAAATTAAAACTAAAATCTTTTAAAATTCATTTAAAATCATGTTTCAGTTGTTCACTTTTATAGCTAGTTAATAATATATCACAAAATTCTCATAAATAGCCAATAAGATTAACAGACATCTATACTATAGATCCAGTGGCACACCCTATGCTTAGTTAAGTTATTTTCATGTTATTATTGGTAAGAATTATATCCAAATAAATAATATACAAAATGATATACTGTTTATAAAATACTTCACTTGAACAATGGCTCCTAGCATGTATGAATGTGTTAGTATTATGAATAAAAATAGTCACTTGTTTTAAGTAAGAAGTTTACAAGGCAGCATTCTACTTTAAAAATAAGAAAAAATAAATAATTTTGACATAGCTTTTATATTTATTTATCTTTCTAAGTACAGTAAATTCTCTGTAAGCCAGACTGAGTAAGATGGAAATTTGTCTTGCTCGAAAAGGTTTTTCAAGTCCTTGTGAATCCATAGACAGTGTAAAATTTGTCTAAGGCAGAATATCATTAACTGTGAACAATTTTCTCAGTTCTGATTGATTCTGACTTACACATAGTTTACTGTACATCCCTTTATCATCATTTGTTTTTTCTTATAAGGAAAGAGCAGCTGACATAGTGTGGGTTGAATTACTGCGAGGTGGCAATAGCAAGAAACCTCTGTCTGTTCTTTATATATCCTGCCGTACACATGACCTTGGCCAACCTGTTTGGTCTCTGTTTAACAGGTCCATGATATGATTGGCCTATATTGCCATAAATGTTCCTGCAATGATCACTATGATAAAAATGCAGTGGTGTGGTAAATTGATTGATGGAAATGTTTGTAAACATGCTCTTTCCTTCTATATATACTGACTAAATATTTTGTTCTTGTTCCGTCACAAATCTTTTCACACATTAAAAGGGAGAAATTGATTTGGGTCAATTAGTAAACTTTCCCACAGGGGTGCCCAGAGAGGGGTTTAGTGACGCAAAATGCATCATACAATTTAGTTTTTTTTTTGGGGGGGGGGGGGATTTGAGAAAAAGTACTTTGGGGGGGATTTTAAATTCTTAATATTTCTTTTTTTAGAGTTTTAAAAAAACTTGATTTTTTTAATATCACTTTTAAATTTTTTCAACATTTAATTTCCAGAAAAGTTCCTGTGTCTTCTTTCATTAAATTCTAGGTAAGGGCAATAAGAACTCATTCCGCTATGCTTAACTCGCTGTCTTTTGAATGTTCAGTAAATTATAAGTAGGATATATTTTACAATTGATATTCTGTTTAGGGGGGGGGGGGGGGGTCAATGTTAAAGTATGAAGATTTTTTTTTGGGGGGGGGGAGGGGAGGGTTGCGTCATTGGGTTTGGGGGGGATAGTCACCACTGCTTTCCCATCCACAAATTTCTCATATTAGGAGAGGTTTAGTGTTTAATCTAATAGGTTACTGGATTAGCAAGATTCCAGGAACGAATGCATTTACACTTAAAGGAGCATAGATATGGGAGAGGGAATTTAAAATAAAATTTCAACATTCAACAACTGTTTTTGTTTGGAACAAGGTCAGTGTAGTACTGATATTTAAAATGTAAGTCAAATGACTGGTATCATATCTGGTAAAAATCATTTGAACTACTTCAAAAAAATATTTATTGTTCAAATTTTCTAATAAACATTCTTCCCATCTGTTGATCACAAGAACATTTCTACTGTCAATTCACTCATATTTTAATTGACAATTTATTAGACAATTCATTTTTATGACAACAGTGATTAAATAGTTATTAATTAATAATAAATACATTTCATTTTAAAAATAATTTTTGTAGAAAAAAAAAAAAAAAAGTTTTAGTAAAAGCCGGCCTTTTGCAATCGGTTTAAACCAGAAAAAGCCGGCCAGTTTAAACTGGCCCGGCTAAAAGCCAGCAGCCCTGAACCAAATTGACTTACTAATTTTACACTGAAAGTAATTATGTATTAAAAAAAAAATTATAATTTATAAGTATTTTTAATTTCTTACATGATCATCCTATCAAATAGCCTTGTACTTCAATCAGGGATACCACGGACGCACTATAGCGCGTAACATACGCAAAAAATCGGTGACAGGATGCAGACAAATAGCTCTTACGCATCCCGTGGGACGCGTAATTTCATCAAAAGATCACAAAAAAAAAGGCGACTTTTCTTTAAAAATCGCGAAAAACGATTATTTTCCGTCTAATTTCGCAAAAGATTCGCGAAAAAATAGCTAATTTCGTTACGAAATCTCGAAAAAACGGCAGATTTCCTCAAAAGATTGCGAAAAAACGACAAATTTTGTCAAAGAATTCACGAAAAATGGCAATTTTTTGTCAAAAAATCATGATAAAACGTCAAATTTCGTCAGAAGATCGCGAAAAGACGGCAAATTTTGTCAATAAATTCCTAATAAACCGACAAATTTTGTCAAAAAATTAGCGAAAAAACCGCTAAATTTAATCAAAAAATTGTGAAAAAACGCAATTTCGTCACATGAAAAAAAAAAAAGGCAGATTTCTTCAAACGAACGAGAAAAAGCGACAAATTTCGACCAAAAAATCGCGATAAAATGGCAAATTTTGTCAAAAAATTCGCGAAAAGTGACAAATTTTGTCAAAAAATCGCAATAAAACGACAGATTTCGTCAAAAAACCGGCTAATTTCATTAAAAAACTCGCTAAAAAACGCAAATATCGCCAAAAAATCCCGAAAAAACGGTAGATTTTGTCAAAAGATCGAGAAAAAACCGTAACTTTCGTCAAAAGATCGTGAAGAAACACAAATTTCGTCATAGGAGCATGGGGAAAAAAGAAGTTAATGCCGGGAGTGAATTTCCCTGTTCCAAAAACTAATTTTCTTCTTTCAATTTTTTTTTTTTTTTTTTTTTGCTGCTCTAAAAACAGATTTTCCTGCTTCACAAACCGGTTTTGACTGTTCCAAGACTTTCTCAGTAAATGTATCTCCTGAAAGCACCCATTCATTAAATTAAAAGTACCCTTTTACTCAACTAAAGTTTTTTTTCTTTCTTTCTTTTCTTGCTTTCTTTTTTCTTTCTTTCAAGAATTTTTTTTTTCAATAAATTAGTCTTGCCCCTTTTTAAAAGAAGTACTGCTAACAATAGTGACTCTTGTTATCTTCTACACACAAATAAGCATTATTTTATAATTAAATTTGTATCTTGCATTTTTTTTTTTTTTAAAGTAAAGTCCTCTTAATAATTTTGTAAACGTAATATTGGTTTTATTTATTTATTTAATATTATTAAAATAATAATTATTATATTTCATTTTTCTTTTGCAAGTGAACAAGTTCAATTTTTGCTTCAAAAAATATGACTCATTAGTATTGGGGACCCGCTTTTGGGTCATTTCACACGAATTCAACCAATGGGTGTTGCACCATAGTCACAGATTTTTTTTTTTTTTTAGTTTTAGTTTTTATCATAGACAGATATAGTAGGGAAACCTTCAAATCTGAAATTTAAAAGTAATTTTCGCAATATTGGCTGAGATATAGCCATTTGAAAACTAAAATGGTCCATCCTGGAATTTCATCAGTGTCTAAGAGTGCCCATAACTTGACAACCAATGGCTCAAATTTTATGTATCTGGTACCAATTTGAAGCTATTTGTACAAAGAATTAGGGATGCACCGGATATCTGGCTCCTGCCGGATATACTGCTTATTCGGCACTCGAACCGGATATTCGTTCCGGTCGAATATTTTAATATCCGGTTGCCGGATAGTAAAACATTTTTTAAATTCTGTTTTTTATATTTAAAAACAAATGTAAAACTAATTTGCTCCTTGCATACCTTATCTTATTAAAAAGCAATGTTAACAAAAATAAATACTTGTATATTTTCACAATTATGAAATTATAATGTTTATATGTAAATGAAGATATATTTAAAGTATGACAATATTTTGTCATAACCTATAACAGCAATTGTAAAAACAAAACTAGAATATGTACTTCAACTTCACATTTTTTATTTCTCTTAAAAATTGTTCTTAAATTTCAGTAATGAAGTAATTTTATTTTACACCTCTCAAAAGTTTTATTGTAATTTTCACCAGTCAAAATTTAACTGCAGTGTTCAATAATTCTGTCATAACTGTAATTGTAAAACCAAAACTAGAATATCAACTACAATTTCAACTTTGTTTTGCTTTCATTTTTTTTTTTTTTTTTTTTTTTTTTTTTGTAATGAAGTAGTAGACTTTTATAGTTCTTCTCAAGTGTTTTGTTAATAACTTTATTATTAATTTGAATTATTAATATCAACAAAAGAGAAAGGTATAAATATCTAATATAAAAGTTTTATGAAGTTGGTGTTAATACGTCAAAAATCCGAGTCTGAAATGTGTACAATGGGGCCATCTTATAAGTGCTAAAGTATTGAGGATTAAAAACTATGTAGAAAAATAAAGTTTCCAACAAACTAAAGAGTTTATTTATGAATATTCATACTCCAGATTCAAAGTGTGTTTCTTTAGAAAATCAAGAACAAAATGGTGCTGATAATAAAGAAACCATTCAATTTTTGCTGGAACATCAATTGCACAAGTTAAGCAGTCAACAATAGAAAAAAATGTGGTAAAAACAAAAGAAAAAAAATCATTAAATATAGAAATTGCATTTTTAAATAAAACATATTTTAGTAAAAATTTCCAAAACAATTGAACTACGCCTTGTTATATAAGTCACCCGCTCATGTTAAAATTGCAAGTGATATTTTAAATAAAGTTCATTCTGAAACTTGCTCTACAATGCAAAAAGAGCTTAATAGGAAAACTGTAATGCTCACTCAGAGTCAAGAGGAGTAACATACATAACTATCCCATTTTTGTTAATTATGTGTCAACAGGGTAAAAATATTTTTTTCTGTTAGTTAATCGATACAATGCATCTATAAAAACATCAAGACACTACCTAAATCTGGTGATAGAGACTAAAGAAAGGGTAGAAAAAAATATGCATGTAAAGTTAGAAGTTTTATAAGTAATATTGAAAAGGCAAAATATTATTACATTTCAATATTTAATTAGTACTATGTTTTTAAGTAACTTTGACTTAATAAGTGAATTGAAATCTATTAATACTTGCATAATATAAAATTACAATAATTTTTTTTCTTTAAACAAGCATAAAATTGAAATATTATTAAAATTAAAAATGAGAAATTATTCGGCCGGATACCGGATATTCGGTAAAATTTTGTGCCGGATATCCGTTATTCGGTATCCGGCAAAAATCCACATCCGGTGCATCTCTACAAAGAATACACATTTTACATTAAAACAATAGTAAATTTTCATTTATTTACTTTTTATTATGTGCAAATTGAAAATATCACCCAAAAAAAGGGCCGATTGTAATGGCCCATAAAAAAAATTAATCATCAAGAATTTTTCTGAAACTTGGTAAAAACATTGCTCCATGTGTGTGCTTAAAAAAATTGGAGAGGTAAAATCTGTTGTTAAAAAATGAATGATTTTTTACACTTAAGGTATCACTAACCAAATAATGATCATTTTAGAATCTGTAAATATTCCTAATTTAAGAAATAATGGTTAAAATAAAATTTTCTAAAATCTAAATTAATGTAAATGTACATTCAAAACTTCTTTTGCACTAACTTTGTAGGAATTCTCCTCCAACCCCGCCCTCCTCCCCAAAAAAGTATACAATTGGAAAAACTTTTACACTGAAAAATATAAGAAAATAATTAAGGAATATAATGTATAATTATAAAATACTTATAGATGCAATACATATAAATGAGGATTTACGTTATATAGAGAGGAGAGTTAGGTGGAATGGGACAGTAGGTTTTTCTCTTTATGTATCATTCTGAATATTTCAGCAATCACACATTACATGAAGCAATAGTATCCCAATCTACAGTTGAAAAAAGTAGCTATTGACGTACGCTTGCAGTTGTATAAAGAAAAGATTATTTCAAGAATCAAAAGTAAATTTACTTCATATACTTTTTGTGCTTTCTGTATATTAATGATTTGTTTATGCATAGATATAATAGTTCTCCTATTTATGGAACATTATATTGTATATTACCTGTAATTTAAATTATGTCTAAAAGCAGTATTTCTGTTTATAATAAAAGAAGGTAGAGTAATGGGACATGCCAGGAAAGTGGGGGTGGGTGGGGGGTGGGTGGAATGGAACAAGTCTAGTTCTTACTTTTTAATAAGATAAATATAAATCGCTAATATGCAAATACTTTTAAAGAGTAGTAAATTAATTATAGCATTGAAAATATATTCATTTACTTCAAAATATAAATAAATTGAATGAGTGATTATAATCTCTAACAATCCTGAATTATCCTTCCAGTGATGAAGATACTAAAATTTGATGTTGTAGCACGGACATTATCAACCTATAATCTTGTTAGATTGTAAATATAGCCAACACTAGAATAATTTCTTTTGTATAATATATTGTTTTATAGTTGTCTCATTCCTGCCTGTTAGTGGGGAGGTATGGGACACATTTTGAAATTTACAATTTCTTTAATTATAAAATTGCTATATTCTTCAAAAACATTAAAAAGTGTTTTATTTTGTATTCAAAAATCGAAATTTTTGTTTTTGTGTCAAACAAAAATGATTTCCTAATTTTTCTAAAAAGTATCCCATTCCTCCCCACTCTCCTTTATACATAGAACCTATTTAAGACATTTTTTTCACTTAAAAAATGAAATTTATGTGGCCAAATTTATATATATAATATATATATATTTTATTTTATTTAAATTACACAATTGAATGAATTCAACTGTGATTTACAGCTAGTATTTCTCCAATATTTCAGGGAAAAATATGTATGTGGCTTGGCTATGAAAATTTACTTGTATTTTAATATATGAATATTTAGTACAAATAGCTGCAAATTGATATTTCTTTATTGAATTACATAATATACACACAATATATTAATTTAAATGTTAGAAAATTTTATTTTAACCATTATTTCTTAAATTAGGAATATTTACAGATTCTAAAATGATCATTATTTGGTTAGTGACACCTTAAGTGTAAAAAATTATTTATTTTTAAACAACAGATTTTACCTCTCCAATTTTTTTATTATTTAAAGCACACACATGGAGCAATGTTTTTACCAAGTTTCAGAAAAATTCATGATGATTAATTTTTTTTATGGGCCATTACAATCGGCCCTTTTTTTGGGGTGATATTTTCAGTCTGCACATAATAAAAAGTAAATAAATGAAATTTTACTATTGTTTTGATGTAAAATATGAATTCTTTGTACAAATAGCTTCAAATTGGTACCAGATATATAAAATTTGAGCCATTAGTTGTCAAGTTATGGGCACTTTTAGACTCTGATGAAATTCCAAGATGGCCGCCATTTAGTAAAAATGGTCAGTTTTCAAATGGCTATATCAGCCAATATTGCGAAAATTACTTTTAAATTTCAGATTTGAAGGTTTTACTACTATATCTGTCTATGATAAAAAATTAAGAAAAATCTGTGACTATGATGCAACAAGTTTTCTTTAAATTGGTTGATTTCACATGGAATGACCCATTTTGTAAAAGGGGACCCAAAATTTTAGAAGTCCTGGTCCCAGGGACCCAGGATTTTTCAAGTCCAGTAGCATCACTGTTCAATCACATCATTATTTTTGAAAATTTTGATTTATATTTGAAAATATTTTTACAAGCAACGAAAAATAAATAATAAACAAACTTTATAATAATAACATTTTTACAAGCAACTTAAAAATTTGTTTTGATTATTATTATTATTCTAAATGTAAAATGTTATTCTAAATGTACGCGTACAAAGATATTTTTATAAGGAAAAAAAATGCAATGAAATGAAAATAAAGTTGTAAATACTTAATTGCTCAAAAATTTTCAGAATATTTAAAAAAAATGAGTTTCATTTTAGACTTTATCATCACAATGTAGAACCCGTCGAATTTCGACGAAAGAAAATGTTTAAAAAGGATCTATTTCATTGACTTATAATACACTTACGAAATTAGTTACAATAAAAAATGCATCTAATATTGGTTTGTCAACTCTCCTACACATATTATTTTAACTTAAAGTTAACAAAATAATATTTATATGAAACTCAGTTATCCAAATTATTAAAATTAAACTTTAATCATAATGTAAGCAGTGAAATGTATTAAATATCTGTTATTATGACAAAGTTATTAATTACGTCTCTTATGCTTGGTTTCCAAAATGAAAAACTGCAAAATTTAATCCAATTTGGCTTCATCATAGAATTTTCCCCCCTCGAAATCTGAATCTGACATGTGAAAAGGCATGTTAATGAGAAAATGGAGACATAAAAATACAATAATCTGCTTTTTTCGTCCTTTTAACCTTTGCTTTTTATAGAAATGGACAAAAATACCGTTTTCCCAATTTCTGCCACAATTTAAAAAACGGTATTAAAAACCACAAAAAAATTAATAACTCAAAAATAAATTAAGATATAGTTTTCAAACAAATTGCATTTAAAAGCCCATTTTTTCTCCTATAGGATGGTGTAAAACCTGAAAATGTGGGACGTTTAGAAATTTAAAAATTCTCAGTAGCAAAAATTGGAAAATCGAAATTTCATTTCAAATTTCAAGTTACCATTCGCAAAATGACGCATGCGTTACGCACAGATATGTTTGGCCTTTATAATATAGATATCAAAGTTTACCGTATATACTTGCTTATAAGTCGACCCCCTAACTTATGTTGTTAAAAATAAGAATAAATTCAAAACCCGCGTATAAGTCGACCCCCCTCTAAAAGAAGGAACCGATTGACTTTCCCCCGGAAAAAATCGATTCTCGGACTCGTTCTGAAATGAAACGTCTCCAAAAAGGACTGATTCCTCAGACTCGTTCCTAAATGAAACGACTCCGAAAACCCCCCAATTTTTCAGACTCGTTCCAAAATGAAACGCCTCTGAAAAGAACCGTTTTCTCGGAATCGCTCCGAAATGAAACGCCTCTGAAAAGAACCGTTTTCTTGGATTCGCTCCAAAAAAGAATGACTCCTCTGATTCTTTCCGAAATGAAACGACTCTGAAAAACACGATTCCTCGGACTCGTTCCGAAATGAAACAACTCCGAAAAGGAACGATTCATCAGAATCGTTCCGAAAACTTATGCTTAATGTCATAAATCGGAATCGAAGAATGACAAAGAAAAACCGGTTTAATTCTGTTTTTTCTTGGACTCGTTCCTTTTTTCTCGGAATCGTTCCTATTTCTGGAACGAATTCGAATAAATCGTTCTTTTCGGTGAACGATTCCGACTGGAATGATTCTTTAAAATGGACAATTTTGTCCATCTCTATTTTTAGAATTGGAAATGTGTTCTTGACATAAATCACACACTTTATTTTGTTCTTTGCAACAGGATAGGGTAGATTATTTTTTTTTGAAAAATAAACTAAAAATGATCTTAAATTCAGAATCGTCGAGGTTGGAAGGATTTTGGATTTTGTATTCTACAAACAATGGGGTGCTGCAGCACTGATTCGCTAGCAAACTATTTTCCGGTATTTTATTTATAGATTTTTTTTTAGGTCTTGTGTATAAGTCAACCCCCCCACTTTGAAGTTCTTTTTTTGTCTAAAATTTTTCGACTTATACGCGAGTATATACAGTACATTATTCGCATCATTATTTCTGGATTCTTTGATTTATGTTTAAATATATCATTTTATTCATTTTTTTTTGTTTTTGTTTTAATGAAGAGGGTGTCAGGGCCGAAGCTAACCTTTTCTGGACCCGGATCAAATTCATATTTGACCTGGGTCCCCGCCTCATCTCCATTAACTATATTTACAAAGAGAATTTTAGTAATTTTCAAATGACCACCTTATTTTAGAATTTAAAGTATGTACTTATTAATACTGAACTATGTAATTTGCTTTGTCAACTATTGATTCATTAAAACGTTGAATACGGAATCAAAAAAACATCTGCTTTATACAGGCTTCTTTATGCTATATCATTCTTAGATTCTTCTATGCTTTGGCATACCCCAACAGGATGAATTTAACTATACCATGTTAAATATAAATGTGAGAAACATCGACAAAAAAAAAAAAAAAAAAAAAAAATCGTCATTTGGCATTTTTCTGTTTTGGTGCCTGAGGCTTATGTCCCCACCCTTAGTTTCAGCCCTGGGAAGGGGGGGGGGGAGTCTTTCAGGTAATAAATAATCTGATTTTGAAAAAAAATCTTTCAGATGATACTAATATATACCACTTATAAACAATTTTTTGCTAAATATGTAAGCTCTGAGATGCTTTACCAATAAATGTTTTTTTTTCCCTCAATTTGTTGTTGAACTGAAATGAAACCTTTAATTGAATACTTCGCTTGGCATAAATATGAATCACATTTTGCTTTATCACTTGATGTTTCAGAAAAATATATCCACCTTTTATTTCCTTTTCTTTTTATAATAAAAATAAGTAAATAAATGAATCATCAATCTGTACGAAATTCAAATCATTTGAGATTTTAAAATGATTGAGTCAACTGTTAATGAGTTTTTCAATCAGAAAAATTAAAACAGAATCCACCCTGATGATATTTTAAATTCAAATTAGTAGAGTTTGCATTAAATATAGATATAAAATTAATGAAATAAAAAAAGGACATACCCATCAAAATTTGAGCTTGTGCAATCATAAATGAGATCTCTATTGTTTTTTAAGCCTAAATATTCTTCACAATTGTCACATCCATCAAATTCAAACTGATCAACAGACTAAAAAAAAAAAAAAAAAAATTAAAATTATACTTTTTTTTTTTTTGACAAATTAAATACTAAATAGACAAAATAGAGAAAATTCGAGTTTTTTACAAACCTTAAAACAGGACGAAGACTCTTTTTAAATTTCTTTGTTTTTTAAAAAAAGGTCAAGTTCAAGCTACTTGCAAGCGAGGTTACTCGCGCTCAGAGGGTTCTAAACAATAAACATATGTATTATTAACTCCTTGGGGACAAATGACTGATATACCTGGCATTTAAAATTCTCAGAACCCTTCAATATTTAAACTAATTATTTTTTTATTGTAAAGTTTATCTTATTTTATTAAAGCTTTTTTGCAATTCAAGTACAGAAAATTTTCTGTTTTGAAAAACTGTTGTTTAAAGTTTAAAAATCAATCATCCTGAAGGAGTTAACAGCATTATTAAAAGAAAATCATTGCTGAAAGAATAATAAGACTTTGTAAAAAAACTATGCAAAGTAGGGTGTGTTATAGCTGTATATACGAGAAAAGTATAAATGGATATATCATAAAAGTTCAAAGAGCTACGAAGCCTAAATAATATCAAATATTGCTATTCTGAACAACTCTTTTTTTTTTTTTTTAAACTGTATCCTTATCTATTTATAAGAAACTTAACTTGGCACTGAAAATAAGAGATAGAGCATATTTTAACTTCATTTGAAATTTCATAAAACTAAATTCAGCATAGTAATAACCTTTTCAATTTTCAGATTAGCTAACATAAAATCCTTGTTCAATGGCTAAAGGGGGCATTGAAGATTAGGTTTTTTTCATATTGTAAAATAAAAAATAAAATATAAAATTTATGCAGATTTTGCTTACACCCCAAGTCTCAGTGATGTAAAAAAGATGTATGCCAAATTTTAAGACAATTGGATAATATTTGGAGGTTGCACATTTTGGTCGCTTTTCTAAACATAGGTAAAATATATTATTTTTCATTGTTAATCACTTTTATTGAGAAAACTAAAAAACACAAACTTAAAAGAATGCTAAAACTCGACACTAAATTTAATAGGTAGTATGAAAAGTAAAATATGAGTTATATTAATCAACAATGAACAATGCAAGCTCTTTTTTGTTCATTTGGTCACAACTTTTCTGTGATGCTTGACCACCCTCAATAAGAATTGTTTTTCTGTTCCTCCCTGACTGATTCATTAAAGATTTTTTAATCTGAACAAGTCCTCTTTCTGCAGTATTATTGATTAATTTAGGAGTGTTCACATGGCATCCTAGAATATCACTGATATATTTTTTCACATCGTGAATCACAAAAATTCAAAGAACGCTTTTGTTTTATTAGTAACGAAATGGCTCAGGTTTTTTCCAACAAAAACTAGGTTTTCAACCATCTAATCATTTCAATTCTCTTTTCTTTGCATGTTTAGTTTCTAAAAATTTAATCATATTTTGCTTATCAATATGAATGCCAATTCATTCGACTCGACCATAATAAATTCTTCCTACATAACATATTTGTCCTAAAGAAAAAAAAAATGATTTTTGTTTCTGAAAGGTACCAAAGGTGTTTCTTAGCAACTGTGAGAGCACTGTTTTTGATATCTACATTTGGTTAAGTGCTCAGAAGCTCTAGTATATTCAAATAATTCCTTGGAGCCATTGTATTTAAAATTGCCTCATGCCAAAAGTGAACATATACAAAGCTGACAAAAAGTGCAACCTGTTTCATTCCTTTCACTAGTTGAGGAATGTTCAACTGTTTGATGAAGAGGCCAATTTGTAAGTGCATATATATTTTCTATATATACTGTCCATCTTGCTTGATATAAAGGCCCTGGGATCCACAAATTAAAGTCGTTTTCAGACCAACATTCTAGGCACAGGAGTAAGATAGTAATTTGTAATGAGATTTGTGAGATAGTAAATTTATAATAACTCTTTGAAGTCTTCTTTCTGATGATTTACGTCATTTAGTACATTTTGGGACTGGAGGTAGTTAACCATTTTCACTTACAGCTCTTCTAGAAAGCCTAAAACGATATTTTCTTCACCCAGCATTGTTGTATACAGGGTGAGTCATAAATAGAGAAACAATAAGATATCTCTTTAAATATTGCCCCTTTATCCATACTTCCAATTACAAAAATTCATTAACAAAAGTTAAAATTTCTGATAAGGTAAGTTGCAACTCCATGGGGGGGTCTGTTTGAAAAAAAAAGAAAAATTTTTATACGGTCCCCGTAGGATAAAAATTCCAATTAGGAAAACTTTCCTTATCCAATCCTGAATTAGACACAAAAAATTGCATCTTCTTATCTTTAAAACTTGCAGAGTTATAGCCGTTTAAATAATTCATCAAGTTTTAAGGGAATAGACTCAAATTGAAATGCACGCAATTCAAGAAACAATGTTACTTTAACAGTTCTAGGAAACATGTGAAAAATCTATCTTTTGAATCAGAATTGAATTTTGATTTTTCTTCTAATTTTTTAATTTTTAATATTTATAAAAATTTCAAATTATTAGTACTGTTTAAATGGGATAATTTAAAAACATTATAACTTGAAAATTTATTTATCTGATTTCCTTTTCTTTCCATTTAATTAAAGATGAAAATCTAATTTTGGTTTTGTTCCAGTTTTTTTTATTATTAATTTTAAAATAATTAAAATTATTTATTTAAAAATGATATAACTTTAAAAAAATCATATTTTGAAAAGTAAATATTTTTTTTTAATTTGCTGAAACAAAACTAATGTAAAATAATAAAAAATGGTATGTTACAAATTTCCACTTTTTTTCTTTAATGATTCTTGACTTTTAATAACTTAAACAAGAAAAATTGGGGGGAAAAACTTCTCATGCAGAAAAACAAATTTTAAATTTTAAATAAAATTTGGCTCCTAATAATAATTGGCTTGCTTCCTCCTTCTTCGGTCAGCACTGGATGAAATTTTCAGTCCTGGTCTTGACACAACCCATATTAAAATCTGTGTCTCAGACTGACCTAATACGTATATAAAAGAAGTGAAATTTAGCTCAATCAAAATTTTTATGAAAAACACATGGATATTAAAATTGCCTTTAATTTACAAAAAAAAAAAAAAAAAAAATAAATAAATAAATAAAATAAAAAATAAATAAGATAAAATAAAATAAAGAAAAATAAATAAGTTTATTTATTTTTTTTTTTTTAAGAATAGTAATATTCAATGGCTATAAAAATAAAAAGTCCTTCCGGCAATGCCGGGAGGAAGAGGTAGCTTTCATATACTTATAAATTTATTTATTTATTTTAAGGTAAGTTACATTGTTCAAAAATACTAAGCTCAAATTAGCGGAAATAATCTTATAAAATTAGTGATTTTATAAGATTGAAACTAGTTTTTGTCAAGACTGAATATTAATAGGAATTTTTAGAAAATAAACATCTTTTATTCAACCTGGTTTTATTTTAAGCGATTTAGAGAGTCACCAAATTCCATGATATCATAAAGTGTATGCCATTTTAAAGCAACATTGTAGATCGTTCAGATCAGACCGTTTCAAAATGTCAGCCATAAGCAAAATTCAAAGTGCTATAACTCAGTCATTTTTTAAGATATAAACAAAATAAAAAATGTTCTGGAATCGTTGTTTTAAGTTCTAACACGTAAAAGAAAAATATTTTTCAATTTTTAATTTTTTTGCATTTAATTTTAAATTTTAAATTTTTTAAAAAATTTAAAATGACCACCATTTTGAAACAAAATGGTGGATGATGCTGGCCAACAAACTCGGTCGAGACATTTGTATGTACTATGTACATACCAAGTTTCATTGAAATCGGTTCATAAATACGCGTGTTATCACGTGACAAAAATCAGATCGTTTCAAAATGTCAGACATAAGAAAAATTCAAAGTGCTATAACTCAATCATTTTGTAAGATATAGACAAAATAAAAAGTGTTCTGGAATCGTTGTTTTAAGTTCTAACACGTAAAAGAAAAATATTTTTCAAATTTTGAATTTTTCGCATTTAACTTTAAATTTTAAAAATTTTAAAAATTTTAAAATGGCCACCATTTTGAAACAAAATGGCGGATGATGCTGGCCAACAAACTCGGTCGAGACATTTGTATGTACTATGTACATACCAAGTTTCATTGAAATCGGTTCATAAATACGCGTGTTATCACGTGACAAAAATCAGATCGTTTCAAAATGTCAGCCATAAGAAAAATTCAAAGTGCTATAACTCAGTCATTTTTGAAGATATAGACAAAATAAAAAGTGTTCTAGAATCTTTGTTTTAAGTTCTAACACGTAAAAGGAAAATATTTTTCAACTTTTAATTTTTTTGCATTTAATTTTAAATTTTAAATTTTTTAAAAAATTTAAAATGGCCGCCATTTTGAAACAAAATGGCGGATGATGCTGACCAACGAACTCGGTCGAGACATTTGTATGTACTATATACATACCAAGTTTCATTCAAATCGGTTCATAAATACGTTAGTTATCGCATGACAAAAATCAGATATATATATATATATATATATATATGGTTATATATATATATATATATATATATATGTCAACATATAAACGGAGGGTGGTTTTGGGGTCTGGGGGTCATGATCGGTGAAAATATACCAAAATTTTCCGGAAGTGCTTTCCCCCGGACGGCTGCAATAGGTAGCTTTTTACTTTTTGTAATGAAAGCTACCTAATACAATAAAACCAGTGAAAAAAATCTGCCTGTGATGAAATGCTGTCTTAAGGGTGTATTTCAATTTAAACTGCTTATTTTATTATTATTTTTAAATTCATTTTTGCTCTCAAATGCATGAAACTGGCAAATTGTCTAATTTAGAAAGCACACAAGGAGCCGTGATTGTCGATTCTTTGATAAATGATGTCTTGACACAACCCATATTAAAATCTCTGTCTCAGACTGACCTAATATGTGTACAAAAGAAGTGAAATTTAGCTCAATCAAAATTTTTATGAAAAACACATGGATATTAAAATTGCCTTTAATTTACAAAAAAGAAAAAAATAATAAAAATAAATTTATTTTTTTAAGAATAGTATTATATTCAATGGCTAAAAAAATAAATACAATAAAACCAGTGAAAAAAATCTGCCTGTGATGAAATCCTGTCTTAAGGGTGTATTTCTATTCAAACTGCTTATTTTTTAAATTTATTTTTAAATTCATTTTTGCTCTCAAATGCATCAAACTGGCAAATTGTTTTATTTAGAAAGTACACAAGGTGACGTGACTGTCGATTCTTTGATAAATGCAAGAAATATTGCAAAAAAAGCAATCAAAAATGGATTTTGATTTGAACTGATTTTTTCTAAGCAGAAGATTTGTGAACGAAAAAAAGGGTCATACTGAGAAGATGATTGTTTATAAATCAAATTCTAATGAATTGAGCATAAAATGACATCACATGGCACCTTATAGGTCTCTTCAAAAATCCCCTCAGCAAGTTTCATGTTTCTATTTTTAAAAATGTGTCTGAAATTGCATCAAAAAATTTCAAGCTGTTGAAGGTGGAAAAGTGTTTTTTCAAATACACCCTTAAACTGAAAATGTGTTGATCCATGCAAAATAAATAAAATAATACCTGAGAAAAAAATAAACTCCATTAACTCATCTCCTAAGTAGGGCATTTGTCTATAACATATTTTTTCTTTCCTATGTGATTCTGTCTTAAAAGTTTTTACTCATAACATTTTTCAAAGTCTCCAACACATAGAATATGGATTAATGATATCAAAATATAAGTGAAACATTTACATATAAATAGAGATTCATTGATAAAATAAATGTATCACAGCCTTTGGCACTTCTTTAATAATAAAAAGTATAAATATGAAAAATGAAAAGCTTTAAGTATTTTTGGTCAGAACTCCTCCATTCAAAACAATTTTTAACCATACTGAAGTAAAAAACTATGTAGAAATTTATGTCTGAACCGGGGTATGATTTAAATTTTTTTCCAGGTCGGTCTGGGTTATAATTTTAACATTTTTCCAGGTTAGGACAAAGTCTCCCCCCTATGGGTCGGTTTGGGACTGGACCTAGATATTTCGACCCATGCAGACTACCAACATATTTTGAAAACAAGTTTATCTTTAAATCAATATGCTGCTTTTTTATGTCCAAATAAGAGGAACTGCCTTAAATAGACATTTAATAACGGACAATTTGTGAATGATCCCTCACTTGCTTTTAAAATTGAGTCAAAAACTCTTCGTTTACAGGCAAGGTTAAGTAGTGTAAGTCACGAATTTTGGATTTAAATATCTTTGTTGAAGTTTTTAGATATGGAGATGAATTTTTTTGTTTGTTTGTTTGGTTTAGGATGGATAAAGAATAGAATAATTTCCTAATGGAGAATTTTGCCCTACGGGAGCCATAAAAACTTAATTTTCATATTTTTTCAAATAGACCCCCCCATGGAATGGAGTAGCAACTTATCTTATCAAAAATATCCATGCTGATAAAATTAATAAATTCAAGTAATCCTTTCAAAAAATTTGAAGTGATCTTTAGTGGTTCTTTAACAAAACTCTTATTGTTTCGTGAATGATTGAAAAAACTGACAGGTTTTTTGCAAACAACTGATGAAATAAACTTTTTTTGGCAACCATTTGTCAAAATTTGCGATATTTTATAAAAAAAAAATTTCTGTGAACGACAATGGTAGCTCATGAAAAACCAAAATACTGGTATTGAAAATTAATACTATACTGGAATTTCAGTGTATAACTGGAACACAATTACCCTTGCATATATGAAGCAGTACTATATGAAGCAAATTTTCTTTTGATTCTTGAAATAATCTTTTCCTTAATTGCAAGTTTGTGCAAATCAGCAATTTCTTTTCAACAGAAGATTTGCTACCACTGCTTTACCTAGTGTGTGATTTATGAAATTTTTAATATCCTATGTAAAGAGAAAAATCTAATTTCAAAATTTACTCCACAATATTTACATGAGAAATAAATGGCCAAAGAAAGTGAATTCACTGACATCTTCAATTATGGTGAACAATGTTAAAAACTAAAGAAATAGTCCCACTCTATTCTACGGGAATGATTTGAATGTACAATATGCGATCTGGCAATACTATCACTTTTTGCTTATATGTTGTAAAATATTACACGTTATCAAATTAATTCAAGAAACGTTAAAGACCTAAAAGTAAATTAATATCTTTTAAACTTCCAGGATTATATAGATTTTTATTTTAGGGTAGAAATGTAAATTAAAACAGCAAAGTACTTCAGTATATCATTCATCTTAAAATGTTTACCTTAATCATTGAACACAATAAACATGCTCGTAGATTTCTCAAGTCCTTTGGAACACTTTCAAGGGACATTATGAAATAAATTAATATAAACTGACGAAGAAATATTCACAGACTTGTATTTTTTTATACTATTACTTAGGAAAGTAATATAATTTCAGAGTCCAGCACGAAAAAATTGTTTAGCAAACAATTATTTGTTATGCTGCCATTCAAGAAACTAATTTTGTTCTTGCAAGTCCGCCTGTTACTCCTGCTCGCAGATTGCAAAAAATTAGGCTGAATTTTTCGTGCATTATCTGACTATTTACTTTAACTTTCAGTTAAAGTACAAATTTGTTTACACTTCCTTCCAAAATTCGATAATGTTTTGTAACTTGATTATTTAGTTAACGTGTAATATTTTCTTGTAGCTTATATTACTTTTGTGACGGCATAATTCACAAGATTATAAAGAAAGGTAAGGGTTTTTCCGTGAATAATGGCTTTGAGTTAATCATTATTTCTCATATTCCACGATTAAAGAGCCGGTTATTTCCTGTATTTATATTTATTTGAAATTGAGGAAAACACAATACTAATCATACTTTTTGTACATAGTAGTTATTTATGTGCAATTAAAATACTTATCGCCTATTCATTTTGTCTTTATGTATGTTCATATTACGAACATAAGTTTGAGTTATGTTTATTGATAAACTGTCTTATTTTTTTTTTCTGTAAAATTATCAGTTATGAAGCATGCCTTGTATGGAAAACAAAGGGGTTAATGCAACTCCATATAAAAATTTTAATTTCATTTAAAAATTATGCTTTATGAAAATATTTTAATATGTCAATTTTAAGAACTTTTTATAATTAATGCAAAATGAAATGCTAAAATTAACAAAAGCTGAATTAATGCATGATAAAGATATTGTATTATAGATATAGATATGTGGCTATTTTAAATTATAGTATCAAAGTCTGGTTGTATTTCAGACTTGCTGCAGGAATTAAGATTTTAGTTTTATTTTTTCAAGGCTTGCCTTCCCCACCCTAAAAATAAATTAACATTTTTATGTTTTTCTAAAAAAAATCGCGAAATGAATTAATATTTTGTTTTCTTATAGTGTAAAGAATCCACCAAATTTCACCCTATTTCTTCTTTTTAAAATTTTTTATCCAATATACAAAGTTATTACAGTACAGGACTTATTATCCAGAATCTTTGGGACTAAGGGCTTTCTGGATTTCGGGTCCTTAGAATTTTTCAAAAACATAAAAATTACAAAATTAAAACAATCTCGTGTGTAGAATATGAATAAAACTTTAAAAAGACTTGTATATTATTAACTCTTAAAATTTAAATGATAAAACATGTGATTTAGTAATCATCAACTTCTTTAATTTTAAGAAACAGTAAAAATAAAAAATCAAACGGGAAGGGTTAAAGATCATTTTTTATAAAAAAATTAGTATGAATTTGTTATGAAACATTTTAATATATTCATCATTATCCCAAACATGGTTTAAAGCTATAAACTTGTTCCAGCCTCAATCCATCTTTTTCGTGGCCTTTCTCTGTCCTGTCTCTTTTTTTTCTCCTTGTATTATAATTCAAGGCTAATATGTTTCTTTTTAACATAAAATATTACAATTTTTAATGCAGTGGTATTTATTTTTGGTTCTACTCGGTTATCCTTTCGACCGAAAAACTGTCGTCAAACTATAAGATTAAATGTCAACAATGGATAATTGTGAATGTCACATTCACTGACATTAAATATGTATTATGTATTTCCAGATGTCATAAAATGGTTTTATTTCCACTTTTTATTAGTATTTTTATTAATGTTTTACCCATTTATTTGTTTTTTGTTATTAAAAAAAAAATGTCAATCTGTATAATTTGGCTATTAGTTTTGCGACTTATATAATTTGGTGAATATGGTCGACGGTATAACTAGAGATGGGAATGCTTGGGGAAAAAATGGAAAAGTTGGGGAAAAAACTTTTTTCAATTTTTCCGGACTGGGAAAAATTGAAATTTCATTTATGAAATATAGGGTGAAAATTTTGTAATAGCTACATTCTCATACTTTTTATTTTATTTATTTTTATGTTGAGTGTCCCACATGAAAACTTTAATGTGGGAAATCTGATCTCTGGGCAGAAATCTGTTTGAAAAGACTTGAAAGAATCCTTTACATTTTTTTTTTTTTTTCTTGTTTGAAACACAAGACCCTTCACAAAGTTTCTCTTGAAAATAGACATTTCAGAAAAAAGTTGAATCTATAAATTGAATCTTTTGAAAATGCAGTGATTGAAGAAAAAAAATCTCATGCCATATAGCATCTGAATCTTATCAAGTTGTATATATGTATAAATAACCTTGTTAAAAATGTCTATAGAATCTAAATATAGTAATAATTTCTTATTCACAAATTCTGAATATATTTTGTATAAGTATATACAAAAAGTTCACAATTTCGCAAAAACAGGATTACATGAAAAAAATCTAGATATATAATTAAATGCAACTTCTCTTTTTAAAAATTAATTTAAAATTATTCAATAATATGCCAATTAATAGAAATGGTAAAATTAACAATTTAACATAAAATTTGAAACATGCATTTATTACTTTTTTCTATCTTTTCAAGAAGTAAGTACTGAATTCATGAAAAATTTTACTTCCAGTTTTTGGTGTATTTAAACGTTTTACAAAGTCCTGAACATGATTTGATGGTTTTTGGAAAATATCTGTCACTCTGTGAGTCTTAATGTCAAAAATTTGATGGGCACTCTATCTCAAGAACTGATGCACATGATTTCACAAAACTTTAGATTCAGTTACACCTTGATATGAATTTGAGATGTTTAGTTATTAGTGTATATCGCTCAACCAATGGTGCTGCTATGTTGCATTATTCATAATTTCCACAATACTTCTATCTCTAGAACTAAAGTATGCATTCTCATAAAACTTCAGAATAAGTTAATCTTTGATATAACTTCATGCTCATTACTTTTTGGTGTAAATTGTTCATCAGATGATGCTGCTATGCTGCATTATTCATGATTATCACAATAGCTCTATCTCAAGGACTAAAGGATGATTTTTTTTTATCAAACTACAGCTTCAGATAGTACCTGATATATAATTAATGTTGTTTAGTTTTTGGTGTGCCCTATAGGTGACACTAATTTGCTGCATTTTTCAAAATTTCATTATAGCTGATTAATTTAATGTTTTTTCAAGTTGTTGAATCTAAAATTGACCTCCATTTTATCTCCATAATGTACAGTAATGTTGCAAAAACATGGGCACTTTGCATTAGAAAAGTACAACTGTGATGAAAAAAAAAAAAAAAAAAAAAAAAAAAAAACATATTTTATTACAAGTAACTATGTTCCAAATTATACTTTCCCTCTTGATTAAACTTTGAATTTTTATAGTTTTCTAAAGCACAGTAGAAGTTTATCTCTGTATGTAACTGCTTTTGTTAATTCCTCATATAGCAAGCATTTTCTATTTGTAGTGTTCTGTTTTCATAACATTTGAGTTTCACTCTTAAAAATATAAAATTACCATATGGAAACATTATTGAATATGGTTTCTTACTCAAGAATAAAATACCAGATTTCAGGATTAAAAGAAAAAAAAAAATACTCTTAATTGAACTTAAAAAAAAAAATATTTTTCTGGTTTCAGTGAGTAAAAATCTAACAGTCAATAAATCCTATGCTATCTTTTAGTTGCAGACCTGAGTAAGCCAAACTAAAACTTAGTTTTGTTTGAATTTAGATTATAAAACTAAATCAAAACTTTTTTGAATTGAGATTGGAAAGCTATACCAAAACTATATATATATTTTTTAAAGGAGATAAAATTATAATTGTTTAAAAAAAAAAAAAAAAAATGTAATAATGTAAAAATATACATTTTTTAAACAGACAATGGAATTTTTTAATACTGATATTCATAATAGTGACAAAACTGCAATAATTTCTTTAAACTAGTATCATTTACTTAAAAGCTATACTTATGTAAATGAAACGCATAATTTATTTCATTCCAAACTGCAGACATATTGGCTCAGGTTTTTACATTAGGTCAATTGGTAGTTAAACGTGTAACTGAAAAATCATTTCAACAGAGATATGATATAACAAACAATAGCATTTAATTAAAGATGAAAATAAGCACTCGCCAGTCGCCACTCGGCGACTAAATGTGAAAAACTGGCGACTAAAAATGTGGAAAGTACCAGCCAAATGCAGGATTCTCCAAAAGGTGTTTTGTAAAAAGAATTGCAGAAAAAAATGCCCGCAAATTTTGACAAGATCGCCAAAAAACATGAATTTCGTGTAAGTATTGCGAAAAGACATCATCTAAAGATCGCAAAAAGAATGCAAATATCGTCGAAAAATGCAAAAAAAACAGTTAATATCTTTATAAAATTGAAAAAAAAACCTGTGTATTTTGTCAAAAAATCAACGAAAACAAACGCGGTTTTTGTCAAAAAATGTAAAAACAAAAGGGAAAAACGTGAATTTAATCAAAGAAACATGCAAAAAAGTGAATACCGTCAAAAAATTGCAATAACAAATGTGAATACCATCAAAAAATCGCGATTTTCGTCAAAAAACGTAAATACAAACGCAAAAAACGTAAATTTTATAAAAAAAAAAACAAAAACAAACAAAAAAATAGCAAATACAGTAAAAAAAATCACGATAACACTCAAATACCGTAAAAAATCACGATAACGATTAGCAATACTGTCAAAAAATCACGATAACAAACACGATTTTTGTTAAAAAGTTTCGAAAACAAACACGATTTTCGTTAAAAAGTCACGAAAACAAACGCAAATTTTATCAAGAGATCACAAAAAAGAAAAAAACACACATTGTTAAAAGATTGTGGAAAAAACATATAATGTTAATTTCATGAGAGCCCCCCCCCCCTCTCCCCTTTTTATTTTTTAGAAAATTTGCTATGAATTTTTTTTTTTTTTAATCAAACCTGCTAGTTGGTGAAAAAACTTTTTTTTTTTTTTTTGGGGGGGGGGGGGGGTTACATTCTCATTCTATATAAATAATTACAAAAAAGAGGGTTGGGGTTTATTTATGTCGTTAGCTACGCAAGTACCTAAGCATAGTTGGACTTGTGTAGCTAACTACATATGCATATTACATATAACTATGCTGTTAATTTAAAATAGATTTGAAATTAGTATCTCAAGTTTATTCCTAACAATATAAGATATTTTTAACTAGCTCATATATTACTTATTTAGTCTATGCTCATGCTCGTATATATCTTGTAATTAAGTATTCAGTAACTCAAATGCACTTACTGGCTACTAAAGAAATTATTCTCACTAGCCAATAACTGGCTACTAAAAAAAGACAACCTACCGGCCAGTGGCCACTAAGCAAAATTCCTTATTTTCATCTTTACATTTAATAAAAATTCTTAGGCTGTGGAGAGAAAAAAAAAAAAAACTTTCAAAAGCAGGCTTTGCCACTTTCTTTTTATTTTGTAATATAAAGTGAAAATAGTTTTCATTTAATACAAATAAATGGGAAAAAATGCTTATTATTTAATAGTCTCTAAGAAAATATAATTTATTTGGGAAAAACAGCCATGAAAAATCAAATTTTCTCAACTTTTCCGTTTTTTCTGAAAAAAGACCGGTAAAAAACCAGTTTTTTTCTGCCACTTATATTTTTCTGGAAAATTTACATCTCTAGGTAGTACCAAGTAGTACTTTATTTTTATATTATATAGTGAAAAACATCATAATCACTGGCGATAAATTGATAAATAAACTAAAAAACTTTGTTAAATCACCATAAAATGTAAAATTAAACAGGATGTGTTTAGAGCTACAACAATAACAGCTCATCATCAGCTAAACTAACACGTGCCCGTAAGGGACGTCCCTTACGGACACGTGTTAGTTTAGCTGATGACGAGCTGTTATTGTTGTAGTTCTAAACATGTCTTGCTTAATTTTACATTTTATGGTGATTTTACAAAGTTTTTTAGTTTATTTATTATTATATAGGTCATTCCATGTTAATTTACATTACATTTTGAAATATTTTAAGTTATTTTAGTAATATAACCCACACACAAAAAAAATTATTCAAAATGTAAATTTGACTTCGTTTGCTAGTTAAACTTATTTAAAGTCCAATTAAGATAAAAATTACCTAATTTTAGTGTTATATCTTAAAATTTGGTAACTATATTCATTATGGTAACTGACATTACTGAAAAGACAATGTAAGTTATCATATAAAGTATAAACTTCATTATCATTTTTTAGGCAATTTTCATCCAAATTTACTTTTAGATAGGTTTTATTGACAAACCACGTTAATTTTACATTTGAAGGTTTTTTCATGTTATATTACTAAAATTAGTGAAGTAAATTGGGTACTACTCTGTTATCCCCGTCGACCGATTTCGCCAAATTATACAAATCGCCAAACTCATAGTCAAATTATACATATTGGCGTAATTTTTATTTTAAATAATAAAAAAACAAATAATTAGTAGAATATTAATAAAAATACCAATAAAAAGTCGAAATAAAAATTGCTTAATGACGTTTTAAACATGTGTATCATATTTAATGTCATTGAATGTGACATTCACGATCATCCATTATTGGCATTTAATCCTATAGTTTGGCGATAGTATTTTGGTCAACGGGATAACAGAGTAGTACTGTAAATTGTTCTAAATGTAATGTAAGCTACTATGGAATGATCCACATATGCAAGCTTCATGAACTTGACAAAATTGGTTGCAACTTGATATAATCATAATTATTGGGGTTTGCTATGACAAAGTCTTAAAATAATAACAAATGTCTATGAAAATAGTTTTTATTTACACACCAAAAATTTATCAGAATTTATTATGAATACAACATGGAATTTTCCTGTTGGGTATTTTTGCATCCACACATCCACAGTCTCTGGAAGTTTTTAAATACTCTGAAAATATTTAAAATGAGTTTCATGTGATCATATTTATATTGTACTTTATTATTTTTGCTAACTTAATATCAAGGCAATATTGTTAAATTGTAGAAGTTTTTTTCATTCTTTATACCCACCATTTTTTCTTATTAATGCATTCTTTTTATCTTTTTTTTTTTTTTATCATTAAATTTCTGCATAATTCCAGAAGTTTTTTATTCAATATACAACTCAATAATTTTTTTTACTAATGTAATCTTTTTCTTCTGTATCACAAAATTTCTTTTAATAAATAAAATTAAGATTAAATATTATTCTGAAACAGTGGTAAGTATTTTGAAAAAAATCCAACTTGGCAAATGTTCGTGAAAACTACATTTTCTGTATCAAGCATGAATTAAATCGAATTCTGGAAAATGTTAAAAGCAGGGCAAGCCAACTGTGGCTTGTTGGCCACATATTTAATATGTCTGGTCTAATGGAAAAATACAGATTATTGTTCTGCTATATTCTTTATTTTATTTTATGAAGCTATAGCACTATGAGTTTATGAATTAGCCTATTTATTTTGTTTTAGATGAGTTCTGATAATATCTTCAGCCTAAAAGACGAATGGGAAGCATTAACTAAAGAATTCAAAGATTTAGAGGTATTTTTCCTGCCTAAAATATTATTTTGTTTTACATACCAGCTTTAATAATCTTTAATTATGTCCTGTTAGTGATGGGCGATTCTGGGAATTTTGAGAATCGATTAAAATCGACATCGTATAAAGTGACATCGATTATAATAAGAATCGATTTCTAAATTCTAGAATCGATACTAAAATCGATATTTCGATATTTTTAGATTTTACACAGATGAGCTCAAAATTAGTAATTCTAAAACTTGGCTAATCAGAAGAGCCGTAATACCTCATACTCCTCACTCCCATTTAGGGAGGCACAGAAGTAAGCTATTACAGCTTTTAGAGTCGAATAATAAGGATTTATCTTTTATTATTTTTAGATACAATTTTAATAATAATTTATATTATATTTAACTTTATTTTTTTGAAAAAGATCTCAGTTAGATAAAAAAATAAAAGGGAGAAATGATTTGTATATATATATATATATATATATATATATATATATTTTAATCCGAAACACATGTATTTTCTACATACTCCTTCAACCAAACAAATGGAGCCTTACTTCCTTTAAACGTCATTCTTCTTAAAAATTCGCATATGAATAAAATTTTGAAAGCTCTAAATTTATTAAAAAAAAATTTTTTTTTTCAGTCTTTTTAAGACCTTCTATAAGGGTGTAGGAAACACAAATATTGCAAATTTTCTTTCAAAATAGCTGTGATGGTTTAATTGCACAATCAGCACATGCTAATTATTAATTATCCACCAATTTAAAAGCAGAAATTCTGCTTAAAAAAAATATGTGACTAAACTTTTTTTTCTCTTTTAAAATACAGTAAACTCCAGCTATAGCGATATCCGATACAACAATAACTCCCTGTACTGCAATAATATTTCCTGGTCCCGGTGAACTTGCATATAAACTAATGTTAACCTCCCCTCAATATAACGATATTCTCTAGAACAATAAACCTCTGTAAAACGATTTTTCTTTTAAAATCGCAATGTTATTTTTTCCCTTTATAACGATATTTTGGTTTTTGAATGCTGAGAAAAAATCTTTGTCATATTTTTTATCTATTTTGTTAACAGAAGACTCACTGTTGATTTTCAACATATCTCCATAATGTAAGATTAGCTATTGTTTAGATTTAGATGTGGAGACCATGTAAAGCCCATCTTGGAAATGGAAGAGAAAAAAACGGCGGGAAAAAATTTAAACAGAAACTTACTGTTCTTCCGTGTACAAAAAGCACAGGCACAAATAATATCCAAAATGCTTTAAGAACCTGAAAAGTCTTTCCGTGGAATATAAAGCCAATAAAAAGTCTTGGATAAATTCCAACTTTTTTTTCTAAATGGTTACAAAAATTACAGAAAGAAATGAAGAAAAGAAAGAAAAAAATCGTTTTGTTGGTAGATAATTGCTGGGGTCATGTCTCATTTCCAAAATTGCAAAATGTAGAAATTATTTTTTTTTCTTGCCAACTGTACTTCAATGTTACAGAGTGGGTATAATTGAGTGTTTTAAGGGATATTACAGAAAACAGTTGGCAAAGTTGATACTTATCCTTTTTGATAATAAAATAGAAGACCCCTTTAAAGCTGTAAATGTGAAGAAAGCATGTGACAATATTGCTGGAAGTTGGTAGGAAGTAACAGAGAAAAACAACCGTAATTGTTGGAAAAAGGTTGGTTTTTGTAAAGAAGATAAAAAATCTCATTATGTTGAAAAATTCATTGAATATAGTTTTCATATGATCAAGAATGTGTTTTGAACATACAAAAATCTTTATCCTAACTTGATAAAAGAGTTAGAAAAAATCCGGAATTAGCGTGGAAGACTATTAAACAGCAGATAACGACCTTATGGCTTTCAGAGGAGATGTTGATGAAGACACTCTCTCTTCGAAACTACTGAAGATATAGAAAACAACAGAATGGCGATAGGAGAGGATAATGATACAGGGCCATAAAAATCAGGACCATTATCATCCCAAGAAGCTCTTCAATCTGTGAAGTCCTTACAGACATTTCTTTCAAGCCTTTATTCGTCAAATGGAGAGCATTTTCGTGTATACTAGACTCAATGCATACCTTTTTCGTTGACTTAATTGTTAAAAAATGAATATACATACCAAAATATTGGATTATTTTCAATAAAAGTAGTTTTCAGGTATGTGAATATTTCTTTGCTCATTTTCTGAATTTATTTAAAATTATTTTGTATTATTTAATTATTACTATTAACACTCTGCAAACTATTTTCTTCTAAATATAAATATTTAAGTAGTATATACCTTAAAGTAAAAAGAAATTCTTATTTAATGCCCAAAATATGTAGGCCCTCGATACAGCAATAACCCCTCTACAACAATATATTTATATGGTCCCTAAAATATTGTTGTAACGAGGTTTTACTGTATATATCGCCTCATCTCATTTACAGCTTATAAAATATTATTCTTTTTTAACGTTTACCAAATTTTCAGCAGTTAACAGAAAAAAAATGTTGTTTTCATAAGAATAATTAACAGTGAAACAACATACTTTTCTCTGGTTAACAAAGAAATAAAAATACAGCGGAGCGTCGATTATCCGAAGAAGTTGGAAGCGACCTAAGTTCGGATTAATGGATAACTGTACCTTCAATGGTCGGGCAGCGCATAAACTATCATCGGCAACAAATCAGTTAATTCTGCACAGAAAAAAAAAAAAAAAAAAAAAAAAAAAAAAAAAAAAACATTTACCTAATTTAACTGTTTACAAGCCGAATTAATATTGCAATGTAATAATAATTTTGTTTTTCTCATATTACAACTTCAAATGTTTTGATTTATGCATACAAATTTTAAAATGTTCTTCTTGAGTATTTTCTCGAATTCCAAAAACATTTAGATTCCTAGTGGTCAAATTTGAGTAATATAGAGAAACGATAAAAACAAAAATTATATTTTTATGTAAATTAAGGAATTTGTATACTCTTTATACCTGTGATAAATGCTTAAACATATTTTTTTTTTTCAAAAGTTAAAATCAACCTTATATTTTATAGGAAAAATAAGAACATCGTAATTATATTAGAAAATATATGTTTTGCATTGCAAATAATACTATGTTTACTTTTGGGAAAATTGGCGTTTAAACGGTTAAGAAGAGTAGCCCCCAAATCCTTTTACAAAACCAATGAATACCCAGAACAAATCAGAAAAGCACCTTATTAGAATGAAAATATATCCAAAATTTGAAGAAAATCCGTAAACCCATGCCTGTATTGAATTTTGTCCCCCCCGTCCTTCACCCCTATGTGTTACTAAGGTATAATGGTCAACATTATTCGATTGCCATACCTTAGAATATCTTGACATCCGTAAGTCTTCAATAGTACGCCTAATATTTGAGTTTGAAATTTTTACTTTTAGGAAAATCTGGTTTGAAAAGAAAACCTTAATCCTTTCTTATACGAAATTTTACATCAATTCTACCAATCAATTCAAGATATTTGAAGTCTACAAGTCAAGACCTTTAAAATGATACACTACAAATTGAGGTAAGGGGAAAAGTAAAAAAAAAGGCTTAAAAATGCCCACTGGAGTCTGAAAATTGAACTATATTATAAAGAGATATACAGATATGGATAGCCCAGACCAAGACCTTTGCAACGATATGTCACATGACCCACCCATACCTGTATTGAATATTGCCCCCCCTGCCCCCCACCCCCTATGTGCTGCTAGGGTATAATGGTCATCACTATTCGATTGCCCAAGCTTAGAATATCTTGACATCAGTAAGTTTTACCCCTCTAAAATCAACGGTTCGCCTAATATTTGAGTTTGAAATTTTTACTTTTAGAAATATCTGGTTTGAAAAAAAAAAGGTAATCCTTTCTTATACGAAATTTTACATCAGTTCTACCAATCAATTCAAGATATTTGAGATCTACAAGTCAAGACCTATAAAATGATACACTACAAAGTGGGGGAAGAGAAAAACCCCAAAAAAGCTTAAAAATGCCCCCTGGAGTCTGAAAATTGAACTATATTATGAAGAGATATACAGATATGGATAGCCCAGGCCAAGACCTTTGCAACGATATGTCACATGACCCACCCATACCTGTATTGAATATTGCCCCACCCTGCCCCCCACCCCCTATGTGCTGCTAGGGTATAATGGTCATCACTATTCGATTGACCATACCTTACAATATCTTGACATACTTAAGTCTTACCCCTCTAAAATCAACGGTTCGCCTAATATTTGAGTTTGAAATTTTTACTTTTAGAAATATCTGGTTTGAAAAAAAAATTGGTAATCCTTTCTTATACGAAATTTTACATCAGTTCTACCAATCAATTCAAGATATTTGAGGTCTACAAGTCAAGACCTATAAAATGATACACTACAAAGTGGGGGAAGGGAAAAACCCCCAAAAAAGCTTAAAAATGCCCCCTGGAGTCTGAAAATTGAACTATATTATGAAGAGATATACAGATATGGATAGCCCAGGCCAAGACCTTTGCAACAATATGTCACATGACCCACCCATACCTGTATTGAATATTGCCCCCCCCCCTGCCCCCCACCCCCTATGTGCTGCTAGGGTATAATGGTCATCACTATTCGATTGACCATACCTTACAATATCTTGACATACTTAAGTCTTACCCCTCTAAAATCAACGGTTCGCCTAATATTTGAGTTTGAAATTTTTACTTTTAGAAATATCTGGTTTGAAAAAAAAATTGGTAATCCTTTCTTATACGAAATTTTACATCAGTTCTACCAATCAATTCAAGATATTTGAGGTCTACAAGTCAAGACCTATAAAATGATACACTACAAAGTGGGAGAAGGGAAAAACCCCCAAAAAAGCTTAAAAATGCCCCCTGGAGTCTGAAAATTTAACTATATTATGAAGAGATATACAGATATGGATAGCCCAGGCCAAGACCTTTGCAACGATATGTCACATGACCCACCCATACCTGTATTGGATATTGCCCCCCCCTCCCCCCCCCCCTCTGTGCTGCTAGGGTGTAATGGTCATCACTATTCGATTGACCATACCTTAGAATATCTTGACATACTTAAGTCTTACCCCTCTAAAATCAACGGTTCGCCTAATATTTGAGTTTGAAATTTTTACTGCTACCATTAAAACAATAGAAAGGGAAAGATCGATTCAACCTGAAACGTAGATCGATTTCAAGCATATCAAAAAAGTAACAACACTACTTGTATCTAAAAATCGATTTCAAAATGCGATTTCAATTTTAGTAAATCAAAATAAAATCGATTCTGACATCGACATCGACATCGATCTACTACACAACGTTCTGTACTGATTCAATCTACTACAAAAGATCGATCTACTACTTGCATTCAAAATAGTCTTGCGATTTTTCATCTAGGCTTTATCACCTTGTAATGTGATTGGTCAGTGATTTTGCGTCTGTTTTTGACTCAAAGGACTGGCAAGATTTTCGGCGGGGAAAAGGAAACTGTGAAGATAGAGGATTTAAATAGGGTAGACGAGGAAAGGTTTGGTTTGTTTTATGACAGCCGATTATCAACACGAGGGATATAGGTACAAAGGGCAGAAGATGCCCTCCGTGGGGGGAAGGGGGGGGGGCAAGGAAAGGAGAGAATCTTCTGCATTTTGATAGACTTCCTTTTTTTTATTATATATATATTATTATTATTATTTTGAAAAACTATAAAGAAGAAGATAATTACAGAAAAAAGACAATTCTCATTAACTTATGTAAAAACGGGGGGGGGGGGGGGAAAGGGTTATGTAGATTACTAAACATGTTTACATACCCATATATAATACTAGGCATTATATGTTGCTTATTTTCTTTAAAAAAAAAAAAACTTTGCTTTTTTTTTCTTTGTTTGTATGATGTTATTTAAAAAATAATAATAACCTAATGCTTACAAAATTCGAATATGTTGTTATTTACATTTTACTGTTTTTATAAATTGTCTGTCTTTCAGTCTGTCTATTTGTTTGTCTCTTACAAAATTTTGTGGGCGCTCTAACTCAAGAACTAATGCCTGGAACCTCTTGAAACTTTAGATTTAGCTAGACTTTCATATAAATTGATGCTGATTACTTATGGTAAAAATCGCTCTACAGGTGGCGCTGTTATGTTGTATTTTTCATGATTACTGCAAGATAGATACCTCAAGAACTAATGCACGTATTTTTGCCAAACTTCAGATTCGGTTTGATACTAACGTAAATTGTTAATGATTAAGTTTTGATTTAAATCTAACGGCTGGTGACGCTGCATTTTTCCTGATTTTTGCGATAATTGCATCTCAGAAACTAATTCAGAAAATTTCATCAAGCTTCACATCCATAAGTTTGGTGCTTATTAGGTTTCAGTGTAAATAACTATGCAGGAGGCGTTGCTATGCTGCTTTTATCAGCAGTGTTGAATTCAGATATTTTTCACTGGGAGGGATTTTTATGTCTCCTTGAAGGGACATTCTATACTTCAGAGAAGGGGGGGGGGGGACTCTTGTACATGAAGCTTCAATATTTTCGTGAGACATTTCAAAGTTCCGGGGCAGAAATGTTACTCTTGGGGCTAACCCCTGAATTCAACCGCTTTTTCAGGATCTACAAGATTTTATTGATCATATCTCAAGAGCTCCTGAACGGAATTTCATCAAACTTAATATTCTCTTAGATATTATCATACGTTATTCCTGATTAGGTTTTTGTGTAAGTTATATAATACTGCTCTGCTATACTGCATTTTTCACGATATTAGTGATAGCTATATCTTAGAAATTATGCATGGAATTTAATCAAATTTCATATTCGGTTAAACTTTCACATAAATAGATTCTTATTAGGCTTGAGTGTATACTGCACAACAGGTGTCGCTGTGATGCTCTTTGAATTGCATATATTTCGGTTACAGACATCTAAGAGGGGGTGGACCGAAATTCAGCCATTTCTTTGGAAAACGCAATGCTTTTTTTTTCTTTTAAAATGTTCATACTTCAACCTATACTTTTTAAATCTTCATGATGGGCATAAATAATTTAAATTTGACATTGACAATGTGTTAGTGCATTTAGAAGTTTTATCATGTATGAGATAGAAGACTTTTTGAGGTTGGCACATCCGACTGCTTTATCTTCAACTTTTGAAGCAAAATAAAAATAATATCTTCTGAGAAATCGATTAAAATTTTTATAGTATCGATTAAATTGAGTTGACCATAATATCGATTAAATCGATTTAAAAAATCGAAATCGCCCATCACTATGTCCTGTCTTTAAAAAATATAAAACATTTTGATTGTAATTGTTTATTTTGTGTGTATTTATATATATTTGACATTTTGAGGGAGAAAAAAAAAAGCTTGAATTGTATAGTTTTAGAATGTATATACAGGGTGATTAAAAAAAGATGGGAAAAATTTTAAGGGGTAATAGTGTACATCAAGACAAACAATATTAAATAGGAAACCAAGGGTCCCAAGTGTTTTCCAAAGGAGATAGCCGCCATTAAAGTTTAGGGTCCAAAATTTCAAATAAACATAAAAAACGGAAAAATTGGTCGATTGATTTGCGGTTTTCACTAAAATTATTCTTTATGTTGGTATATTCTTGAAAATAAACTATAAAGATAAATTCCGAAAAAAGTAGATAGAGGGCGCTACAGATTTTGGAGTAACAAGCAACTGTTTTCTGCCGTTATTTTTTTTGCATATCATTAAATGATTTCACAAGCTTAGACTTAAACTTAAATTTTGAGCTCAAAATCTAAATGGTTGGGAGTGGTTAAAGAGCGCAAACTGAGCTGTGTTCAGATGGTTCAAATTTCAAATGATTATAAAAAACAGAAAAATTGGTTGATTGATTTGCGGTTTTCACTAAAACTATTCTTTATGTCGGTATTTTATTGAAAATAATTTATAAAGCTAAATTTTAAAAAATGACAATAGAGGGCGCTCTAGACTTTGGAGTTAATAAAAACTATTTTTTACCATTATTATTTGCATCTCGTTAAATTTTTTTAGAAGCTTAGACATAAACTTAAATTTTGCGCAAAAAATCTGAATTGTTGGGAGTGGTTAAGTAGAGCAAACTGAACTGCATTCAACGGGAGTGGGGAGGTTCAAATTTCAAGTTATCATAAAAAATGGAAAAAATGGTAGATTCGTTTACGGTTTTCGCCAAAACTATTCTTTATGCCAGTATTTCCTTGAAAATAAATTTTAAAGATAGATTTTAAAAAAATCTGTTAGAGGGCGCCTTAAACTTTAGAGTAACCAACAACTATTTTTAACTGGTATTTTTTGTAATCTTGTAACAGCTTATAGTTAAATTTTGAGCTCAAAATCTGAATCGTTTTGAGTAATTATGTAGTGCAAATTTGAACTGTGTTCGAGGTGTGGAGACAGTAGCATTTCAACTCCTGAACACAGTTCAATTTGCACTTCTTATCCCCTCCCAACTATTCAGAATTTCAGCTCAAAATTTAAGTCTAAGCATTTACAAGCATTTAATTAGATAGAAAAAATAACGTTTAAAAATAGTTGTTGGTTACTCTAAAGTTAAGGGCACCCTCAAACGAAAAATTAAAAAAAATTATCTTTAAGATTTATTTTCAAGGAAATAGTGACATAAAGAATAGTTTTAGCGAAAACTGGAAACAAATGTACCATTTTTTCCGTTTTTTATGATAACTTGAAATTTAAACCTCCCCTCCCACATTGAACACAGTTCAGTTTGCTCTACTTAACCACTCCCAACGATTCAGATTTTTTGCGCAAAATTTAAGTTTATGTCTAAGCTTCTAAAAAAATTTAACGAGATGCAAATAATAACGGAAAAAAATAGTTTTTCGTAACTGCAAAGTCTAAAGTGCCCTCTATCGCCATTTTTTTAAATTTAGCTTTATAAGTTATTTTCAATAAAATACTAATATAAAGAATAGTGTTAGTAAAAACCGCAAATCAATCAACTAATTTTTCCTTTTTATAATCATTTGAAATTTGAACCCTCTGAACACAGTTCAGTTTTCGCTACTTAACCACTCCCAACTATTCAGATTTTGAGCTCAAAATTTAACTTTAAGTCTAAGCTTGTAAAACCATTTAATGAGATACAAAAAATGACGGCAAAAAACAGTTGTTCGTTACTCCAAAATCTGTAGCGCCCTCTATCTACTTTTTTCGGAATTTATCTTTATAACTAGCGAGCTATGCCCGCTAGCTGGGCCACTTTTTCCGAACGAACCTCGATATTAAGCAGTATATAATAAGCAAAAAAATTCATTTAATAAGCAAGTCTTGGTGTTCGAATCCTCAAGCACAAAAAAAGTAAATTAAAGAGCTATGGTTGTTATGCGCCCATTATCCCGTTAAAAATATGTGAATTCGCACAGTGGGCGCTACGCGCCATGGTCGCTGTCAGCCTACTCACTACCCTTAACACTCTATAAGCATATATATATATATTGTGATAAGATAATGTAGCATGACTTACTGGTTTTTATTTTATTTCAATCTTATCTCATCTTTATCTTATTTCCAATCCCTTTATTTTGTTTTTCCCTATTCCATAGCATGTTCCATGGTCATTTTTATCCAAGTGGTCATGGTGATCCAAGGTCTTTTTTAAATCGGTTACTTATTTGTTTACTTTCGATTTGAACACTTACATGTGCGTTCATGATCGTTTTCTTCCGTCTGATCGCGATTTGCGATCTTCGCAAATCGCAACTTACGAGTAGCCGTATCTCCCTTTTGCAAAGCAGGAACGCATTCGCTCAACTTCGGCAGACGCAAAGGGGGCGTTGCACTCTGGCGATGTATAGAATCGCGAGGGGTATTTAAATCAGTTGGTTTGTTTTGACGGCGGGTGGTCTGACGATGTTTTGGTCTAGTAAAGGCCGTTTGTTGTCATAAATATTAGTTATGAAAGTTCAGTGATAGTTTATTTTAAGTGGTGAAAGATGATGTTGTCTTATGAAATAATTTCTGTTAGTCGATAGCGGGAATGTCGTAATGAATATTTTGCTGTCATGAACTGTGTTAACATCCAAGGTTTTTTTACTTTCTTTGAACTTTTCCCGGACATTATTTTTCGTCATCATCTGTTTCAAGAAGTCTGTTTTCCTCCAGTTATGCTTCAGTGAGTGGTTTATGTTGCAACCTGTACAGGTCAATCTTTTTTTCTCTCTTTACCTTACGTCAATCTGTTTGTTTAATTAAGTATTTTTATTGTATTAAAGTATGACTTTAATTTTATAGATAATATAATTTCAGAAATTACTATTTTTGGTTGATTTTACCAGATATAATTTCTCTTTGTTTATTATTTCATATATATATATATTTTTATTTTGAATATGTTTTTTCTTGAAAAAATAAACGTTAGTTTATCTTTTAATTAAATGCTTCTTTAATGACTTTATTACACTACCACAGATTGCCAATTTTTATTCCAGGTCACCATTTTTTATTTTTTCTATCTCTGCTTTAGTTTTATATAATTTTTAGAACGGTTCTGGCTTCAGAACCGATCACGGGTTATGAGCCGAAGCTACTACGCTTTTTAACCTGTTATGGTGGCCATAACCTTCGTTGGCAATATCGTAAACTGGTGGTAGCATGCGGCCATTAGACCTCCAAGTGATTTCTAGTGGGGGGGGGGGCCGCAATAGCATTTTTTTTTGCTAAACATTTTTAATTATTCTGGTATGAAATAGAAAGGTTTTTTTTGGTAAATTTTTTTTGTCGTACTATCTGACTTTTAGAGTACGTTTTTTTTGAAAAAAAAAAAAAATTCTTTTTCCTTTCTGTTTAAATTTAATAAAGTCTAGTTAAGAGCATGGCAATGACCAGTGTACAGGTTAGCATAAACAAACTAAATTCTCACAACTATGCAACCTGGGCAGCGGACGTAAAATACCTGCTGCTCGATAAAAATGCTTGGGGCATCGTGAATGGTACTGAAGAGGCTCCGAATACCAGTGATGCAGTAGCAACAAAAGAATATCAGGCACGGCTCAGGTCAGCACTGTCCATAGTATACTTAAACGTCGAAAATGAGTTCCGGAGAATCATAGAAAATATCGACGACCCTCATGAAGCATGGACAAAGCTTAAGACCCACTTTCAACCTGATAACCGTGCACGCCATATGCAGTTGTTCGGCGAGATCCTATCCTGCAGAATACAGCCTGATGAGCCGGTCGACATGTTTGCTGCACGCCTACAGAGACTAGCTGATCAACTGGCTGCCATGAATGAGCCGATAAAGGAAATCTATCTGACATTCCAGTTGCTGAGATGGCTCCCTAAGAAATTTGATAATCTCGTCCAGGGAATTTTGCGATGGCCCGAACAGCAGTTCAAGTTTAAAGATGTCCTGACCGAGTTGGTAGCAGAAGAATCCCGCATTAAATTACGAGAAGAGGACAGAGGTAATCTGGTCCAATCCCATTTTTCCCGAGCTCGCACACCCAAGAGGTCCGCATATAAGCCTAAGTTCAAGGGAAGATGCCACAGGTGTGGTCAAGCCGGCCATGTGCTTCGTCAGTGTAAATTGCCTCAACAAGCTTCCAGTCCCGAATCCTGCCTCCATACTACTTCGAGAGACTCCTCAGACTCCTCATTCCAGAACTCCTCGGTATCCAGAGGATCATCGGTGTCCAGTCCAGTTCGAGTCCAACCCAGTAATTCCAGACCTAGCAGAGATGTGCCTCGCAATAGAACCAGAAACCAACGTCAACGTAAGCCAACAAGCCAGGTAAATTACCTCATTCAATCTAATCTTAGTAATATTAAATGTGGTGGAGACGCCTGGGTCTTTGACACAGGTGCCTCCCACCACTTTTGCAAAGATAAAAACCTATATGTAAAATTTAAACCTTTGCAAAATGAGGAGTTGGCTGTTGCCGTTGACGGAGCGACTTTTCCTATTGAAGGGACCGGACTAGTGGACTTAAAAATAAATGGGGAGATGGTTCGCTTCGGCGATGTTATGTATTGTCCAAGTTTAAGGCACAATTTGATATCTGGCCCTAGGCTTGATAAAACTGGTGCCAAGTTCAGAGGAGGTGAGGGTAAAGTTAAAGCATATCGTGACAGTGGTACCCTATTTCGAGCTTTTCTTAAAGATGGCATTTACTGCCTGTACCCAGATCCCAGCCCTAAAAATAAAAATAAAACTCAAAATAGTCAAAGTCCTAAAAAGGTGCGTTTTCAAGCCTCTACTGTCCAGAAGGACGACTTTAAATTATGGCATAGACGTTTCGGACACATTAGCTCCACTTTAATTGAGCACACTGTGAAATGTAATGGTGTAAGGGGCTTACCACCTATTAAAAGTAAAGACTTTGAATGTGATACATGTAAAATTAACAAACACAGGCGAACTTCCTTCCGTCCTATAAATCAAATAAGATCCAAACGACCCCTTGAATTACTTCATACTGACTTGTGGGGACCGACACAAATAACAGGTAGAAATGGTGAGAAGTACTTTTTAACCATAACTGACGACTTCTCACGAAAAGTATCAGTCTACCCCTTATGTAACAAATCACAAGTATTCAAGGTATTCACTAATCATGTAAAAAGAGCTGAAAGATTTTTAGGCACTAAGGTAAAAGAGGTCTGTAGTGATAATGGGCGGGAGTTTGACAACGAAGCCTTTACAAGATACTTTGAAGAGAACGGGATACACCATGAGTTTACCAACGTGTATTCTCCGGAACAAAATGGGGTCTCGGAACGTTTAAATCAGACTATAATGGACGGGGCCCGCTCAATACTTAATGAAAGTAAACTCAGTTTAAAATTCTGGCCAGACGCAGTTCTATACATCGCGTACACACTAAACAGGGTATGTCATAAAACACAGAAAAAGACATCCTTCGAATATTACTGTGGCAACAAACCCTCAATAAGACATTTACGCCCTTTTGGTACTGTGGCATACGTAGGGGTGCCCAAACAGTTAAGAAACTCAAAATTTGATCCAAAAGCCAAAAAGGGGGTGTTAGTGGGTTACGCGATGTCAACCAAAGGCTACAGAGTATGGGTTCCCGATACAAATAAAATAATAGAAACCATAAATGTTAGATTTGGGGATGAATCTGTACCAAGAAATGTTCACAGGCATAGCGAGCAAGGCCCAAGTTATTCAATAGGCACAAACCCTTTTGCAACTTCAGAGCAGCACAACGGAAGCGACCTGGGTCCCACATATATTTTAAGTTCAGAACAACCAGAAATTGACCCTTTGACCGACCTTCAACCTGACAGATTTCCTTTAGAAAGATCACCATCTCCATCACCTAAGCCAGGCACCTCAAAAACCGTTGAACCCGCCTCCGTTAACTCATCTGAAGATGAAAGTGACGACGAAGGCGAGGAACTCTCGAGAACACTGAGGGATGCTGTATGGTTCCGTAAGGCCATAACTAGGCCTGATAAGTCGAGGACCGACATCTATTATTCTGAGATGGGTGAAACGCAACGTTTAAGATCACTCAGAGAAGTGCGGGAATACTGTCAGTCTAATGGTATAAAATTTGATCCAACCATGTTCAGTTTCAAAGGGGAAAATAAATACCAGGGTATTGTAAAATCTACTTCCAGTGCTAGTTCAAGTCCTAGTTACACACCTCCACACACATCTTTATCAGAAACACGTAAAAAATATATATGACAAGAAGACTCCATACCAAACACATATAAGCAAGCCTTAAAATCCACTCAGTGGGAACTCTGGAGACAGGCAATGCAGGAGGAAATAGACGTAATAAATAAAAGACATGTATGGGAATTAACATCACTACCACCCAACACTGAACCTCTAGGCTGCAGATGGGTCTTCACCATCAAACGAGACGATAAAGGGCATGTGGCAAGATACAAAGCGAGACTAGTAGCCCAAGGCTACAAACAGGTCAGGGGTGAAACTTATGACGAGACATTTTCACCAGTCGTAAATTTTAGTCTAATCCGCTTTTTCTTTGCCGTCCTAGTTTTATGCCTCGGATGGATTCACACGCAATGCGATGTGAAAGGAGCCTATCTGTACGCCCCTCTCTCAGATAACATTTACATGAAACAGCCTCCGGGTTTTGAAATAAAAGGGAAAGAGCATTTGGTCTGTAAACTCCAGAGGGCATTGTATGGCCTCCATCAGAGTGGCCGGGTGTGGTTTTATGAGTTACATAAAGTTTTAATTTCTCTTGGTTTTAACAAATTGGATTGGTGTAATTGCGTCTATACATTTTCTAACTACGTTGTTTTATTATTATATGTTGATGACTTTGTTGTTTTAAGTAACCATCAGAAACACATAAATGAAATTTTAAAATTATTAGCTGAACATTTTGACATCAAAATCCTGGGGAAAACACGTTAACTTCTTGGGGTTGAGTTTGAGGAGGATAGGGAAGGTGTAGTGTCAATCCATCAAATGCAATATATGGATGATATCTGTACACGGTTTAAGGAATTTAACTTTCCCATCACTTCACTTCCCATAAGTAAAGGAGTAGTGTACTCCAAAGCACAGTGCCCTCAAACAGATACTGAAACCCAGGAGATGTCAAAATATCCGTACAGAAGTGTTTTGGGATGCTTATCATTTCTTACAAGCAGGACTCGCCCCGACATATCCTATGCTGTAAACATCTTCAGTCAATTCCAGAGTAATCCAGGTATCATCCACTGGAATGGTCTCTTAAAATTACTAGGATATGTACAAAGCACCAAACACTACAAACTGAGGCTACCTTGTCATCACATAAATCTAATAACATACACTGATGCTGATTTCGCCGCCAATCGCGATGACAGGACGTCAATGGGGGGACAACTTTTAATGTTAGACAAATCTCCTATCATGTGGAGGGCTTTCAAACAAAAATCTGTCTGCTTGTCTACCATGGAATCAGAGTTTCTGGCTTTAACAGAGGCAACTAAAGAGCTTCTTTGGTTCAGTAGAATCATAAATGAATGTTATGATAAACACGTTTTTACAGGCCCACAAACTAAGCCAACCTTGTTAGTAGACAATATGGCCTCCATTGATTTCCTTAAGTCTCCCATAGAAAACTACAGAACAAAACACATTGACGTTAAATTATTTTTTGTTAGAGACCTTTTAAACCAAGAGATATTTAATGTAAAACACGTAACTAGTAAAGCTAATCTCTCAGACATCTTTACAAAACCCTTAACGAAGTTTGATCTTAAAAGGTTCATTGATGTGATCTTTAGTTATAAGTAATATATAATGTTAAGTATTATTTAAAAGTAAAACGTAAAATGTATAAAGTGAAAAAAAAAAAAACTCCCTCCTCTGGGCTTGGGTCAAGCATTAAGATGCTTGTTTAGTTTTTTTAAGTTAAACCCTGAAGTTTAACACGTTTCATTTTTCAAATCTAAAATTTTTGTATATTTCAGTGTTTTTTTTTATAATGTTTGAATATGTGATTATACACTTGTTTTTCTTCTTATTTCATATTTTTGTCTCATATGCATATGTTCTAATGTCATAAATAAGTTTTTCAATACCCTCATTTCCAACATTGCGGACAATTTAACTCCCGCTGGAATGTGATCAGACCTCAGGATGGTTCATCCTCCGGGGCCCGAGCAGCCCCAGGAAGCGGCTTGCAGGGGTGAAATTGTAAATAGCCAGAGTGGCCTGCAGGGGGTAGTGGCCTTCTTGAGTGTTCTGATCACAGGAAGGCCTGTCGCGGGCATCGTTTCTTTTTAAGTTTTGTAAGTCCCTTTTTTGAAAAATGGAAATGTCACATAGGTCCCGTCCGTGGTGTTGAAAATTGAGCTGTATTTTTTTTTTGCATATATAAATATGAAAAGGGTTGTTTTACTTTTAAGAAATTGCATAACAAGTGTCCTTCACATTTTAAATCTTTGTTAAAACATTTGCAAATGTGTGTTATTTCAAAAGCTTAAGCATGCATGTTGTTGTTGTTGTTGTTTGTTTTTATGTGAGCGCTCACCGTCCTTATCATTATCATATTCACAGTCATTATCATGATCATGATCATTAGTGTTATTATCATTGAATGTGTCTATTTTGCATATCATGAATTTCCCATACATTATCAAAGTGTTTTTGCATTGTAATTCATGTTTTGCTATTCTTCATATTCGTAATGTTTATGAATCTATCGTATGGTAATCATTTACTCTAGTGTAATTATGCAAATGTATGTAAATATAATCGTGTATTGTCAAGACCAAGATCAAGAATCAACATACTAAAGAATGTTACGGTATGTATTGGTAATCGTAGTCACTTGCACGTGACGAGGTAACGTGGTAACAAATTTTCATGAACTTTTTTTTGAAATGTTTGTGTACCTGAAAGACTTTCAAATTTTTAAGTTACTATGGTAACTAAAGACTCTTGTGCTATGAAAAAAATTGTTATTGTTAATCTTGTTGTTGTATAGTTATCAAATTGTTATTCATATTGTGTGGTTATTAACATTGTTAAAAAGTTGTTCATTTTTTGAAATTAACCTTGTTATATGATATTGTGAATTTGTTGCATTTATGCACGATAATGTTGAGTTGTTCTTCACTAGTAACTGTCAAGGTATGATAGTAGATATACTGATATCCTATGTTATTCAATATGACCTTTGATATTATTTATATTATTTGGTAATACTTGGTAATTAGTTTCTTTGTAGTACGAGTGTTAAGGGGGGGGGGGCGATTGTTAGCCTACTCACTACCCTTAACACTCTATAAGCATATATATATATATATTGTAATAAGATAATGTAGCATGACTTACTGGTTTTTATTTTATTTCAATCTTATCTCATCTTTATCTTATTTCCAATCCCTTTATTTTGTTTTTCCCTATTCCATGGCATATTCCATGGTCATTTTTATCCAAGTGGTCATGGTGATCCAAGGTCTTTTTTAAATCGGTTACTTATTTGTTTACTTTCGATTTGAACACTTACATGTGCGTTCATGATCGTTTTCTTCCGTCTGATCGCGATTTGCGATCTTCGCAAATCGCAATTTACGAGTAGCCGTATCTTTCTTTCGCAAAGCAGGAACGCATTTGCTCAACTTCGGCAGACGGCAAAGGGGGCGTTGCACTCTGGCGATGTATAGAATCGCGAGGGGTATTTAAATCAGTTGGTTTGTTTTGACGGCGGGTGGTCTGACGATGTTTTGGTCTAGTAAAGGCCGTTTGTTGTCATAAATATTAGTTATGAAAGTTCAGTGATAGTTTATTTTAAGTGGTGAAAGATGATGTTGTCTTATGAAATAATTTCTGTTAGTCAATAGCGGGAATGTCGTAATGAATATTTTGATGTCATGAACTGTGTTAACATCCAAGGTTTTTTTACTTTCTTTGAACTTTTCCCGGACATTATTTTTCGTCATCATCTGTTTCAAGAAGTCTGTTTTCCTCCAGTTATGCTTCAGTGAGTGGTTTATGTTGCAACCTGTACAGGTCAATCTTTTTTTCTCTCTTTACCTTACGTCAATCTGTTTGTTTAATTAAGTATTTTTATTGTATTAAAGTATGACTTTAATTTTATAGATAATATAATTTCAGAAATTACTATTTTTGGTTGATTTTACCAGATATAATTTCTCTTTGTTTATTATTTCATATATATATATATATTTATTTTGAATATGTTTTTTCTTGAAAAAATAAACGTTAGTTTATCTTTTAATTAAATGCTTCTTTAATGACTTTCACTACCACAGATTGCCAATTTTTATTCCAGGTCACCATTTTTTATTTTTTCTATCTCTGCTTTAGTTTTATATAATTTTTAGAACGGTTCTGGCTTCAGAACCGATCAGTCGCCATCGTCCCGTTAAAAATATTTGGTTTTGCATGGTTGGCGCTGAGCGCCCGTAAGACATTTTCTCGTATTTTTTGGTTCATCAGAAGCAGACTTTTACGCAGATTCTGAATATGTAATCAGTTTTTTTCTACTTTAAAAACTGTCTGCATGATGATTTAAGAAAAAACGTGCAAAAAAAAGACATTTCGATAGTCCTGTTTTATTTCTAAGTTCAATATTTTAGCGAAAACTACGGTAAATATTCTACGGCAAGTCAAAAAAATTGATGCGGGAAAAAAACGCAATTAGCGCCGGTAGAAAAAGAGGTTTTCGGCTGTTTCTTCTTTTAGCCAAAGGGGAAAAATTCATGTCCTTCACCGCAAGGTGGCGCAGTGTTCTGCTTCGGAGCTCCGTTTGGGAATTGAGACATTTTTCGTTCCGATTCCCAAGGGGTTTTAAATTCATAACTTTTTTAATTTTGGTCCCACGGTCTCGAAAATGCCCGAAATGACTTCCCCGGAATTTTTCCAATCGAAAGACACCTCTCGCGACTTCCAACTCGCCCGCGTTGCGAACTGTAATCAGCTTCAAGCAGACAGACAGACAGAGCCACACGGATTTTATTAGTATAGATTTATTTTCAAGAAAATACCAACATAAAGAATAGTTTTAGTGAAAACTGCAAATCAATCGACCAATTTTTCCATTTTTTATGTTTATTTGAAATTTTGGACCCTAAACTTTAATGGCGGCTATCTCCTTTTGAAAATGCTTGGGACCCTTGGTTTCCAATTTAATATTGTTTGTCTTGATGTACACTATTACCCCTTAAAATTTTTCCCATCTTTTTTGAATCACCCTGTATATGTGTAATGCGCAGTTCTCACGTGTAAGTGCCAGCAGAGGATGAGATCATCTCTTTTCTCATGGGATACAGAACAAAAGGAGCCTGGCATTAGTAATAATCGCTGACTCGAAACTGTTACTGTGAGAAACATGCAAACGCAATCAAAAATATCCTAGAAGTAGTTAGAAGAGGTTCAGATTCGTTTCAGCCAGAGAGTAGGGCAGATGGGCCAAAATCCCTCTGTTTTATCGCTAGGTGCACCGGACGACGAAACGCATCCCGGACATGACTATAGTAGCAGAAGCTCCCCTTTTCCACTCTGAAATACTGTAAATAGCATTATATAATCAAGAATTGCAATAAACGCTGTTATGTTGTTAAGTAGTGAGTTCTACAAGTATAATTTACATATATCATATATAGATTTAAAAAAAAAAACTATGTGGATTTTTTTAAGGGGGAGAGGTTGCAAACTCCCCAGGGTTATTTATATTATTATTACTTATTTTTTTTCTTCAACGTTAATATTAAAAATAAGAAAAATACGTAGGACATTTTAAGAGGCTGAGATAGGGTTATTTAAAAATACACAAGTTTTTTTAAGGCTATGAATTTATAAGCAAAATTTTGATTGTTCTAATAATAAGATTGTATAAATTTTTTAGATGATGAGGAAGAATCTATAAATAACTATACAGTTTTTATGTATTAAATATTATATGCATTTTACTGATGAGACATTGACTGTTCTGAACTGACCATTTGAGAAACAAGAAGAATATAGTCTAAGCTTCTTAAAATATTTTATAAAACTTTAAAAATCAGTTTGAAAGACTGGATAGTTATTGATGGGACATAAAGAGAAAATATTCTATTTAATTTTGAAACTTGGACATTCCTTGTCTATCACAACTGTCTGTTTGAATTCTTTTTATAAAATGATTAGAAGATAGAACTAATGTCTTTCTTCCATAGTTGAACAATGATATTTTAATTTTAAGGTGATAAAACAGTGATTTTTGTAGAATTTCTGCTAGTGGAGGAGCATAAATGACAAATTCACTATTTTAAGCAGATTTGGACATTGAAAATATTGAAATATAAATTCACTATTTTAAGCAGATTTGGACATTGAAAATATTGAAACATTGCCATAAAGTAGTATTTGTATTTAGGATTAATATTATTTTTTATGTTCAAAAAGATTTTGAAATTAGAAAATGTATTTTGAAACAGCTTTAAAATATTACTTGCATTTTTCTACTTTATATATTTTTAGTATTGGTCTTGGACTTTGGTGATATAAAATTTTTATTTGGCTTAGGTTTGTTCTGAAAAAATAGCCCAAACTAATCTCTCATATGTACATGCAATGTAAATCAGTGATAGACCTGTGACCATTATTTGTAAATTAGACTACTTTATTATCTCGTCGACCAAAAAATTGTTCTCAAGCTATATGATTCAATGCCAACAATGGACGATCATAAATGTCCATTAACTTGATATTTACCCATTTACAAGTGTTTATTACATCAACAAGTCTTTTTAATTTGACTTTTTTTATAATTAATTTTATACTAATTTATTTATTTATTTTTATTTATTTATTTATTTTTATTTATTTATTTATTTATTTATTTGTTATTTAAAATTACTAAAAATTTAATTTTTTTAAAGCTATATTTAATGTTAACAAACTATTTATAGTTACATATCCATCCATGTTTTTTAGACTAATTATAGAGCATTAGGTTTCTTATATTTTCCCAAATATTTGTTGTTTTCCTTAATAAATTCGATTTTTACATTTTAAATACTCTCATTTTATTCACAAATACAATATCTTAAAAAATACCTGTTTGTTTATGATTTAATAATTCTGCATTTAAATATTTAAACTATTAATATTCTTTAGTCTGAAATCATCTAAATAAATCAAATTTTTATTTGATATGTCACAATGCCAGAAATGAATGTAATTGTTAAAGTAGTCCTATTCTTAAGTGATTTTTAAAAATTTAAATTCATAACTTTTCCTCATCTTAAAATTTTAGAATGGTGACATCCTTTCAGTTGTATAATTTGGTGAATTAGGTTTAGCTTTTAGTATAATTTGATAAAATTGATCAACGGGATAATCAAGTAGTACCATAATTTATACTGCATATAAAATTGGTGAACCATAGCATCTATATATTAAAACGAAAGCCCTATTTATTCAGCACACTCAAAGTGCTCTCTGCGCATGCGTGCTTGCGGAGATCCGACAACAGAACCAATGAGAGAAGAGATAGTTACTGTCTCTAAATGTTAGCGTGGTATGCCCGCGTTCGTTCGTAGCAGAGCCAATGGATACTGTTTGCTGAGTGACATATGTTTAAAATGTACAATTAAATATATGTATGGATTTTTTATATTTTAGTATATTTTTAACATAGGATCAGAGTAATCTATTACAGCTTAAATTAGTCTTTTCAACAATATAACCTGGTAAGTGAGAACTTTTTTTTTAATGCAATGTAACATCGAGTCGATCGAGTTTATTTATTTTGATTTTGCCCGTTTTTATTGAAGGACATAATTTAACCGTTTTTTCTATTGCATAACACTTCTTATTTTGTTTTCAATCTTTTTTTTAAAAGTAATTCCTTATTGTGATCTTCATTTCTGTCATATGAAAAATACATTTCTATTCTGCCATGGGTACACTGAAGTAAAATATCCCCCTTACGATGTTTGCGAAAACTTTTCTCGGATAGTATTTTTTCGATCGATGCTTAATTTTATATTTCATAATATTATAATTTTATATTTCATAATATTATTTATTTTGATTTTGCCCGTTTTTATTGAAGGACATAATTTAACCGTTTTTTCTATTGCGTAACACTTCTTATTTTGTTTTCAATCTTTTTCTTTTTTCTAAAGTAATTCCTTATTGTGATCTTCATTTCTGTCATATGAAAATTTCATTTCTATTTTGCCTATAGCATTTACATTTGTTGCATTATCATTTTAAAAATTTATAAAAAATAACAAAAGACAAAACATTGTAAATTCTAAATTCGTATTACTCAACTAAATAAACATAGGTCTTGCAAAAATAAACAAAATAATAAGAGGTCAAAATAGATGCCTTATAAATAACTTACTTTTTTAAATCTGCAGCTACAAAATATATATATATTTTTTTTTAATTTGGACATGCAAAAAACATTCTGAAATGTCTCAATCAATCACAAGATTTTTGTGGGGACTTCTACTGAATGATAATTTTTGTGGGGTTTTTACATAACTGAATGACTTTTTTTCCATGATTGATTAATGAATTTTATAATTTTTACCCCACATGACTAACTGTCGAACTGATTGACAAATTTTCTATTTTTCATGTGATGAATCGAGAAATTTTGTGATTTTTTTTTTTTTTTCTGATGATCAAAGAAATGTTGCATCTTTTCTCCCTGTAATTAATGGAAGTTGTTTTTTGAAATTTGTTGTTTTTTTCTTGCAATCTTTTGATGTAATTTGCCGTTTTATTAAATTTATCCTTCTTTCGTGATTTTTTTTTTTGAGAAAATGTCGTTTTTTGTTATCTTTTTGAGAAATTTGTCTTTTTTTTGCTATTTTTTGCGAAATTTACATTTTTTTGCGATTACCTAGACAAAATTTCTGTGCTTTTGAGCTCTTAGACGAAATTTGCGTCTTTTATGATACCTGGACAGTTTTGAAGAAGTTTATCGTTTTTCTCGAGTTCTTTCGATGAAATTGTCGTTTTGTCATGATCTTTCAATGTAATTTTCCGTTTTATTGAAGATCTTTTTGCAAAATTTGTTTTTTTCTGCGAAATTACCTTTTTGTGATTATTTGATGAAATTTGTTTTTTTTTTTTTTGTCAATCCTTTGATGAAATTTGCTGTTTATTCACAATCATTTGTCAAAATTTGTTGTTTTCTCACAATATTTTGAATTTTTTTTTCACAATATGTTTAATTTGCCATTTTTTAGATTTTTTTTTTTTTTTGTCAAAATTTGCTTTTTTTTTTTTCAAAATCTTTTTAAACGTTTTGGCAAAATTTTGATTTTTTGCAATATTTCTACGAAATTTGTTTTATTTGAGATACCTGGACAATTTTTTTTTCTGCAGTTTTTTGACAAATTTTTTAGAGATCTTTTGAAGAGATTTGTTGTTTTTTGCAATCTGTTGACGAAATTTGCTGTTTTTTTTTCACATCTATTTACAAAATTTCCAGGTGTTCTTTTTTTTTGGGGGGGGGGGGGTATTTTGACGAAATTTGTTATTTTTGTGATTATTTGCCAAAATTCATGTTTTTTTTTATACTTGGATAAAATTATTTGTTTTCTTAGGGATTTTTGGTGAAATTTGTCATTTTCTCACGATCTTTCGATGTAATTTGCTGTTTTATAGAAATTATCTTTTTTTATTGTGAAAATTTTCATTTTTTTGTTATTTTCAGAAATTTGTCTTTTTTTCACCTTTTTTTTTTTGCAAAATTTACCTTTTTGTGATCTTTTAATGAAATGTACCTCTTTTTTGCATCTTTTGACAAAATATGTTGTTTTCTCACAATCTGTTTACCAATATTTGCCTTTTTTGAAGTACCTAGACAAATTTAAAGTATTTCCACGATCTTTTGACGAAATTCACGTCTTTTATGATACCAGGAAATAATTATTTGTTTTCCCAGGGATTTTCAGTGAAATTTGTCGTATTTTCTTGCCATCTTTCGATGTAATTTGCCGTTTTATCGAATTTATCCTTTTTTTTTTGGAAATTTGTTTTTTTTTCCGTTTTTTTTTTTTTTTTAAATTTGTTAACATTATGTAAATGCTATAGGCAAAATAGAAATGAATTTTTCATATGACAGAAATGAGGATCACAATAAGAAACTACTAAAAAAAAAAGATTGAAAATAAAATAAGAAGTGTTATGCAATAGAAAAAACGGTTAAATTATGTCCTTCAAAAACACGGGCAAAATCAAAATAAACTCGATCGACCCGATGTTACATTGCCTATCAATAAAAAAGTTAGTTCTCACTTACTAGGTTATTTGTTGAAAAGACTAATTTACTCTGATTCTATGTTAAAAATATACTTATTACGTTGCGATAAAAAATTCCATACATATATTTAATTGCCTACAGAATGAGGGAATAAACATATGTCACTCAGCACACAGTTCAATGGTACACTGAACTGCAGTATTCCCACCGTAAGACACCCAGAAAAAACATTCTGAAATGTCTCGATCAATCACAAGATTTTTGTGAGCTTTTTTACATACTAAATGACTTTTTATCCATGATTCATTAATGAATTTTATAATTTTTACCCCACATGACCAACTGTCGATTTTTGTATTTTTTCTTCAACTGATTGACAAATTTTTCTTTTTTTCATGTGATGGATCGAGAAATTTTGTGATTTTTTTTTTTTTTTCTGATGAACAAAGAAATGTTGCATCTTTTCTCCCTGTAATTAATGGAAGTTGTTTTTTGAAATTTGTTGTTTTTTTCTTGCAATCTTTTGATGTAATTTGCCGTTTTATCGAATTTATCCTTTTTTCATGATTTTTTTGAGAAATTGTCGTTTTTTGTTATCTTTTTGAGAAATGTGGTTTTTTTTTCTATTTTTTGCGAAATTTACCTTTTTTTGCGATTACTTAGACAAAATTTATGTGCTTTTGAGATCTTTGGACGAAATTCGTGTCTTTTATGATACCTGGACAGTTTCGGAAAAGTTTATCGTTTTTCTCGAGTTCTTTCGATGAAATTGTCGTTTTGTCACGATCTTTCGATGTAATTTGCCGTTTTATTGAAGATCTTTTTGCAAAATTTTTTGGGTTTTTTTTGCGAAATTTACTTTTTTTGTGATTATTTGATGAAATTTGCTTTTTTTTTTTTTTTTTTTTTTTTTTTCAATCTGACAAAATTTGTTGTTTACTCACAATGATTTGTCAAAATTTTTTGTTTTCTTACAATATTTTGAATTTTATTTTCACAATATGTTTACAAATTTGCCATTTTTTAGGGATTTTTTTTTTGTGTGGAATTTGGCTTTATTTTTCGAAATTTTTTCTTGAAAATTGCCAATTTTTTTAGATGTTTTGGCAAAATTTTGATTTTTTGCAATACTTTCACGAAATTTGTTTTATTTGGGATACCTAGACAATTTTTTTTTTTTTTTTTTGCATTTTTTTGACAAATTTTTTAGAGATCTTTTCATAAAATTTGTTGTTTTTTGCAATCTGTTAACGAAATTTGCTGTTTTTTTTTTTCACATCCATTTACAAAATTTCCGGGTGATGCTTTTTTTTTGGGGGGGGGGGGGTATTTTGACGAAAATAACTATTTTTTGTGATTATTTGCCAAAATTTGCATTTTTTATGGTACCTAGACAAATTTTTGTACATAGTAAATGATTTCTAGCATTTTTTAAAAGAAACTTTAACAGTAGAAAAATAATCTTCAAACATTTTCAAGAGTTTGTGATGTGTGTCGCAGCGTTGCACCGATTTTGCGCCCGGGATTATGTCATGTTGGTGTTACGTTGGTAAATGGAAAAGCATATTGAAATTTTTAAGAAATATTAATTTTTTTATAGCGCCAAAATACTTTTTTTTCTTTGGTTCTTTCATATTGTTGCTGTCAAGTTTTGACGGGTTTCACCTAGCCAGAATAAATATCATTAATTTTTTTAATATGTGAAATCGACATGTATTTTTGATTTAAGAAAATGTAATAGAAAAGTTAGTTCAAAATGCAAATGTTTATTTGTTGAATGGGGTGGGTAATGTAAAAACAAATTAACCACTGAGAGGATCATTGTTACAGTTGTTGCTAAATGGCAAACTATAAATTCAGTCTTATTTTGCTGCGAAGTAAGTGAAGTATGTATATTTTGTATGAAATGAGAGGTGACGGTAATTTATGATTTATTCATGTCATGTACAATTTATTAGTGTTGTATTTGTAAATGGAAAATTATCAAATGAGAGAGATTCTAATTCTATAGCAGCATGTTTGAATGTAACTCTGCCAATTGCGGGTCATTTGCCTAGATGTAAAATGCAGGTTTTTCTTTTATTTATTGAAATTTTTGCTGAAGATTAGTCATTAAAAAATCCTTTAATAGCTGGAAAATACCTTTTATTTCTGTGGTGCCGTCAAGTTTTGACGGGTTCCATCTAGTTTAAAAGTAAAACTCGTTACTCTGTATGTTTGATTGTCTTAATTTTTGACCAATGAATCACCAATATTAAGTAATAATATAGTTCTAATAATCGTATCATGTATCATGCAAAATTGTATGAATAGGTTTACTAAAATAACAATCCAAACTACATTGAGTGTTGACAAATGACAAAAATAAAATTCCACATAAATGCACCAACATGACATATTTTAACCAATCCCAAGGCAAACCATAATAATAAAACATAGTGTAAAATTTATAGTGAACCACAATGTTGTTTAAATTAACTCTGTTTGTAAATTTATTAAAGAAAATGTGGTACTTCTAGGTTATCCCGTAGACCAAAAAATTATCGCCAAACTATAAGATTAAATGCCAATAATGGATGATCGTGAATGTCACATTCAATGACATTAAATGCAATTCACCGAAAATATATTGCTATTGCCTTTTAAGATTAATCTTCAGATGGTTATCAGTGTTATAGTCATAAAAAAGGTTACAGAATATATGCTGTCAACAGAGGGTATACCTTTATTTGAGAAACAGAGTGTACAGTACTTAAAAAAAATTTCAAAAGTATATTGTATATACTTGCATATATCCTCACTACACTCCTGATCAGTATACATACAAATTAACTAAAATTTTTATGCTGACTGGAAAGTTTTGACCATCATTAAATATAGAAAAGATGCGACATTTTCTTTGACAGTTTTATAATTACAGTAAAACCCCGATAATTCAGATTAATTGGAACCGGACCCAATCCGGATTATCAAAAATCTGCATTATCCGGAGAATTAGAAAAAAATGAAATGAAACAAAACATACTTACAGAAAATCACCTTTATGTTAAACTTATTGAATATTTACAGGAAGTAAAAATGTTCACTTCACTTAATTCTTCCAAAAAGATTTCAGAAAAAGTTTTTTTATTCAGAATATGACGAAGAAACAAGTGAATGTTATGGAAATTAACTAATCGCTTCTCAAACTTGAAAAAAAAAAAAAGACCAACCGATCCGGATTAACATGGTCCGAATTAGTGGGGTTCTACTGTATACATATATATATATATATAAATTTTAAAAGGAAATATGTATGTATTATTAAAACTCTTTCATTATTTATAGGTTCATCATAAACAATATACAAAAGCTGTAGAAAATTTAAGCAAATGTCAGAACCAATGTAGCAAGTCTGTTAGTCATCAGTGGTACAGATTAACACAAATATCTGAAGCTGCTTCAAAGTAATTTTTCAATTTTAAAGTATCTTCTGTAGCATTTAAATTGTTTGTGGTTCATTATTCTTTATCTTATTACTTTTATTTATTTATTTTTTGTTGTTGTTGCTAGCTTATGATGCTATTTAAGTTTCATATCTTAAGTTCTTTTGAAATAATACATTATTATGTTTGAAACAAAGCTATATAAATGACATTCCAAAAGAAAATAAAGTACAATAATAGAAATTATATTATGCATAAAATGTTGATGGTAGATAGGTATATAATATTCTCTGGGCAATGCAATACTTTTTATTATATATGCAACATAAATAGTGCAGCAAAAATCTTTCACAACTATTTGCACAGGAGTGCCGGATTTTAACCAAATCAAAAATAACTAGAACAGTTTTTTTTTTTTCTTTTAACTTTTTTTTAAGAAAAATTGGCTTTCATTGAAAAGAAGCATTGTTTTTGCATAATTTTTATTATATTATCACTAATAAAAAGTTATCTTGATTTATTTACTGCATAGGAGCTATGCATATATAACATTATCACTTTAAGAAACAGGGGAGGCAGGGAGTCTAAATATTGTTGGATATCCATAGGGGAAAGGGGATTTGCTTTTTGGTATTATCATTTTTGGTCTAATCAAACTTTCCTTTTCTTTAGGAAGGGGGGGGGGGGGAGGTGGCCTTAAAATTTAGGGCGTGATATTTTCATAAATGCAATCAATAACAGTGTGCAATTTTCAAGAAATTCATACTGTATTTTTCATATTCTGAAATTGGCAAAATATGCAAGTCGACTAATAGTCTCTTACTTTCATATCTGTGTATGTTTTTTTCTTTTAGGTAAAAGTCAGATACACAAAAGTTTAGAATATTAATTATTTTAATTTTTACTTCGCAAAATTTCCTTTCAGCTGAGTCATAAAATGTTTGTAAAATAGTTATGATTTTCAAAACTCTTTTTATCATTTTTTATATTGATAAAGGATTATATTAAATATTTTAAAAAATCCATACATTTTCTTACAAAAACAGTAAAATTAAACCTGATTAAGTCCCTAAAGCCATTTAAACTGCTGAAACCACGGCCAGACTTCATGCCCTCACGCTTACCAGCCTATTCAATTCATAGGATTTCATGGAAACGCTCCGTAATTGATGAACTGGTGAGAAGGCGCCACGTACTCTCCTCAAAATTAGTGTATAGAAATCTCAATACAGCCCTTAAATATTCTAGATTCAATTGTGCTTACATAACTAAATGCTACAAGAATCGCTAACATGCCTCTAATATGATACATATGATACAGACTTTGATAAGAAATCAGTTAAAACTTACATTGTATAGTAAAAAATCAACGCAAAATATTTTTTATGTACACACAAATAATGATCTAAAACTTAAACAGAGCCCTGTAATGACTGTAGGATATGTTTACGGTAAAAAGGAATTATTATAAAAAAAAACATTTTAATTTTGAATATGTAGAGTTTTATTTATTTTAATTTGGTGGAGAAATATGAATAAATATGTAGATTTAGAACAAATACTTTTCAGCCATTGTTATTACAGTTAATAAACATACACGAAACATTCTTGAATTAATACATCTATTTACCAACTAAATATGTAAATACAGTATTAATGCACATATACAATAGATATTAAATATTTCTTTTATGTATTATGGTTATTAAGGAAAATGCAAAAAATATTAATGTCAGGGATCGATCATAATAGTCGTATGACAAAGACAAAATCTAAATTCATTGTTCTTCCCATTATGGAACAAAAACGAATACGAAAATGTCAAAAATCTTTTTTGAAGTGATTAATGCACTCTTAAATATATACATTTCTTAATTAGATATGTATATAAACACATTTCTAACAAATAAACATTCATATATAAGGAAGAGTGGGGAGGAATGGGACACTTTTTACAAAATTAAGAAAATCAACTTTGTTTGACACAAAACAAAACTTTCAATTCATAGAATACAAAATTAAACACTTTCTAATGTTCTTGAGCAATATACAGTGCCTTGTGAAAGAGGCAGTCGCCCCAGGCATGGAAATTTAGAGGGCATCAAATTTATACTACCAACCTCATTTTCGGCCTGTCACAAGAATAAGTTGAAGGGGGAAGGGCGCCAAATTGAAACTTTGCCCCGGGGGCAATTTTCTCTTTGCATGCCAATGGCAATATCGAAACATAATTTGCAGAAAAAATTTTATGATTAAAGAAATTTTAAGTTTCAAAATGTAAGTTTCTTTTATGTTAATTTTCTGGTATATACAAAAATGCTACTTAAAGAGGTAGTTTAAATTATAACTTAAAATGCACAGAAGCAAAAATAATTACATAAATTTGATGAAACAGAAACATTAGCATTAAGACAGCACTTTAAGCTGAGAAATTATTAATTGTCAATTTTATTTTCCACTTAAACGTTCCTAAAATGAAATAGATCTAATATGATTGTTTACTCTAGCTAATTTTAAAAATATATGTAAAAATAAAAAATGTATAAAATGCAGGGCTGAATTTTTGCTGGCAGAAGATGGTTTCTGCCGTGCCAGTGGCACGGCAGGGGGATTATAACCGGTTTTAACGTGCAGAAACTGGCAACAAGTGGCATAAACTCATTTTATGACACAATCTGAGACTTTTTTAATGATATTAAATTGCTTATATATATTTTATTCATTATAAATAATAAATAAAATATTGTGAGTAGTTTTAATTTAAAAAATAAATAAATTAGTATTAGAATTTGATAGTTTTGAATCTTTCAAGAAGGATGATCCCTATTATTTGCAGATAACTGAAAATCATGGAAATAATATTAAGGACCTAGCAGTTGTTAAAATTGTAAATAAATATCATGATTTATAAAGAGTTAAATTCTTGTTGCAAATGTTAAAATCTATTGCTGTTGCTTAAGATAAAAGTAAAAAACAAGACTATTCTACTGCAGCTGCTCAAAAATTTGCTTAACTTTACTTAATGATGCAAATATATGGAAACTCACAAATGCAAGATTCAAATCTCATTTAATGCAGTGCTAGCTTATTCAATTTATCTTAAATATATGGGATCAAAACTGACATTTGAGCATAAAGAAAGGGCAAGAAAATTGCTTTTTGATATTCATCTAAATTTTCTGACATGTATAATAACCCCTTAGCAAAATAAACTCCTTTCTCAGAAACACATTTCCCGAAGGAAGTCCTAGAAAATGTCATGACTTCTGTGGGTAATTGCTTTTAAAAACAAATAGCGGTGAAAATGAACATTTTTCAAATTTTACATCCTCAATAATGACATTAACAGCAAGTAATGCTGGTCTTGAAAGGATATTTTTGAACTTTTCTTTCATTCAGAACAAATTAAAAAAAACAGTCTAGGTTAAGAAAGGCTAGCAAAATTAATAACATACATTATAGAATGCCCTTAGTATATTATTAATTTTTCCACAAAAAGGAATTAGTTCTTTCAATATTGTGAAATAATTGTATAAGATATTTCAATTGTATAAGTTTTTTTCTGTTATTTTTATGCTGCAAATATTTAATAATATATTTTTAACAAGAACCATCTCTTTGTATGTAGTAGTAGATAACTTTTAAGGTATTGCAATGTATTATTTATTTAAAAATACTCTGAAAAGTGATGTTAAAATATCATAGAATTTTTGTACATTTCTTTTTTTATAACTTTTAAATAGAAATTCAACCTTAAACAATAATATCAATAGTCAATTTTGTGCAGCATCAAATTACTGCCGTGAAAATTTCTGTTTTCAAGTGACAGAAAATTATTATACAAACAAAGTATATTTATATGATCCTTTTGAAACTTTTTGCTACTTTAAATAGCATTTATAATCTTTATTTTAATTTAAATTCTTTATACATTAAATACATATGTGAATTATGAATCATTGCAGGTTAAAGTTCTTATTAGTATTATTTCTTAGTTTCTGCCGGTTTTTGCCACTTACTGGCAGAAACTAGTTTCTGCCATGCCAGTTTTAACCGGTTATAACCGCTGGTTTAAACCACCCCGGCAGAAACTTGCCAGCCCTGATAAAATGAATATTTTACTTATTTTTTATTTATTTATTTATTTTTATTTATTTATTTATTTTTGGATGGAGCACATGATCAGAATAAATATTTGCTCATCCTCTCCACATTGCACAATAATAAACCATAATGAAAAAAAATAATAATAAAGGCTCCTGAGAACTTTAACAACTATAAAAAAAACTAATGCAGAAACAACATCTACCTATATTTCAGTATTCCTGAAAAGCACTAAAAATGTTGTTTTTAAAATAAATTGTTTCAGTATTTATGTAAACAAACGTATATCTGATTAAAAAATTTGTGGAGTATGAGGAGGTATAGTAGCGCCCTCTTTCCTCAAACAGCCGCTGCAGCTGTTTCCTTCAAATGCATTGAGATTTGAAGAACTGGATAGGACTCTATTAGATCAGCCCAGCTGTGGCTGAAACAAACTCCAATGAAAACTATGAAAAGGAAAATGATAAAGAATACTGCCCAGTTAAACTGATGGCATTGAGCTCACAGGCTACAAATACTAATTGTACATTAAAGCCTTATATTTTCAAGGGTTAATTCCGTTAAAAAATTAAGAAAGGGAAACAGCTCTCTTCTTTCCTCTTTTTTTATACTTAATCATTGAACCTCCTATACTATCAAAGACATGCTTTATCATATAAAAAATCTATATCCAAAATTCAGAGCAAATTAGATAATTCTTAATAAAAACCCATTTAGCATTTATATAATTTAAAAGGAGTTATCCCCCTCTTTTATACTTAACCATTAAACTTCCAAAACTATTCAGAGATTTGAACGAAATCTGAAAATTCTGCTTGAAAAACCCATTTATATAAATTAAGGGGGGGGGGCATTAGAACCCCTGTTCCCCCTATTTATACTTATACAATGAACACCTAATAACAGTCACTGAATCGCCTCATCTGAATGATCCTAATCTAAATTTTGAACGAAAACTTAATTCTGCATGAAAATCCCATTTATATCAACTAACGGGGGGGGGGGGGGGGGGATTAGAACCCCTGTTCCCCCTATTTATACTTATTCAATGAACACCTAATAACAGTCACGGAATCGTCTCATCAGAATGATCCTAATCTAAATTTTGAATGAAAACTTAATTCTACATGAAAATCCCATTTATATCAACTAACGGGGGGGGGGATTAGAGCCCCTGTTCCCCCTATTTATACTTATTCAATAAACACCTAATAACAGTCACGGAATCGCCTTATCAGAATGATCCTAATCTAAATTTTGAACGAAAACTTAATTCTGCATGAAAATCCCATTTATATCAACTAACGGGGGGGGGGGGGGGGGGGATTAGAACCCCTGTTCCCCCTATTTATACTTATTCAATGAACACCTTATAACAGTCACGGAATCGTCTCATCAGAATGATCCTAATCTAAATTTTGAACGAAAACTTAATTCTGCATGAAAATCCCATTTATATCAACTAACGGGGGGGGGGGGGGGATTAGAACCCCTGTTCCCCCTATTTATACTTATTCAATGAACACCTAATAACAGTCACGGAATCGTCTCATCAGAATGATCCTAATCTAAATTTTGAACGAAAACTTAATTCTGCATGAAAATCCCATTTATATCAACTAACGGGGGGGGGGGGGGGCATTAGAGCCCCTGTTCCCCCTATTTATACTTATTCAATGAACACCTAATAACAGTCACGGAATCGCCTTATCAGAATTATCCTAATCTAAATTTTGAACGAAAACTTAATTCTGCATGAAAATCCCATTTATATCAACTAACGGGGGGGGGGGGGGGGGGCATTAGAACCCCTGTTCCCCCTATTTATACTTATTCAATGAACACCTAATAACGGTTACGGAATCGCCTCATCAGAATGATCCTAATCTAAATTTTGAACGAAAACTTAATTCTGCATGAAAATCCCATTTCTATAAATTAAGGGGGGGGGGCATTAGAACCCCTGTCCCCCTATTTATACTTATTCAATGAACACCTAATAACAGTCACGGAATCGCCTCATCAGAATGATCCTAATCTAAATTTTGAACGAAAACTTATTTCTGCATGAAAATCCCATTTATATCAACTAACGGGGGGCATGAGCCCCCCGTTCCCCCTCTTATACATATCGAATGAACTCCAAAAACTAATCAGGGAAGCGCCTTGTCAGGATATACCTACATACAAAATTTCAAGTGGATCCGATATTTTTATCATGAGTTATCGCGTTACGCACATACGCACATACATACAGAACGGACGGGCACATAAGCTCTCAGGCTATGATAGCCTGTGAGCTAAAAAATTGTCAAACTTTAAAAATCCCCTAAACACTGAAAAAAACACAGATTTTATGAAACCCTGATTGGGTCATAGATAAATTAAAGTTTGCTGCAGATTGTCATAGAACATTTTGTTACTGGGTTAAATGCATTTATGGAAGTTGAGAAAATTTAACACTTGATTCATCACCAATCATTATAAATAGTTAATAAAGAAAAACTTAGCATTAGTTATCTTTAAATTGTATAGCTCTAAATATTGAAAATATTTGATTATATGATTAAAAATAAAAATCATTTTTATTAAGAAATTGTTAATCATTTTATCTTTTTTTATATGTTTTTAGGTGTTCTGTTAGTACTGAAGAAGAAAGAAACATCTTAAGTAACCTTAAAGATGAATTCGAAGAGCGTAAAATGCAGCTTGAAGATATTCAATCTACATTACCTAGAAGCAATGGGTTTGTATTCATTTATCGCTTGGAAAATTAGATTGTTTGTTGTTTAAATATCTTTATATGATTGTGTTTCACTTTATTTAAAATATTAGTGTTATTTATTCTTTTTTTCTTTGTTTTTTCAGGCTTTACTTAAAAATAATTTTAGGTAGTGTAAATGTGACAATAGTTAATAAAGAAGACAGGTAAGAGTGCTTATTTTATTTTTTGTATAATATCATTCTATTATAATTATATACCAAGGATGCAAAATCTAGGTACCAGCAGGCAGTTTTATACCACTGAATTTATTTCATTTTTGTAATCTAATATTTTGCAAATTATATTTTATTTGTATGAAATATTTTGTAACTATAAAAACTCAATGGACTCCTTCCACTTCTTTTCTTTTTTTTTTTTTTTTTTTTTTTTTTTTCAAGGGAAAAAAAAGAAAGAAAAATTGGGAAGGGGACTTATCAAGACTTCCCCCCCCCCCAAAAAAAAAGTCATTAAAACACCCATTTTTATTATTAATTTAAAAGTAAATAAATGCTAAGGGTGAAAATCTTTCATATTTTGACAGATTTTTGTTTTGCAAAAGAAATACTCTGAATTTCCCCCTCCTCCCCAATAATAACCCCCTAAACAAAACTTAAAAACTTTAATTTTATTTTCATATTTACATCTTTGTTTGTTATTTTATTCCGACAATATTTAATCATTCATCTAAGCTTTTCTCCCCCCCCCCCCCTCTCTGGCATCAAGCATGTATAACTTATCGATAAAACTCTTTAATTTTAAATTTCTTTTCTGAACTTCTTAGTACACTATAATAACAAATAAATACATAATACATCACCTTAATTATCCCCATTTACCAAAATCTCTACTTTTTTTTGTCTCTGTCCATCTACTTTCATATCAGGAACATATCACCCCCCCCCCCCTTCCTACACACACACACATCTGCATTTTATGAGGTTTAAAATCTCGAAAATTCTTTTTTATTGTTGCAAAAATGTTTAAGTAACAATCTAAATTAGTCTCACCCTCCCCTTAAAAAAGTTCTCTTTTTTGTTGCCTCCCACCCCCCAGCACACACAGCATAAGATCTTTTCTTCTTCTTCTTCTCCCTTTAAACATAAAATATGCATGTTATGTGATTCAGGGGTAAGAACAACCAAACTGCAAAAAAGAAAATTTTTTGCTTTCCTTATCTCTCCCATAATGGGAGGAAAAGATGAAGCAAAAAATTCAAAGAAATTGGACATTTTAGATAAGTGAGACATATATGAAATCATGTAGATGAGATTTTTGGCAAATCATCTTACTACAAAATAAGAAATAGTTCAGATTAAAAAAATAAATAAAAATAAATAATTTTAGGGATTTTAACTTCATTGTGTGAAAGATCAAGAAAGAAAGGAGTACAATTTAGATGCTTATTGTTATTAACAAATTGTTTATGTCAAAAAATGAATGTCAAAAAGTTATGAATGTCAAAAATAGCAACAAAACTTGAAAAAGCAATCAACCAAGCTCCAAATTAATTTGAATTTTGAGTGCTACAATTTCTCATTTTCATACGTTGGCAGGTCTGGTGTGGCAGTTACATTTGGAAATTGAACAAAGGACCAAAACTATTTAAAAGTGGGTGAGGTTTTACTTTCGAAAGAGGGCTTACAATCTAGATTTTACCGTAATCTTAAAATTTAAATAAGATTAAAAAAAAAAAAATTATTATATACATTTATTTATACATATATTTGTAAGAAATCTGTTTTAGTTTCTCTCATGCAATTAAAATAACTTCTGTATTAGAAAAAATTATTTATTTATTTAATGTCAGTTTCTTTAAATTCATAAAAAATTTCTAATTGCATCGAGACTTGCAATTTAAACAATGTCAAATATGACTTTGACAAATAGTTCTGCCAACTTCTAATGACATATAAATTCAATGTAATTTAAAAAAAATAACAATAATCAAAAATAGTGAAAAAAAATATTTTACAAATTTAGATTTTTGAATTGATAAACAACATTTGGGGGTATTTCAAATCAAATTATAATTAATTCAGATTTATTGGAAGTAAATAAATAGTACTTGTCAAGGTAGCATTTTTAAATTTATTAGCATTTAAGGTTTTCACAAAATTCAAATTTACTGAATTTAAAAATATTTATTTTGTTACATTACAGAATGAAATATAAGGAAGAATATGAACGCTTCAAACTTACTGTTACTGTGATCATATTAATTCTGTCTGCACAAAGCATTCTTTTTTCATATAGGTATTTATATATATTTTTTCCCTCTTTGATCATTAACTTTATTTTTCCTTAATATCTTACCATTATATTTACATTTTTTTCCTGTCTTTTTCAGGGTCCTTGATGCTCTTTTACATTTTTTACTTGTTTGGTATTATTGTACTCTTACTATTAGAGAAAGCATACTTGTGATAAATGGATCTAGGTATGTTTCTTAATATAATTGCTTTTTCCTATAGCATGTATTATAATATTTAATTGTAGAATAAATTTGCACTATAATTATATACTCTCCTTATAAAATATTTGAATTCTTTTTATTTAATTTTTAGTGCTAATTTCTGTCAGATTTAGTTTTTCTTATTTAATTTTTTAAAATGATGTTAAAAATTATCATTTATTTCAACAAATCATTTGTTAATCTCTGTTTTATCTTTGTGCTAATTTTGTCATGATATTCAATGTATCACTAAACAAGAGGTGCTGGATTCAAATTGGAATTTATAAATCAGGATTCAGGAGGGGCTTTTCACTTTTATCTACACCCAACCTGGGTTCTGCATGGGGCTAAATTTTGCAAATTTATTACCTATATGTTAATTTTTATTATATGCAAGCATATGAGTCAAATTAAACCAACGATTAGAGATGTACCAATAATGCATGAAAAGGTAGAAATAGTCATTTCAAATCTATTATTAAGATTCTTCATTGGTGCTAGACTCAGTGTGCTTTAACCCTTTTCGGCACAGTATTGCCGGGTCGGTAATACCTAAAGTTCCCCCTGTTTAGAGACACAAAAACTCCGTGAATGTTTCAAAAACTACTCTAATGGCTACTTTAAATCTTTCTTATGAGTTCTAGATGGCAGCACCACAGAGATAAAATTCTACTGTTTTTAAATAATAGGTAAAATATTTTACTCTAATATGTGCTTCACAGCAATGCTCTTCTCACTGCACTTATCAATGCTGTACTTGCATGGTGTTACCACTTCGACAACAGCTGTATAATTAAAATGGTTTGTGCAATCTTCACAAAATTATACCTGTTTACTCTTCTAGGCCTAAATAGATTGCCTAATTTTTTTTTCTTTAAATTCCAACTTTAAAGAGTAGTGCACCAGAAAGTGTTAAAAAGCAAAGCTGAGCGTCAGTTTTGCTTTTTAAAGCACACTGAGTCTTGCACTGAAGGAGAATCTCGATAGTAGATTTGGAATGGCTGTTTTCTACCTTTTTATGCATTATTTCTGCATTTCTAATCATTGGTCCCATACACATCCTATCCTTATACATTTTTGCACAAAGGCTGTGTTTGCTATTTCAGTGAATAAAAATGCTTAAAAGAGTTGATTAATTGAATTTATACAAAAATATAAAAATAATTGCAATAATCATCAATCTTATATTGGCTAGCCTTACTCTAAAAGACAAATACTTTTACCGTACATTTCTGTGTATAAGATTTTTCAGTCCAAATTCGGAAATTTATTTATAAGCTGATGTTAAAAAATTAAGCGAACAAAAAGTTAGCCTTTTTCTGTGCATAGATAAAAGGATGTACCCTCCAAAATTATTGATCTTTCCTATTTTGACATGGGCACGCTGCTAAATCTGTTTAACTGGACCTGCTCATTCTATTATGACTTGCTTGTTCAAAAAATCAAATATCCATTTTTTTCTTTCTTAAATTATGACAAGAAATGATCATTTGATCTTTCAAAATATGTTGTATCAATAATGTGGTGGGTGGAACTAAAGATGCTGCCATTTTTTAAAGATTATGACGATTGTGATGATGATGAGTTAGACACTGTCAATATTCATACTGGTGTATCAATGACAAAAAGCAATTCTAATGACTTGAAAATTATGATAATGATTTGGATAATGAATAAGGACTGGTAATTTTTTTCAAGGTAAAAGAAAGAATTTTAAAGTATTTACAGAGATTGATAAACATTTTTATTTATTTTTTAACTATCTTTTCTTTTTAATTTTAAAATATCAATTTTTGAAATTTTCTTATACTTTTTAAATTATTGAAAAATCAAAATTTTATTCTGTATATAACCAGTAGCATGCAATTTAGTTAAGCCCCATTATGACACAGTTGTAATTATTTTTCGAACTAAATCTAAAAGTAACGTTTTCATCATCATAAAATTTACGTACATACATTTCCTATTATTCATATTCAATCTTTAAAAACATTTATATATATGTACTTGTGAACTATCATTTAGTTTTTTATAATTATATAACTGTATATTTTACAGAATGAAAGGCTGGTGGAGAATCAACCATTTTATCACAACTATTCAAGCAGGTGTAATTATTGTATGGTAAGTTGATTAAAGTTTGAAGTAAATCTTTAATTATTTATAAGGTTTAGGTATTAAAAACCCATTCTGTGAGTGCCTGATTTGTAAGAAAAAGAGAACTAATATTTTGCATAAAATGAAAGTTTATATCATTTATTTTAGAAATAGTATCTTAATTTTTTACTTATACATAGATTTCTTTCTTGAAAAAGTAATATAAATTGAAACTATCTTGATTGTATCCATATTTTCTATTTAAATAAAATTAGATAGTACCCATCAAAATACGACAACAAACAACTTGAATATTTCATTAGAAAAATGCTTGAATTTTTAATTAGTTGTCTTAAAATTAATTATTGAAATTACGATGAATCTAAAATATTGCATAAATAATTGCTATAGATTTAAAATTTTAGAAGACACTATCAGTACTACCTACTCGATGATGTAAAAGAATGCTAAATTTGTAATTTATAATCAACTGTGCTTTTTATCAGAGGTTAAAAATATTTGGTAGAGCATTTATTTCTATTTATTGCTCTCTCTCTCTCTTTTTTTTTTTTTTTTCTTACCTTACACATTACTTTATTACCTTACCTCTCTCTCTTACTTACCTTAAAACTTGATGCTAACAGCTAATATTTTTTAATACATATTTTTTAATTATTTGAATTTTATTTTATGAATTAATATTTGGTAAGTCTTGTAATCACTTTAAAAATGGGAAACAAAAATTTTGGCAGATTTACACATTTTAGATATTGAAGATTCTATAAAACATATTTTTAGGAAAAATATTTTTGCTATCTGTCTGTAAAACACTCTATCTCTCGAACAGATTGAGATAGATTTGAAATTTTGTGTGTACTTAGTATGTAATAATGGAAAAAAGCCTATTCAACATCAGTAACCTCGATTAACCAGAACTATTTTTTAGGACTTTCAAAATATCTATTCTGATAAAAGTTGCATAAAAATTTTCAAAATTGTTTATTTCAATGAGTAGATGTAAAAGACAATTAGAAAACATAAATTTTGCATAAAGAAGGAAATCCATTGAATGATAGTTGCTGAGACATTTGAAATCATATTTTCCATTCTTTTTGGTTTGTAATAACCCTGTATTTTTTTCAGATTTCGATTTAAAGATATATTTTAATTGAAAATGAGACACTTAATCTGACACAGTAAATTATTGGTAAATATATTTATGTTTTTGGGGGGTTATAAGGATGTTTCTCTTATGCAGTTCCGTACTACTTGATTTTCCTGTCAACCAAAAAAAAAAAAAAAAAAAAAAAAAAATACTCCAAATTTGTCGCCGACTTGGCCATATATCACCAAATCTGGTGATAAAAATTACTTTCCAAAAGTAAAGCAAACTTGGTATAATTTCCTGTATTTTGCCAAATTTCCATAAACTCCCATTGTAATCCGGTAGGGTCCTGTTTTGTTAAAAATATTTAAATATAAGTTTAAATTTTATTTTGGAATTGCAATGCATTTTATAAATAGTTTACTCGTGTTTTATTTTATTTTATATTACACATATCCACGGTGCATAAGTATTACAGTGGCCCCTAACAACTTATATATATATATATGTTCTTGATTAAGATCAGAAAATTGAGCAAAAATTGTAGAGGAGTTCAATCCATCTAATTGATAATTAAATACAAAATATTTTAGCTTATTTGTAATATAAAATTAGTATTTAAAAAAATATATTATTGAGTGTTATTATTTTTTTTAATTATAAAGCATTCAAATGGCAATAATGAAAGAAATATATATCACATAGCTTCTCCTCCTATATAAAATATGACGTTATTAAAATAAGTTATTGACAAAAAAAAAAAAAAAAAAAAAAAATACAGAACTTATGCCTTTGAACATTATGCTAACTTGACTTTGCTCTACTTTACTCTAAAATTGAACACATTTTATGTATTTTTTTCTAGTCTTGTGCATTTATGCTGATTTCACACTGAGCTAAAAAAATTTCCCCCAGCATTTTAATATATATAGTAAAAGAACAATGAATATTTAAATAAAAAAATGTTTATTTAAAAAAAAAATTGAAATTGAAATCACCTTGATTGTATGCATATTTTTATTCAAATAAAATAAAATACAATTTGATATTTTTAAAAATCTGTATTAAACTTATTATTTTTTTTTTTTCTAAGAAAAGTAGTTATTCACTTTTAAAATATTCACATTTTTTTACAAATGCATTTATTTATTATTATAATCTGTCCCTTCTTCTCCCTCTTTTCTTGTTTATCATCAGTATATCTGTATTCTACAGCTGTAGTTGACTTTTTTCTCTCCATATCAGATTTTCCCTGAGAAAAGATGAAAAAAAATACTGTATATTATTTATAATTTGTATACATATATTTCATTTAGAAAAAAATATGTATGAACCTTCTTGTATTGTTTTATATGGGAATAGGGAGACAGAATTAATTCAATAGCAATCATAAATATTAAACAAAACATTTTACAAAAAAAAAAAAAAAAAAAAAAAAAAAAAAAAAAAGTAATTTAAATGTAAAAATTAAGAAATAAAGAAAACATAAAAAGCCCATTGCTTGTTAAACTGAAATCATCATCTGTGTTGAAAAAAAAAATACATTTGAAAAAAAATTAAATGAAAATTTGCATATCTGTTGAATCTGTCAGCTGAAGAATTTTTATAAAAGAACAGATTTGTTTTCATCTTCTTTTAAAGTTATATATTCGTATTTTTTCTCTTTTCCATTTCTTTGATTATGTATTCTATATAACAGTTGAATTTTGTTTAGTTATTGATAATATTTAATGAATCCAATTGAGGGATGGTGGGATATATTTTATCCCACTTAATTTAAATGAGATTCTCACCAGAAACTTTTAACAAAATTTTATATTTTTAACATTGGCTGCAAAATGATGAAAAATTGCCTTTTCTTATTTTAAAGGAAAATTTTTCAATTTTTCCAGTGAGAATTCAATATTATAGAGACGTTATTGCTTGCCCCTCAAAGGACTAATGTTAAAAAAATTAGTTTATATCATGGGTGCAAGTTTTCCGTCCACAGGACGGAATTCCATCTTTTACAAGTTCCCGAGGGCGGAAGCAGGACGGAAAAGTCATTGACGATGAAAATTGATTGTGAAAATGACACATTTTTTGTCAAAAGTTCTCGAAAAAAGCATGATTTTTCGTCAAAAAATTATGAATAAAACGTGATTTTTGTTAAATGATCGCGAAAAAAGGTGTTTTTTCTGTTAAAAGATTGCAGAAAAAAAGTGTTATTTCATTTAAAAGATTTGCAAAAGGAAGCATTTTTGTCAAAAAATTGCAGAATAAACGTGATTCCTATCGACGGATCTCAAGAAAAAACATTATTTCCGTCAAAAAATCGCAAAAATGACACAGTCTCTGTTAAAGAATTGCAGAAAAGATGCGATTTTTCTCAAATGATCGTGGAAAAAACACTATTTCTGTTAGAATTGCAGAGAAAATGCGATTTTTGTCAAAAGATCGAGGAAAAGGTGTTTTTAGTCAAAAGATTGTGAAAAAAGACATGATTTCTTTCAAAAGACTGCTGATAATGCGTGAGCGAGAAAAAGACACGACTCTAGTTGAAAAATCGTGGAAAAGACACGAATTTAGGCAAAGGATCGCGAAAAAGTTGCTAATATTTTTGTTCAACGATCGCAAAAAAGTCGTGAACTTTTGTCAAAGGATTGCAAAAATGCGATTTTTGTCAAAAAATAGCAAAAAAAGACACTATTTTTGTCAGAATTGCGGAAAAAGCACAATTTTTTGTCAAAAGATGATGGAAAATACACGAATTATGTCAAAGGATTGTGAAAAAGGTCACAAATTTTGTCAAAGGATCGTGAAAAGATCGCAAATTTTTGTCAAAGGATCGCGAAAAAGTCATGAATTTTTGTTCAAGGATGGGAAAAAAGTTGCGAATTTTTGTCAAAGGATCGCGTTAGAGACGCAATTTGTGTCAAAAGATTGCTAAACATATGCAATTTCTGTCAAAAGATCGTGGGAAAAAGAGAATTTCATCAAATGGCCATAGAAAAAACATGAATAATGCACATGCATATTTGTTATTTGAAATAAACTTGAAAATCAAACTACTATTATCTATTATATCCTATTTTGATTGAAAATTAATTGTGAAACATTTATTGTCATAAATAATATTAAATGTTTATTCTTTTTTTTTAATTGCTGCTTTAAATGTTGAATAATGTTAATTAAAGCTAAACCTGCACCGCTAAAATTCATCAAGGTTCATTGTCAACAGTGTTCAGCCTTTTTTTCTTGGTCATGGCCCTTAAATTGCTATATAACATTATCCTAGCCAGGTGTTATCCTTACGCATAGTTTAGTTCCCTAGCAATTGTGGTTCTAATTTTATCAATCTTGAAGGGATGAAAGATTGTGTGAGCTTTGTCCAACCCTAAGTCAAACTCTGGATCTGTAGCATTGTTGACATATGTGCTGATCCTTACACTTCTGATATTCTAGTGTTAAGTAAAAATTATAAAAAATATTGTTATTTGTATTTATTATTATCTTATACGAGCAAAAATTGTGTGTATATAAATGTTTTTTTAAAATGGCTCTAACAATTTAGAAAAATTTTGTATTTTACCATTTTTATATTTTCAGGCACAAAAGGACCATTGGGCTTTGGTCACAAAATCAAGAAAATTCGATTAGTGGGTCAAAATGGGTCAAGCTATTTGTATCAAAAGAATGGCTGTATCAATTTTAATGAAACTTTGTATCAAACAGTTTTTTGACACAAGAAAACTATTTGGCTAGGTCACATGTTCGAAAAATTTTGATTAGTGGGTCATTATGGATCAAAACAATTTTATCTAAAAAAAACGGCTATGGTGGTTTTCATCAAATTTTTTATTCCAATGTTTTGGATTACAAAAAGACCATTGAATTAATTCACATATTAGAGAAAATTGGATTTGTGGGTCACACCAATTTTATCTGTAGAATGGCTTTAACGATTTTGACTAAATTTGGTTTTCTATGGTTTTCTTGCACACTAATAATATTGGGCTAAGTTGCATGTTCAAAAAAATTCGATTAATAAGACATTTTGGGTCACAGTGGGTCAAGATCAAGCTAATTCTATCTTTAAAAAAAGGGCTCAAACGATTTTGGCAAAATTTCATATTATAGTGTTTCCAGACACAACAAGATCGTTTTTCTAGGTCACATGTTTGAGAAATTTCAATTAGTGGGTCATTTTTGGGTCAAGCTATTTTTTTTTGGAAATGACTCCAATGAAATGATTTTGCTTAAATTTTGTATTCTATCATTTTCAAGATCAGAAAGATTATTCGATTGATTACATTGCATGATTTGATTAGTGGGTCACTATGGGTCCTCATCAAGCTAATCATATATAAAAAATAGCTTAAATGATTTTGAGAAGTATTTGTTTTATAGTGTTTTTGTTCATGGAATGATCACTGGGCTAAATCATATGTTCGAGAAGTTTTGATTAATGGATCAATTTGGTCAGTGTTAGTCAAGTTAATTTTATCTAAAAAACAATTTTGACTAAATATTGTATTTTTTTGCTTCCAGGCTCAAGAAGACCAATGTGCTACATTGAATGTTCATGAATATTCTATTCATGGGTCTGAATGGGTCAGATTAGAGATAATTGTATTTAAAAAAGGCCTCAAACGATTTTGACAAAATGTTGGATTATGTTGTTTGAGAACACAAGATATTATACGGAAATATCACTGGGCTGGGTTACATGTTCAAATAATTTTGATTAAAGGGTCTTTTTTTATGGATTCAGATCAAACTAATTGTATCTAAAAAAGATCAAACGATAAGAAAATTTTATATTATATCATTTTTGAATATGAGAAGATCACTAGGCTAGATCAGTGTTTTCAAATTTTGATTAATGGATCAGATTTGGTCACTACGTGTCAAACAGATTTTCTCCAGAAAACAACTTAAAGGTATTTAATAAAATTTTGTATTCTACTGTTTTCAAACATCTGAAGACTACTGGGTAAAATTGCATACTCCAGAAAATCTGATTAGTGGGTGGATCTATTTGGATCACTATGGGTCTGAGTCAAGATAATTGCATTTAAAAAAGGCTCTAATGATTTTGATTAAATTTTATATTCTACCATTTTTGGGCTCAAGAAAACCATTGGGCTAGGTCGCATGTTCAAGAACGTTCGATTAGTGGGTCATTTTGCATCACAATGAGTCTAGGTCAAGTTAATTGTACCTAAAAAATGATGAACGATTCTGATTAAATTTTGTATTCCATCGTTTTTAGGCTCGAGAAGAGCACCAGGGTTAAGTCGCATGGTAAAAAAATTTAAATTGTGGGTCATTCTGGGTCATCATGACTCAGGCTCAAGCTATTGTACCTAAAACAGTAAGAAGGATACAGTGAGAATAATATCGATTTAAACACAAAGCTAATTTTGACGGAGCTGAGCTTGGTCATCCCTGCTAGTTATTATTATTCATATAATTTATATCAAAATCACAAATAAAATCACTGAAATTGCTTGTAGGTTCTTAAATATATAAAACAATTTAAAATACATTAGAAGTGTCAAATATTTTTAGGAAATTTACAGGGACATCTTCAGTAGTTATTCAAATGTTATTTCTCTTTGCAGTTATTTGTTTAAGAGAGACTATTATAATTTAAGGATGGTGCAAAATATAAGGGGGCGGGAAAGGGTATACAAATTTATGACAAAAAAAGCTTTCATCTGTTATCTAGCAAATCTTTCCCAAACTCCATGAATGTCATTATTATAAACTATTATTAGAAATTATTTTAAGAGAAACAAAACTGTGCATTTTTACTTTGTAAATTTTTTTTAGTTCTGTTCAATGTATTTCATGTTTTTATATCTCTGTTTTATTATGATTTTAGATTTTCATTGCCTGTAACTGTTTTAAGCAATAAAACATGCCATGAAAATAATTGATGTATATTTATATAATTTTTTCTAGGCCAGATGGTTTCATGTATGACCAGTTCAGAAATCAGTTTACTTTGTACACCTGCTATACAAGTAAGGCATAATTTAATTAAATTACAGTGAAATACATAAAACTGAAAGGATCAAAAAATTTTCACCATGTTAAAATATAGTAAAAAAGAATCAAAATCCACCCATATTTTCAATGTTAACTTTATTTAGATTTACTGTTAAACTACACTGCTCAAAACAATTAAAGGATATTGCAGTTTTAGGTGGATTTTGTATCTGGGAAACTTTTTAGCTGATTGATACATGGTCGACAGACATAGTAGGTTATATGAGAATAAATTACACATGTTTGGCAGAAAAAAATGCATTTTATTGCACATTTGTGTACAAAAGGAAAAAAAAAACACAGTTTGTGCATATGAGAAAAAAAGAATAAGAAAAGGTGTTTTCTTCAAAGAAAATCATTTTCAGTAGGGGGGATGGTTTCCACGGGCGGCCAGCAACGTTGAACACCTTTGAGGCATGGACTCAATGAGGCTATTAATGACGAGTTGGGGGTATTCTGCCCCACTCTTCCAGAAGAGCTCTTTCCAGTTCTTGGAGAGTTTGTTGGGGTTGCTGGTGGCCAGAAACTCGTCTTCCTAGAGCGTCCCAAACGTGCTCGATTGGATTCATGTCTGGAGAACACGCTGGCCATTCCATTCGAACGATTCCTTCCTCGAAAAAAAATCCTCCACCAGGTTTGCATGATGTGGCCTGCAGTTATCGTCCATTAAAATGAAGTTATCTCCAATTGCTGCAGCGTAAGGGACTACTATAGGTCTGAGGATCTCATACCTATATCGGCGACCAGTCAGAGCTCCATCTCGAATGATGTAGAGGTCAGTGCTCCCGTCAATGGAGATGCCACCATACACCAACACTCCTCCATCGCCAAATCTGACACTTTCGTGCACAAACGCAGGATTATTCCTACTGCCACGGTCCCTCCAGATGAAAATACGCCTATTATTCAGATGCACAGAAAAACAGGACTCGTCAGAAAACAGAATATTGCTCCATTCATTTCTCCTCCAGTTGACATGCTCGGTTGCCCACTCCCTGCGGTCGCGACGATGCCTTGATGTTAATCTAACGCATACCATCGGTCAGCAAGCATACAGACCTACAGCATGGAGTTGGTTTCGGACAGTCTGAATTGAAATTGTGATGCCTGTAGCCCAGTGAAGGTGTTGTTGGAGAAGAGTAGCGTTCATGTTTCGGTGTCTCCGAGCTGTTAACGCTAAATACCGAGCTTCATTGGGCGTTGTTGCCCGTCTACGACCTTGCCCTGGTCTTCGGCCTGCACATCCACTCTCCAAAAAACGGTTCCAGATCCTGGAAATGACACTTTGTGACACTCCATTGGCTTGCACTACTTCGGCTTGAGTTTGGCCCCCTTCTAACCTACCAACAATTCTCCAAGCTTCTGAATCTGTCAAATGACTTCGCTGAGACATCGTACTCATCGAAACAAAGCGATCACTGAATGCCGATCATCCTTGTCTTCATTCTCTTTTATCCAGTTGAAAGTCAAATTTCAATCGCTGCCGCTGAAGCAACGTTTTTTACGTCGAACTCAAAATTTGCGTACTCCACAGTTTGAAAACCAGAAAAGTTTGCATTTGTGATTCTTTTCTTCTATTTTCGGCAAAAAAAAAATTCGTTTATATCTTTATTTTACATAAAACTTCAACTATCCTTTAATTGTTTTGAGCAGTGTACTAGTAGGTTGTATCCATTAGGATAAAAAGCAAATGAAAAATTATTGTTTTGGTTGAAAGAATTTTTTTTAAATCTTTTCAGTAGCATATTGTCCACAAATTGTTTGAGATCATCCATTGTTTTATTTGTCTCTGCATTCATTTAGCTAACTGTGCATACTTTAAATCATTTTCTGCATTTGTAAAGTAAGGGGACCAAGAACTACATCATTGATTCTGTTGTCAAATTCATCGTCAGAATCTACATAGGTGGAATCATTTGGACAAATCATCATTGACTGCAGCATGTTCTTCTAATGATATTGTAGGATAGTCTAGTCATATTGAGACTCTCAAACATTTCATTAACAGCTGCTTTAGTTTCAATATCTGTTGATTCTTGAGGTCCAAAGAATTTTCTACTTTGAAGATACCACATTCTGAAAATAACTTTCAATTTTCGCTAAATTTCATGCTGAGCATAATATATGTAATAAGTCCAATAAATCAATAAAAATATTTTCTTTTTTTTTGTGTGTGTGTGTGTGTGTGTGTTAAACGATTTTTGTTTTGTGTTAATAGAAACAAAATGCATTAAATTGCACAGTATATTTTCTGGACCACTGTGTCATTTCATGTTAACCGATTTCTCATGTAAAATGTATTTCACTGTATTTCTTTTTCTTTCTTTTTTTTCTTTTTTTTTTTTTTTTTTCAAACTATGAAACCTGTAAATATACTTTTTTTTGTACTTTTCAAAAAAGCAAATATGAGTGAAATTTAAATTTATGATCATCGATTAACGGAAGAATGTTATACACATGCTAATATTCAGTTCCTAATAATTTTGTTATACTCAATCCTATTTCATCTCCTCATGAGATTAAATATGTTGTAGGATTTGTCTTAAATTAATAATGCATAAAGTTTTATTCATAAGGCAATGGTGAAAAATATTTTTTTGAGTCTACACATATTTCTTTCTTGTAATGTTGTCTTTGTGTATTTCTTTCATCATACTTGAAAAACTAATTTTATAACGAAGCATTATTTTAAATTGGCAAAAAATGACAGCTATATTTGCTGTAATTTTTTTTCTCCTCTCCAAAAAATTACAGTTACAAGTAAACTAATATAGAAGTGCCAATCATCTGGACCATTTGGGATCGAGATTGATCTTGAAAAATAATAAATCCAGATAATTGGACAACTTTAAAAAAAATGGCTGTATCTGCGTTTTTTAGGTAACTTCTCTTCACACTTTTATCAGGCTTAGGACTGACAATTGTAATAGCGCACATTTTAGCAAATTACAAATTGTGTATTTAGAAGTTATTTTTTTAAATTTCTTTTCTACAATATTGGTACAAAGTTATGCATAGAAATACACATAGAAATTTATATATATATGTACACATACTGTATACTACATACATTAAGAAAACTCGTCAATGTAAAAGGAAAAAGAATTTAATCTGAGTAATTTCATATTGAAATCTTTAAAATATGTATTAGAAAATGACAGTTTTTTTTCTAATGTAGTCTACAAGAAAGAGTAAAATCTACTGCCATAATTAACCCTTTTATGGTACGGACAAATTCTGTTTGTAAAATGAGAAATTATCGACTGACACTGAAATTTACATGTATGGTTTTTTTTTTTAAAGAAATTAAGAACTCCTCAATTTAAGCTTTCACTGTAAAAGCAAAATTTTATCAAGATATAACTGGTGCAGGCCGCGGAGCGAGTCGCTAAACTCGCTTTTCTCGCTAATTTTTGCATTTTTCTCTTTTAGTCTATATTTTTCAGATTTAGTCTCCTTTTTCACTTTTTTTTTCTTTTTTTTAATGTTCCTTACCCATCGATCGATCACAGAAAAAAGATCGTAACTTTCCTCATTTGATAGAAGGAAAAACATCGCGAAATTCAACAATTTGTCGTGAGGAAATATCGGAAAACTTGTCAGTTTGTCGCAGGAAAATCTCGAAATTCGTTAACTGTTCGCGGGTAAAAATCGCAAAATTTTTCAGTCGGAAACCGGCAGAAAATCATGGATTATGTTAATCTGTCTTAGAATGAAACCATGAAATTGCGTGGAACTATAGTGAAACTATCAAAGTGAGTATACCAAATTTCCTGGGAGCAGAATCGGCGCAACGCTGCGACGCTCGTCGCAGACTCTTGGGAAGGTCCACAGGCTATTTTTCCATCTGTTAAAAATTTCCTAAATCCAAAAATTCGGACATAAAATGTATCGCGAATTTCGACAGTCTTCGAAAAGAAATCTATTTCGTCATAGATCGCGAAAAACACGCGAATTACGTTAAAAAATCGCAAAAAAACGACAAATTTCCTCAAAAAAAATCATTCAAAACATCGTAAAAAAACCACCAAGTTTCTTCAAAACATCGCAAAAAACGACAAATTTCTTCAAAAGATCACGAAAAAACGGCAGTTTTTGTCAAAAAATCACGAAAAAATGGCAAATTTCTTCAAAAAATCACGTAAAAAAGTAAATTTCTTCAAAAGAATGCGAAAAAACTTCAGTTTCGTAAAATGATCACGAAACAATAGCGAATTTCTCCGAAAAATCGTGAAAAAACGGCAAATTTCATTAAAAAATCTCGGGAAAATGTAACATTTCTTCCTAAAGTTAGCAAAAAAAGGCAAACGTCTTCAAAAAATTGCAAAAAAATGGCAGTTTTCGTTAAAAAAAATCACGAAAAAACTGCAAATTTCTTCAAGAGATCGCGAAAAAACGGCAATTTTCTTCAAGAAGATCGCAAGAAAACGGCAGTTTTCGTCTATAAATCGCGAAAAAAATGCAAATTTCGTCAAAAGATTGTGAAAAAACGAGCAAATTTTATCAAAGAGCAGCCCCCCCCCCCTCTTTAAGGCAATATATGAGGCGTTAAAAATTCTGAGAACAAAGGCAACTTCTTTTTTAAAGTATATTTTTCTTTTATGTCTATCACAAATACTTGAAGGTTTGAGTGCAAATAATGTAATGCGAGGGATTGGTCTGCAGATTGTTTAAGTTTTTATATGTGTTGCAGACTGCAGAAAAATATTCTGCTGCATGCCCAAAAATCTCTCTTTTGTAGGGGAAAAAATTCTAAATTTCGTCACTCTATCGTGGAAAAATGGTTTCGTAATTAGTATATCGTTCGCAGGGAAGAATCGCAAAACTTTTCTGTCGGACACTGAAAAGAAAGTGAATTTGGTCAATCTCTGGCTTCAATAATCATTCGAGGGGTAAAAATCATAAACTTCATCATTCGGTCGCGGGAAGAATATTACGATTTTGTCATTTTCGCGAGAAAAAAAGCATATAATCCGTCAATCAGTGGCAAAATCATTGCAAAATTTGTCAGTCGATCGTGTGAAAAACAATTGAGAAATTTGTCAGAGGATTGCTGGAAGGAATCTCAAAATTCTTATTTCGGTCGTTACATATACAGGGATCACTTTTTCGACAAATGGCAGAATTTCACGTTTTTTAATTTTTAAGAATCTGCAATTTTTATAAAATGATCACTGGCAAAACTGCGATTCGAGTTAATTGATCACCGGAAAAAAGACGATTTTCATTAAACAATTATGAAATCAAGCCGCGGTTTTCACCAGACGATCCCGAAATAAAATCGTTGTTATTTCCAAACAATCCCGAAATAAACTTGTGATTTCCGCCATACGATTGCGGGAAAAAAAAAAAAAAAAAAAAAAAAAAAACGAGATTTACGTTAAACGATCCCGAAATAAGACTGAGCTTTCGTCAAATGATCGTAAAATCGAAAAGGATATTCATAGATGCCAACTTATACGGTATGGCCAGTAGTACAATGTACAGAAGAGTACAATGTACGGATTTTGTTTGAAGTGTACGGTTATACTAATGAATGATACGATTGTACGATTTTGCGCGCAGAAAAAATAATCGTAGAGAAATGCAAATTTCGTGAAAGGATTGCCGAAAAAATTTGCGATTTCTTTACACGATCGGTAGTCAAAATTTGAGATTTTTTTTCTGCGATCGTTTACTAAACTACAGTAAATGATAATTTTTTGGGCCATTGTTTTAAAAATTTGCTTTTTTCTGCGTTTATATGATAAAATTCATCATATTATCCGCGATCATTTGCCAAAATTCGCGATTTTTTTGCGATCAATTGGCGAAATTCAAAATTCTTTCGCGTTTATTTGCCGAAATTCAGCTTTTCCATGATCGGACAAAAAAATCGTGAATTTTGACAATCGATCATTTTTCAAAATTCGTGATTTTTTTTTCTTTGCAATCGCGATTCTTTTCTGTGCGATTTTGCAAATGATCGCAGGAAAAAAAATCACGAATTTTGTTAAATAAACACAAAAAAATAGTAATTTTCTGCAAACAATGGCAAAAAAATTGCGAATTTTGGCAAAAAAAAAAAAATCACAGATTTTACTGAAAAAAAATTGCAGATGTCAGCGAACAATCGTGGAAGAAAAATCGTGTACTTCCGTGAGCAATAGTGAGGAAAAATCACAAATTATCATATTAATTTGCGGCAATTGGTAGTGGGGTGGGGGGGGATCGTTAATTTCGTCAAATGGTCGTGGAAGGAAATGTAGTATGCCAGTTAAATGTGTCCTAAAATATCCAAAAAAGTTTGTGTGAAATATTACTTGGCACCAGTACAACCCCTGATTTTACTTTTTTCACCAACACCATTTGATAAATTTCGCCATTCTTTTCCTGAGATAATTTGACAAATTTCACTGTTTTATACTGTAACTGATTTTCGCACATTTTAATGTAACCCATTGACAGGCATCCTTGATTTTTTTATGGCTTTATTCTACGAAATTCGTTATTTTTCTGGCGACTAGTTAATAAATTTCACTATTTATTTCCGCGACCTTCGACAAAATTAGCAATTACAGAGGTGCCAAGTATTATGATTTGTCCGTAATTATTACGGGTACGCAACAAAAGTTACGGCGTTACGGATATCGGATAAAAAAAAATCGCGAACTTCATCGAAGATCGCTTGAAAAACACAAATTTCGATGTAAGATCCTGGAAAACGCAAAATTTCGTCAAAAGATCGTGTAAAAAGCACAAATTTAGCCAAAAGATAGCCGAAACGCGCGAAATTACTCCAAATATAACTTAAAAAAGCGAATATTATCCATGGCTTGCGTAAAAGAGCCTAATTTTGACAAAAATTCGCATAAAAGCGAGAATTTAGTTAAAATATCGCAAAAAATGCGCACATTTCGTCAAAAGATCGCGAAAAGCCTACAGATTTCATCCAAACATCACGAAAAGTCTCACATCTCTCCAAGAAATCGCGAAAAACGCACCAATTTCGTCAAAAATCACGAAAAACGCACATATTTCGTCAAAAAACGCTTAAAACGCGCACATTTCGTCAAAAGATCGCGAAAAACGCTCACATTTTGTCAAAAAATCGCTTTAAACGTGCTCATTTCATTAAAAAAAGCTCAAATTTCTTCAAAAGATCACTAGAAGCCCTCAAATTTCGTCCAAACATCGCGAAAAGTCGCAAAATTCCCCAAGAGATCGTGAAAAACGCGCCAATTTCGCCAAGAGATTGCAGAAAAAAGAGAATTTACTTTTAAAAATTTGCTTCCCCCCTTCTGGTTACTGATAACTTTTATTGAAACTTGTCACCTCTGCAATTATTTGTATGATTGCTCTTGGAATTTCGCAATCATTTAATGAATTTTGTGATTCATCCCTCTCTTCAAGACCCATTTGATGAATTTTACGATGTTTAACACAAGATCCATTTGACTAATATCGTGATTCTTTTTCAAGGCATCTGATAATTTTCGTGATTTTTTTTATCCTAAGAACATTTGACTAATTTCGAGAATTTTTTTTTCCCGAGATCATGCGACAAATTTTGTGATTTGTTTTTTGAGACAATTTGATGAATTTCACACTATATTTCCTGGAATTTCATGATTTTGACCCCGTGGTCATTTGGTGAATTTCTGATTTTCTTTCATGATGAATTGTTGTGATTTGAGATATTTTTCTGCAACCAATCAACAATATTTGCAATTATTTCAAAACCGACTGAAATGCATTGAAAATGTATTCCGCATATTGTGTTAAATCTTATAGTGCTTGTCTGTATTCCAAAAACATTTAAGCGAAGAGAAAAAAATGTTTTTTATTTGGTCTCCTTTTAGTCTCTTTTTTTAAATTTTTGTCTCTTTTAGTCTCTTTTTCTTGCGATTTAGTCTCTTTTCTCTCTTTTTTAAGAGTGACTCAGCAGTCCTAGGCCTGCTGGTGCCATTTGCAAATTTGGAATTAAAACTAGGTGTGCCCATTCTGGGCACACTGTGCTGTAAAGGGTTAAAGAAAAAAATAATTTCATCACTTCATTGATAATGTTATATAATTTTGTACTATACTTACTTCTTTAACTATCCGTACAGATCTGGACTAAAGATAAAATAAAAACTCATAATTGTTATTATTGTTGTTTTTTATCTTTACTTAAAGATTAAGGTATGAATATAAACATGAAAGAATTAATATTAATCTTAAAGCCTTAATCCACGATTTAAAATTCTTATTTTCTTCACTTAAAAGTCATATAAAGTATTTCCCACCACAGCATATCTTTAAAAGTTTAGAAAACAGAAAATACATGGATAAATAAAAATATTTCATTTGTATTATTATTGTTATTTTTCATAAACCTGTAATATTTATTTATTATTTTTTTTATTTTTATTTTTTTTTTTAAGGGGAAGAAATAGGTACCTTTTCAACTGTTTTGTATCATTTATCTTAATAATATTTTCACATAATTTTTTAGTCACTGCATATAGGAAAAAACAATATTCCAGAAAAGTATTAAAAAAATGACTTTTATAAGCATTCAATGTTTATATTAAAGATGACTAATTCTTGGCTGCAATTCATGAGCTCTAAATTCCCAATTTGGTGCAGACCTCATTTATTGAACATTCATCACTTTGAATTATGTTGATAAAATGCATGTTCTAATAAGTGTATATTGTGTATACATTATTATTAGTGTATATATTATTATTAGCGTTAATTATATGTTTTGCTATGTCTCTTTTTTTAAGAATATGGCATCAGAAAAGAATTTTTTAAACTATCCATTATTTCTAAGTTGTTTTTTAAAAGTATAATCATAATTTAATTAATATAAAAAGAATAATAAGAAATTCAATAGTTTAATTAATGATGAAATATTAAATGATAAGAATGTTTAATATATATATGTTACTGTTTTTTGCCTTTTAGTATTTAAAATATTTTGTTGTAGCAGTTTCACAGCCAGTTAGCCTGTTTAAATGAGGTTGGTTTTGAACACATTAACTAAAATGTTTTTTAAACTTGTAAAGTGTTGTAAAAGTAAAAAATATTTTGCAATTTTTTAAAAAAATGCTTTAAAATTATTTTATTAAGTTATAATTACGTTCTAAACTTAGTAAAATGATGTATTGTCATTGGAAACATATCTGAAAAGATATTTTTTTTTAATTCTAGGACTTTCAGGGAGTCAGCGGTAAATTGATTACAAAATTACATTTTTTATATACAAAAATCAAGTTGAGTTAAATAAAAGAATGTAGTTACAATTAAATATGTTATGGATATGGCCTTTACAATTTCTTGTAATCCATAAAACCCATGAAGAAGTAAATTTTGTTTATTTTTCCTTCTTAAATATGAATTGAAAAAATATTCAAAAATGTTATTGATAACCTAATTTTTGAATCATATAATCCTATTATGTATTTTAATTTAGCTTGTTTTACAAGAATGCCACTTTTCCAGCAAATGGCAGATTTCCACTTTTTAAAATTTTTTAAAATCTGCAATTTTTATTAATCTCTCACAAAATAAAACAACGATTTTCATCGAATGATAAAAAAAAAGCAGTTATTTCTGCCGGATGAACATAAAATAAAACAACAATTTTTGTCAAATGATCACGAAATAAAACAATAATATTCATCGCACAATCACAACATGTAGTAGCAATTTTTGTCAAATGATCGCCAGATAAATCAATGATTTTCGTGAAATGATCGACAAATAAAATGAATATTTTTATCAAATGATCGCAAATTAAAAAAGCAATTTTTGTCTAATTATTGCAAATAAAACAGCGATTTTCATCAATCGGTCGTGAAAAAATTATTTTGCCTATGATCGTGAATTAAAACCATTATTTTCGTTAAATGATCAGGAAATAAAAAAGAGATTATCATTTAACAATCACGAAATAAAACAGCTATTTTTGTCAAACAATCTCAATGAAAAAAAAACCCTGCAAATTTCTGCTATTTGCACATACAATAACCTTCGAATTTATTTCTGGCTTATAACATTCCTCACTCAGCTCACTGTATCTGTTATTGGATTACCTTAATTATTGTAAAATACTGTGAACTGAAGAAAAATCATTTTTATTTATTCTTATACATTTTTATACACAATGAATTAACAACATATTTCAAGCTGTTTTATAAATGTGCATTTAGAAAAAAATAAGTTAAAGGTTTAGGAAAAAAAAAAAAAATTGTTTCTTTTTTTTTAATAGTTAAAAAATAGTTTGTTATAAATCTAACTCTTTATTCAGTTTACTATAAACAATATGGTTTGCAAAATTCACGCAGAAATGTTTAAAATGTTGTAAATTTTACTTTATGCATAATTTCTTCTTTTTTGTTATTTCCTGAGTGGCATCCCATTTTTTATAACTTTTTTGTTCAATTACCTTTTTTATTAACAAGTATCTGGTGGTTTTCAGAGGTTTTAGAAATAAGTAATAAAATCTCATTATAGAAAATAGCTTAACTATTCATATATATATATATATATATATATACCTAAATTCTGTCAAAGTTTATTTTTTAAATTTGTAACACAAAAAATTTCTTCCATTTTCTCAAATGATATATTTAATTGAATCAATTATTTAGATGTCTAAATTAAACTATAAAATTTTTTGAAATATCAATGCAGAAACATTGTTTTAAAAAATATATGTAGTTTTTGCGAATACAACAATTTTTATTGATTCTAAGGAAAATTTGAATTTGTGAGTTATGTAATTTTTTAAATGAAAGATTCAATTCATGTGAATGATGTGTAATATTTTATTTATCTTCTGACAATCTTTCATATGTTTTTGGGCATGTGCTTTTAGTTTTTATTTATTTATTTTAACTATTTAGGTATATTACAATTTCTACAGTTCAACTATCAGCAGGGATGCTTATATCGACTCAGAGCTTTAGGAGAAAGACATAAAATGGATATCACCATAGGTAAATTTCAAAGTTTTAACAAATTTTATTAAGTCACTGTTAAAAATCATTAAAAATAATAAAAATGTTTTCAAATGTAAAATTAAATTTACACATTGAGTATTATATATTTTCTTGATGTATTTGCATATTGTGTTTATTCCTGTTTTTCAATGTTGAAAGATATCTACTCATTATTTCTAAAATTACAGAGTAACTCAGTTGATGAATACTGTTCTTCCTATTATTTATATCATAATTAAGACAATACGTCAGTGTTAAAGTGTATTTATGTTAATTTTTACAAAAGTATAATACACAGTCCAGTCATACTAATGTGACCACCATCTACTTTCAAAGTCAACATAAAATAATCAATCACAAAAGACTGGTGGCCACACTTTGCAGACGAGCATATATAAAGGGTGTCCAAGGGGATAAGAAAACTTTGCAATCATTGGCATAATGCAGAAATGGAGTTATTTATCCAATATCCAAAGAGGCATGATCATTGGCTTTCGAATCATGGGTAGAAGCATTTTGAAAATGGCTAATTTTGTAAATTGTTTATATGCTGCTTAGATAAAAGTATACCCTACATGGCAAAATGTCACTATAAAAAATCAGCAACATGGCAAATGTGGTGCATCATAGATTATAGATGACAGAAATGAATGGCCCCTGCAGAAATGTATTCAGACAAATAGACATGCAACCACTGAGCAACTGACTGCCCAGATAACTGAAGAGACTATTAATATTGTCTCAGCAACAACAATTCAGGAAACGTTGCTCTATATGGACCCCTGCAGCAGATACCATGTGATGTCATACTAGTTAATGTCCTATGCTGACTGCTGTTCATCGGCAACGAAGACTGGAATTTGCACACCAGTACTGCAACTGGACGTTCTCTGGGGGCTACAAGATACTTTATAAGATAAATCATGTTTTATGCTCCATGGGACTGATGGATATTGTTGTATACGGGTGAAACATCTGAAAGCAAATACCCTTCAACAATTGCTGGAAGGGACAAGCCAGAGGAGGGAATATTGTGTCTGGAGAATGATTTCATGGTATTCTCTGAGTATACTCATCGATGTGGAAGGCACGATGGATCACCACAAGTACATATTTGTTCTTTTGGATTATTCCCACTCCTACAAACTGTTTCTCCTCAGAACGATGTCATGCATCAACAAGACAATACAACTGGTTGTGTACATGAATGGTTCAAAGAGCAACTGGATGAGTTTATCTTATCCCCCTGGCTGGCAAATTTTCTCAACTTAAGGGTGTATTTCGATTCAAACTGCTTATTTTCAGATTTATTTTAAAAATCATTTTTGCTTACAAATGCACCTTCTCTTATTTAGAAAGTACACAAGGTGCCGTAATTATCGATTCTCTGATAAATGCAGAAAATATTGCAAAAAAAGCAATCAAAAACAGCATTTAAAACCGAATTTTCTGAAGCGGGAGGTCTGTGAACAAAAAAAGGGGTCCTACTGAGAAGGTAATTGTTTATAAATCAAATTCTAATGAATTGAGCGTAAAAAGACATCACATGGCACCTTATACGTCTCTTCAAAAATCCCATGAGCAAGTTTCATGCTTCTACTTTTAAAAATGTGTCTGAAATTGTATCGGAAAATTTCAAGCTGTTGAAGATGGAAAACCGTTTTTTCGAATACACCCTTAAATAAAAAATCTGGGGGATCACCACGAATGGGTTGTTTGCACCATCGGTTCTTAACCATGTAACATAGCATAGTGGCATCGGCACTGGGATCTTCTCATGTCTCAATATCCTAGTTAGCAACTTTAAGAACATAATTGTCTCTCTTCCTGCATGTCTAGCAGCAGTCCGCATCGCAAAATGTGCTTATTCTGGCTTTTGACAGGTGGTTACATTAGTGTGACTGGACTATGTATTTATTATTCAAATAAAAATTATAACTATTTTTAATTACATTTGTTATAATTTCTTTAATACAAGAATTTAATTGGCAAGATAAAAAATAAAATCTATACATACAATACACCCAGATAGCATGTTACTTATCTTTAAAAATATCGATAATAACAGTGTGTTTGGTCATTTTTAAAGCTAAAACTAATTTAAATAATAGAACTTTTTTGTTTTATCTATTTCTTAAATACTTTCACACATATTCAGTGTTATTTATGAAAAAAAGATCATTATATAAAATTTGTGTCTCAAAATAAACTTACACAAATTTATTTTATTTAGAAGGTTTCCATTCTTGGATGTGGAAAGGGCTTAGTTTTCTACTGCCATTTCTCTACATTGGTTATGTAAGTATAATCTTATTTCTTATTCTAGAGATTTAAGCTTTACAATGCATCGGTATGTTGCATGTGTTTTGCCAATAATATATTACTGTTCATGGTATTTTTTTTAAGAAATCTCAATTTTAATATTAAAGGAAGTTCTATTCTTAATATTTTTTGGAGTGACTTTTATAAGATAAAAAGTCATTAGTTAATTTTTTTTAGTTGTCGTTTTTTTCCTTTAAAATAATTAATCATACTTGTTCCCTAAGTAATTTTTGAAAATTATTCTTATATTCATCTATTCATCATGTAATTTTTAGAAGAAGTTATACAATAAAATAAATAAAATGAACCATTTAATTTAAAATTATTTATTTATTACACTGTATCATTTTTGTAATTTTTTTTAAAATCAATTAAATAAGATCTTAACGTTTCTACAAAATCTATATCTAAGCTATTAGTTTCATTGATTATAAATATTTAAATTAATTTTGATTATATAATTAAAATGAAATAACTTTCAATTGGGCTGTAAATCTTTAATGAATTTCAAAAAATTTGTTTTGTTTCTTATCTTCAAAATATAATTTATGAAAAAAAAATTGGCCAGTTGGTAAAAGCATACATTTGCTTGTAAAGCATATTATTCGTAAAGCGTATATTCTAATTTTAATTTCTTTTAATCACCAGTAATTATATTTTAATTTTAATTATTTTCAGGCATTTCAACTATATAATGCTTGCACATTGTATGCTTTAAGCAAAGATGACAAATGTGTGGAATGGCAGGTAATTATATTTTATGCTTTTAAAATTTAAAAAATGATAGTTTGTGGAAATAGCTTTAATCTAGTTTTATTTCAGGAAAGAGAAACTTGATGAATGTTTTACTTATTTCATAGAAAATGTTAAACTGAGAGTTAAGAACTTTTATGATGAATTGTCTTATTACACACACACACACACACACACACACACACACACACACACATATATATATATATATATATATATAAGGAAATAATCTTTGCATGATTATAAAGTGACAAACTAATCTACAATGCTTGTTCAAAATTAAACATTAAAAGCAAAGACACTATAAAGTGATAGCAAAAAACAAAATTAACAGGAAAAAAAAAAGATTCAAAACTATTTCATCTTTTTTTTAATGGACTCTTCTGGACAACACCTAAGTGTTACAAAGTCTTAGTTCAAAAGGCTATTATAAAAAAAAGGTAGGGGGGCTTAATTAAAATTGAAAATAAATGAAAAAGAAGGGGGGAATATTTATATTCATATTTTATTTATCTGTCTTGTCTACATTATTTTGCTTCTGTCAAAGGTTTGTAAGAATTATGTACTTTTTGTCATTCTGAACATTCATCTTCACAGTTATTAATATTCATATACTAAAGAAGCATCTAAATCCTTTTTTCTCTGTTTAAATAAATAGTTTAAAATGGACAGTAAAAATTTCGTTTAGATTAAATGTAATAAAAATTAGATTTTTACTAAGAAATTTTTAATTTGTTGAATTGGGACTTTTAATTTTTTCCTCCATTATTTTTAGAAATATTTAGGGATTTGAATAGTATAGATGATAGTCTCACTATATGTGTATCAAACATTGTATCAAGAACATCTTACTTTGAATAATATAAGAACTTTAAAAGTGTTTTAAAGCAAAAATTCATATTCAGTAAAATAGTAATGACTATTTCTACTTCATTCATTCTAAAACTATTAAAATTTTGAATTTAGTCAAAAGCTGTGAAGGGAAAAGCAATAATGGGAAAACATTGAAAACAAAAATACTTTTTTTATTTTTCTGCTTCTTATAAAAAGCTTATAAATTAATGAATCAACCAATTTACCTCATTATAGATACATGCATGCAGAATAAAATGTGAGTAGTTTGTTGGTGTGAACAGATTTTGTTCATCATAGATAGAGTGAGGTGAAATACTAGTTAAAAATGGTTGATTTTCATTAAACTTAAAACTATTTATTCTTTTTTTATCGAGTAAGTAATTAGACTTCTGAAATAAAAACGTATTACTTGGATGATCATTGATAGGGAAGATAAGTCTTTTTTTTATTGTTGTTACATTGAGTAAAAAAAAGAAAAATGATGCATTAAAAGTTTGTAAATTTTTAACTAGAAACAAATTAATTCTACGATGGACTTTGTGCATGTGGTGTCATGCTGCAGAATTACCAGTATTTTAATCAGCAGTATTTTACCAGTATTAGTCTAGCCACTGCACTACCAGAATGCCACTATGTAAGCTGTAAATATGAAAAATCAGCAGATGAGTCTTAGACTCAATCCAAGTTGTGTGTTTAAAGTTTAATAAAAATTTTGCTAATTTAGCAAATATTCTCAGGTACATTTTAAATTTATCTTACAACATATTACATATTTACTGTTGCAACAATAAATTTATTGTGATATTTTTTAACAAATGTTAATAACACAAACTCCATAAAATGCTACGCTAATACTCAAAACTAAATACTGACAGCAAAGGAAATTTAGGAACCTCAGTTCATGTTCACAAAGTGCATTTATTAGAGCTTTTTTTAATTACTTGATTGAAATGTTTTAAACTGGATTTAAATGATTAATTTTTTTTTTTTTTTTTTTTTTTTTTTCGTACCTCAAAGAAATTTATCAGTGAGAAATTTTATGCATTTATTATTTGAATTAAAATGTATTGTGAAAAATGTTACTATTGATTCCTAAGATTCTATTTGTTTGAATGTTGAAATAAACAAATTAAGTTTTTATGTATGTCATTATTTTGTCATAGATATTTCCTATCATAACAATTGACAAGAATTTATGGTTGTTTCCTATTGCATTATTATTATTTTTCTTATTATTAACCATTCCAAAATTATATTAATGCCTCTTTTTATATATTTAAAACATTTTTATTTCATATAAATTTCCGGATTTGTACAGACTCTTTGGGCTATTTAGAAAGTCCTTAAAAATAAAAAAGTTTCCAAGGAGTGCTTTAGACTCTTTAAAATCTCCTTAGATTATTATGAAGTAAAATTTAGCATTGAACAATGATTTAATTGAAACATATAAAAATAAGCATTTCTTAATTGCCTTTTTTTTTTCTTTTCCCCTTTCAAAATTTTCAATTAAAATCTAGATGATTATGTGTAGATTATAGGATGAGTATATTGGGTTTTGATTGTTTTTTATATATATGATCATTGATCACTACATGAAATAGCTTTCTGGCAACTTTATATTATTTAATACATTATAATTTATGTAGTTTTATTTTATCAACTTATAAATTAAAAAATACAGATATTTATGTATGTGCCACATGCATAGCATTTTCTCCTTTTTCATAGAATGGCTTGTATGGACCCTGAAATCCAAATCATTTTCGATAATATACTGTACCCATGATGATTATGTATTATCATTTGTATTTTCCACTTTTATGTGTGATACAAATAAGTTAAAAGGTTCAAGTTCCAACTAAATCATAGATATTTGATAGATCTAGTTCATACATATTTTATAAAAAAATATAAGATTTAGCAAAACAACAAAGAAAATATATCTTAAAACTGTTTATCATTTAAATTCTTATATAAATAAATTATATACTATTATAAATTTTACTATACAACGATATTATTCTATTATTTATATATTATTTATATATTTCTGTTATATATTAAACTATATAAAAGCCATCAAGGATTTCAGATTAATGTAAATTTTTTGCAAGATAAGGTGAAACAGAAACTCAAAGACAGATATATAAATAAATGTATAAATATAGATGTATGTGAGTGTGTGTATTTTTTCTACTTTGTACACTTTCAAAAATTGAATTTTGAGGATTTTAGATCATTGCTTTGTTTGCATTTTAAAATGCTGTCAAAATAGTCATAATTTTATGAAATAACTATGATATATTTGTTATGTATAATAAATGTAATAAAAATCGTTATTTAATGGCGATGTAATTCATTTAAAAAATATATACTTATGTGATAAATGATTTTGACAGTGAAATGTTTTTCAGTCCCTATTATAAAATGTAACTTAAAATTGTTAAATTTTTCATCAATAGTAGTTTAAAAACATAATTTTATATTTTGGAACCTTTTCTTGCATCCTGCAAACAGTCAGCATTTTTTTATTCAGTCACAACAATCTATCATTAGAAAATTCAAACATTTATCTTCATGAGCAAGTCTCTGATCATCCCTCCTCCCCCCACTCTACACACACACAAATGATTCAATATATATGAGTGTTATGAAGACTGCCCTATACTGTTTAAAATATTTTCACCTGCCGGAGTGACCGAGCTAAGCTCGGTCAAAATAAACTTTGTGTTCAACTCTGTATAAGATTCTCACTGTATCATTCTCTCTGTGTTATTGCTATAAAAAATGTTGTTTATGACAGTATTCTTTACAATAGCTTTTAATATAAAAACTATGTATGTATGCACATGTTCATAAATTTTACATTATTTTTAAATTTACAACAAAAGGACATAGATCCAAATTGCTTTTTAACTCAACTCTGATTTGTTTATCCATGCATCTCAAATACTATTAAGAATGTATAAAAATTTTCTTCACATTCTGAAAGACAATATTTTTTGCCAGATATAGCCAAATATGGCGATATTCTTTCATTTGGCGCCAAATGTATGTTTTTGCTTTTGTAATCTTAATAGTTGATTTTTCGACCAAATATTGCCAATTTATTGGCTATTGTCATATTCTTGTGACCTGACCCGTCTTACCTAAAATGACCCACTAATCAAATTTGGTCAATCACTTAGCTCAATGGTCTTCAGGTAATCAAACACAGTAGAATATAAAATTGAATCACAAATCATTTAAGCCATTTCTTAGGCAAAAATAACTTGATAGATTTCGGCAATGAAGCCAAATTGACTCACTAATATATATTTTTTTTAACTTAGCCCAACAATCTTCCCGTGACAAAAAAGTTTTGTTAAAACTTAGGTAAAATTAATTGAATTGCTGTTATATATAATTAGAATGACCCTGACCCAAAATGACCCACTAATCGAATTTTCACTAGCATGTTTCCTAACGCAATAATTTTCTCTTGCCCCAAAACAATATAATACAAAGTATAGTCAAATTGGTGAGAGCCATTTTCTAAATAAAATTAGCATGATTCTCAAATGACCTTTATAATTGAAATCTCTCGAACTTGTGACCTAGTCCATTAATTTTTGTGTGCCGAAAAACGTTTGTATATGGAATTTAGATAAAATCAATTGAGCCGCTTTTTAGATATAATTAGTTTGACCTTAATCCATTATGACCTATTAATCGAATTTTCTCAAACACCTGACCTAACCCAATGATTTTCTCATGCCCAAAAGTGATAAAATACAAAATTTAGTCAAAATTGCACATTTTGACATTGTTTAGATAAAATTAGCATGAGCCAAAAATGACCCACTGATCAAATTCTCTCTAACATTTGACTTAACCCAATAATCTTCTTGCAGTCCAAAATGGTAGAATACGAAATTCGGTCAAAGTCGTTAGAGCCATTTTTTTAGATAAAATTGGTTTGACCTAAAAGTGACCCACTCATCAAAATTTTTCGGACATGTGACCTAGGCCAATAGTTTTCTCATGCCAAAAAAATGTTGTATACAAAATTTTGTTAAAATCTATCCACCCGTTCTTTAGATATAGCTTGACCAAGACCCATTCTTGCCCATAAATGACCTTTATAATCGAAATCTCTCGAATATGTGACTTATCCATTTAGTTTTCTCGTGTCAAAAAACTGTAACATACAAAATTTTGTTAAAACCAATCCTGCCATTCTTTAAATAGCTTGACCCAGACCCTTTATGACCCATTAATTGAATTTTCTCAAACATGTGACCTAGCCCACTGATTTTCTCATGTCTGAAAAGGATAGAATGATAGAGTACAAAGTTTAGTCAAAATTGCATGACATTCTCTAGCGTGACTCACAATGACCCACTAATTGAATTTTCTCTAACATGTGACTTAACCCAATGGTCTTCTTGTAAACCAAAATGGTACAATACAATATTTCGTCAAAATTGTTCGAGCCATTTTTTACATAAAATTGGTTTGACCCATAATGATCCACTAATTGAAATTTAGCGAACATGTGACCCACCCCAATAGTTTTCTTGTGCCAAAATACTGTTGGATACAAAATCTCGTTAAAATCACTCCAGCCATTTTTTAACTATAAATAGCTTGACCCTGGCCCATTATTAACCCCCCCCCCCCCCCCAAATGGCTCTCTAATCGAATTTTCTTCAACATGTGACCTAGTCCAATGGTCTTCTTGTGCTCGAAAATGATAAAATACAGATTTTTGTTAAAACTGTTAGAGCCATTTTTGAGATAAAATTTACATACACATACACACACATACATACACAACTTTTGCTTGTATTATAGTGTAAAATATGTGATATGCTGAATATTTTTTTACAAAGCATTTATTTTATCATACAAAGATTATTTACGAAAACTGTTTTAGTTTAGTAAAAATAAAATTTAAGGAAAATTCACAATACAAATTATTTATTTTAAAATTTACCATTCAAGCATTGACATTTTGATTTTCTTTTTGTCTTCACTGAATTTCACCTAGAAATTCTTTGCTTAGATTTTGAATGTATATGGATTTTTTAGTTTGTGTTGATGAATGTTTTCTTAAATTCATAGTTGCATGTATTTTTGTATTATTCTGAATTAGAAGTTTATTCTTCTATTTAATCTATGTACCTAATAATTTCAGGTATTCTGTTCAGCTATAATATTTTTCATTCTATTTCTGGGAAATATTTTAACAACTTCTAGAGTAATCCATCAGAAGCTAACAGAAAAAATTGTTAAAACTCTGGCACCAGCAATGGAAAAGGAACTGGTTAATAAAAAATCTAAATAATTTTATGATTTTAAATGTAGTAGATACTTTTGTTTAGTGATATGTAAATAGCATTTTAGTTCAATAGATCTGTTTAATGTTAATGGTTGTCCCAGTGTTCAGTAGATTTGTTTTGTTCCTTTTAATATCCAGCACATTTTATTTTTTACAAAGCATTTATTTTGCCATACAAAATTTATTTACAAAAACTGTTTTAGTTTTTGTAAATATGAAATTTAATAAAGAATGTTTTATATTATTATAATGAAGATTTTTCTCAGATGTATTTGTCAAATTGTCTTTTTATAAGCATATTTCATGAATCTCTTATATAAAAATTACTTTTTATTATAACCAAGAATACCCCAATTATTTTGTGATTTAAATTGGCAGTAAACCAACTGCAAAAACATAATTTTAAGATGGATAAATGTATGAATAAAGGATATTTATATAATTATGAAATACATTTAAATGTGTTGTAATGTACCTGTGAGTACAGAATTTTGCGGTTTAACCTATTTGCATCATAGATGGATATATCTATAGATTTAGGGAATATTTTAATTCAGAAATGGCACATTCATATCAGAAATCCTGAATAGTAATTTTTTTTCTATATTTAATGACAAACATTTTTTGATAATACGATGTAAAAATTCTTCTTTCAGAATTTCCAGTATGTATTTTGAAATCTTTGAATAACAAAATAAATTCCAGAAATGCACGCATGTATGCACTAATGATACAAATGGGTTAATGAAATTCTATCTTGATATTTTGCTTATTTATATAAGCATGATAATTCCACATGTAAATAGAAATATGTAATTGGTTTTATACATGTATATTTTTAAGAAATACATAATATTGTGATTATAATAAATTTGTTTTATATAAAGAATAAAATATTGTGTATCCATCATTTAAATAGATTCATTTTGTAAAAACTTTTTTGGAATGTTATTGTAAATACAATCTTATGTGAAGCAATGTGGTATATTCATATATGTGCTGTGCCATATATAATCCTCTTATTGCATATCTAAATGTATGCAAATTTCCAATGTCTTGCATATTAAATGTGAAATAAATTATTTTTCTAAAATGTAGTTACGAATTTTAATTACTTTTTTTTTTCTTACACAATACTAGCTGACCCACCCAGTCAGTGCCCTGCCCATTGTAACAACCTTAAATAAATCTCTAATTCATATTATTTTATATTTTTAACTCCATTTTGTTTGAATTTATTTCTTTAAATTGGAAAATCGTGAAACCATAACAATTTTTAATGATAAAAGTGCTTGTTAGAGAACATTTTGTATTTTGCAATGTTTGGTCATTTGATAATTAATAAAATATAGTTTTTGCTGTCAGAGCTTTTTATCATGAAATTTTTATCAGTTATAAATATTATGTTTTTGCAGCACATATAAAAACTTTGTAGATTTAAAAAAAAAAAAATGAAATTTTTTACAAAAATACATTAAAGAAATTATTTTTTGTAAAGGTTAGGTTTGAAATTTCTTAATAAATCAGGGTTCGCACAGACTCCTTGGACTCCTTAGAAACTACTTAGAAATGAAAACGTTCCCAAGTAGTACTTAGAACTACTTGGATAAACAAAACACTCCTTACAAACTCCTTAAATTGTATTGCGGTTTTGCACGCAAACAACATTGTTCCCCGTAAAAAAAAAAAAAAAAAAAAAAAAAACGCGATTGTAAAACGCACGGTAAGCCTTTTATGCACGTCATTCTTCAGAAGCACAGCAGTGATTGGTTGAGATCATACTAATAGCCACCAAAGTGATTTACTTTTTATGGCCATAAGGGAAAGAAAAGTGAACAGAATAATCCAGACACATCTCTAAGCTTCTAATTTCAAAAAGTGATTACATGTTTAATTCCTTTACAGCTAGATATACAACTTTGATTTCTTCTTCATAATACTCTTCATCATCATCAATTTTGCTGATAACAGTGGATTCAGGGGTGATTTTCATCCGAAAATTTAAGGCATTCTCTTCCGAAAATTTGAAATTGAGTTATCAGTTCCGCATAGTTACCAACTTGTACGGTTGTGCGCGCGGAAACAAAAATCGCAGAGAAATGCAAATTTTGGAAAGAATCGCCGAAAAAGCACACATTTCGTCAATATTTCGTAGAAAAACGACGATTTCGACGATGTTTTTGTCAACGAACTTTGTCAAAAGATTGCTGAAAAACGCGAAATTCCTGTGCGGATCACAGTTAAAACGGCAATTTCACCAAATATCGCAGGTAAAACACTAATTTCATCTGAAGACCGCGGGAAAATGTCAATTTCGTCTAAAGATTGCGGATATAATGCCAATTTCGTTAAAAGATCGCGGGGAAAAAACGCTGTTTTCAATAAAAGAACGCTTACAAATATTTTGTCAAAAGATGATTGAAAAAAACAAAACGGCAATTTCATCAAAAGATCACGAAAAAAATGCCAATTTCGTGAAAAGATCGTGTAAAAATGTAAATTTTGTCTAAAAATCATCAAAATGTCAAATTCATTAAAAAAAAAAAAAAAAAAAAAAAAAGGGGGGGGGGGGAGAGAGAAATGCCGATTTTGTCAAAAGATCGCAGAAAAACTGCCGATTTGAACAAAAGATCGCAATAAATTGCCGATTTTGCTATGATATCGCTGATAAATCGCTGATTTCATCAAAAGATCGCAGGAAAGCACCGATTTCGTCTGAAGATTGTGGATACCCCCCCCCCCCCCCCAATCTCTCGCAGGGGATAACTTGCGGAATCCCTGCAGAATTGAGGCTGTGCAAGTGCATGCCACATAAATAACAACAAAAGTGATAAGTCCTAAAAATTTTTTGGATTCCTTGGATTTTTTTATGTACTCCTTGGATTTTTTCTTCCCAACTCTGTATGAACCCTGTAAATGTTTGATTTCAAAAGTTATTTCAAGGAATGAATTTAAAGGGTTAGTATATTATTTTTGAAAATGTTGTGCAGGGTAAGCTGATAAGAAATTCACACATGCTTATAGAGTGCAAACAAAATGACCTATTGAAGTAAAATTTCCCCTCTATATGCATGTTATAGCATTGGTGTAGTCCCAGATAAAAACAAGTAGGAAATTACACGTGAAGCGTAGCAAATGAGGTGCATTCGTACAATAACAAAGTTTTAAAAATATTACTCTCATATATCAATCTCATAAAATTGTAAATAGTAAATTACAATTAAAACGCTCACCAAACAATGTTCTCCCTATACCATTATGTAATGGAATACTTTTGTGTGGCCTTGTAAATCAATAACAAATGTTCTTTGCACCACAAATTATGTAAAATGTATATTATAATATGTACTTTATAGTTGCATATAAATTTTATTAAGTTCGAATGAGTGTAACACCATTAAAATGCATTTGAAACATTCTTCGAAATTTACCGTAATGTAACAGAATATTTTTGATTGTCCCTGCAATTGATCTATGCATCCGATTTTCATAGAATTTGAAATAACTCGACAAAATTATGTAATAATTATGTATTTTAAATTTCAAACGTATAAAATACATTTGAAACTTTTCCCTCATTGACCATAATGTAATTGAATACTTTTGATTGCCCCTGTAATTGATCTATGCACCCGATTATAAAAAAATTTGAAATAACTCGATAAAATTATGTAATAATTATATGTTTTAAATTTCAAACGATTAAAATGCATTTGAAACTTTTTTCCCCATTGACCGTAATGCAATGGAATCCTTTTGATTGCCCCTGTAATTGATCTATGCATCCGATTTTCATAAAATTTGAAATGACTCGACAAAATTATGTATTTTAAATTTTAAACGATTCGGTCAGCTATTCATTCCTCCCCTTCCTCCCTTTTCAAAAATTTTTAAATATTGAAAGGCAGATGAGATACATTTAAAATTTGTCCCATAGGATTAGCATTAGCGAGTATGTGTTTTTTCTTGACTGAAGTAGCCCCTTAATTATCTGAGATTGAACAAGACAAAAAAATATCGATAAAAATAACAAAACATTCATTCTGTGTATGGTATGACTGGCTATTCGTGATGGCTAGCAAAATCTACAGCATGTACGAGGCTCAAAATTTTTGAGAAACTAGGTTAAATGGTCCCATGATGCACATGAGATTTAGTATTTTTAAAATTCTAATAATTAGTTGAAAAATTAATTAAAACCCCCAAATTTAAAGAATGGAAAAATATACATGATTCAACAAAATCAGATTTGATCATGAAATCATACTATGAATCTTTCTAACCCAGCTCCTAATTAACATTAAAGCTCATTTGAAAGCTTGACTAAAGGTCACTGGCCTTTGATTGATGAGTGCAAGACCTTCAGTCCCAGGACGGATTTCAGTCTTGAAGATATTCTTGATTAATAGTAAATTCTACTTTATTTATTTAAATAATGCCAATTTTGCCATTTAGAACTATTAATCCCTTTCCTTTGATGTAAAATATCGATTTTTAGCCATAATACAAGGCATAGAAATTTTCTAGACCTTTCCTATTCAAATATTCCTTATAATCAGAAAAGTTTTCAGCCTTGGCTTGAATGAAGTTCTTGCACCCATGGGTCTATTTTCAGCCCAAGATTACCTGGAAGTATTCCTCCTCTCATAGGAGGGGGAGTGGAAATAATTATTTTTTATATGACATATTGTTTTAAAGCTTTTGTCTGTATATTATTAAGTACTCATTCATCTTCCCTTAACTCATTTTTTAATCAGTAGAGAGCATTTTAAAGTTTTAATTTGTTCATTACTACCCAATACCATTTTTCCAAAAATCATGAAAAAAAATATATATATAACAAATCTCAAAAATTAACTACTTCTCCCCCATTTTCACGCAGTGAGTGTATATGTGTTTCAAACAAAATCAAGTTAAAGACATAAAATCATACAAATTTAAGATTCATTTTAAAATATTACATGCCTTGGCAACACCAAACAGGTCAACTATTTTTTTTTTTTTTTCAAATACTGGTGTCTAAATTTAGGGGACCTTATTTAAATTTTTTAAAAATTTACCTTCAGTCATTTTTGTATAAGTACCTGGGCCTCCTGTTCATGGGTGGCATGTTTTCTGTGGGTGGAATTACCTTCCTTCTCAATAACCTATATCAGTTTCACAAAATGCTTTTCAAACAATTACTGTATATCGAGAGTAATACAATGGAATCTCAATCTTTGTGTATCCCTGAAACTACACAATCATTATTCTACACTATGCATCCTGCACTATAGTAATATTGAAAAATTTCATTAGGTTTAAAGTGGGGTAACATCATTAAAAAACATTGCAAAAAAATTTATTTCCATAGGGTATAATTTAACAGAATGATTTAATGTATATCTTTAAATGAGCTATAAGTGCTGCACACTTCTTTTACATTAAAGAATCTCTATAATAAATCTCCATCTATATTATAAAGGCCAAACGTATCTGTGCGTAACGCATACATCATTTTGCGAATGGCAACACTTTCCGAAGAAATTTCGCTTCTGCAAATTTTTAAAGATATAGACATCACACATTTTTAATCTTTACACCGTCGAATGGGGGAAAAAAAAAATTTACTTTTAGATGCAATTTGTTTAAAAACTGCATCTTTATTTATTTTTGATATACAGTGTCTCACATAAGTGGTGGGACACTTGTGCTTTACAAAAGGAAACTAATCAAATAAATTAAAAAAACATGTACACATTTTTTTGTGGGTATGTTTCATACTTAAATTTAATAAAGATTATTACATAACATACATTTTGTCAAAATATTAAAATAGTAATTTAATAAAAATACAAATATTTAGAACGGAGCAAAAAATAGCTCACATAAGTGATGGGACACCATTATACATGCAACAAAAATCGTCTGAAATAAGCAATAAAAATATTTTGGGGGGTTTTATTTTTACTTAAAAGCAATTGGCAATAATTTATAAAATCGTCTGCAGTATTTCTCTCCAGTTTGTTTTGGAATTTGTGTTTTTTAGCTCTGAGTAGCCATGAATGCTAAACGAAAAGAAACTTCGCCTGAAATTCGAAAATTAGTTATTAATTTGCATATTGAACGTGGAAAATCTATTAGAAAAACTGCTGAAACAGTTAACTTGAGTCGTTCAACAGTTTTCAATATCATTAAACGATATAAAAAGAATCATATGATTCAGGATAAAAGAAGGCCTGGCCGACCATCAAAGCTATCCAATGGAATAAAGCGAATTATCGTTCGAAATATTAAAAAAAATCCAAGAAATAGTGATTCAAAAGTTGCTGCTGATTTACAAGCATTATATGGAATAATTGTTAATCCTGAGACTATTAGAAGGGTAATTCGATCTGCTGGATATCACGGTAGAGTAGCCAGGAAAAAATTCTTCGTAAGTGAAAAGAATAGAAAACTCAGACTAGCTTTCGCAAAATCCAACATAAATAAGAATTCTGATTACTGGAATAAAGTTATATTTGCTGATGAGAGTAAATTTAATATATTTGGTTCTGACGGTAGAATCTTGGTGTGGAGAAAACCCAGGGAAGAATTTCGCAAACAGAACTTGGTACCAACAGTAAAACATGGTGGAGGAGGAGTTATGGTATGGGGGTGTATGTCATCCGCTGGAGTTGGTAATCTTGTTTTTATTGAAAGTATAATGGAACAGTACAAGTATATTGATATTTTAAAGCAAAATTTGAAATCTTCAGCACGAAAATTGAACCTTCATAACGATTTTAAATTCTACCAGGACAATGACCCCAAGCACACTGCTCTGAACGTTAGACTCTGGCTGCTATATAATTATCCTGAAATAATAAAAACACCACCACAATCTCCAGACTTAAATCCCATAGAGAATATTTGGCAAGAATTGGAATCCAGAATTCGCAAACACACCATTTCTTCAAAACAACAACTAAAATCAGTGCTTCAAGAAGAATGGGGTAAAATCACTCCAGAAATCACAAAAAAATTAATTGAATCCATCCCAAAAAGATTAAATCATGTTTTAAAAGTAAAAGGAAATCCAACAAAATATTAAAACCTTTTAAAAAGTAAAATTTTTGGATAAATATTTGATGGAAAAGTAAGTGTCCCATCACTTATGTGAGCCATTTTTTGCTCCATTCTGAACAATTGTATTTATACTAAATTAATATTTTAATATTTTGACAAAATGTATGTTATGTAATAATTGTAACTAACTTTAAATATGAAACACACCCAAAAAATTTTTGCACATGTTTGTTTATTTATTTTATTGCAGTTTCTTTTTATAAAGCACAAGTGTCCCATCACTTTTGTGAGACACTGTATTAATTTTTTTGTAGTTTTAATACTGTTTTTCTAAGCGTGGCAACAGAAGTACTCCATGTCTATCAAAAGCAAATAAAAAGGAAAAAAGCTGATTACTTTATCTTTATGTTGCCATTTTCTCATTAACAGTGAAAAAAATTAAAGTCCGTGCTGTGTCAAGAGTCTGTTACAAAACCCTATGAATTTTGGCTCTATTTACAAAATTTCATGTATACTTAAAAGAGTTCAAATAGTTTAGTTTCTGTTTCAATTAATAGCATCGAAACTTCAAGTTTTGAATTAAAATGATCAATTAAAAATACTATTTCAAAAAAAGATGAATACAGATATGAAAGGTGCATATTTAAAATTTTGATATGGTGAAAATGATGTCGGGTTTAGATTTCACGGGAAAAAAAATTCTGTGATTGAGTCAAAGTGGAATAAATTCTGCTTTCTTTCATTTTTGAATACTAGCATAAGAACTTTAATTGATAACTTTATTATAATATAGATCTTTATTATTATTATTTTTTACTGCTTACACGTACGATTAAAGTTTAATTTTAACAATATCTACAACTGAGTTTTATAGAAACAGTAATTTGTTAACTTAATGTTAAATATCATTTTTTAAGAGTTAGACTTATCAATATAAAGTGTATTTTTACTAATTTTGTTTTTTTGTATTGTAACTAATTTTGTAGGTTTATTAAAATCAATGAAACAGTTATTTTTTAAACATTTTCTTTCGTCGAAATTCGACGGGTTCTGCCTTGTAGTAATAATGTACATAAATAGTGTGGCAATTCAGGTTTGTTTAAGAACAGTCGAAATGACAAATCAAAATCATAACATTTTTCAATTATTTTAGAAAGTGTTAAATATTGTTGCAAATTTTATAGAGATTGCAGACACTTTTAATGAATATTGTCATTATTCAATAAAATCTATTCTATATAAATTTAAAAAAGTGTTTTAGAAATAGAAATTTAATTTGGGGGTTTTCCTGTACATCTTATTTATTATATTTTTTAAACACTTTATTTTATTTATTTTAACTCATTATTTTTAACAACTTTTATTATAAAACAAAAAGTGAAATAGATTTTTTTTTTTTTTTTTTTTTTTTTTTTTTTTTTTTTTTCTGAACACCGATTATGATAATGTATTTTAATCGACGGTTTAAAAAAATAATGCATAAATGTAAAAGAAGAGACTAAATCTTTTATGGTAGCTTAAGGGGACAGACTACCTTCTTGATGAATAATTCTTGATTATCCTTTCTTTTACTGTTAAACATATTTGTATAAAGAAAATATATAACATTTATCAAAAATTCATGCCATAACATAGCATACAATTTAATCGTTTACACACCGAATTAATATCACAATGTAATTATAATTTCGTTTTTCCTATATTACAGCTTCAAATGTTTTAATTTATACATACAAATTTAGAAAATGACAAAAGAAATATTTCTGAATATTTTTTGGCTGTTTTCATTTTAGTGTTTACATTTTGGAACATCATTATTGATTGACAGCCTATACAAATATAACAAATCATTTTCTGCTATATGCTGTTGTAAATTGCTCTTGAGTATTTTCTCGAATTTCAAAGACATTTAGATTCCCTAGCAGTTAAAATAAACTAATATAGAGAAAACGATAAAAGCAAATAATATATTCTTTATTCATATTAATGAATTTACATATTCCTCATACTTGTGATAAATGCTTAAACATAAATATTTTTTTTTTTTCAAAAATTTATATTTAGATTCGGTTAGACTTTGATATAAACTGAAGCTGATTAGTTTTTTGGTGCATATTCACTTAACAGATGGTGCTGTTGTGCTGCCTTATTCACTATGTCCACAACAGTTTTATCACAAGAAATAATGCACAGATTTTTATAAAACTTTAGATTCAGTTAGTATGAGATATAATTTGGTGTTAAATACTTTTTGATGCAAATTGCTCAACATGTGGCATTGCCATGCTGCATTATTCATGATTTCACAACAGCTGTATCTCAAGAACTAACACATGGATTTTTATTATACTTCACTTTCAGTAAGTACCTGATAAAAATTAATTCTGGTTAGTTATTGGTGTACATCACCCAATAGGTGATACTTTTATAAAGCAAGGTGGATTGCAAAGACAATATATGCATTTAAAAATTGTCCATTGACCATTCCTCCAAAAGAACTGAAAGGAATAAAACAGGTAGCAAATTTTGTCAGTCTCATATATGTTTGCATTTCGCATGAGGCAATTATAAGTTGGTAAGCTCCAAAGAAATATTTGGATATTCTACAGATTCTGAGCATACATGTTATACCCAGATGTAGGTGTAAAATAATTTGCTCTCACAGTTGCTACGAAACACCTTTGGTATCTGTCAGAAACAAACACAGGATTGGCTTTTTTTGGATTAATGTATTACTTAAGCTGATAAAGAAAATATAACAAAAAATTTAGAAACAAAAACTGAAAAAAAAAAAAAAACTGAATTGAAACGATTATGGAGTTAAAATCTAGTTTTTGAAAGAAAAGATCTGAGCATTTTGTTACTAATAAAACAAAGACATTCTTTGAATTGTTTGGGATACAAGATGCTGTCATATACTGCAGTGATTTTTTAAGAAATCATGTGATACTGCAGAAAAAGGAATTTTTCTGAAAAAAAAAGTAAAAGTAAAATAATGAATCATTCATGGATGAAAAACAAAAATAATTATTGTTGAGAATAGTCTAGCATCACAGAAAAGTTGTCACAACAAACGTTGTCAAACAAAAGAGGGCATTGCACCATACAAAATAGATTAATATAACACATGTTTTCGATATCATATTACCTATTAATTTTAGTCTTTCATTTTAGTATTATTTTAAGTTAGGGATTTTTAGTTTTGCTAATAAAAATAATTAATATAGAACAACCATATTTTTTGCCTACTTTTAAAAACATGATCAAATTGTGCAATCTCTAAATATTGTCCAATCTCCTTGAAATTTGGAATATGTATGCTTTACATTACCTAGACTTGGTGTATAAGAAAAGTCTGTAAAATTTGTACATTTAATTTTTTTGCCTTACAAAATGAAACATCCAAATATATACATATATGGAATTTTAAATTTTATTTAAACCTTTGTTATTAATTTATTTATATCTCTGCTAAATTTTTGTAATTTCAGAATTTAAAAAAAAAATTATTATTTATAATCATTTTTAAATTAAATTTATTGGTAATAACATCTATATAAGAATTTAATAATTATGAATTAAGAATTTGGATTTTCAATGTTTTGAAAATAATATTGAACGAAACTCCCTGTGCAATCTTCACAAACTTACGTGCTTGTTCCATATGTCTTGTCAACTTTGTTTTAGAAACTTTAAGACTTGTTTGTGAGAGAAATAGTCTAGTGGCAGATATTTCCTTTTTAGTATTTACTTATTTGTTTTAAATGTGATGTAAGTCATGAGTAGTTAGAAGTTTTCAGCTTTAAGAAATTTTATATTTTAGTAATGTTGTGATGTTTCTGAATATTTTACAAGCAAATATGATTGTATTTTATGCTTCTGAGCATTAAATCTGTTTTAGGAAAGTACAAAGCATTGTCAAGGCAGACTTGTATAAAATCAAAAACTTTCTGCACTCATAAATATTGGGTCAAAATTTTCTGCAAATTTAATGTTTAATAAAATTATGTGTTGTATCATTTTGACATGGACAAAATTCACGTATTTTGTGCAATTCATGGATGGATTTTCCATTTTTTATGCAATTCACAGACGGATCTCCAATTTTTTAGGCAATTCACGGACAGATCTCCAATTTTTTAGGCAATTCACGGACAGATTTCCAGTTTTTATGCAATTCGTGGACACCAGTTTTTTACGCAATTTATGGACGGAATTCTCTTTTTTATACAATTCATAGATGGATTTCCATTTTTTTACACGATTTATGGGCATAATTCTCTTTTTTATGCGATTCACGGATGAAAATCCTGTTTCTGATACAATTCACAGATGAATTTTCCGTTTTTTAGTACAATCTTTGGACAAAATTTGCATTTTTGCATGGTTCTTTGAGTTTGTTTTACGCAGTCCTTTGTCCAAATGTCTGTTTTTTTTAATGCAATTTTTTTTCAAATTCGCAATTTTTTCGAGGTCTTTTGATGAAATTTGTATTTTCTCATGATCATTTGACAAATTTTCTGTTTTTTTCCGCTAGCCTTTGACAAAATTTCTGTTTTATTAAGAATTTTTTTTTTTTTTTTTTTTTTATGACAACTATTGTCAAAATTTGCGATTTTTTGTGCCCAATATTTTGGACTGCTGAATTTTCAGTTTTCTGCATCAAATGCCTTAAATTTTGAAAAATTTGAAAATCGGCCCTGCTTTTAATTGTACACTAACAGTAAATAAATCATGCATAAAATTGGGGGAATATTTTTAATTTTTTGGCACTAAAAAACATTACAAAACCAAAAATTGTTTCTTTCCTAAAATTTTCTGCGCACGGTGTGCATCTATTTTATACAACTCTGTGTCAAGGTACATTTTAATTTGTTTTATTTTTGGATCTGTGTCATAGTTTGTCTTTAGATTCTTTTCACCTAATCATCTTGTAATTTAATTCTTAATTTATCTCTCTCCCTAAAATAAATATTGGTAGTATACCTAAAATAGTATTCACTTCTCCTATTCTCCCTCTTATAATATTTTCTCTGCTATTAAAAGAGCATTTTGGTTTTCTAAAATAGATATTTTATATATATATGCTCTGAAATAGTCAAAAATTTCATAGAAATTAATTTCTAAACACAACTTGCAATTAATTAGTGTCTGAATAATAATTATAGAAATAAAAGTATAGCATTATGGTTATTTTTAAAATGATCGTTTTGTTGATTCTGGAAGGCATAGTAATTTAAATGTACTAAAATCCCCTTTAAATTTCTTATCATATAATTCAGACGTTTCAAATATGTGTATAGAAGAAAGGAATCTACAGTGATAATAAAATATTTATTCTGATGTTGTTGACAGATGTTATATATTTAATGCAATAAATATAAATTAAATAACAAAAAAATGCATTATTAGATCATGCTAGGCTCTTAATATGTATTCTTTTCTATATCATAAAACTGTACTTTCAAGTAATTCCTCAGCACTCCCTGTTACGTTTCTCTTGCTAACTGGTGTATTTACTTTGACAACATGACAGGTTGCATGAGTAACTCTTTGTTTTTGGTTATTTTCATTGGCTACAAAACAAATAAAGAATGATACAAAATATACAAAAATAGTTTGAAGCAAAATTTTAAAAATATGCAGTTTTTTTTATTCTTAAATTAAATTATTTGATAAATATTGTATTCTTCCTGCAACTAAATTTTGCTAATTATTAACTATTTTTTTACTTGATATTTATAAAATATTTTCACATACAGAAAAAATTGTTTCAGGAGACTGACTTTACCTAGATTACAAATTATCCAGATAATCAAAAGAATAACATGTTACAAGTCAAAACCTATCAAATTTGATGAATAAAATTTTTTAAAAGAACTGACTGACTGAATTTATAAAAAATTCACAAAAATAATTACATTAATTAATTTTGGTTAGCATAACTCTTAAAACAAATATTATCTCTAACTAAAGTTTAATTTCAAATTTTCAAATTATTGAATAATTCAACTTTATTCTTATATAAAATCAGTAACGTGCAGCTAAAATAATGAAATTAGGAACTTTATAACTGAGACTTTGATCTTTGGTATTACGTGATGAAAAATCTATGGAAATTGCATTATTGTGAATAATTTATAATTTTTGCTTTCAAAGAAAACTAAAAATAACATATTTTTTACCATTGTATAAAATTACATTCATACTTTTAATATTCTGCAAAAAGTGAATGAGGTTATGCATAGAATTGAACCAAATTTTTTGTGTAAGTGTTTGACTATGGTTAGTTGGTCCTTCCTGAATTTGAAAAAAAAAAAAAAAAAGCTGCCAGAAGGGAGCACTGTAGTAGTGATTTTTGTGGCACTTTTAACATTGTACCACCAAAAAGTGCATGAAGTTATGCATAGAATTAAACCAAATTTTTTCTGTAAGTTTTGGGCTATGGCTTTTTAATTCTCCCTGAATTTGAAAAAAATCCACCAAAAGAGAGTACTGCAATAGCCATTTTTGTGCTATTTTCAATATTGTACCATCAAAAAGTGTATAAATTTATCTACAGAATTGAACCAAAATTTTTGTGTATATTTTTGGCTATAGTCAGCATTTTTTCCTTGAATCGGGAAATATTATGTGGGAAAGGAGCCTTGTGATACCGTTTATTGTATAATTTTCTCGATTCTTTGTCATTCTATTGTCCATCGGTTCATGCAGAGGTGAGAATTCGCATCCTGATAAGCCAGCTGTTTACAAACAGCTGATAATAACAGAATAGCAGAAAACGATTGATTTTAATAAATATCATGATCCATATTAACTTTTTTTTTTACTCTGATTAATTGACAGAAACAGAAATTTAAGATGAAAATAAAAATTGATATAATATTGAATTAATAATATTAAAGTATTAACATGTATATCTATTGTTTGAAATATTAAAGTTTTTGGATTGGCACATCCAATTACAGTAGTATTTACAATTATAGAGTAATATATTTGTAGACAGTTCCTGTTTTTTTTTTCATTATTTTTTAAACGATAAAAAACACCCTATTTAACCAATAAATTTAAAACATCCTATTCCAGAGAAATATTTTACACCAGATTTTTTTTTAAAGTAATGTACATGTAAGGTATGCAGCAAGTGTGTAATTATGTGTTAATTTATATGAATTAATGGTTCATGGAATTTATGATTATGCTGATATTGATTCAACACACACACACACACACACACACACAAAAATGTTTTTCATCTTATTGATTTTTTTTAAACACAAATTTGTAAAATATACACTGAATTTTGAAGATACATTATGAACTGTTCTTCAGCAAAATAACATCAAATTTGCAAGAACTCGGCTGTAACATTTAAAAACCTGCAACTTATAAAGCTTAAAGTAGCACCCATTCATTGTTATCTTTTTTTCTATTTTTATCTGTTTATGATTCTTACACCAAGCACTAACGTTTCTTCAAGGAGCATATCGTCGGTACCATGTCAAACTATCCAATGTGAAAACAGCCACTTTTCAGGAGAGCAAAAAAAACAGTTTTAATTGGGGATTCAAAATCAGCGCTAAACAGCAGCAAACAATTATTACGTTTTTCGGGTGCTGTTTTATATCCTCTTTAAGTATGCTATCGAGATAAATCATTCCAATAATTTTTCTCGTCTAAAAATCACATTGGATAGTTTGAAATGGTATGATTATTTGTACATTTTTAGCTTCTCTCTACTTTTTCAGCTTCAAACTATCCAATACGCACATTGGATAGTTTGACATGGTACAAATTTTGTCCTTTTCCCATTTTCGTTGTTTCAAAGTATCGAATGTGCACATTGGATAGTTTGACTTTGTAAATTTCTCAGGTTCACTGTGTCATGGTAACGAATGTACCACAAACGATAGTTTGTTTTGTAAAATTTTTGTTATTAGCATATTGAATTTTTAAACATTTCAAATTTTTCTTTAATAATTCTATAAACAAATATACAGGGAATTAATAAAGAAAAAGTTTGTTTTTAGACGGTATGTAATTTTCCAAAATGTAAGAATAGACAGAAACAATTTTATAACAAAGACGCGGGCAAGCACGAGAGGCTTCCCAGTCCTGTTTTAAGATACGTTCGTAATTATAGTTATATCGTTTAGTCCGTCCGTCGGTCTGTCCGCCCGTCCTCACATAACAACGAAAAAACTACCCAACCGAATCGTTTGAAATTTAAAATATATAATTCATAAATAATTCATAAAAATATTCATAATTTTTTCCAGTAATTTCAAATTTTAGGAAGATCGGATGCATAGATCAATTACAAGGACAATCAAAAGTATTCCATTACATTACGGTCAATGGGGAAAAATGTTTCAAATGCATTTTATTCGTTTGAAATTTAAAATACATAAGTATTAAATAATTTTGTCGAGTTATTTCAAATTTTTTGAAAATCGGATGCATAGATCAATTATAGGGGCAAACAAAAGTATTTCATTACATTACGGCCAATGGGAAAAAATGTTTCAAATGCATTTCACTCGTTTGAAATTTAAAATACATAATTATTATGTAATTTTGTCGAGTTATTTCAAATTTTATGAAAATCGGATGCATAAATCAATTACAGGGACAATCAAAAGTACTCCATTACATTACGGTCAATGGGGAAAAATGTTTCAAATGCATTTTACTCGTTTGAAATTTAAAATACATAATTATTAAATAATTTTTTCGAGTTATTTCTTTTTTTTTTTTTTTGAAAATCGGATACATAAATCAATTACAGGGAGAATCAAAAGTATTCCATTACATTACGGTCAATGGGGAAAAATGTTTGAAATGGATTTTACTCGTTTGAAATTTTAAATGCATAATTATTGCATAATTTTGCCGAGTTATTTTAAATTTTATGAAAATCGGATGCATAGATCAATTACAGGGACAATCAAAAGTATTCCGTTACATTACGGTCAATGGGGAAAAAGTTTCAAGTGCATTTAAATCGTTTGAAATTTAAAATACATAATTATTACATAATTTTTTCAAGTTATTTCAAATTTTTTGAAAATCGGATGCATAGATCAATTACAGGGGCAATGAAAAGTATTTCATTACATTACGGCCAATGGGAAAAAATGTTTCAAATGCATTTCACTCGTTTGAAATTTAAAATACATAATTGTTATGTAATTTTGTCGAGTTATTTCAAATTTTATGAAAATCGGATGCATAAATCAATTACAGGGACAATCAAAAGTACTCCATTACATTACGGTCAATGGGGAAAAATGTTTCAAATGCATTTTACTCGTTTGAAATTTAAAATACATAATTATTAAATATTTTTTTCGAGTTATTTCATTTTTTTTTTGAAAATCGGATACATAAATCAATTACAGGGAGAATCAAAAGTATACCATTACATTACGGTCAATGGGGAAAAATGTTTCAAATTGATTTTACTCGTTTGAAATTTTAAATACATAATTATTACATAATTTTTTCGAGTCGTTTCAAATTTTATGAAAATCGGATGCATAGATCAATTACAGGGACAATCAAAAGTGTTCCGTTACATTACGGTCAATGAGGAAAAATGTTTCAAATGCATTTTAATGGTGTTACACTCATTCCAACATAATAAAATTGATATGCATCTATAAAGTACATATTATAATATACATTTTGCATAATCTGTGATGCAAAGAACATTTGTTATTGATTAACAAGGCCACACAAAAGTATTCCATTACATAATAGTATAGGGAGAACATTGTTTGGAGGGCATTTTAATTGTAATTAACTATTTACAATTTTATGAAATTGATATATGATAGTGATATTTTTAAAACTTCGTTATCGTATGAACGCACCTCATTTGCTACGCTTCACGTGCAATTTCCAACTTGTTGAATATTATGCATATCCTAACTAATAAGCGGAATCGATGGGGTATTTCTTACCAGTATTTTTTAATAGTAATCGTCGATTTATTTAATTCCTTTTAAAACAACTTGGATTTTTTATCTTTTAATAAAATTTGAATATAAAGAACAAATCTTTATAGGATCTTTTAATACAATAATTTCAAAAGTTTCTCTCACGTCATAAATTATTAAAATGTTGTAGAACTTTTTAAATATGCTTCGCCATAATTATTAAAAATTGTTAATGACTTTGTTTTGCTTCTCTGCTGTCTCATCGTTTTCTAACTCTCGTAATCATACTCAGATTGATATGGGATTTCTATATGGTTTTATCATTTACTATGATACATATTTTGATCAAAATGGAATGTATAGAATTACGTCATCTACAGGGACTCTCAAAATAAGCACATTACATTCCATTCAATAAGATATGATTTAGTGTATTTTAACAAACATAATGAAATTGATATGTTGTGATTCAGTGCACTAACACTTGTGTTCTGTAGCATATTGTGAGAATGTATAAATTAATTTCATTATTATGAAAAAGAATTATTTTATAGAATAATCTATTTCTGTATTATAAAGAGGAAAAGTTTGTTTTTTTGTTTGTTCGTGGTAATCTCTGGAACTACCGAACCGATTTCAAAAGCCAGGGTACTAAAATGATGGTATTCGCCCGGAATCAAAGATAGGATTTATCTTATGTCGGTGCCACAAATCCAAAGGAGATGCAGGAGAAAAAAAATATTTTTAAAATGCGATTTTTGTGTTACTAAAGGGACTACAAGCATAAATTTAGCACGGTAATTACTTATAAGATATATTTTGTTTGTCTGTCTGTCCATCTGTTAATTTGTGTGTTGTCTGTCTGTCTGTCAGTTTTTTTGTCTGTGTCTTTGTCTTCCTCTGACTTTTTGTTTATTTGTTTGTCTGTTTTTTGTTTGTTTGTTTGTTTGTCGAGTTGTTTGTTTGTCTGTCTGTATGTCTGTTTGTTTGTTTATCTGTTTTTCTATTTGTTTGTTTGTCTGTCTGTTTGTTTGTTTACTTGTGTGACTATATGTCTGTCTGTTCGTCTGTCGGTTTGTTTGTTTGATTGTCTGTTTGTTTGCTTGTCCGTCTGTTTGCTTGTCTGTCTGTTTGTTTGTTTGATTGTTTATTTGTTTGTTTATCTGTCTGTCTGGTTGTTTGCCTGCCTGTCCGTCTGTCCTTTTGTTTGTCTGTTTGTTTGTTTTTCTGCCTGTTTGTCTGTTGTTTGTTTGCTTATCTGTTTTTTTTGTTTATTTGCCTGTCTGCCTGTCTGTTTGTTTGTTCGTTTGTTTGTCTCCTATATGTCTGTCTGTTTGTTTGTCTTTCTTTTGTCTGTCTGTTCGTCTGTCAGTTTGTTTGTTTGTCTGCTTGTTTTTTTGTATGTCTGTCTGTCTGTTGTTTGCTTGTATTTATGTTTGTTTGTTTGTATGTCTGTTAGTCTGTCTCTCTGTCTGTCTGTCAGTTTGCTTGCTTGTTTGTTTTTTGTCTATTTGTTTGTTTGTTTGAATGTTTGTCTGTTTGTCTGCCAGTCTGTCTGTTTGTTTATTTGTCTGTTTGTTTGTTTATTTGTCTGTCTGACTGTTTGTTTCCTTGCTTGTTTGTCTATCTGTCTTTCTGTTTGTCTTCCTGTCTGTTTGTTTATTTGTTTGTCTGTCTGTGTGTTTGTTTGTTTGTGTGTCTGTCCGCTGCTTTGTTTGTGTGTGTGTCTGTTTGCCTGCCTGTCTGTCTGTTTGTTTATTTCTTTGTTAGTTTGTTTGTTTGTTCTATAAATTCAGCAATACAGAAATAATATGCCTCTATCTTAAATAGGGCGTCATAACAACCTAGAATCATCCCCTATCATGGGATGTAATTGAATTAGTTATGAATGACAAGATTTAACAGAATAAAAAAAACTTTAGTTAATATTTTTTTATGTTTTGACTCGATTTTCATAAAATGTTAAATGACTCGACAAAATTCTGCAGCAGTTACATATATTAAATTTGAAATCATTTGGTTGGGTTGTTTTCGTGCTGTTTTAAGCAGACAGACAGATGGATCAAATGACGACTTGAGGTGCTACGTATTTAAATAAATAAGACATTTCCCCATACACCATAATGTAATGGAATACTTTTGATTGTCTCTGTAAATAAACTGTGAACGCTACATACTCTATTTCCGATACCGAACATGCAAATCTGAATAACATATATCAATTACAGAGACATATGTAAACTAATGCATTACTAACAATGAAATTACTAATCTTAAACTAATGCAATGACTATTAATATACTAATGCAAGTTTCAGTTCGGGCAGACAGACAGACAATCACATGGACAGACAAACGGAATTCACAAACACTACTTAACTATGTTGGAAAGTGCTACAAATGCATAATAGTTTCAAATTTTCCTTTCAAAAATTATCGATAGACGATTTTTTTTTTTTTTTGTACAGCCCTAAATTATACATATCTACAATCTTTATATACACGTAACTATTCAGTTAAAATTTAATAAAGATCAAAGCACACTTTAAGACTTTTAAAATCAAACTTCCAGAGATCATCCATAGACGGTCATCTATCCAATTCTTTGCGTGGTATTTTATACATTTTTTCAATGTTATATAAAGTTATATTATAGTACACTATATGCGGTTAAGCGTAAAAATCCATCTCATTTTTTTTTTTAAATGTATTTTCGTTCTTATGTAGTAATTCTTTCGACTTTTTTGCATAGCCCTGTATATGATCTGGAGCGTTTATACATACAACGAAATATTTTAAACTTAAAAACTCATATCACAAATAAAAATGCACTTCCAACAATCATCTGTAATGTACAGTACTTCGGATACACAGCAGCCGAAATCTTTCGTGTGTCTCTGTAAATACTTTGCATTTTCTATTATACATAGGAAATAACTTGTAGTGAACCTCAGCAACGAATATCAATTTCAGTATATGATGAAATATTTTACCATAATTAAATTACGCTCCAAACAATGTTTCCCCTATACTATTATGCAAAGAAAAACTTTTGTGTGGCCCTGTAAATGAATAATAAATATTCTTTGCACCTTAGATTCTATAAAATGTATATTTTCGTGTTAATCATAAATGCATATCAGTCTTATTATGTTCGAAACAGTGTAACATTAAAACCACTTCAAATTGTTTTTTTTTAATTGACCGTAATGTATCGGAACACTTTTGATAGTCCCTATAATTAAATTATACATCCAATTTTCATAAAACTTGAAATGTCGCGACAAAAATATACAACTGTTATCTACTTTAAGTTTCCAAGAATTCGGTTTGAGAGGTTTTTCCATTGTTATATGCGGACGGACGTGTAGACACACAGACAGGCGCACGGACTGAACAACAATTATAAATTCTACGTATTTATATAATTACGAATGCACCTAATAAGAGCTTATCATGCATTATGATTTCCAAATATTCTTTGAAGGCATTTTTTCCAACTCATATTATAGAGATTGAATAAAGCAAGACAACACTTTGGAAATAACAATAATCGTTAATAATAACATTATTACTCTTCGGAATTTCATAGTCATTGGCCCAACTACTTCATTGATTAAATAAGACAAAGGTAACTACTCAAATAAAAAATAAATAAATAAGTAAACTCTACCGTTATTTTCCATTTCTCTATTTGAGGGTTATTTTTTATTTATTTATTTATTTATTTTTTCTCATCTCATTTTTTATAAAATTTAAATAACATTTAAAAACAAGTTTTTATTTATGATTTTTTTAATCAATTTACTGTACATTCGTTTTTTAAGTTATTAAAAGAAATTAAGTACTTAATATTGAATAAGTAAATACCAAATTTTATACAATCCAAACTATTGAATACGACAGATTTACTAATTTGAAGCAATGATCATCAGATAAGTACAAGTAAAAAATTCAAACTAATGAAAGTTATTTTTATTTTATTTTTGCTAGTAAGAACAATAAAGTGACATCATGCTTAAATGGAATAAAAAACAGCAAATTTCCTATTTCTGCCTGGAGCTGATTTTAAATCAGCAATATCAAAATTTTTTTGCTACCTCGAAAAATGGCTGTTTTCACATTGGATAGTTTGACATGGTACAAATAATCAGAAAATGAAAATTATTACAATTTTCGTGGCAGACGATCGAATATGCACATTGGATAGTTTGACATGGTACGTTTTAGAACAAAGTGCACATTGGATACTTTGACACAGACATTATCTAAGTTTCTAAGCGAGTTAGGACCGTGCCGATTTTGCATAGTACATATCTTGCATAATAAAACAAAATGGCACAAAATATAAAAAATGCATTTTTGCACATTGGATAGTTTGACATGGTACCGACGATATGAGGACTGAATGTTTGAGAACCACTGTTTTAAACAATTAAAATAGATTTCCTTTATATGTATTACTTTTCTGTTATATTATAATAAAATTTATTCAGTGGTAAAGTGACTGTATTTATTATAATTAACAAAAATTTTAATTTTTAGAACTTAAAAAGCATTTATTTTATTACAGTATAATCAAATTATAACATCAGAAAAAAAAGAAGGAAAAAATACATACATTTTATCACAGATCTTGAGTATACTTAAATTGATAGCGTTTGAAAAAAATGTAATTTTTTAATATTTATAAAAAACAACCATACAAATATATTGCATTACAAACAATTATTTTTTTTAAAGCCCTAAAATTCTGGTACTTGTGTACTATTTTTCTACCTATGATCATTTGGAACAGACAATTCAAAATTACTTCAACAGTAATCATAATAATTAAAACTTGAGAGAACAAATTTTAATGTAATCTGAATTACATCTTTTATAAATTTGGAAACTTAAAAGAAATCATAGACTACCTATATATATATATATATATATATATATATATAAATTCTGATTTTTTTTTTTTTTTTTTTTTTTTTTAGTAACAGAAAAGAAAAGGGGGGAAAAACATACAGATATCAGACTTTAGTTTTCCAAGATATCATTTAAATTCTCAGAAAAAAAAAGAGGGAGGATGATAAAAAAAAAATATCAGAGTTTTTAATAGTTTACAAAGGAGGAAAGTTGCATAAATTCTGACCAAAAATGATTCATAATATTTGTATGTATAAGTAACATTATAAATGTTTTAAATTTTTCAATCATGCAATTAAAAAAAAACATTAAAAGATAAACATTTTTAGAACTATGCCAAAAAGATTCACAAATATTTACTATATTACATAAAATTTAAAAAAGAAATTGAACTCTAATAAAAAAAGGGTAACAAAAGATAAAGTTTTTCTACCCCTCCTCCCCCCCCCCCCCCCCATCCTCCAAAATAAATAAATAAATAAAATAAGCCTTTCAAAAAGGTCTTTATTTTATTTTAATTTATTAATATATTTTGAACTACAGAACAATTTTTTTAAGTAAATTTTATTTTGTTTTATTATTTATGCATTGCCTAAAATACAATAAAGTTTATGAATGGTGAATTTGTGCAATAAGAAAATCTGTCTAAAATGAAAAAGTTTCCAATTATGACAAACCCACAGAAATATAGTAAACTTTGATTGATTCTGCCTTAAAAATAATTTACTGCATTTCTGAAATATGAGTAATTGAAAGTGAATATTAGGGATTTCTTAAAAAAAAAAAAAATAATAATAATAATAATAATAATAATAATATTAAACTGTTATTCAGTAACACATTTTCCTGTTCAACAGCTGTTAATTAAACTCACAAAAAAATTAAAATTGGTAATTTTTCAAAAAGAATTTTTTTTTTTTTTTTTTTTTTTTTTTTTTTTTTTTTTTGTTATACAAATTTATCAATTTAGTGTTGATTACCAGATAACACCTAAAATACACAAGCACCAGAAAATATAAAAGAAATAGTCTATATCAATCCATTTAATTAGGATATCTAAGATAAATACATGTTAAAATCTCAAAGATTAAAATGAACACAGAGTAAATGCAACTAATAAATAAACAGATAAACACCACAAGGGTTATAGGCTATTAAGCAATACATTATGAGTCTTGCAATACACAGTTTATTTAAATAAGATGTCTTGAATCAGTGGGCCACATGGTTTCATCAGCAGATATATGGATTAGGTCCTCAGTGAATATATGTAGAGGGGGATAAACACCTGGACAAGACAGAACAAAGAGTGTAAGGGCAAAAAAAGCAAGGCACACACAGATAAGGATAAGGCATGCACATTTATTATTAGCATTAAAATTTTTATTAAAGAACTCATTTTTACAGGTATAGGCTTAAAAATCATATGATGTAGAATATACATACATACTTGCACAGGATTATATTTCAGACACTTTAGAATGTTTTTTTTTAGTTATAAATAATGTTATTAAGGGGTAAAAATAGTTCTTTGTAAATTATAATAAGAAATAGCTATTTAACCCTCTTGTCACTTTGAGCCACATATAAGACTCCTACTGCAAATTGCAATATTTAAAAAATTAAGTAATACCATTAAATTATTTAGAATACATAGGAGGCTTCTAAATAGTTGCATTAATCATACTTAGATGTCAGTGCTAAATAATTTCTTGCATTATTTAAATTGTTGCTTTGTTTTAGAAAAGATCTGAACAAATTTTTCTAAATAGTTTACTTTTTAAGTTGCTTATTTTTTAAGGTAAAAATGATTTATTATTTTTTGATCTTCCCTTAATATGTGTATGCTTTCAAATTAACTTAAATATAATAGATTCCTTAAAGAATGTGGAAGTGTTTTGGGCCTCAAACAATAAGAATTAAATAGAGCAACATTACATCCCCCCCCCCAAAAAAAAAAAAAAAAAAAATCTGCACATTATTTATAGTGGCATTTAGAAGTATTTAGAAATTAGAAAGATTTTTTGTCTCTACTTTTTTTTGTAATAATTTGTTGATGAGAGGGTTAAGAGAGCAATAACAGTTGTGAAATCCCATAGAAAACAGCTAATATCAAATTTATTTATTTATTTTATTTTATTTTAAAATATTTTTTTTGTATTAAATTAGCTACAACTTGAATATTTTGTTTAAAAAATTGATTCTGGTTCTGTAATGTTAATTTAAAAAATAAAAAACCTTTCTGTATAAAAAATTTGATAAATATTGCATTAAAAAAAAAAAAAAAAAATCTTGCTGAATTTTTAATTTACAGTTTAGCTACTGTTAAAATAATAAAAAGAATAAATGATATATATATATATATAATGAAATCACTTCAGTAGTTATGGAGAAAAATTTAGTTCCATATCAGCTATTTTCCATAGGTTTTACGAGCATTTGTCCCCTTAAATAAACAAAAAATATGCCTTAAATAGTGATGAGTCATTCATCTGCTTTTTAAAAAAATCTAACAAAGAGATAAGTTGTAAACTAAACAATCTCATGGTGTTTTATAAGTACAAAATAAATAAATAAAACACATTTTCTTAAATAAAACTTTTATTTTTAAAAGGAATGAAATCTTCAAAATGTTGATAGAAAATTAAGCTTTTGTGAAAATAGATGAATATATCTAATGAATGATAAAATGACAAATCAGTAGCTTTATAACAAGAATTAGAGTTAAATTAAAATTGATAAATAATAATAATTTTGAAAATATACTGCAGAAAAATATAGAAATATTTCATATAAAAAGTTACACTAATTAAAAAAAATAAATAATTAAATAACTTTTTTGAAGAGTGCTGTTTTTAACATTTTGAAAGGTAATATAATTTTTTAGTTTCAGACAAACATTTATTTTATAATGACATGTTAGTTGCAAATACTCAAATAACTTTAGTATACTTAAGTAATTTGAATGCTACCAAACTAATCTGCTATTAGATAAAAAAGTTTTGGTGTTTATAAAGTATTCTTTCTTGCACCAAGTATCATTTTAATAAACTTTGCTTTATGTTAAAAAAAAAAAAAAAAAAAAAAGTTCAACAAAGAATGAAAAGTAATCTCAAAATAAAACTTGGACACTTAACTTGAACAGTTAATTAGAGTATAATTGAAATTTCATACTTGTTTAATAAACTTTTATTTGTGTTAACAGCTTTGAATCTGTTTTACTAATTTTTTTACAATAATCAGAAATAATTTTCAACCATTCTTCCATTAACACCCTTACTAAATTTTCTGTAATGGATATGTTTTTTTTTTCTTCAAATGTGTACATAAATGTTCCATTGCATCTGACATTCAGAGGTTAGTGGCAGTGCATAGAACTTGAGCAATTACAAAGCAACTGTAGTACAACATTTAACACATTATGCTTCCGATCATTGCGTAGGTAAAAATGAAAATAATGGTCTATATATAATGTAACATTCTGATTAACATTTTCTTTTAGAATTTAAAGCTACTTATTTTGATCCATAATTCCATTAATGGTATGAAGGTTACTAGGTTCTGTTGTTGACATTGATTGCCATATCATTACCAACATCAAATTTAACATAAGGTTTTTTTTTTTTTTTTTTTTTTTATACTCTTCATTTTACAATTATCATTTTCTTATATACATTTATTCCCATTGCATAGTCCTTATAGTTTTTTGGGTTAGTTCTTTATACATAAAAAAGACCAATTTGAAAGCATTTAACTTTATGTTTTCTTTTAGTTTTAATACAATTCAATGTTCTTCAAAATCTGCCAAAAATATTTGGTTTCTCTAGTTTTGATTTACAGACAGACCCTTATTTTATGAATTTTTACTTGGAATCAAGAACATTTTGCAAATTTCCTTGTAAAATTATTTTTTAATAACAAAGTGCATTCTCTTTTTAACAATTTTTTTCTTCTTATTTCTTAAATTATTTTTGTCCTTTTCAAACATATTCTTTCTTTTTACAGATTTATGATGCTGAATGAAATTGAACTGCTTTTACCAAGCCCCTATCTATAATGAAGTTGTAAAATCACTGCATTGATCTTTGCACTCCAACATTCATGTACCTTATTTAACTAGATTTACTTTCAACAGCAATAAAAAATTAAGCTTTCTCCATTCACTCTTCATGCTAAAATATTAAAAACAATTAGAACTATCTAATGTTGAATATAGTTTGAAGAAAAACATCTGAGATTTTTAAAGCATTTCATTGATGAGAGATGTATTATAAAAAAACAAGCTTTCCTAAATATGTTATATCTTTAAAATAAAAAATTTTAATTTTAAATATGAAAGTATTTTCTTAAACTATAAATACAAAATATTCCTAAACAATAATATTACTTTATTCTTATTTTAACACATTTTCCTTTATGTATAAAATAACTAAATAAGTGGTTAAAATTTATAAAAGAATGTAATTAATGACTTGTATATGATATTTTGATGTACATGAATTTAGCATTTGTCTTTATGTAGTTTGAAGTATTTTAAAAGATGAATATCTATTTAAGAAAACTGCTATTAACCCTTTGAGACGCATTTGTGCTACTGTAATGCTGAATTCCTATTGGAAATTTGGAAAAGTTTTAATTCAAAATAAATAAGGAAAAGCAATTCTTCAGTTCTTTTTCATCAAAGTTATAAAAGTAGAACTTAATTAAAAGTTTCTGGTGCAAATCTTAGTTAAAACTGGTGGAATATAGTGTTTAATGTTCTATAAAGTGCAGGTAAAAGTATAATTTATCTAAGAAATAAAACTTGTATAGATATCAATCTTCAATGCAGACATTTAACAAATTGTTTTCAAAATATCACACACACACACACACACAAAAAAATATTGTTATTTTTCTTAGCTATAATTTAACTGAAAATAAATTTAAATTTCCATAAATCAATTTATTAAATAAAATTACCCTTTTAAAATGAATAACAAAAATAAATTACAGGTTGAAATAACACGTGCAAGTTCAAATACATAAGACACATACTGAAGAAACAGCTTTACAAAATAAAACAATACAAAAGTGTAAAATGGAGCAATCATTCTAAAACACAACAATGCTATTAAACACACCACAAGCAAAATTCAGAAAGCAAAAAACAATATTTGACACAAAAATTTTCAATTTTGCTCACAAAATTTCCACTTTAAATAAACTTTTGAAAAACATTCCTCAATTTCACTAATATAAAATATTAGATGAAATTTCATATGGTAATTAGCATATATTTTATCATTCTAACAATTTTAATACCATCATAACATTCCAAAAGGTAAAACAAAAAAATAATTTCTTAATTTTTTACTTATCATCAAACAACTACAATCTTTAGACAACATAATATATAAATCTTGTAAAAAAAAAAAAAAAAAAAAAAAAAAAAAAATTAAATTTTAAAAATGTTATATAAAATTATTTTTCGATACAATAATTATTTTCACTTCAGTCTTCCAAAAAATATGTTGCAAATAAGAATTATAACTAAAGATGAAAGAAGTCTTATAAAGATATATTTGAGGCCTCTTTAGCAGTATCTTGCATTGATTTACAAATGTTTAATATAAATATTCCCTAAAATAAAGACAATTTAAAAATTAAATTTAAATAAATTGTAGATTAAAAGATAGAACATTTTTAAATCACATTGTATATGTTTTATTATTATTCATAAATCAAAATAGGAATTTTGCTGTAACTAATTCCCAGGGTTTGTTTTTGACACTACTTTATAGGTAAATTTAAAATTACAATTTTAAAAAATTTATAAATCTTTAACACAGTTTTCTAAGAATTGCAACACTGCTGTCTAGAAAAAAATTGTTCTTGAAATTCAAATTTCTATTTGTGTATTTTTATTTGTATTTCAATAACATTGAGGTATTTCTGAAATCTAACAAAACTTAAATATGCTATTTGGTGCATCATTTTTCAATTCATAACGTTAGTCTAGACACCATTCCATTGAAAAATGCCCAGTACAAAAATACATCTATTAATGTAATAGAACACTCCCTTTTTAATGTGCATATTATATTTAACATGGAAGACAACTATAAGGTATTTGTGATGATATGGTATACATGACTTCCAGAATTAATCCAATTTTCTTTTTAATTTACTCTTAGATTTACAAATAGCATAGCATGTAATTTGACAAATGCATCTGTGATTTATATTTAGCTTTCAAAATTGGATCAATAATAATGATATCAAAAATTCCCCCAGTTTTATTGATAGTGAGTCAATTTAATTTGCTGATTTTTAGATCTACTGTAACTAACTAACCTCTCCTTTCCTTTTATCTGCAAAGATTGAAAATTATACAATGCCATAAATATTGGTAAATCCGCCAATTTTGCTCAAAAGGTTGTTCTATTTTTGACACCAAACAGAATAATGTTATTCTTCATAAATTTAATGTCTAACATCCAATTAAATGATATCTGTTTGAAATAATTAATAGACTGAGTCGAAAATTTAATGTTGGCCTATGAACAAAAATACACTTACAATCAAGAAGTCAAATTTATCTGACTGTGCAGAACATTTAAGGAAACTAAAATACCTAAACCTGCCAAATATTTTAAAATATAATTTTATGTATTTTTCAATAAACATTAAATTAAATACAAATATATTTATATATTTTGATATAGATATTTGGAATAATTTTGCTAATTTAAAGACTTACTGCTTTTAGAAATAAAAAAGAAATTTTGTCAACATACTACATCATTATTGAACTGGTTAACATCTAAAAATGGAAAGTTTAAGAGTTTTGGGGTTGAAGCTGAAGCATGAGTTGTTGAACAGTAACACAGACATGCAATGCACATGCATGTTAATCCTAAAAGTTTAAATTTTTATGACAAGAAGTTAGTAGATGGGAGAATAATGCAGAAAAGGATGTAATTCTTTATACTAAAATTGTGCATTTCTCTTAAAGACAGTGTTAATCAATGCATATAGTTCTGTATGATATGTATATTACATATATAAAGTTCTATATGTTACCATAATTAATTGGTAGATGGTTTTCTATTGAATATCTTTATATACATGCACTCTACATGAACATTAAATAATGCCTGAGATGGAATACCTTTTCCTTTAGTAGGGGGGGGGGGGTGAAGGGTAGGCATATTTCCACTATATAAAGCTTTTATTCAACTAAATATGATTTTGCCTTTTAAAACTATTTTTCTGTATTAAGAAATAAAATTTAAAATAAACAGGAAATAACAAAATTTTGAAAATTCATTTTTTAATGCAATAAAAGCACATCAAAATTCGGGTTTTATGGAAAACAAATAACACCTGCATCAATAACTATTTATTACACATGATAAAGTAGAGCAAAAACAGATATACAAATACAGTGATAGAATAATACAAACTATTCAGGAGCAAAGGATAATACAAAATACTGTTGCAATTAGATATTTTTTTAAACAAAAATCAGAAACTTAAAAAAAAAAAAAAAAAAAAAAAGAAAGAAAGTAAAGATTTATTAAGTAAATCAGTTTTAAATGAAATGTGCATAATACAGTAGGCTTCTGATTACCTACCCTTTGATCAACAGCCAACCCCATTTTTTTTTTAATTTAATTTAATATATACATATTAGAAACAAATAACTAAAAACTACCATGTACAGTGAACCAAATACAGCAGTGTGATTTTAAGACAAATGCTTGTTTGACATAAGCTAAACTGCAACTGGAAACAGAGAAATCCTGCTGAAACTATACAGTGTGGATGAAGGGAGAAAAATAAAGGAATGTGGTTTTTCCTCTTTTGTCTGCTGCTATATCACTAATTGGCTAGCTATGTTCAATAGTATATGTTTGCTTGGCTATTTTTTTAAGGTGCCATTAAACAATATTTGCAGGTGTATGTTTCATTTTATTTGATTTTCATTAAAAAAACAAAATGGAGCCAAAAATAAAACAAATTGTTCTTAATTAGGATGATAAACTGATGATTAACAAACGTTTAAAAAATGGTGAAATTGCTACTTATTTATTTAAAGAGTATGGTATATAGTGATCTATGGTAAATAATTGAAAGAAAGATCCAGAAAAAAAAAAAAAAAAAAAAAAAAAAAATGAAAAATATGCAGCAAGTTAGAAAAAACTGAAACTGGAGTATGAGAAACCATGAAAACTCTGCAAATGATGACCAACTGGACATCACTGGTTTATCATTGTGACTGTTTATCATTGGTTCGTCAAAAAACATACTCAGGGAATTACAGTTTCTGGATCTATAATTTGTGAAAAAACCATAGGAATGTACAGAAAACTCGATGGTGAAACCTGCTTTAGCAAGTGAAAGATGATTGATTAAGTTTAAATCTTGTCATGGTATTAGACAATTTACAATGACTGGTGAGAAACTCAGTGGTAATAGTCCTGAATAAACTGAGGAATTACAAAACTTTTACAAACAATCAAAAATAGTTTTAAAAACACTCAAAAACATAGATTTAACACAAAATGAATATTATAATTGTGATGAGACTGGCTTGAACTGGAATATTTTTTTGACAAAAATACTTGCATCAAGTTGTAAAAAAAATCCTGCATGATTTAAATTTAACAAAGTTCTTCATATAATTGTTTTGTTAATTTGCAATATAGCAGAGAGCCATCAATTTCCACCAACAATGATCAAGAAATCTAAAAAACCTGGAACTTTTAAGAGTATTAAAATGTAAGGACTGCCTGTCAATTATTATAATCAGAAGAGTTCCTGGATGATGCAGGATATTTTTAGGTAGTAGTTTTTTGACATTTTTGTTTATCAAAGTTAAAGCACATTTAATAAAAAGTAATTTTCCACAGAAAGAAATCTTGCTGTTTGATAATGCAGAACCCTATCAAGATGAAAATTTAGAATCTACAAACATGGTAACATCAAGTTCTTTCACTTAATACAACATAACTGATAGAACTGGTGGACCAAAGTGTTATTCAATCAATGAATAGACATTATCAGAAAACTTTCATTCAAGAGCTGTTACTCACTGATAAGGAAACAAATGTCTTTGATTTTTAGAAGTTGTACAGTGTCATACACAGCTTGGCTCATGGAGAGAATTGTGGCCCAACAATATTGATAGCACAGAAGATGACCAAATACTTGATAATTCAGAGATATTGACATTGGTATCAAATGTACCATATTTAAAAAATATTTCTGCAGATGAAATCAGATTGGCTTGATTGTGATAAGAAAGGTATGGAAAATAATGAAATAATCTAAAAAGTTTTGTACCCAGAAAAACATGAAACGGATGTATCTTATGAAGTGAGGAATGATGATCCAGGAGTCAGTCATGCAGAAATGGAGACAATGTGCAAGAAAAAGTAGATGGAACTCAAGCACTTTCATTACATAAAATTCATAATCTTGCAACAATAAAAGCACAAGCGAATTGTAATAAAAAATGTATAATCGATTTATTTGGATGAAACTAGTGTTTATTTTGTAAAAATTTTAATTTATTTCATTATTTTAAATACGAAATGCACAGTAAATAATTAAAAGGCATTTAAATATTTTATTTACAAATGAAAAAATAAAATATGATTTTAATGGTCGTGTACAGTCTTTTGATTATTCACCACCCTGTTGGTCTCATGAGTGAGAGTTAATCAGAAGTTTACTGCATTCAAAATATATGTAAAAATAGCAACCAAGCATGTATTTTACAAATAAAAGAAGCAACAACAAAAAGCAAATGTAACATCGATAAAGCAAACATGAAAAAACTTAGAAACTACAAAAGAATAACTACTTACCATGTGTTGCAAAACTGCACTTTGATTTATCTTTCTCGATGTACAATGCTGTTAAGAAAAAGAATAAGCCTCCAATAACTAAAACTCCAGTAGGTATATACAAAGCATATTGGAGGCTTAAAAACTCATCTATATTATTTGATTTTGTATTATGTATAGCATCAGATACCTAAAATAAAAACATACATGAATTTTAACTAAATGTGGAATGAATTAAAAGATCTTTAAAGAAAATAAATCAAATTCAATAACAATGTTGTATTTTTCAATTTAAATATCATATCAAATAACTACAATAAAATATACTTGTGTAATATATTAATGCATTAATAACATTGATAGTTATATTAGTACTTTAAATGTATAAAACTCTCAATTCCCCAATATCATATAGAAACTCTAATTTATTCATTAATCTATCATTCAAAACGCTTTAAACTTTGGCAGTTTTAAAGCAATATTGATAACAAGTGAATGGTAATTCGAAATTATGTTGTGTTTTCTAATCTAGTTCCTCTTCTAATTATTTAAATAACTGAACACTCTTCCAATATCTATATTATTTTGAGCAGACTTTTCATCAATAAATAACAAATACCTTATAATTTTCTAATTTAATCAGCTTTACCTTAAAATACATTGAAGACTTGTAAATTTTTTTATTAAAAATATTGGTAAAAAGAAAAGAAGCAGCAAAATCATTTTAAAAGAATATTTCATGAAAACAAAATTTAATATCATTAAACAAATTAGCATACAAATCTTAAGATTGTTTAGTCAAAATTCCTATAATATAACCTTATGATTTAATTTATGCATATATTGTAAGACATTAGTTAGTTGCATTGTTTAGAATTTTTTAAAACATGCCTTCATTCAAAAAGACTACTGTAGCTCATTATTATTATTATTAACTACAAAATTTTATTTAATTTTGCACTTTGGATTTTTTAAAACACCAATCAAATAAACTATAACAATTTCTAAAATCATCAAAAAGATTTCTCTGTGTATAAAGAATACAATGTTACTATAACAGTAGACTTGCGATGTAACGACCTTCAATTGACCTCGACAAACAGGATATTAAATCGAATGGGCATGGGCATTAAATCAAAATTTGCTAATTTTGGATGATTACAATGCAATTCAAAAATGCCTAATATTTTAATGTAATAAAAACTAGTTATGTATACAAATAAAAATATTTGTGGTAATTTGTCAAGATTATTATTTTTTTTTTTTAACTGCTCTTTGTAGATTAATCCATTGTGAAACTTTGGGAAATTTAGAGCCATCCAGCAATCGTCCACCTGATCCCTAAGCTAAATTCTAAGTAATTTAACAAAGTTGTTGTTAGATTCATTATCCTTTTAAGAATGTATATGAAAAAGAGGGGCAGAGAGAGGTAGAGCTGGTGCTAAATTCAGACACTTTTCTGTGATGGCTCAAGGAAAGAAATTGCACTTTTTGACCATTAAAAACACAAAATCTTGAATTTTCCAAAGGTGAGAGAGGACACTTTATTGTTTCAGGAGGGGGGGGGGATGTCACTGCCTCCCATCCACAGAAATCAACACTGGATAGATCTGAACAACCTATGAAAAGTTCAGAAAAAAGAAAAAATCTGTTACATGATTTTCTTTAGACATCTAAGAAGGTTTGAATACACTGTGTGGTTTTTCATATTCCAGAGAAGGTTGCTAAATCAAGATTTGGATTAGCTCTAGGTCATTAAAACAAGAAATGAAAAACACTGTAAACATTGTAAAATGCTCAAAACCTAATCCAATAGTCGATAAATCACAAGGAGTCATTAAATTGAGGGTAATAAAATCGCAAGTTTACTGTATTATTATCATTTACAGCTCATTTGTATTACAAATTTTAGCAACATGTGCAAATTGGTGTCAATAACACATGCCCTTTCTTTAAAATGATTTCTACTTTAATTAATTTTTTTTTATATAAATTATCTATTAATTTAATAAATAAGTAAAACAATATTATAAGTATTATAATCATCTAATTTGAAATACAAATTTCAAGTGGAAAATGTAAAAAAAATCTTTATGACTAAAATAAAAAACTACATACCAGACCAATAATATATGGACTTGATGCATCACCTAAAGCATGTGATACAAGAATCTGCACTGCTTCAGCAATTGACCGCCTTGTGGGTATAATTACATACTGAAAAAAAAAAAAATCTTACTATAGCTAAATAATAATTACATAGTTCAATTATTATGTATAAAAATGTTCTATAAATCTTTAAATGAATGCAAAAACTTTGCTTTGTAATTCAGATATTTTTGACAATATAATTCAAACATAATCTGTCATATAAGTTGCTATATGATACTTTTTAACAAATTTTTTTTTTTTTTTTTTTGAAATCCAGAGTATTTTTGATACAGATTTTTTCACAGTTAATGTTAAAATGGCATACAAATGTCTTCACGCAAGCATATAATACACACAGAAATAGGGAGTGAAATCATAATTAAAATCTACATAATTAAAATCTACATTAGGGTAGAAGAGTATAAGGATGTCCATTTGTCAGTTATAACATACTGATGTGAAGCACATTGCTAATTTCAACTGCAGTTTGAATACAACCAAGACTTATTACAGGGTGTCTACAGAAATGACAAAAAAAAGTTCCCTGATTATCTACATCAGATTTCCCTGATTTTTGTTATTAAAGAACATATGGTATTTTTTTAACATATGCTGCTTTCTTGTGTAACGCACTTATCCAGCAAGCAAATATCTCTTTTGAGAGGAAAAAACAAAAACTGTTCAGTATTTAATAAGCAGAGGTGTCAAGTATTACGATTTATCCCTAATTATTACAGATATGCAACAAAAGTAAGAGCATTACAGGCATCAGATTAAAAAAATTGCTAATTTCGTCAAAGGATCGCTTGAAATAACGTGATTTTCGACACAGGATTACAGGAAAAAATGCGAAATTTTGTCAAAAGATCTTATAAAATAAACACTCATTCCTTCAAAGTTTCGCAGAAAAAAAGTGCAAATTTCATCAAAAGATTGTAAAAAAGCATAAAATAAGTCTTAAAGATTGTGTAAAAAATGCAAATTTCATCCAAGGCTTCCATTAAAAAAATGCGAATGACATGATAGTACACTTAAAAGGAAGAATTAAGTCAAAAGATTGCGAAAAATGCACTAATTTCATCAAAAGATTGTGAAAACATGCAAATTTCAGACTTGCCAATCTCTAAAAGTAAAAAATCGAGAGATTTTTGCATAGAAATCAGGAGATTGTTTTATTGTCCATCACTGTCCGGGAACATTTTTTAAAAAAGTGATGAAGCGTGATCGGAAGCACTCAGCGGTATATTGTGCTCCAATAAAAATGAAGTAAAAAGGCATTCCGCTTTAATAGTACGTTGATCTGTTTCATCAACAGAAAATGAAAGTTTTTTAGTCAATTTAGATCGTTTTACATTATCCAGATGCTTTTTTGTTCCAATATGTTTTACAACATCAGCTCTGCCACCATGCTAAATTTTAAAATCAAAAGAACATCTGGCGTATAAACTTCCTTCTGATGATGGCACGGTGTGAAATTCTTTAGTAAACGAAGATTGATAAGACGCATCATATTTCTTTTTTGATGTTATATTTACGAATTCATAAAAAAATTGCAAAACATATCACGAAATAAAAAATTAAACGCGATTTCGCTCCATGTGATCGACAATATTCAAAATAGCAGCTAACACAGTCATAATAATCATGGAAGAAGGAATATAAACGGGAAGGAAAACGAAGCCTCTTTCCCATTAGGAGCAGGGTGATCGTTGATGCCACCGAATTTCTGAGAGGTTCACCCATATCCCAGCATTCCCTGAGGAATGGCAACTGTTTGGCACATTTATTGCTTATTTGGCTTTTCTTACACTCGACGTCTTATGTGCTGATTTCTACGGCGAGAGGTAAAACACATGCCAAGTTATCGCCAATCGAAAAAAATCGCCAAGGTTGCTGGCAGTTCAGGGTCACACTTGTCCCAGAATTCTCGGTTTGCCTCGGCTCACCTCCGTTGACTGGTTTTTCTTCCCGTTTATATTCTTTGTTCCATGATAATAATAGCTTATACTATTTATCTATCGAAACCCGCAACACTTCACGTTTATTGGGCAGTTGCGCCGTGACCACAGCTCCTCACGATATGACGTCAAACCCACTAACCAATCACTGAAGAGAAATGGTTTTCTGGCTTCTTTCGTTAAGATAAATTGGTTGGCTGGTTCTATTTTATATAATAACGGGAAACGAAGATGACAAAATTTTCATACATCGTAGAAAACCGGGAAAAATTTGCAGAAAAGCGAGAAATCGGGAGAAATTAGTAGATAAGCGGGAGATCAGGAGAATGATTAAAAATCCGGAGTCTCCCGCTAAAATCGGGAGACTTGGCAAGTCTGAAATTTCATCTTACTATCACAAAAAACAGGTAAATCTTGACTAAAGATAAAATGTTAAAATTTTATCAATAAATTACAAAAAACACACAAATTTCCTGGGGGAAAAAAAAAAGCAAAAAACATGCAGATTTTGTCAAAAAATAGTAAAAAAACATGAACATTTTGTCAAGAACTCACAAAAAAGTGTACATTTTGTCAAGAAATTGCAAGAAATGCACCAATTTTGTCAAAAGATTGCTAAAATTAACAAATTTCATCGAAAGATCACGAATGAACTAACTTTTGAAAATTTGGGTTTATGGGACAATTTAGCTTTCATCCAAACAGATATCGCTCGGCAGCAGTGCGGCTTTATGTCTCTTTATCACATCTTATTATTGGTTTAAACAGAACCTGTTTAACAACAAAACAATGTTGTTGGTAAGGTAAAAACAGAAACATTTTTGCACAGAGAAAAATTTCCCTGATTTTTGAGTATTTTTTATAAAGTTCCCTGATATTTACAGATTGATAAACTTCCCTGATTCCATGATTTCCAGAATCTGCAGCCGCCCTGTATTAATGCTCCAGAAAAATAATTCTGGTAACATTAAATGCTAAACATAATGTGATTACATTAAATTTTGAAAAGCAGATGAGATGAGTTCATAATTTCAAACTATTTTTCAGCTTCCCCCCCCCCCCCTACCCCGATATTATTTGAACTCACTACTGTTTAAAAGCTTTAGATACTTTCAAAAATTTCATGACTATTTTGAATAATAAAATTAGGAAGGCATTTGAAACAAAGGAGAAAACTTTGTGGTATGTTAACAATAATAATATTACCAGACCACTTTATTATTATAAAAGTTGAATTTCTACTAAAACTTCTGTTAAAACTATTTCATCTCAAATTTACAATAAGGTAAAATGTATCAAATGTAAAAAAAAAAAAAAGCACAAGATTGACAGTTGAATGAAATAAATGAAAAACTAATACACAAACTAATTATTAAAAAACTTACCAGTTTGCATTTGAAAGATACAAACTTTGTAGTTTTGAGAAATTAATTAATGATTTTTAAAAAAAGTATTAGCATAACTAGGTGATAGCAATAATAAATCAGCCAACATTTTACTTAAATCTAGGATAAAATAATGTCCATTTTCTAAATAGTATAAGAAATTTTTGCTTGTTATGAAAGAGTTTAATTATTCTCAAATTATAATCTTACGATTCTGCCTCTCTCTCCATCTAGGTTTCTTAGAATACTATTTGACTGCCATTAAATATATGGAGAAATTTCTATGTGATATTTTTACATGAATTACAAAATTAAACTATGAGAGCTTCATAAAGATTGAAGCATAAAAATTAGAATAAAATAATGCTTAAAGCTTAAAACCTTGTGATGTAGAAAAAATATAAAAAACATGCAGGTTTTTTTTAATGTTTTAAATTTTCTATTAATAATGAATAAATAAATAAAAATTAAACATTATTTTTTATCTATTTTAAATTTTTATTTGATTATTTATTTTGTAAATTTCCTATGAACTCAGCTGTTTTTTTTTTCTTCTTTTAAGAAAAGGGCAGAGAACATTTTGTGTCAATTTTATAAGCATTCTTTGAAGGATATTTAGAAATCTTGCAAAGATGTTGTGAAAAAATATATAAATACCATAAAGTATTGAAAGTAATCCCCCCCCCCCACACACACACACATAAAAAAGTGCCATTTATAAGCCTTCTCCTTCGAATGATATTTCTGACACTTTTAATTCTTTTTTTTTTTCCTTTTTTCAAGGAATTCCTTAAGTTTTTCTCTAGTTTCTTTACATATTATTGTCTCATAATGACAAGTATTCTCTATATTATATTATTAATTTTCCCCTTGATTTTATACACTAAGATTTAATAGGCTTTTACACTGAGTTTAAGTTTTATAATTTTTGATCATATTTCTTTCATATCTAAATTAAATATTTTATGTAAATTTGTTTCTTTAATTTATTAGTTTATTAATGAAAACTACTTACTACTTAACTTCTATAAAGAGAACTTTAAAACTAAAAAATATTAATTTGATCTGATTTTATTTTGCAACTTGTATAAATCCTGTGAAACATGGCAAATTCCCAAACACTTCTGATTTTCCTATTGTTTCCAAAAGGATTCTAAATTTAAGCTTTCTTAAAATCATTGGAATTTCCTGTCTGCTTAAGGGAGGGAGGGCGGCTGACTTTTTTTACTTTATGATATGCAATTGCATGAAATTTTATTATACATCCATATTATTATACATGTTTTCAATTTTAATGGCAGTACTATTTTAGGCAAAAGCAATATCAAAGAAAGCTATCAACTGTAAAATATCTATTTGCCATTATAAAGTTATAATAAATTACTGGTTATTTCTATTTATTTTACTGGTTATTGCAAATTAGTGAATATTTTAAGTAGTATATATATATATATATAGATAGATAGATAGATACAATTCTTTTCTAACCATGAGTTAATCTAAACATATTAAATGAGGTAATATAAAACTAGGAAAAACCAGAGCTAAGAAACGCTAATATACACTTTTATCATTTTTCAAAATAAATAAATTATATTTTTTACCAATAACATATCAGCAACTATTGTCCAATTCACACATAAACAAATTTCTCCAAGGAAAATTAGAATCTGAAAAAGAAAGAAAAAAATATGCAAAATAAAATAAAACATACAATTAAAAAAATTAAAATGAGAAATCTGTAAATTAAGCAACTAATGACAAGATCCTACATAAAAATTGTTTTTAATCTCAAAAAGAGTAATAAAGGAAAGATGCATATTTTTATAACAGGTTTTGCATTATTTTCATACATCAGTCATTCAAGGCATTTCCAAAGAAAAATAATAACACAATATAAAAGTTTATCATTAATTTCAGAAAAAGATTATATTTGTTGAAAGTTATATGGCATTTAATTATTAGAAAAGAAACCATATTATTACTATTATTATTATTAAATTTAATGATATAGAAAATCAACATAAAACTAAAATATTAATAATAAATAAAGATTATATCTCCAAGAAAGAAAATAACATAATTTTAAGATTCTAACCAAAATTTTAATTAAAATTCTTAAACATAAAAAATATATATAAATATGAATCACATGACCCTTTAAGCTCAATAAAGATAGGGGAAACTTTTGTTTTTCTCCAGATAATTAGTAAATTCAGACATATAGTTTCTGGGACATCTAATTAATAATTATTTTTTACCACATGTATAGTTATATTTCTGCTACTATATACCCAATGAAGAAAGCCACTCCTTAATTCCTATTTGAAATTATAACTAAGAATTTAATTATCCTCTATAGCAGGGACATTCAACCTTTGAAGCTGTAGGGCCATATTTGTAAACTCTTCAATTTTTGCAGCTCTGTGCTAACCCATATTGCGCCTTGCTACAAAAGTGTCACAACTCAGAAAATAGGCTATTATAGTTATAGCTGCCATTGCAGTAAGGGTATGTGGTTTTGATTTCTCTACCAATCATCTAAAAAAGATAGTGCACTTAAATCCAGCAACCAGGTAGTAGTTGTGTTTGCAGTATGCTCACAGAGCCTACCACAGTTTGAAACAGTTTTTCATATTTACAGAAAAATGAAGTTTTTTGAGTTACGACATTTATGTATCAAGGGTGTGATATGTCAGTTAAATAGTTCAGGCAAAAGACATCTATACGCACAGGGTACAAGACTAGAGATTGGTTGTACACAGATACTGCAAAAATTAAGAATTCTCATTTTTTAAATTCATAAAAAATGTAAATTTATATTTAATTTTATAACCAAAAAATATTATAAAATTACCTTACTATACACCTTATAAGTATAGTAGTACAAATCATATTTAAAAATTATCTGTTGTCTTGTACTCAAGAGAGCAATATATGTTAACATTATGTTTACTACAGTAACACATTGCTGCATGAGACAGCATACATAAATTCCACCAGGACTTTATTGCAATGTTCTAGTTTTGTATAGCAAGAATGTAGTAAATTTGCTTCACCAGTATTTGCTGTGGCATACAAGATAATCATTCTTTTTGCTGAGTGACTTCTTAACTGAATCATCACATGATCACTTTAAAGAAGAGATTTTCTAGAACAAAATGCTTATTGTTTTTTTTTTTTTTTTTTTTTGATGTGACAGAAAATGTTTTATTAAGAAAAAAATATTTGAAATCACACAAGTTACCTACAGTACACAGGTTGAAAACTTTTATTGTATAGAAAAACAAAGTTCATTTTTTATATTTATAAAAGTAAAAGTTTATGTTTTTATAAAGAGAGAAAAGTATTTTTTTTTTTTTCGTTAATTATAGAAAAAACATATCCGAAAAGGATGAAAAAACTAATACAGTTATGAGCATGTTAAACTATGCAGTTTTTTGATTAAGATAGAGGAATTAAATTAATGTTGATACATAGAATTATAGACACAGAAGAATATGAATTACAGTATGGAACCATTTATCCGGAAACCAGTTAACCGGAAAGCCAGTTATCCGAAATGATATTTCTAATAGACTGATGTTAGAATTTTTTTAGAAAAAAGTATCATACACAATCAGTTTGACATATGCATTGCTTGAAACAATTGTACAGTTTGATAACAGCATCTAGTATTTGGAATAGAAGCATATAATCATATTATAGATTAATAAATAATATTATAATATTATAGATGTTTGCATTTTTATGCCAAGGAAACAGAAGAATTTTTCGTTCAAGGAGTTCCCATAAATTATCTTCTTTCAAACTCTAACAATTGATCTTACTTGCATCAGATTCTTGGTTCAAGTAATCTAATAATCAATTTAAAATTAGAAGTAATACCACAACTACATATGTTTCACAAAACTTATCAATTGGATGCTGCTTTAATGCCCAACCAGTTAACCGGAAAAACCAGTTATCCGGAATACATCTGACCCCAACCATTCCGGATAAATGGTTCTGTACTGTACAGAGAAATAAACTATTAAAACAAACATAATAATTGCTGAATTTGTTCTTAATTATAAAAGGCATACAATATTTTTGAAATGTACAGCAAAATGAAAATCAAATATCTATGTGGGAGAGAAAAAGTCACACTACAATGAGTGAAACTAAAATAGAAAACTAATTACAAATCTTTAAATTTTTATATATTTAAATAATTTTTAATTACATGAGGTTTTTTTCTTTCAAAATTGAAAAATACTGAAAGTACATCTTGCATCAGACTTTTAAACTAGAAAAGAGGGAGTTAAAACATGAATTTCAACTTGTACATACCCAAGACAATGTCAGATTCGTATGAGCTACAACAACACCAGAATAAACCAAAGGAACACTTCCTAGAACACCAAGAGCACAAATCAAAGGGTCTGCTCTAGCATTGCGACGTCTGAAGTACTGTGAACTAGCAGAACCTATGATGACTCCAACAATACCAGCAACACAAGTGATAAAACCAAAGATTAAGGGGGCACTAAGAAAGTAAAAGGAAAAATAAATGCATTAAATAATATATAATAAAAAATTCAAACAATGCAAAAACTGTAGCAAAATATATCAAAAGTAGGCCATCATTTTCATTAAAATTAAATATCTAATATATTGATTTAACAAGTAAGTAAGCGTGATTGGAGATCACACAGAGGGTTTTGTTTAATATCTCCTTCAAAACACTTTATCATTAAATTAACAAATGAAAATTGTCAATGGAAGCTTAATCAATCCTTAAAAATGAACTTATGATATAAAAAAAATACTGTTATTAAAATAATAGTTTTTTTTTTTTTTTTTTTTAAATTTTATGATTTGTTGTGTGACAAGAGATATTCAGCTTTAAATACACAAAATTTGTGAAAATGGCCCAAATACATATATATTTTTAAATATTGTAAACTTATGGTATATAAATATAAACGAAAGTGAAAAATGTAATTTAAAAATATATTTAAAGGTTTTAATATGCTTTTATCAATATTTTAAAAGCATAATTTGATATTATTATTATTATTATTTTAATGAATTACTCAAAGTCGTTCATCTGCTTCTAATTTTAAAATGTTTTTTTTTAATGGCAATGGCGAAATGTTCATTTTTTTATTTTGTTTATAGTAGCTTATTTTTAAATTGAAAATTAATATAGTGTAATTGGATATGATATACATGTTTTATAAGGAAATATGTTTGACAAACATTATTTCAAACAGAAGATATTATCATTTAGCTGTCATATGTTAACATATGTTTTCCATTAAGCCTAACATGGCGTTTAACTACAGACAGTTGGCAAATCAGAATAGTTCGTCCTGGAATCGTTTTCTACACTTTTCTTCACTCAGATTTTATTATAAGTAGATGCTTATAATATAGTGAAATAAATAAGCAAAGTAATAAACTAAAATAATAAAAATATAGATAATTTTTTTAAATGATTAAAATATTAAAAGTAAGGGTCAAGTAAAAAATCAGTAATGTATAATTAAATTTTCCTTTTTAAGATGAAATGCATTTTTCCTAAATTATTTAATGAAACTTGCCTCATAAAGGTACACTAGTAATTCCCAAAATCATAAAATAAAGAAATTTTATTTCAGGCTTATCCAAACTTAAAAGCTTGATTAATGCATAAATACATTTGACAAAAAGATTGTGATTACCTGTGATATCAGCAATATCTTGAATTTTTACTGAAATAAATTTATTCTTCCTTCATAAAAAAGCATTAATTCACTAATATTAATGAAAATAGATATGGAATTGATATAAAAATAAAAAAGTCAAATTTTGTCTCTACATCTGAGCTGAAAATTTCATTTTTTACATCTGTAAATTATGTGTGGATTTAAAGGAATCAGTCTATTATGTATACGAGGTGGAACCCATCGAAATTCGACGAAAGAAAATGTTTAAGAAGAAACTGCTTCATTGATTTATAATAAATCTACAAAATTACTTACAGTAAAAAATGCATCTTATATTGATCAGTCTAACTCTCAAACAAATATTATTTTAAGCTAAGATTAACAAAATACTATAAAACTCAGTTGTCCAAATTTTTAAAACTAAACTTTAAAATCAAACTTAATTAGTAAAATATAATATAGATCAGCTATTTATCAATTGTCTCTTATATTTGGTATAAATGTGAATGAATAAAACAAAATTTATTCTGAATTGACACATCATAGAATTTCACGCGAAATTAAAACCCGTCATCATTTTCATTTTCTCAAAATTTTAAGACGTACTTCTCATATCCGTATTCATCATGTTTGAAAAAACTGTATTTTAATTTGATCATTTTCAAATCACTTTAACTCAAAACTTAAGTTATTTATCTGATGAATAAAAACAAAATAAAACCGAAATCATGGAATTTTATAACAGACGATATTTTTTGCAAATTATACGCATTTTATTTTCTATACATTTTTTTTTTAATTGTAAAGGAAAATGGAGTGGTTATGTTGCCACAATTAAAAAATTGGACTAAAAACTATACAAAAATTAATCTCTCAGAAACAAATTGAGATAGAGCTTTCAAACAAATTGCATTTAAAAGTACATTTTTTTCTCTATACGATGGTGTAAAAATCGGAAATATGTAATGTTTAGAAGTATAAAATTTGCAGTAGCGGAAAAAGCAAAACTGAAATTGCATGGGAAAGTGTTGCCATTCGCAAAATGACGTATGCGTTACGCACAGATACGTTTGGCCTTTATTATATAGATATATATATATGTGTGTGTGTGTGTGTGTGTGTCAATGAACGAAATATCAATGTGCACAAGGGTGTATGAAAGACTGTATCATGAATAATTTTTAAGTTTCTGATAATTAAGCATATAGTGTTTTATTTTTCTTTATTTTTTGAGTTGCATTTACTTTTCAATGTTTTCAAAAGTGCATTAACAAAAACAAACTTTAAGTGATTGTGGCACATACTTTTGAGATGCAGAACCATCTGTCTGCATACTTATAGCAAGTTCCATGTACTTAGGACCAAACCAGGCCAAAGCACCAGTTGCAAAAGTGACGCTTGTGAATCCGAAAGTAGAAAACACAAAAGATTTCCTACAATTAAAAAAACAAAAGTACAGAAATTAGTTATTATTCAGGATAAACAAAGAAAAAATATATTCTTACATTGAGGTCTCACAAGTTTTAACTTAATTAACAGCAATATTTAATTTATTTTACCTCTAAAACTGGTTTGAATATTCAGTGTCAGTACCCTATTACAGGCAGGGCATGCACCATTTTTTTTTTTTAAACATCTTACAGTAATAAAAATTATAAATCTGATTTTTACATCAATTATATGATAAATTGTAAATTTAAAACTCATTAAAAAGTAACTGTAAGAAAAAAATGCTAAAAAAGATTTAGTTTTTATATAAACAGTTTTTATGACTTTTCAAAATTTAAACTACAATTAAGATTAAATTAAGTAAATGGAATTACTTTATTCATTTCTTTAATTATTATTATTTAATGTTATATAATTATTAGTTAAGGAATGATAACACATTTTTTTTATTTCTATTATTACATTATTTATCATAAATAACACATTTAATCCCCAAAAAATTGAAAATTATAGCCATAAATATAATGCAACCATTTTTTCCCCAAAAATTTTAAAACAAACGATTTGAGTTGTATAGCAAAAATTTTAGAATGAGTTTAAGACAGACTCATTCAACAAAAAAAATGCATAAAATATTATCCAGTGCTAAACTAAATCCACAATTCTATTATCTAGCATTATAACTAATGATTTATGTGCACAAATGCAGTTTGGCAGGAAAAAATGTTTACACATCACTTAATACGAAATCCAAAGAAAATGATTTTTGCAGAATATGACTAAAATAGAAGTAGGTAAAAAATAATGAAAAGAAGAAAGAAAGCAAACTAACGTTTTACATAAACCTTTCAAATCATTTGAAAGTGTGGTAGCTTGTAAACTTGAACCACCTTCAGCTTCACCTCTTGGAGGATCACGAACATATATTAATGTCAAGATAACAGACAAAATACCTAAACCTGGTGTTATCTGCAATAGAAATAAAATGGAAAAAGATATTATTGAAGAAATGAAAGTTTTAACAATAAACTATAAACAAGAAAGAAAAATCGTGCGTCAAACATAGATTATGAAACAATTAAAAAAACATTCAAAACACTACAAGTCAATGCAAATTTTTTAACTGATGTCCATTTTATGAAAACAACAACAACAACAACAAAAAAAAAGGCTTTGTGAAATTTATTATGTTTTGATAAAAATAAATTTTTCATCAAAAGATTAAATTCCATTACTGAAATTTGAATCAAGGAATTATTTATTTATTTATTTTAAATAACTTTTGAGTTTTTCTTTATCGAGTGAAATTTTGTGCCTATTTTATTAGGTTAAATTTTGCAAAGGAGCTTGTTTTAAGACTTTTGAGAAAGTGTTGGTTTAATTAAAAATTTTTATGAAGGAGCTTATTTTATTAAAAAAGAATTCTGTGAAGGGGTTCTGAATATTGTAATAAAGTTTCAGCATTTAATAAGATAAAAGATAATGAGTAAGTAACGAATATGAAAAAACATAAAACTTTTGAAAACCCAATGTCAGAAATTTCCATCTATAGTAAGAAAAATATCTGAATTCTTTTATACAGTCCTATTTATAATTTGTTGATTTTGTAACATATCTATACAATGTGCACAAATTTAGTTCAGTTAGGAAATGTTTAACACAGTTAAAAACTCCCCTTTTTCAATTTTTATCAATAAGTGGAAATGTATACAAATTCTTTGTGGTGGCATGTTCTGTAGAATTTATGCCCAATATAAGTAATATGTATGAAGTTATTTAAATAAAAAAATGTACTTCCAAAAATTATCACTCATTAAGTTATATTATAACCATCTTTTTTTTTAAATATTTCTGTAAATGAACAATAAATGTTTATGAAGCATGTACTATCCTTATAGAATATGCATACCATATTCCATAATGGGAATCTTATAGTGCATCTTAATTATGTAATATCAATTTCAATTGCTTTAAATAATAAAGCATAACAAAAATGCACTGAAAATAAAAGAATACGAGTGAAACTAGTGCGAAACAGAAAAAACTAAAAGATCTTAAAACACCATCAGAGTTTCCCCCAGAGGTTTTCAGGGGGGCGCTCCGCCCATCTGTCTTTTAGTTTAAAAAATAGCGCCCCTCATCCAAAAACTAGCGCCCCTCTTCTCTTTCATTCAAAAAATAGTGCCTTTCTTGCCTACAAAAAACGCAGCCCTCCAGCGATGATCCGAACGGTATAATGCATAAATTCCGCAAAAAATCGGCGACGGAATGCAAAAATAGCATCATACGCGTCCCGTGGGACAGGTAATTTCGTCAAAAAATCGCTTAAAAAAACCGGCAAGTTGCATTAAAAATCGCGAAATATTGACTAATTTCTGGCAAGATTCGCAAAAAATGGCTAATTTCGTCACAAAATTTTACAAAACGGCAGATTTCCTCAAAAGATCGTGGAAAAACGACAAATTTCTTCCAAAAATCGCAATGAAATGGAAAATTCTGTGAAAAGCTCTGTTTTTTCGCAATTTTTTAGCCAAATATGCCATTTTTTGCGATCTTTTAATAAAATTTGCCATTTTTTCGTGATTTTTTTTTCGAAATTTGACGTGTTTTCACGATTTTTTTAATAAAATTTACCTTTTACATTTTTTATTTATTTTTTTATTTTTTGATGAAATTTCTGTTTTTTTCACGACAACCACTAGATTCTAGATTCAACTCTATAAAAGTGCCTTTAAAAATGAAAAAGTGCCCCGAAAAATGTAAAAAGTGCCCTTTTCAGAACAAAAGCGCCCTGCCCTTTTTTAAACCTGGGGGAAACTCTGACACCATTAAAATATCAAATGCACCAGGCCTTTTGAAAGAACTTGGTCTTTCTTTATCAGATGTAACGAAAATGTGATTTCCTATTGGTTGTTCCTTCAATTTGTTTCCTTTCCTTTATCTACCATTTCAGTCTTGCTGCTGCTTTTATTATAATTTTTTTTTTTTTTTTTTTTTTTGCACTTAACAAAGAAAGACTAAGTTCTTTGAATAAACTTAGCACTTTTGGAATTTTGATGGTGTTTCAAAAAGATCTTTTAGTTTACAATGCAAATAATTTCATCTCCATAGATCATTAGAGACCAAGAACTTTTTTGAGTGCTCCAGTAAATAAACTATGAATGCTACACACATCAATTTCACTAACAAACGTGTTATAGTAAACTTCAAAAACATATATCAATTAGATGGAAAGCGAGAACATATTTATGCAATTTATAGAACAGATAGACAAATGAAATTCATAAATATTTTTCATCAATTATGTTGGAAAGTGTTGAGAAAGAATTCCTTGCTCTTGCACTCAAATTTTCATTCAAAATTTTTATTTAAATTGATTATTATTGTTTCAAGGAAAACAAAATACCCTTATTTATATTTTTATTCATATATTTTTTAACAACAATAAATAATTTTGTAGTTTTTAATAAAATCTTAATATATAATTGAATAGATCTTTATTAGTTATTTGACTAACAAAACTGCATGAATATTTAATAAATATTCACTAACAAATTTTTTTTTCTACATACATTCATTATATATATATCATATTTATAATATTTCTAATAGTAGCATCCATTTTTTTCTAAATACATTATGAATTATATAGTATAATATATGTTTTACTAATTTTTATAATTATTGTTACAACTTTATTTTATTATCTATGTGATTTATACTATGACCATAACCGTGACTGTTAGTAAGTCACATGTAGTTTGTATCTGATTGCACTACAAATCTTGCTAGGATGTGGGTAATGGTAAATATCTTAGTATATATATATATATATATTTTTTTTTTTTTTTTTTAAATGGAATAATGTATTATTGTTATTTTGTCATACTGATTTTATTTTCTTCCATGTGTATCTTTCTACTAATTTGTCATCTGAATAGCTTCCAGCCAGTCGGGTGTATTGTGAGTCGAATTCTTAGCTTTCAGCATGACTCATAACAGAAACTGGTTGTATGTTTTTGCTTTTTGGTTAAACTATACACCCCTGATGAAGTAGTTTAATGAAAAAGCCTTCTACTGCCTTTTTATCCATTTATCTTTCATTATTTTGGTAATCTGCCTTCTATTTCACTTCAAACTTCAACTGTTTTCAATAAGATGATTGTAAAAATACTGGTTTCATTGGTTTATTGTATGGTAATATATGAATTACTCTGGTTATATAATGTCCATTTATCCACATATTTCTAAGTAATTTGGTAATCTGCCTTCTATTTCTCTTCAAACTTCAACTGTTTTTAATAATATGAATGTAAAAATACTGGTTTCATTGGTTCTTTTATTGGTATTGTCTGAATAACTTTGGATGTATTTATAAAAGTATTTATATATATATATATATATATATATATATATATATATAAAGGTAGATAAATAAAACTGCTGCAGAATGCTTCTGAATTTTTAAATTTAGGATCATCAATTTACCCTTGTTTTCTTTTACTAGTAAATTCAACTTGATAAAACTTTTTATCTCCAGGGGAAGATCTTATCTTTCCTTCAAGAAACAAGAAATTACCAGTCTACATAAGTCCACCATACCTTTTTAAATGCTTATTTATGTTAAAAAAATACCCTCCATAATAATAATAATAATAATAATAATAATAATAATAATAATAATAATAATAATAATAAAAAGGTAGATCCATAAAATTGCTGCAGAATGCTTCTGAATTTTTAAATTTAGGATCATCAATTTACCCTTGTTTTCTTTTACTAGTAAATTCAACTCAATAAAACTTTTTATCTCCAGGGGAAGATCTTATCTTTCCTTCAAGAAACAAGAAATTACCAGTCTACATAAGTCCACCATACCTTTTTAAATGCTTATTTATGTTAAAAAAAAAAATACCCTCCATAATAATAATAATAATAATAAAATAAAAAAAAGGTAGATCCATAAAATTGCTGCAGAATGCTTCTGAATTTTTAAATTTAGGATCATCAATTTACCCTTGTTTTCTTTTATTAGTAAATTCAACTCGATAAAACTTTTTATCTCCAGGGGAAGATCTTATCTTTCCTTCAAGAAACAAGAAATTACCAGTCTACATAAGTCCACCATACCTTTTTAAATGCTTATTTATGTTAAAAAAAAAATACCCTCCATAATAATAATAATAATAATAATAAATAAAAAAAAGGTAGATCCATAAAATTGCTGCAGAATGCTTCTGAATTTTTAAATTTAGGATCATCAATTTACCCTTGTTTTCTTTTACTAGTAAATTCAACTCGATAAAACTTTTTATCTCCAGGGGAAGATCTTATCTTTCCTTCAAGAAACAAGAAATTACCAGTCTACATAAGTCCACCATACCTTTTTAAATGCTTATTTATGTTAAAAAAATACCCTCCATAATGAAAAAAAATATAAAAAATTAATCATTTACAAAATAAACTAATCATTATTTACTAGCTCATAATAACTTTTCAAACTCAACATAATATGGTGACTAAATAAAAGCTATTAGAACTGATTCCAATTTTCACAAGCATTGAACTGAATTAAAATATTCTTAAATTTTTCACACCAGGTAAGAATTTTTTTACAAATAACAACACAATATTAATTTTGTATTCACGTGTATGCATTTTTGTACTAATGAGAAACTGAAAATAATAATAATAATAATAAGGAAAAGAGGAAGAAATGTAAAGTTAACGTATTATTGTAAAGCATGTCACACATTATTTCATAAATGCTAGATAAAAACAATTTTCTCGCAATTAAAAGGATTCTCTTGTTTTTCTGTGCAACTTAATTACTAAATAAGCATGTAGATTGTCCTTTAAGATAATCTATTATAAATTAAAAAATTCTGAACAAGAAATTTTGGTGAAAGCTATTATTATTCTAGGTAAATTATGACATTCAACCACATTATCTTGCAAATTTGCTACAGTAGTTTATGAATGGCTTTTTACTTTCTTAGTTCTACAAATAACTAGTTTGATATTTACTAACTGAAAATCTGAATATGATATGAAGTCTAAAGGTAAATTTTGTGAGTTCACTTCCATAAAATCAAAGCACAAGAGGATTTTTTTTTTTTTTTTTTTACTTTATTTATAAAAAATATTTTTAATGACACAATTAAATTGAATTGAAATTTAAAAACACAATTTACAGATAAATAAAAAATATCTGTTATTTCATCCTTATAGACTAAACTGAATTGTTTTATTAATAATATTTCACAAAATTAATATTAAGAAATGTTTTATAAAATAATTCTGATATTTGTTATGCATTAAATATATATACAATGGAATAACAATGGATTTATATGCAAACTAATAAATTGCAAACAAAAAATACCAAAAAAACATAACTGATATATTATAATCACATTAAAAAAGTATTTAAAAAAAAAAAAAAAAACACTTTTCAATAGAAAACATATGCAATTTTGAGCTGCATCAAAATAATTAATCATAAAAGTTAACTTACTCTTAGAGCCCATTGCCAACCTCCTAGCAATGTATTCACTTGGTCACCAATTATATATCCAAGACCACTAAATCAAGATAAAGCAAATTTTTAATTTAATAATATGAAAGACATGAGTAAAATAAGCTACCCCCCCCCCCCCCAAAAAAAAAAAAAAAAAAAAAGAAAGTAATAATAAAGTTTTTTATGTTTATTTTAATAGTAAAAATATTGCTTCAAGAAGCAAATTTTCTGTGGAAAAACTTTTTATTAGCACATACATCAGCATAATTAATACAGAGGGTGTTTCCCAAATTTTTGTAATGATTCTGATTTTTTTTCTGCAATTTAAATTTAAAAGAAAAAATAAATGAAATCTATATGGCAACAATTTAGAACAGGGTTTAATCAACCAATCAACAACAGTATATCAACTCCATCAGTGCTTAACATCTTCAGTTCCAAAGCTAAAATAATAATACAAATACTTATTCATTGGTTTTATCTTAACAAAATGATAATGTAAATAACAGAAAAAACATCTTTTCTGAAATTGATCCTTTAGGCATTTAGTAATGTAGGTTCAAAAATATGCATCTAAAACTACAAATTCCCTTAAAACAACAATTTAAGGGAGGCGGAGGGGAAGGAGATCATGGATGTTTTCTTTGGAAAGAAAGGGCGATCACATCACTTCATGATCAATTATTACATTGAAGGTTATTCTTAAATTAAAAGTGATGATTTTTCTGATACTTTTGCTAGTTTATTTTCATTCATAAATACAAACAAGTTGGAAATTGCACGTGAACATAGCAAATGAGGTGCGTTCGTACGATAACGAAGTTTAAAAAATATTCAGCACTTGCTGATATAGTAGAGCGTACTTCGGATACAGTATAATAGTCGAAATCTTTTTTGTGTTCCTGTAAATATACAGAAAGTAATTTTTATTACACCTCAGAAACGTATATCTTATTCATAAATGTGAAATAGTTGAATATAATTAAAACACGCTCCAAACAATGTTTCCCCGTATAGCATTATGTAGTGGAATACTTTTGTGTGGCCCTGTAATTTAATAATGAAAATTCTTTGCATCACAGATTGTATAGAATGCATATTTTAGTATATACTTCATAGATTCATGCCAATTCTATTATGTTTGAATGAGTGTAACATCATAAAAATGCATTTGAAACTTTTTCCCCATTGACCGTAATGTAATGGAATACCTTTGATTGTCCCTGTAAATGATCTATGCATCCGACTTTCATAGCATTTGAAATGACTCGATAAAATTACGTAACAATTATAAGTTTTAAATTTCAAACGATTAAAATGCATTTGAAATTTTTTTCCCAATTGACCATAATGTAACGGAATCCTTTTGATTATCCCTGTAATTGATCTATGCATCCGATTTTCATAACATTTGAAATGACAAAATTACGCAATAATTATATGTTTTAAATTTCAAACGATTAAAATGCATTTGAAACTTTTTTCCCTATTGACCGCAATGTAACGGAATCCTTTTGATTGTCCCTGTAATTGATCTATCCATCCGATTTTCATAAAATTTGATATGACTCGACAAAATTATGTTATAACTAAACATTTTAAATTTCAAATGATTCGGTTGGGTATATTTTTTAATTTTTAATTTTCTCAATAATACTCTATTCATTTTTTTTTTTTTTTTTTTTTTTTTTTAATAAAGGAAGAAAAATTAAAAAAAAAAAAAAAAAAAAAAAAAAAAATCAAGATATTGCTGATATCACTGGTAATCACAATTTTCTTACCAAATATATTTATGCATTAATCAAGATTTTTTGGTTACTAAGCCTGGCTAAACTTAAAAAAAAAAAATCCTTATTTTATGATTTTGATGTGAATTAGTAATGTACTTTTATGAGGCAAGTTTTGTTGAATAATTTTGGAAAAATATATTTAATTTTTACAATGAATATTTAATCATACACTATTGATCATTAACTTGATCTTTGCTTTTAATATTTTAATCATTTTGAAAATTATCTAAATTTTTATTATTTTAATTTATTACTTATTTTAACATTTTATTATATTGTAAGTATTCATTATAGTCCTGAATGCACTATTAATTGCACTCAAATTACTGTTTAAAAAACGTAAACAAAGCAATGACCAGAAATCCGTAAAATTCTAAAATCCGCACAACCTCTGGTCCCAAGCTGTGCGGATTTGAGGGAGTCTACTGTATTTCCAAAAATATAATAATTTACACTGATTTCATTTAGATACGAAGAAACTGAAATGTACCTCATTTTTTTCCAAAATGAAAAAAATGATTAAGAAATGTTGTTAAGTTAGCATTTTACGACAATTTTTAGGACTTGACAGCCACAGAAATGCTGTCATGAGGGAGCAATTAACAGTCGCTTCTGGAAATTAGGTTTAAAATACTCAATTTCAAGGAATTTTTTGAAAGTTTAATCTAAAAATTCGCTTTTATTTAAAAATGGAAAACACTTTTTAACTAAACAGTTTCCGTACACTTTCAAATTTCTCGAGATTAAAAATGCTTTCACAAATGTTCAGAAAGTATCTAATTATGATTCAAGTAGACCATTACAGAAAAAGAAAGGCTCACATTACCGAGGGGATAAAGATTTATGATATATTTAATTTTTAAAGTATTTTTTTTTTATATATATATTTCTGCAGTTCAGGGCAGCACTGTGCAAAAGGGGCGGTTGCCACAGGCACTGAAATTTAGAGGGCACCAAATTTATACTTCAAACGCCTTTTTTGGTGTCAGAAGAAAAAGTTGGTGGAGGGAGCGCCAAATTGAAACTTTGCCCAGCGCACAGTTTTCTCTTTGCATGCCCCTGGTTCAAGGTTAAGTCATCCGTTGAATCCGCCATTGATCATACAATAGTTTTCCAGAGCTTGCAGATATTTAGCAAAAAGTATCTAACAGTGATGTCTCTATCAGTACCATCTAAAAGAATTTTTTTCAAAATCAGGTTACATATTACCTGAACAGCTCGCTTCATTAAAACCAAAAATAATAGAAAAAGTAATATTTTTAAACATAAATCAAAGAATTCTGAAATAATAATGCAAGTGATGTGTACTGTTGTTTTTAAGTTGTTAAAGTCTAAAACAAAACACATTTCTTTTAAATGTTTTGAAATTTTTCAAGCAATTTGTTTGTATTTTTTAAATAAAACTTAGAAACTTCATTAAATGTAAGTTTTAATTATAGATGGCTGCACATAACACATGTGAATTTTTCAAAAGCCTTTTCTATATGGTATAAACAGTTTTGTAGTACATACAATGATTGCTAATGTACCTGATTTCTGAGCAGTAAAGAAAGTAACGAGTAACAATAACTTTTTAATGGGTAGCAAGTCTCCCCCCCCCCCCCCCCCCCGCAAAAAAACCGATATCATATGGGTATTCCTTTTGTTGTTATTTTTACAGCAATAGTATCTATACTGAATGAGCAATTGTTAGTTGTCTGCTCGTTCATAGATTTAAGACCATGCATTCTTAAAGCATGCATTGCAGTGAGACAAGTTTTTGACAGGTGAAGGTTGCAATAGACAAATTCCTAGTCGATGACACGATACCTTCTGATCCAAAAAGAAAATGCACCAATTAAATAAAATTGATTAAAAGAGAGGAAAAATATAAGAAAAATATTTTCTTTTCTAACCAGGGACGATTTTGTTCCAAAATTTCCAAAAACTGAAAACATTCTGTTCTGGGGGTCGTGAGTCCCCCCCCCCCCTCCAGCGATCTTCGGACAAAATCGGCGTTTTCCTGCTATCTTCAGACGAAATCAGCAATATTTTAGCAAAATCGGCAATTTATTGCGATCTTTTGCCAAAATCGGTGGTTTTTCTGTGATCTTTTGACGAAATCGGCTTTTTTTCCATGATCTTTTGACAAAATCGGTGTATTTTTTACAATATTCTTTTGACAAAATATTTTTAAGCGATCATTTATCGAAAACGGTGTTTTTTCCCGCGATCTTATAATAAAATCGGCATTATATCTGCAATCTTTAGACGAAATCGGTGTTTCCCCGCCGTCTTCAGAAGAGATCAGCGTTTTATCTGCGATCCGCACAGAAAATTTGTGTTTTTCATTGATCTTTTGACAAAGTTTGTTTACAAAAACATTGACAAAATCGTCGTTTTTCCACGAAATATTGATGAAATGTATGCTATTTTGACAATCATATCACGAAATTTGCATTTCTACGCAATTGTTTTTTCCGTGCGCAAAACCTTACAAGTTGGCAACTATGCGGAACTGATAACCCAATTTCAAATTTTCGGAAGAGGATGCCTTAAATTTTTGGAAATTTCGGAATTTTTGGACGAGAATCACCCCTGAAAAACTTTAAAACATTTATAGAAAACTTTTATATAGGCATGACCCAATGTAAATTTAAAATCAGACGTAAAGAACACATAACAGATATAAAACTTAACAGGAAGAAAATTGCTCTATCCAGGTTAAATCAAAAAGAAAACATCAACATACTTTTTAATGAGAGTAAATTAATATACAGGTCTAATTTTTATTCAAAATTATTCATAAGAGAATCAATTGAAATTTATTTAAATAGTTCACATATTTGTAACGATACACTGTCATTTCGCATCCCAAATATATGAATTGAATGGTTAGACAATTTACACGGCAATTATTTAACTAGACCAAGGACAATATCAAATTAAAAAGTATGTATGTGTGTCGGCCAATTATCTACGCTGTGGGATATAGGCCCTAAGGAGTGGGGTGCCCTCCGTGGGGGTCTTTCTAAGGGAACCTAACCCGTATTCACGCAAGGTTCGAAGAAAACCACGGAAAACTCCGAACGGTTAGGACGACGGTCGCGATTGGGTTCGAACCCAGCGCCTACCGTCTACCAGTTTGAGGTCAGAACCTCTCGGCCACTGGTGGGGCCAAATTAAAAAGCACGTGATACATTTAATTTATTTATTTTCAATAACTCTTTATTCTGATTTTCACGTTCATTGTATTTGTAATTTTTATTTTTGTATTTACATTCTGAGGATGATTCTATTAATTTTTGAGTTGAAACATGTGAATAAAAATGTTTTAATATATTTTAAATGTTTTTGTTATTATACAACGTCTTAGAAGCAAAATGTTTTTTATAATGTAAATTCTTATATTTTTATGTAGAATTTATATTATTAGTATTACGATTCATTTGAATTACTTTCAGATGCTTATACAATATATGTTCACTTCTTGTCTCCATTGCACAACAATTCAAGAACAAACTCCAAGTAGGCAAAATGACAGATTACTAAAATTTCCAGCTCCCCCCCCCCCATTACCCTTCTAAAATTTTCTTTTTTGAATTAATCCAGAGAATGTCCAAAATTGCTTAAAAAAGGTGGAATTCCTCCTTTAGGAGGAACTTTTTAATGCTTGTTTAATAGTAACAGAAAATTTTTAGTTTGAAACCGCACAAGTATTTCAAATGCTCTTTGAGAAAGTTCTTGTGTAAAAAAAATTATCATTTACAAAAATTATTATAAAAGATAAATCAAAGTAATATATGTCTAAAACATTTTTTAAATCATTTTGTGTCATTGATGAATTCATTAAATTTTATTTTATATGAAAATAAAAAGTTTTGGTCAGAGGCAAAGGCAGGCAATTCAAACTACACATTTAATTAATTAATAATTATGAATATTTAGTATACACATATAATTAATAATTACGTATATTTACATATGTATTAATTATTAATTTCTTTTGGACATTTTTGGCTGAAAATAGGAAGATTACTAAAATTTAATCTTGGTCTTAAAAACTTGTTTTGCTTGATCTTTAGTTATATATGCACGGCCCCAAAAGTATGTTCACTACTTACTTATCTAAAATTGCATCTCATATTTTAAAAGAAAATCAGGGGTGATTCTGATAGAAAATTATTTTTCGGAAATTCGCATCGCATTTTCAGAATTGGAGGAGGGGTCATGAGTGATGTCCTATATGTTAGTTTTCATTATGAAAGACATAATTAATTGGTGTTTAGAATAGAAGAACTCAATAATACAGTGGAAAGCGTTTTTCATGCTGATTTTATAACCCCCCCCCCCCCCAAATTAAGTTATGTTAACTATTGTAAATAAAGAAATTAATTTAATATACACTTGAATTAGATGTAAATACTTTAAACAAAAATAAAGATAACATATTTAAAACATACACATCTTTTTATTAAAGCTCAATATATATATATTATAACAGAAACATACTTAATCAATATCATAATAAAACAACATTTAAATCTAATAAAATAATTTAGCATTTATCCATAGAATTAATTTATTTATAGAGGAGAATATCAGAACGGAAAAACTCACGACATGATTGCTTATTTGCATATTTCCATTCACATCCTAGGACTTGATGATACAAAGATTTGACCAAGCTCAGGAAGACAATACTGTTTCATTACAATGATGAAACGCTTTACCTCGAGATTGGTCTAACACTTAAGATACACACGCCCCTGTCATCAGCTTATCATCTAGGACATTGTCACTTGAGCCTCCAAAGGAATTACACAAAAATAAGTCTCTCCAAGAGCATCTGACGGTAACTAGTTCCAACAGGGAAAGAGGTTTACACTTATACTGATGTCCCTCTTCCTGAAACACTTTAACCTTCCGTCTACCAGACAAAACACTCATTTATCTACATTAAATATTGCTGTCGGGTCCAATGGACCCGTCTGGTAGACGGAAGGTTAAACTGCCTCTAAGGCATTTAAAATCAAAAAACTTGTCATATTACTCCAGGGGACTGCAGTTAAAGTTCCTTACACAATCAAGATGACTCGCATTAAAAAGTCTCTCAAAGAGGAAGACGAATTTAAAAGTAGAAGTTTAGCTGAACATAAACCATCTCAAATATTTACTACAATACCAAACATCTAATCAAAACTTTACTCAAAACATCAGAACAGACGAACCAACAACGGCGAAAGAAAAGTGTGAACGAACTAATAAGAACCTGCCCACTATTCTATTTATATCTTACCAGCGATCTAAAATGAACTTCCACGCATGACAGCTCATCCTTCTACCGGCTTCCAGAACATCATATGCAAAACTGAAGATGACGTGGATTGCGATGCGATTTACGATCGCAATGCCATCTGTTATCACTTCTATGAGTTACTCAAATAAAAAGATAGTATTAGACCAGGAAGTACGTATAGGAGTTCAATATGTTGCTGGTGTTCATTATGAACAAACAGGCAGAATTAGAAACAAAATTTTTTAAACTTATTAAATATAAAATTACACTTTATGGGAAATGACTGCTGTTTGAAAAGGTAAGTTAAATTTATTCAGTTACTTTAAAAAAGTTATTTTGAATAATCCATTGAAATGACTTTTGTTTTTAAAGGTAACATAAAAGCTATGGTAAGTTAAATAAAGATAATTAACATATGAAAATATTTAATGTAGATATTTAAGAAATGAATTAATGTGGATATCTAATTTGAGAAATATTATAAATTAGTGCAAGGATGATAAGAAAAAGGTCCACCTATTTCTAACACTATAGCCAGTCACACGCTGAAAAAAAATCATTATACATGAAACACGCTACCTGCGAGTGAACATAAAACGCGCTGACTTCTAACTGTAAAAAATAGTCGGGTGTGCTCACAGCCAGGTCCGAGTTCTCACAGATAAATAAACAACCATGTCATGATAATGAGACTTTTTTATCTAGTGAATCTAAGAGTGGACTTTGTGGATATCTATAATTTTCTTAAAATTCATTATATTTAATAAAAATTTGGTATACAGCCTAATTTATTATTATTGCGAGTTGCTGAAAATTTGAAAAAAATCGGTCAATTCATAACAAAATAAAATATTCTTTTCGTTTTTTAAAGTAAGGATAAAAACAGAAATTCATTTTCAGTTCATTATTCCTATTTGCTGCTCGAACTTTTTCCCCCCCAACAACGCCAAACTTTTTGACTTATTGGGATCTCCTTTTACTTTTAAAAGAATACAATTCGCCCGAGTACTCAAATGATTTGGAATTAAAAAGGGTGTTATTTTTTTCAATAAATAATATTTTAAATTTAAATATTTGGGAATCAGAACAAAAATTTTTAAAATTGCAAAAAAATTTGTGAAAAAATTTAAAAAAAAGTGTAAAAATTTAGAAATTGCAGAGCAAAATATTAAGTTAAATAATTTAAATTGGATTTCTTTTACAAACATCAAAATTACCACAAAACACGTCTAAAATCGCTGATGAATGTGATGAAACTTTTGAAAAGAGGACAAAATTTGCTATATTGGGATAAGATATTAATATAGTTATAGTAATAATAATTTTTATAATTAGTATTAACGCATTTCATAAATATAAAAAAAAATCACTGCAAATTGTGAAATAATTTTTTTTAAATAAATTTTTTTGGGGTGGGGGGTGGGGGATGGGATTAAAACGTAATCAATAAAAAAACTAAAATTTAGAAAAAAAAAATTTAATTACAGAGAACATAATTACTGTTCAAAAATTATTCTTTAAACAGGATTTCCGTTTCGAATCTCGGAAAATCTCCGTGAAACAGAGGAAAAACTATAAAAATCGTATTAAAAAATTCACAAAAAAATGGTTGCATGAATTCAAATTAAATTTTATCATAAAAAATATACAAAAAAACTATATTGTACTAACAGTTTGAAATTGAATTCATTTCACAAATATAAAAAAAATCGCTGCAAAACGCAAAAAAACACGGAATATAACGCAATTTTTAACATTTTGATGGATTTTCGTAAGTGTGGCGCATACTCCAGAAAATACGGTATAGGATTTTTCAATAACATTGTCAATAAAACACAGTAGTATATGTTACTTACAAAACAGACAAACTTACAAGAGTATTGAAACATACACACATAGAAAACATTAGACGTTAATCATACTAGCATATACTAAAATTAATTTCATTAATATTTACATTTTATTGTTATTTCTAAATAGTAAAAATAAAAAACTTCATTAAGTATTTTTATACCTTCCTACAGGTATAGCAAAGTAGAAAAGAGCCAACATCTTGGAACGCTTGTCTTTAGAGAAAAGATCAGCTATTATAGTAGGAGCTATGGTAGAATAACTTGCTTCTCCAGTTCCAACCAGAGCTCTCAAAAATATAAACACACCAAAAAGCTTTAAAGAAAAATAATATTTGTTATGAAAATCAACTTTGACAAAGTCAAAAAACTAAACTACAACATTATGTTATGCAATTAAAAATATCCTCAGCAGCAGACTTCTCAGTGATAAAGAACAAAACTGATAAATTTCATTATGGGCCAACGTCCAATAGTACAAGTTTTATAAGTGGCCACTAATTCTAATTTTGCCCTTTTCTCTTTGAGAATCTGCATCACAAACCTAAACCTATTAATCCCAATAATGTTGTGCCAAACTTATAGATTAGAATAAATAACAGTAAGTCATTAGTAAGCAAAATTTGAAGTTAGAAAGAAAAGTAAAATAATTTAGAAAAATAAGGCAAATTTTATTTATTTTTTAAGCAATATTTTAATAACAATAATTATTATTATTTAAGCTGTTATATTAATTTGCGAATTCTAAAACAATTTTCTAATACTAATATCAAGTTACAATTTTTCTGCTACTGGAAAAAGAGCTATGATACTAAAAATAAATGAAAATGTTTTTAAAAGAAATGCAAAATTAAAGGTATTGATAAAATAACCATCATTACAGGGTTGCAAAAAAGCCGGCTAAAATTAAAAAAAGCCAGGCCGGTTGGCTTTTATTGATTTTAGCCGGCTTTTTTTGGCCAAAATTGGCCTTTTTTGGCCATAATTGGCTTTTATTCAGTGAAGCATTTTAATTTTAAGCTACACATTTTTAAGTGTCTTTTAACTAATTTTAATGATGTTTAATTTACTTTGAGTTAAATAACTTTATTTATTAAAATCAAAAATTGGGATTTTAATTATTATTTATTAAGAGAAATTGGATTATAACCCAATTTTTCAATAATGAAGACATTAATACTAGAATAACACATTGATGGGGTTGCTAGTGGTTTATAGCCAGAGTTGTGAATATGTCAACTAAATTATAAAATGGCCATACCAAGTGCGCTTTCTGATTTACATTGACCTTTAATCCTACCCTTGGTTTTTCCATTTTTTACAGTTTTATAAAATTAAAGAGGACTATGGTTACTTAGTTACATGTTTTATTACTTAACTAATTTTAAGAGTTATATTAAAATGTCATCTTTTATTCCCTATAAACCTTTAAAATCACGCATATAAAAAAAACCATTTCTCACTATTGAAAATAGTATTTCGAATTCTGTATATTTTATAATATATTTCCCAATTTAATTTCAGTATTCTCAATTAACATATGCATGAATATATTCATTCATGCAAGTGGGCATATATGCCCTATTAAATAACAAAGAGCTATTCAAAATTTTAATTCAACAAATTTTATTAGAACATTTTTTGTTGTTGTTTAATATTATATAATTATGTATTAACACGTTCGCTGCTGTTTACGTGAAGATAGTTAATTCCGCGCTGTAGAAGTGGGTTTTTCCCAGAAGCCGATTTACTTTTCATAACAAAGAATCAGTGAGAGATTTTCCTGTGCCAGCGCGTGACTGGCTATTGAGACATCACGCGCTGGCATGTGAGAGGCCCCTTAACGTTGGTGCCATATCAGGCGCTGGCGCGTGATCGGCAAATGTGTTAAATTCTCCACAAATACTGAATCCTTCCTAATTTATTTTTCAACATTGTTCATTTTATGACTTAATCTTTACATATTGACCTGTAAGAATGTTTCCAGGAATGCTTTGATGTATTATATTTTGTCATAATTCAATTAAATATAATTCTTAAGAATGTGTAATATAAATAGAACTATAAAATATAGAAGTTTAAAACACATTTTTGTGTATATTTTCTTTTTTCAAAGATTTATATTTTTGAGACATAATGCCTTCACAGTTGACTTCTATCGGTTATAAAGACTTATTTATCTGAAAAATTAAATAGAAATTTATAACTTTTTTAGTAGTAAATAATTAAAAATGTATTAAAAATAAATCAATCCAAATTTAATATGGATTCGATACAAATGAACTCTTTAAAAATAAAAGCCGGCTTTTTTCAATTTTAGCCGGCTTTTTTTAAGTGGATAAAACCAAAAAAAGCCGGCCGGCTTTTTTTGGCCCGGCTAAAAGCCGGCAACCCTGCATCATTATGATAGTAAGAGTTCAAATATTATACAAGTATTCGTTAAATGGCAAAAAAAAGATGAAGAAAAATATTACATTTGATGGAATAAATGATCCAAGTAGTGTTGTTACACTCCAAAATGTAACTCCAAATGCTATGATGAGCTTCCTGCTGTATCGATCACCTAAGTAACCGAAAATTGGGGCCATAATCATATAGCTGACGATAAATGAAGTCTGTAATAAACCACCTTCTGAATTCCCAATATTATAAAACTTCTGCACATCATTTAAAATGCCTGCAAAATTATAAAAGTAGATAGTTAATGATAGAAAATAAATGTTACTATAACAAAACAAACTACAAAATAAATATATTTTTAAATTACAATAAAATAAAAAATATTTTATTAAAATATTCATTTAATTTTAGGGTTTACTAATACTAGTAGACCGAACCCGGGCTTCCCGGGGTACATAGCAAAGATAAAAACCATTTTTTTAAATTGAAAACTTTAATGAATTTTCTGCATGCTAATGAATTTTCTGCATGCGTTTTAGATTGCTAACTAACTCCAAAAAAGCATTTTAACCCTTAAACCCCTTGAAGGGGGTGGGATAAAATTTATCCCACCCCCTTTAATTTTAATTTCAAAACGCCACATTGACGAAAATAACTTGAAACAGCAGTTTTATTTTTCTCAAATACGTGAAGAAACGCTTTTAAATATTTTGAAACAAATTTGTTTTTTAAATTCTCGTATCAATCAATCATTTAAGCATTTTAAGAATTGAAGTGCTTTTTACCTCAAAGGGTTAAGTGTCTTGCGGATTTTTTCATTTATGTTTTGTTGATAAAATAATACTGTGAAAAATATTGGTATGAAGATTTGTACTTGATACTTTACATATTTTTGTATTGTATTGTACTTTACATATTTTTTATCTTATAAAATTGAAAAAATTAACATTAATCTCAATATTATATTAAATCAATCTTTGAATTAAAATATTACATAGCGGAAAAACATGATTAGGATAACGTGGTTAGGTTAAAGGGTTAAATGAAAAATATTAATTATGGAATCAAATAAAGCTATGAAGTTTTTCAAAAGTCACATTTCCGTATTAGACGCACGCCAGAAGTTATTAGCAAAGATTTCGTTATGGCAGCAGTTTTGTTTCTGGTCATCTCAATGTTTCGAGCACGTAATTTAATTACATGTCTGTTAAATTTGTATTTATTTTATTTTTTTATTTATAAAGGAAATTTTAATTTTGCTATAGTATATTAGCCGGAAACAAATCCCGAACTCTTTATATTTTTCTAAGGACAAATAATCTATCGCAATCAAGTTTCACTCTGTAGAGATATATTTAAAAATAACTCGTACCTGATTTTTTTTTAAACCACAGCCAATCAGTAAATTGAAATACAGTTTTCAAAGAAGTTCAAAGCATTTTCAAAGTATTTTTTTTTTCTTATTTGGCACTGTAAAATTTTAAGTTGTTTTTATTACATGTTGAACTTGTAATTTTTAGTAATTTAATCTGCGTTTTAAACCATTCTTCTATTTTATTACTCATGCAATTTAAATTTTATAATGGGAAATTATCAGGAACAATATTTATAGATTTATGAGTAAATTGTGTATAATTATTTCTTAATGGAGTTACGTAATAGAGATTTAAAAAAAAAAAAATGCTTGAAAATATAAGCTCATAATAAATGAGTCAAATGAGATACAGTCTTCAATCAAGTTGCATTTGAAAGTAGATTTCTTTTCCTATATGACGAAAAAAAAAATTAAAAATGTGCGACGTTTAGAAGATTAAAAATTGCAGTAACAAAAATTGCAAAAAATCATTTTATCCTGAAATGGGCACAGATGTCTTATACGCACCACATTTGCACGTGTTTTTTTCTCTCAGCAATTTGGCATTACACATCTGTGCCAAGGAGAAGATCTGTTTAATAAGTTTATAACAATTATTAGGGAAAGGAAATGGGGAAAATTAAAGATTTCAGTGAAATGTGCTGATAAAATGATGCAACTGCATGCATTCAATATGGCAATAGGTATTAATATTTCCGCATTACTGTAAAATTTTAATTGCTGTTTTGTTGCCTATTAAGTTTATTATTTATAATTGTTTATTTATTGTTTCCTTTTTGATTAAATTCATATTTATTTACTGTTATTTTTCACTTTAATTCTTTAAATTATTTTATTATGTACTATAGCAATCATTATTTATATCAAGCCATCATTTATTTATTTTTATTTCCTTTTTTAAAAAATTTGAATCTTTTTTTCATTTTTTACGTTATTTTATTTTTATAATGGAGTAAAAAATTGCGTGCTGTTATTGCATGCAATTTGTACTTACATTCAAAAACAAAATTTTTGCCAAATTGGTAAGAGAAAAAAGCACATGCAAATGTGGTGCGTATATTACATCTGTGCCCTGAAATGTTGTCATTTGCAAAATAAGATCAGTGCCAGATTACGGACACATTTGTTCGTTACAATATAGATTTTGCTCATATGAAAAATCGGTACTACTTGATTATCCCGTCTACCATTTTCGCCAAATTTTTAAAAAAATGCCAAACTAATAGCCATGTTATGTATGTTGACATAATTTTTATTTTAAATAACGGGAAAACAAATATATTAGTAAAACATGAATAAAAAGACAAATAAAAAGTAGTATTAAAACTTTGATGACATTTTAAACATGTGTATCGTGTTTAATATCATTCAATATACATTCACAATCATCCATTATTGGCATATAATCTTATAATTTGGCGAAATTTTTTTGATCGACGGGATAACCAAGTAGTACCGAAAAATCTTACGCGCATACTAAAATGTTAAAAGCAAAGAAATGACTGCACGTACATCTTTTCGAAAAAGTTTGCTTCAAAGTTAACTCTATGACAAATTTAAAATTTGTTCTATAAATTAAAATACACAACATAAACTAAAAGAATAAACATTAAAATACACAAACATTGCACTCCGTCATTTCAACGTGCAAAGAAGATGCCGTATTTTCCGTGAAATACGCAAACCTTGATTTTTACAAATCATGCCAAACCAAATTTTCAGTTACATTTTAAATATTGGATATTAGCGAATTATGGAATCTCATTTCGTCATTTACATCGTTCTTTTTCTATTTCAGATCAATTTTCTATGTGAAAAATGTACTTTTTTTTCTTTTCTGAAAGTATATTTGGAAAATAAAAATGATTCTAAAAATAAAGTAAAAAATAAATAACATAAAAAATATCATTATTTCAAAAAGATAGAAAAATTAAATAATTTTGGTAAAATGACAGGTAATAAAAAAGGACTTAAAAAATCGTCTGCTATAGCAAGTTTAACTGAAATTTATAAAAAATTACATTAAGTGAATAATGTTATTTTAATATAATTATAATTGAATGTCTTAAACAATTGGGCAAAAATTTGGGGAACCGGACATTACTTTAAACCTGGAATTATTGCCAAGACCATCTTTGTTTGCTTGTCTAACTCGGCGAAAAAAATTCAATTCGGTGGGAAAAAAAAGAATCATATTGAACAGGTACTAAATCCTTTGACATCAGTCGTGCATTTTTTCTCTGAATAAAAACAATCTGCTTAAATTTACGCATTCTAAAGTAACATTTTATTTTATTATAAACAAAAACTACAGTACTAAAACTTTCCACAGACTTGTCATTGAAAGTTTTCTTTTTTGCGAAAACACGCGGTTGTGTTTGGTCTTAATGTAGCAGATTTCTCAGGGTTACATTTTTTGCACCACTCCCAGCCACCACACATAAATTCTCTCTATTTCTTCTTTTTACTTTATGGCTATTTTCCCTTTACTTTGCATCATGGCCAACTATATCTATATAAGACCCATTTATTTGATATTAATGTACGAAATCTCCCGCCAGATGACTCTGATATTTTGCCCAAGTTATCTGACCAATCGTGCAAACTCTGAACCAAAACAATGACCATGTACTCAGAACAGAAATCAGCTCATAAAATGCTTATTTGGGCAGGGTTTGTGCCACGTGATCCAATGAAATGGCTCAGAGTTTGAAGCTGAATCCAGCTTCACTTTTTCGGTGGTTTTAGCGAAATGCGCAGGCCGTTATATCTAGTTGGTAATGCTTTGCACAGAAATTGAGTACTCAAGTTGCCACTTCCAGAAAAATTAAATTAAAAACTACAAAAAAATTAATATCTCAAAAACAAATTAAGATACGGTTTTCAAACAAATTGCATTTAAAAGTACATATTTTTCCCTACACAACGGTGTAAAGATTGAAAATGTACGATGTCTAGGAGTTAAAAAATTGCAGTAATGGAAATTGCAAAAGTGAAATTTCATCAGAAAGTGTTGCCATTCGAAAAATGACGTATGCGTTACGCACAGATACGTTTGGCCTTTATAATATAGATATATCAATGGATACATATCATACTATATATCCAATACTTATTTTCGAAATATAAAGACGTTTGATATTTTCAAACATTTGAAAGTAATTTTTAAAATATTAAGATGTTTTCTGTATCTTCCTTAATGGTTTCTGTTTTCAATTACTTAATTTCGTTTTATATGTATAAGGAAAAAAAAATGTATTTTTAGAAGATTATCTTCTTAAGTTTTCATGTTCAATGCAATATGTTTTAGTTTCTAATTTATATTATGCCTCAAAATTTTTATTACTAAAAATAAGTTGGTCATTTTGAAAGGGATGAAAGTGCACTAAAGCAATTTTGGAGCAGGAAAAATCGAATTTTCTATCAGTAAAATCGATTTTGGGGGCCACAAAAATTGGATTTTGGAGCAGTAAAAATTGGATTTTGTAGTAGTAAATGTATGATTTTGTAACAATAAAATCTGATTTTTGTGATATTTGAATAAATTCACGGTTTTTTTCATAACCGTCAGAATTTTTTTTTTTTTTTTTTTGCAATCCTTTGACAAAATTTACAGTTTTTTTGACTAAATTTTGTGGTTTTTTTCACTGTTCATCCTTTAACAAAATTCACATATTTTTTTTGCAATCTTTCAACAAATTTGCATGTCTTTTGCGATCTTTCAATGGAACACTCATTATTTTGAAGAAGTTTGCAGGGTTTTCCTCCACGATTTTTTGACAAAATTTGTGCGTTTTCACGATCTTTCGACTGTGTTTTGTTTGTTTTTGACAAAATTACCATGTTGTTTGCAATCTTTAGATGAACATAATGTGTTTTTCACGACTCTCTGACGAACATGGCATTAGTTTTACAATCTTTTGATAAAATGTTTTTCACAATTTTGACAAAATTCATTAGTTTTTCAAGATTTTTGGATGAAATTCATATGTTTTTCTCAATCTTTAGACAGAATCAGCATGTTTTCCACGATCTTTAACCACATTTTTTTTCATTTTTTAACAAAATGAGCAATTTGGAAATATTAAAAATGAAATTTCTCTTTGTTTGTAAGATCGACAAAATCTTGTTGAATTTCATTTAGGTATAAAATATGTTTTGGCACATGTTTGCATATCTCATTCTTCTTTCACATTAAAGTACTTGTATATATACAAAAGTGCTTGTTTTAATTCAGTTAAAATCATGGATAACACACAGCATAATGTTCTGTTGACAGGGGAGAGTATTATATCTACACATAAACAAGTTATTAATAAATGGCAAGCATAAAAAGTATATGAAGCAAATTTACTTTTGATTCTTGAAATAATCTTTTTCTGAAAACAGTTAATACAGAAACATTAATAGGGTAAACAGTACATACATTGGCATTATGTCTACAGTTATTGGCACCTTTGGATTTAAATGAAAATATTAAGAGAACTAAAAAAGTTTTGATGTTGAAAATAAATTTAATGATTAGTTCATTCCTTTTCATGAGTAATATTATGACTAAAATCAAATGCATCATATTTTTAAAAAATTATGTTCAGAGGAATGTCTCACCTTTTAAAAATTGTCGCTTTTTTTTCATTATTTGTTAAGGATTCACTGTAGGTTTTTATTAAAAAATAGCACACTCTTTTTCATTTTTCTTCCCAGTTTGATTATTTTAGATAAATATGTAACACCTCATGCGCGTAGCCAGGGGGGGTGCCCGGGCACCCCCCCCCCTCTCCCCGCTCGCAGAGATCCAAGATTGATTATTTTAAATAATCAAAATTTATAAAAGAAAAAAAGAAGAAAAATGTAAGCAAAGTTAGTTCACTTAGTAAATCAAAACTAACAGTCTATGTTTTGAAATGTGATAAAAGAAGAGACCTTGATTCTTTTTTTCGTTTTAAGAAAATTATTTTATTCATCTTTTTTAAAACTAGAACATTTACTAGAATCTGTATTAATCACAGTAAATCAAAAAAGTTGGTTTTATAATCCCAATTTGATGTCGTTTCTTTATGGAACTTTTTTTAACACCTTTCTATTGCATGCATATTTCCATAAAAAATCAGAGTAAATTCTTGACAAGGATAGAAACTACTATTTATATATTTGCTTTTGTTATCTAAAGTCTAGATAGAAGCAAAAAAATAAATAAATAAATAAATAAAAATTGAAAGGAAATACAGATGTGAAACGATAATTCCACCATGTGATTAGCCTGGAGAACGGAGGGGGTGGAAGGCTGTACAAATTAGAGATGAGACAGGCTCAGCCCCAGCACGGAAGCCCGAACCCAAACCCGGGTCCGAAGCGGGCACGGACTCTATGTTCATTTTAGTGTTCAGACCCGAGGGGGTGGGGCTCAGGCTATATTTTCATTTTAGTGTTCGTGCTGGGGGGGGTGGGGGGCTTGGGCTCATTCTTTCTGAGAATTAAAAATCTTTTATGTGTAGAATAGATTGAAAGAACTACTATTTTCCTTTTAAAATTATTTATTATTTTTCAAGTCATTTCAGTGTTATTTTGATCAAAACGAAAGAAAAAAAATTTTTTTTTTTATATATTTCAATAGTTGATTGTTGCTTTAAAAGAAAATTTGTGATGTATGGAGATTTATGTCTACTGCATTTCCGTCGACAATTAATCGATAAGGCGCCTATCAAAATAATCATAAATAATAAATTAGCTTCTGGTTGGATTTTCGTTTGAGGCAGAGGATATTTTTTGTATTCGATCGTTTATTTATTTATTTTGTTAGAGAATGATTTCTTCGTTTTTGATGCAGACTAGATGCTTGAGGTTTGCAAATTATTTGATTGTGCACGAATCATAATCGTTCTTCATATAATAACAGCATTGTTATTTTTTTTCCGTTTGTCATCATGAATTTTGCTTATGCTGAATTTTTTTGAAGAAAATATAGGAATTTATAGGAAATTTTATTTATATGTAATAACACCAACACATGTTTTAATACATTAACGTAGACTATTTAAAGTTCATTCCAGACTATTTCAGAAGTTTTTAACACACTTCAGGATTAAAATACTGGTTTCAGGAGTTGAACCCCCCCCCCCCCCCCTCTCCCAATATTCAAAATTTTTTACAATTATTTTCTGAATCATCAACACTTGCAGAATTTGCATTTTAAAAAAATAATAATAATTCAAATAAATGTCATAAATGATTTTTTTGTAATAAATTTATATGAAAGGAGTTTCAATAGCAAGAAAAATTCAAAGATCTTAAAAAACCCTGAAATTTACAGCAAATTTTATGAAAAGTTACAGCAGAGAAGAGGGAGTGGGGGGGGGGGGGGAGAGGGAAATCCTTCCCTACATTAATTATACATTTTCCAATGGCATACCCAGTTTTTTTTTTTTTTTTTTTTTTTTTTTTCTGTAATGCTTTGATGAAATTTGCATTTTCCCTTCAATACTTAGGGGAAAATTCTACTCTTTTTGTGATCTCTTAACATAAAAAGGTTTTTTTTTTAATCCTTTGATGACAAATAAATTTTTTTTGCGATCTTTGGACAAAAATCGTTTGTTTTCAGCGATCTATTGATGAAAATCATGTTTTTTTTTTTGCGATCTTTTAGCGAAAATCTCATTATTCTCGCGATATTTTGACAAAAATCATGTTTTTTTTCACGATCTTTTGGCAAAAATCGCATTATTCTCGCGATATTTTGGCGAAAATCTTGTTTTTCTCATGATTTTTTGAACAAAATTGTGGTTTTTTTCACGACTTTTCAACAGGGTTGTTAAATACCCGGATTTTTTCAGAAAAAACCCAACCCACTGGGTTTTTTCAGGGTTATGGGAGGTGGTTCAGAATGCTTGAAAAAAAAAAAGTACTTATTACTAAATTTAAAGTAGCTAATTGATTACAAATATATATAAATCAATGACAGTAATCAAAATTATGCTTTGCTTTTAGATAAATTGATTATCAGTAATAATTTATAAATTATTTCTTTTATTACTAAATAATAGAATAAACCAAGTAATTCTACATGTCTACATAATTCAATTAGGATTCTAAGCATATATGGTATTTTGTTATGAGTTTCTATTGTATAACATAGAACACATTACACATCAAAGTATTTTTTTATTGGGAAAAAAATTGTTTGTGTTTCTTACACATACTACAGAGATTAACTAACAATTATTTCTTTTAAAAATTGTAATGGTATAATTAGGACATTTCTTTTCTTTGGGGTGGGAGGTGATGGTTATAAATTTTATGAGTTGTGTACTGATATTAAGAAATATATTACAATACATTATATATGTAATATAAATACATTATATATGTAATTCAGAGTTTCCCCCAGGTTTAAAAAAGGGTAGGGCGCTACTGTTCTGAAAAGGGCACTTATCTAGCGGTTCAAAAAGTTGTGAAAAAACTGAAAATTCATCAAAAAATTGAAAAAAGGTAAATTTTGTTAAAAAATCGCAAAAAAAAAAGGCAAATATTGTTAAAAGATCACAAAAAAAAAACGGTCAATTTTGTTAAAAGATCGCAAAAACAGCAGATTTTGTTAAAAGATCGCAAATAACGGCATATTTTGCGAAAAAACGTCAAATTTCATGAAAAAAATTGTGAAAAAACGACAAATCTCGTGAAAATATCGCGAAAAAAATGGAACTTTTCTCAAATTTTTCCGTTTTGTTGCAATTTTTGGACGAAATTTACTGTTTTTTTCACAAATCTTTTGAAGAAATCTGCCGTTTTATCGCTATTTTTTGACGAAAGTTGCCGTTTTTTGCGACTCATTTGACAAAATTTTCCATTTTATGGTGATTTTTGGGAGAAATTTGTCATTTTCCCACGATCTTTTGAGGAAAATTGTCGTTTTGTGAAATTTCGTAACGGAATTAGCCATTTTTTTTGTGAATCTTGCCGGAAATTAGTCGTTATTTCGAGATTTTTAACGAAACTTGCCGTTTTTTTTTTTAGCGACTTTTTAAAGAAATTACCCGTCTCACGGCACACGTATGAGGCTATTTTTTGCAGTCCGTCGCCGATTTTTTGTGTAATTTACGCGCTACAGCGCTTTAGGATCATTGCTGGAGTGTGTCAACTAACTCTAAATTAGTGACTTAAAAAGTAAACTTAAATTAAACAGAGATGGGCACAGTGAAAGCTGGTCTGGCAAAGGAGTGTAGAACGTGTTAAAATTAAAACAGTTCAAGTTGACATCAAGACTTCTTTTATTTATGACTTCAAATGAAAACAGTATGAAAGTGAACTTACACACTTTGATAACTTCATGACAGCAGGAAAACTAGCAGCGTTTTTAACAGAGATGATATCAGTAAAAGATTCGGGAAAACACAATTAAAATAGATTAAAATCATTCATACTAACTAAACACAAACTCCATGAATGACGGTAACTTTCGTGCATTCAGGTTTCCTGATACATCGCGTCCTTCATAGTGAAGGAACGGAGAAAGGCGAAACTGTCTTAACATCGCAAAGCATATATACTCTGGCCGAAACGGCACGTGCTAACGTTAGCCAATGAACGGCCGATATCGTTTTTGATATGCAAATATCAAAAACGATAAATCGATTATGTTCGATTAAAAGAGACATATGCTGCCATCTGGCAGGAAAAAGACTGCCGATCGATTAAAATAATCGTATCGTTCGATGTTACAAGAAAGCAAAACACGCGGACAAAGTACGGTGAAATTAACGAAGTTTATTTTAGATAAAACGTAAATTAAAAGATATTTAACAAATAAATTAGAAAGAGGTAAGTAGTTATTATATTTAAGTAATTTAATAAAAGTAAAAGTGAATTTTGAATACTGTTGTAATAAATATTATGTAAACAAAGGAACTAGGGAACTATTAATTTAGGTTGAAATGAAGTATGCAAAAGGTAAGTTTATGGAGGCAATGAGAACAAGTTTGATGTTCCCATCAATGCCCCCCCTCTCATTGCTTTATATAATAAGAGCTATCTGTATACAGAATAAAGCTCTTTAATAAAAGAAATCACGAAGCCAAAAAAAATTTTATGTTACTATAAATAAAAACATTAAAAAAAAAAATTTAAAAACACGAATAACTAATTTTTAAATTTAATTCTATCAAAATTTAACGATAAACAATTTAACTATCAAATTCTCAAAAAGATTCTAAAAGAATCAAAACTTTTAAATTTTCCTAACAAGATCAAAAAAATGATCCAAAAATTTAAATTTAAATTTTAAGAAGATCTCCTCGTCTCCACAATCACTCACAACTCTTTTCTTTCACACAGTATAAATTTTACAATACAATGTGAAATACATTTTAGAATTACAAAAGTTTTAGTATATAATTACGTACCAAAAATACATTGCAATTTCCAATTTGGAAAATTACATAACAAAGCTTCCTCCATCGATGAATACCCTTGATCATCAAAAAAAAATTTAAAACTTTATTCAAAAAAAAAATTTATTAAGTCCATGAAAGCTTTGAAGACTATAACTTATGGCGAGAACACTTCCACTACGGCATCCAGAATTTGGAACATGACAAAAGACGACGGCACATTTAAACTTGGTGATTACACCATACCTTGCTTCCATCACCTGTCTTACATATTCCTCAAAAATGAATATAGATCTCAGTTATCCATCATCACTCAGTCTTCTGCCCGGAACAGAAAAACAAGCATACACAAAAATTGGTGATTCTAGATGCCTGGAAGTAAGAAAAATATATTAATAAAATGAAAATTAAAGATTTTTAAATAAACTACGTTAAATTTAATACCATCCGCAGGATGAACAAACCGTAGGTACCATAGGCTGAACAAGACTACGGAAATGGTTACCACAAAAACTGATGATCAAGGATAAGGAGGGAAAATATATTGTTGGTTATGAAAATTGAAAATATGCACATGCACGTATGTATGCCATTTACAAAGTACAATTTTTTAAAACAATGTACGATCAAAATTTAGCTAAAACAATGTGCAAGCAAATATTTAAAACAATGTGCAAGCAAATTTAGCTAAAACAATGTGCATTCAATAGTGACATAACAGTTAAAACAATGTGCAGTAATTTCAGAAAATACCAACAATACAAAAAGATTAACGACGCATAAAAAGAATGGTACGCATAAAAAGTTTACATGAAAAAATGTAACCTAAGTTACGAAAATTGAATTTACAAACTTTAACAATTCGTATTTGGTCAAGGGTTTAGTGAAAACATCTGCAAGATTGGACTTACTGCGAACATGCCTCAAAATAAATTCCCCTTTATAAAACAGGTCCCTAATGAAAAATAACTTGACGTCTATATGCTTAGATTTATAATTTTCTACAGGAGATTTTACGAAATCAATTGCAGCCTGGTTATCAACCAACAAAATTGCTTTATTATCATTATCAGGAAAAATATTGAATTTCTGACATTCGCGGCGTATTCGATCGAACCAGACCAAGTTCTTGACAGCCTCAGTCATTGCGACAAATTCCGACTCCATGGTCGATAAGCTAACGCACTTTTCTTTAAAAGTGCGCCAGTCGACGGGAGCTTTGTCTATCATGACTATTTGGCCGCCGATCGAGGTCCGATCGTCACGATTAGCCGCGAAGTCAGCATCTGAAAAAATAGAAAGAAAATTGGAACTGCAAGAAAGTTTTAATTTATAATGACTGGTATTTTTAACATAACCCAAAATCTTAAAAGGCCATCCCAATGAACAAGGCCAGGATTGGACTGAAATTGTGATAAAATATTTACTGTATAACATATGTCTGGTCGAGTCCGGTTAGCAATAAAAGAAAGACATCCTAAAATACTCCTGTAGGGAAGATGAGACATAAATTCTTTTTCGGAATCTGAAGTAGGACAATTGGATCGAGAAAAGACAACACCCTTGCTAATTGGTAAAGAAGCATGAGGAATTTTAAAATTACAGAACCTTTGACAAACTTCAGTAATATAATTACTTTGATGTAGAAATAGACCTTCATTGGTCTCCTCAAATTCTACTCCTAAAAGTTTACGAGTTCTGCCCAAAACTTTAATGTCAAATTCCTTCTTTAGCAAGGATAAAACCCTATCAATAAGATGCTGATGTTTTCCAAAAATCACTATATCGTCAACATACAAAAGCAAAACTACCTCAGATCCAAAAATATATACACAGTTACAAGACGACAATTTTCTGAAACCCAACTTTAAAAGAACCTCATGTATCTCATAAAACCATTCTCTTCTGCTTTGATGCAAGCCATAAAGAGCCCGATCTAGCTTGCAAACTTGGTGCTCTTTTCCAGGGATTACGAAACCGGGAGGTTGAAGCATATACACGTCTTCTCTCAAAGGTGCATACAAGTAGGCGCAGGTTACGTCACACTGAGTGTGTGACCACCCGCTACACGAGACAAGAAGGGAGAAAAAGAACCGGATTACCCCGAAATTGACCACAGGGCTGAAGGTGTCTTCATAAGAGACTCCCTTCACTTGTTTAAAGCCCTGGGCAACAAGCCGTGCTTTATAACGGGCAATCCTTCCAAATTCATCCTTTTTTGCTGTGTAAACCCACCAGCAACCTACTGGAGTGACGTTGACAGGTAAATTAGTCAAATGCCACACCTTCCTGTTTCTCATCATCTGGATTTCTTGCTCCATTGCTTTCCGCCAGATCGCACTCTTTTCGGACCTGCAAGCTTGCTTGTACGTTCTGGGAATATCATCTACAATGCCTAGTCATGCGGAAGGGCATGCATAATTTGAGGTTACTGAATCAGATTCTGAGTCAGAATTATCAGAAAAACTATCAGAATTAGATGAAACGGATGGAACAGGGACTATACCAGCATATTTATTAGAAGCAGAAAAATCAAAAAGTTCAGGTTTAAAAACAATATATTATTATTTTTACAGTACTGCTCAACTTCGTTGTGAGACCTGAGACGCTGGGTGCTACCTTCTTCAAAATAGTAGATGTCAGTCCTATTCCCAGTTTTACGAGCAATAGGCCTCCTTTCCCATCTAACCTCTCTAAGTTGGAGGTTAGTGGAAGGCTGATCCAACACACTGGACTCCGATTCCATGTCCTCCTCTTCCTCATGAGGTAGGGAGGACCTTCCTCACTGGGAGGATCTGGAGTCAAACCAGATGCTACTCCGCCAGTGCTTTCTGGATTTACTCCACCATCGTGAGAAAAGAGGGCATAATCCTCGGTGCCCAGTGCAGCTCCACTGTGCCCCAAGCCACAACGCGATTCATCAAAAGTTACGTTAGATGTTTCTATTATTTCATTAGTATCGGGAAGCCAGATCCTATATCCTCTGGTCCTGAAGGCATAGCCTACCATGTAGCCGCGCCTAGCCTTAGGATGTAGCTTAAGTCTTTTCTGACTAGGCACGCCCACATATGCCACAATACCAAAAGGCCTGAGGTGTTGGACTGACGGCTTTCTTTCCACCATATAATTCAAAGGGAGTTTTATTTAAAAGTTTAGGACATACCCTGTTCCAATTGTAGACAAAATATTTTAAAGCTTCTGGCCAAAAACTCGGATCTAATTGGCTTTCAATTAATAAGGTTCTGATGCCATCTGCAGCGGTTGCCATAAAACGTTCCGCGACGCCGTTCTGCTGGGGGGTATAAACGTTAGTAAATTCATGGTGAATGCCTTTACTCTCAAAAAAATTTTCAAATTCAAAATTTTTAAATTCAGAACCGTTATCAGACCTAAAATTTTTAACTTTAAGATTAAGGAAATTTTCTGCTCTTAGAATGTGATTTTTAGTAATATTAAAAACTTCTGACTTTAATTTAATTGGATATACGGAGACACGTCTAGAAAAATCATCAATGATTGAGAGAAAATAGCGTTCACCATTTCGACCCACCGAATGACACGGACCCCAGAGATCAGCATATAAAAGCTCTAACGGCCTCGTGGAACGAATGGTCTTAAATGATTTGTGGGACACGCTGCGAAATTTGCCAAGTTTACAAGGCTCACAGACCAAAGATGTCTCTTTTAAATTAGGCATACCCCTAACACCTTGCAGGCGGCTGGTATTAGTTAGGATTGACTGGCTTATATGAACACAGCGGCGGTGCCACTGAACCATAGGGTCAATTTTATTGGCTGCAGAAATTTCAAAACTTACGGAATTAGATTTGGGAATTTTAGGAAAAAGTTTATACACCCTATTTTTAAGCGAGGCTCTAAATAAAAAGTCGTCCCCCCTGCAGATGTTCACCCCTTTTCTACCTCCATGAAAAGATAAACCACATAAGTCCAATTGGGGCCCAGATATCAAATTTCTACGTAACTGAGGAGAATACATTACATTCGTTAAAGTAAAAACTCTTTGACCAAATCTCAGCTTAATTTCACCCTTTCCAGTTATCGGGAACAAGACATCTTTAACAGCTACTGACAATCTATCATTTAAAGGTTCAAATTTAGTGAACAAACTTCTGTCATGACTAAAATGGTGGCTTGCACCAGTATCGAAGACCCAAGTTTTACTGTTAACACAAGTACTAATACTAGCTTGGGAAATAAAAAATGACTTACGTGAAGAGTCACTATAATTTGCATCATCAAGGTAGCTGTCGGGTGACTGAGCAGGTCTGGAACGATGGTGATTCTGAAACCTCCTTCTGGACTTGCTGGACGAGGACTCTCTTCGGTTCGGGTTTGGAACTTCACTGCTGCCGCTGCTACTCCGCCGTCGGTAGGAACCATCAGGGCTAGTTGATCTTGAAGATGTGCTACTGGAACGACAAGGAGGAAATCTATCTCTGGACGATGAGGCACGACGAAAATGAGACTTCTTCCTTTCAAAACATTTTGCATACAAGTGACCTGAACGGCCACAGAACCAGCATTTTTTACTTTTAAATTTACGTGATGACTGCTTCTTAGACGTAGAAGGGGAAACAGGAACTTCAGATTGAATATTTAATGCAGCTATTTTCTTACTATTGTCCAAATCACGCAATTTCAATCTTGCCTCCTCTGCCACTACTTCTGTTACGATTAAATCAAACTTAAAAGACTTATCTTCCCTTCTCAAGAGATGCTGGACACAACTGTCGAAATAGGTAGGCAAATACCTTAAAAATTGATAAGATAAATAATTTTCAGAAAAGTTCTTATCAATTGCTTTGACATTCAAAAAAATTTTCTTTAATCGTGTTGCAAAGAGATTTATAATCTCGCCGTTCTTGATTCTACTCTCCATTAACTCAGAAAACAAAGCCATATGGTGTGCTCTTGTATCCGGGTGAAAATTATCTTTTAACCGCTTCCAGGCAGTTATCGGATCTGTGCAATCATCAATTATTCGCTTAAACTCTGGTTCTATATTCAAGTAGATAAGGGACAGGACTTGGTTATGTTTAGCTTTAACCGCATTCACAGCGTCAATTGTGACAGTCGTGCTAACTTCTGGAATTGGAGTTTCGTTTTCAATTATCTCCCAAATTCCTTTTTCTAGTAACAAATATTTAATGTCACAAGACCAAGTTCCATAATTACTGGAATTCAACTTTTCAATTGCAATTGACATTGTTGCCATTTTTCTTCAAAAAAAATTTTCAAGAAAAACACCAATTTTACACTTTTCTTCACCTGCCCCCCCTACTTTTTCAAAAAAAACGATCTTAATTGACGAACCTCATTTCTTATTCAAAGTTCAAATCATAAAAATATGGCTTGATAAAGTTCAAAAATAAAAGTTCAAAAACGTAAATTAAATTCTTCATAAAGTCAAAATATATAGTCCAGCAACTCAAAAAGTTCAAATAAAATATGCAGAGAAAACTATGTTCTGTAAATAACGTCATAATTCAAATCATAAAAATAAATCAAAGTCCAACTTAAACTAAATCTTCAAAGAAAAATAAACTTGAAATGAAGCACATCAATTACTATCTTCAGTTATGGACACTCCTTATTCTGCCCATAACCCATAATTTGTCAACTAACTCTAAGTTAGTGACTTAAAAAGTGAACTTAAATTAAACAGAGATGGGCACAGTGAAAGCTGGTCTGGCAAAGGAGTGTAGAACGTGTTAAAATTAAAACAGTTCAAGTTGACATCAAGACTTCTTTTATTTATGACTTCAAATGAAAACAGCATGAAAGTGAACTTACACACTTTGATAACTTCATGACAGCAGGAAAACTAGCAGCGTTTTTAACAGAGATGATATCAGTAAAAGATTCGGAAAAACACAATTAAAATAGATTAAAATCATTCATACTAACTAAACACAAACTCCATGAATGACGGTAACTTTCGTGCATTCAGGTTTCCTGATACATCGCGTCCTTCATAACGAAGGAACGGAGAAAGGCGAAACTGTCTTAACATCGCAAAGCATATATACTCTGGCCGAAACGGCACGTGCTAACGTTAGCCAATGAACGGCCGATATCGTTTTTGATATGCAAATATCAAAAACGATAAATCGATTATGTTCGATTAAAAGAGACATATGCTGCCATCTGGCGGGAAAAAGACTGCCGATCGATTAAAATAATCGTATCGTTCGATGTTACAAGAAAGCAAAACACGTGGACAAAGTACGGTGAAATTAACGAAGTTTATTTTAGATAAAACGTAAATTAAAAGATATTTAACAAATAAATTAGAAAGAGGTAAGTAGTTATTATATTTAAGTAATTTAATAAAAGTAAAAGTGAATTTTGAATACTGTTGTAATCAGGGTTCGCTGAAGTGGGCCCAGCCCGAAAAAACCCGGGCGGGTTTTTTCGGGCGGGCCCACTTGAAAAAACCCATCAAAAACCCATTTGTGGGTTTTTTCAAATTTTCTCGTGTTTTCACATCTGTATCATTATTTAATCTAAGATATGAGGATAGAAAGATAAATGCCAATTTAAATATATTTCAAACTAACCATATTTAAAAGAATTTCTAAGTATTGATAAAATGACCATAAAATAAATTAGTTTGTAAATAAGGAAGATTTTCATGGCCATATATTTTAAAATGCATCCAAGTGCTTTAAATCTTAATGTATACCTAATGATGGCGCTTGAAATGTGATCCTCATCCTGATTGCTTGTATTGTTATAGCTTTTAAGATTAATCGCAACATTTATTATCCTGCTTCAATGTTCAATGAAAGTTTATATAGTAATTTTCAACACAAAAATGGTGACAGATTATACACGGTTCCCAGCATCATGGAAAGTCAGGAAAATCTCAAAATATACAGGAAAAGTCAGGGAATTTACAAATAATTTCTAAAAAAGTCATGGAAAACATTTGAGTGAAAAAATGAAAAATGACATAAAATTCATTAAACAGTTCGAAAAAAAAAAAAAAGACTGAAGTATGATTGCAGAAAAAAATTGCTAATTTTGGCAAAAGATTGTGAAAATAAGTATCAAATTTTGCTGTATGCTCGTTTGGTCAGAGAATTTTTCTAGATTTGGTTTGGGAAAGTCAGGGAATTTTTTGAGATTTGGTCATGGAAAGTGAAGGAATTTGCCAGTCATGTTTTGCTGGGAATCCTGTTATAACAAAAAAAAAAAAAAAAAAAAAAAAAAAAAAAGAGTGAAAAAGTTTTAGTATAGTACTTTAATAATTTCATTGTTAAAATTATTACTAATAATTAATTTTTGTAAAAGCAAATTATAATGTTCATTATTGTCATAACCTTTTAACCTTTAACCTCATAAACTTTTTGTAATCAATTAGTTATTTTAAATTGTATTTAGTAGCATAAGTACCTTGTTTTCAAACATTCTGGACCATGTTTCTTTAACATAAATAACCTTGATAATATCCAAAAAACCCAAATAAAATCTAATGTAAAATGTATCCAGATACTTTAAAAGATTGCTTACAGATGTCACACAAAAGCAAAACTAAACTAGTAAAAGTGTATTGCCATTTACGATCTAACTTTATAGATATGACTGACATTGACTTTTAGATAATCCAATTTAATACTATTGCAATATAAATGTTGCTTAAATTGTTGTATATATATATATGCATATATATGTGTGAATTCTATTTTTTTCTTCACAAAAATAAAAATATTTACATAAATGTTGCTGCTTTAAACTGATTTTTATTGAAGTAAATGAAAGAAATTGCATAAATTAGTCTTTAACTTAAGATTTATATAAAGAAATTCAGTTGCACTTGATTTAATGTATCATTCTTCCAGTAATCTAGTTCTATGAGATACAAAATTACCTTTTTAAATATATTTATATTTTCTTTTTATGTATTTATTTTTATTGTTAATCTATACTTAATGCAAAATTATACCTTTGTTTCACTGATAAATGAAAAATTTAGGTACTATGCATGTGAAAATTAGAAATGTGAAGAGTTCTCTAAAAAAAATTGATAAAACCCGGAAAAAACCCGGGTTTTTTCAAAAAAGCCCGAAAAAACCCGGGTTTTAGACTACTGGGCCCAGTGGGTTGGGCTTTTTCAAAAAAACCCGGGTTTTTTCAAACCCTGGTTGTAATAAATATTATGTAAACAAAGGAACTAAGGAACTATTAATTTAGGTTGAAATGAAGTATGCAAAAGGTAAGTTTATGGAGGCAATGAGAACAAGTTTGATGTTCCCATCAGAGTGCTGCGTTTTTTCAAATGAGGGGCAAAAAGGGCGCTATTTTTTTTGAATGAATGACAAGAGGGGCACAAGTTTTTGGATGAGGGGCAAGAGGGGCGCTATTTTTTAAATTAAAAGGCAGGAGGGGCGGAGCGCCCCCCTGAAACCCTCTGGGGGAAACTCTGTGTAATTTAAAGTTGAAATTTTGAAAAAACCCACTTGGGTTTTTTCAAGTGGGTTTTTTCAGAAAAAACCCAAACGGGTTTTTTGGGCTGGGCAAAATCATAACAACCCTGCTTTTCAATGAAACTTGAGTTTTTCTCGCGATCTTTTGAGGAAAATAGTATTTATTCGTGATCTTTAGACGAAAATCGTGCTTTTTTCGCGATCTTTGGAGGAAAGCCGCATTTTTCTCATGATCTTCTGATGAGAATCGCGTTTTTCTTGCGATCTTTTTACGAGAATTGCATTTTTCTCGCGATCTTTTAACAAGAATAGTGTTTTACTCGCGATCTTTCAACAAGAATTGCGTTTTCCTTGCGATCTTTTTACGAAAATCACGTTATTGTTTCGCGATCTCTTGACGAATATCACGTTTTTCTCGCAATCTTTTTATAAAAAAATTATTTTTTCGCAATTTTTTGAATAAAATTGCGTTTTTTTTTCACTTTTTGATGAAACTTGTGTTTTTCTCGTTTTTTTGGTGAAGATAGTATTTATTCGCGATCTTCAAACGAAAATTGTGTGTTTTTCTTGCGACCTTTGGACGAGAATTGCGTTTTTCCCCGTGATCTTTGGATGAGGATCGTGTTTTTCTCGCAATCTTTGGACGAGAATCACGTTTTTCTCGTGATCTTTGGATGAGTATCGTGTTTTTCTCACGATCTTTTGACGAAAATCGCATTGTACTTGCGATCTTTTTTATAAAAATCAGATTTTTCTCGCGATCTTCTGATGAAAACCGTGTTTTTTTTCTTATGAAAATAGCATTTATTTGCGATCTTTAGACAAAAAAAGCATTTTTTTCGAGACTTTCGACGAAAATAGTATTTTTTCACACGATCTTTCAACGAAATTCCCGTTTTTCTGCGATGTTTTGACGATATAAAAAAAAAAATCAGAGAAGTGGAAAATGATAACAAAAAGGAAAATCGCGGATCCGCGGAAAAATCTCATGTCTGGATGGAGGGATGAAAAATAGGAATTTTTTTCAAATTTATAGGAATTATAGGAACGCTGCGAGGCCTGCAATTACTGTCTATGATAACTATGAAAAATTCAGTTTGGCATCCGTGCCAATAACTGTAGTTTTTATGAAAAAATTTAAACGAGGTATTTTGTATGCTTTATTTCTAGTAATACACTTTTAAATGATCTACCAGCCATTTTAAATTGAAATATAAAATTTTAACAGTTATTGGCACCGGTGCCATGTTACTGATATGAGGATGCCAATAACTATGTTGTTTCAGTGATTAACATGTGAAACTTTCAGTTATATACTAACTCATTTTATCATTTTTTTAATATAAATATATTTTTCTTCTAAATATAAATAATTAAAATTATTTACTTCTATATAAAATATTTAATATAAAAATTTTCCAACGTTAAATAAGGGGAAATTGTCTCTAAAAGTAATTTTTTGCTGAAAAGAGGGTGTAATTCTTGTTTTATTATACCAAAATTCAATTAAAATCCTACAGCCATGCAATGTTACAATACTCAAAGGTTTAAAAAACAGCATGGAAGCAGGGCTTGAAAATTCTGAAAATTTTAAGGTTCCCAGCTGGGAACCTACATGAAAAATATAGGTTCCCAGATGAAAAGTATAAGTTCCTCAAAAAAATTATGTATGAGTATTAGGGCTGGGCGATATCAGAATTTTAATATCGTGATATATCGCTGACCAAATATCGATAATTTTCGATATATCGATATATTTCAATTCATATGTCACTCCATCATAAATGTAACTGTCCTCTGTATAAAATACTACAAACATATAATAGTATATATATATATATATATATATGTGTGTGTGTGTGTGTGTGTATGTATGTTAATTATGAAGAAAAAACAAAAATATCAATATCTTAACATGTTCCAAGGAGCATAAATTTTAATTTTTATGTATTGATTCAAAATATGCAAATCCTTTACCTGCAAATCTGATCTAAAATATGTGTTATTGAAAACTTTTAGAAAGTTAAACATTATAAATCATTAAAATGAAACAAGAAAATGTATATAAGACAACAAATAGACATTAGATATATTGAAAGAAAACACTTTAATTACCTATAAACTTAGAATCTTTTTATTACAATACAAAAAAAATTGCATTTCTGCAATTTTGGGTAGTAAGGAACACCTTCTTTTCGTTGTTATAATAAATAATTCTATTATTAGTCAGAATACAAATGAAAGCATTAGAATAATCAAATAATTTTAAGAAAACACGAAATTTCTTTAATAGAGTACGAAGTCCCAAATAAGGATGTTTTGCTAACTGACTTATATATATATATATATATATATATATATATATATATACATAATAATGCTGAATTAATCTCTATAATGATCTTTTATTTTTTCGATTTTGTTTACAGATATTTTTCTAGGATGCTTTTACTTTCGAAACCAGTTTCAAAAATGAAAGTATTCCAGTAAAGAAAAAAAACTTGAAAACAAATATTAAAAAACGGCTTTTAGATCAACCTCAGATGTGCAATGCAAAAACAAAAAAATTATAAATAAATAAACAAAAACATGGAAATGCAAACGAGGTATAAAAAAAAAATAAGATTGACATTGAGCGGATGTTTTTGCATTAGTGAACTCTTGAAATAAAAAGGAGTCATGATATTCAAAATCAAAACTATCCTCATTCTTTTATGAGAAATAAACTGTTTGTTTTTTTTTTCTTTTCTTTTTTTTTACTTATAAAAAGGGTTTTGTGAAAGTATCAACTAGTTTCAGTTGTTTAAGTGCGCGAAAAACACATTCAACGGCACTTACAAACAAAAGGGGGGGGGAAGAAAAACAAAACCTTTTATTCTTTACCATTAAAAGAGAAAAAAATTCATAACTCCTAAGTTAATTTACCGATTTTTTTTCAAATTTTCAGCAATTTGCAATAATAGTAAATTAGGCTGTGTGACAAATTTTTATTAAAATATAATAAGTTATTTCAAAATTTGAGCATCTTTTACAAGTGTCCAGTACAGAAGAATCTCAAAGAAAACGTGGGAAACTATCCATCGTTTGTTTTTGTTTATCGAACTCAGCGAAATCGAAACTTGAATGTTTATACAGTAATCATATTGTCATCTGCTGTGGATGGGTAATATGTTTTGCCAAGCAGAAAGACACCATCTATAGAGTTTTAGCGATCTTTCGAAATGAAAAGTATTTTCCTTCCTAATTTGAGAAAGATTTTCAATTTTTTTTTTAGGGGGGGGGGGGTTTAAAAACCCGTACGCAAAACGGGTAAAAATATTAGTATCCAATAAACTCTAAAACTAAGGTGAATCACAATGAAAAAAGAAAAAACTTCCGCTTTAAGTAAAATTTCTGCTTAAAATAAATGATATAATAGAATTACCATACATGTAAATTATTAATGTTATTAATAAAAAATGTAAAATAATATGTGATTTAATATAATTATTTATTAATGCTATTAATAAATGAAAAACAAACATACAAGAAATATCGATTAATTGTGCTCACATTCTTAAAAATATGTCAATCAATTCTGCATTCCGGCAGCAATAACTGTACACAAGCTCACAGGAAAACAACAGTCAGCCACCGATGTGGAGTCAACAAGTGATTGTATCGAAAATGCCCGATCCTCGAACGAGCGTTTCAACTTCGATTCTCGAACGAACTCCGATAAATAAAGCGGTACATCAGAATAGTTGACTGTTCGCCCATACTCCGGTATATGCGCGACACCAGCGCAAAAAGTAGACTGTTCGCCCATATTCCGGTGTGTGCGCGACACCGGCTCAAAACCGGAAGTATCACGCAAGTGCCGATTACAGCGCGAACATTTGCAAAAGTAAACAACTTTTGCGCCGACAGAGATAGATTCGAAATTCCGTAACTCCGTAATTCCGAAAGTAGGATGTAATACCGTTTGAAACGATATATCGGAAGGATTGAAATTTCAATATCGTTACCGCGGTTTTCAAGAAATATCGATATATAACGATATTACGGTATATCGCCCAGCCCTAATGAGTATTTTAACAAAATTTTCCATTTTATCACAATTTTTAAAAAGAAATTTGCCGTTTTTTCGCGATTCTTTGACGAAATTTGCCGTTTTTTCGCGATTCTTTGACGAAATTTGCCGTTTTTTCGCGATTCTTTGACGAAATTTGCCGTTTTTTCGCGATTCTTTGACGAAATTTGCCGTTTTTTCGCGATTCTTTGACGAAATCTGCCGTTTTATCGCGATGTTTTAACGAAATCTGCTGTTTTTCAAATTTTTTTTACGAGATTTGCCGTTTTTGTGATTTTTTAATGAAATTTGCGCTATTTTGCATGATTTTTTGACGAATTTTGAAGCATTTTCACAATTTTTTGATGAAATGTGTTGTCTTTTCGCTATTTTTGGACAAAATTTGTTGTTTTCGATGCTTTTTTAACAAACTTTGCTGATTTTTGTTATTTCTTAATGAAATTTGCCGCTTTTCCCGATTTTTTAACGAAATTTGCCGTTTTTTCGCGATTTTTTGAAGAAATTTGTTGTTTTATCGCGATGTTTTAAGGAAACTTGCCGTTTATTGCGATGCTTTACGGAAACTTGCCGTTTTATCGCGATGTTTTAATGGAGCCTGTTGCTTTTCAAAAGAAAATCTTTACAAAATTTGCTTTTTTGGGGATTTTTTAATGAAATTTGTGATGCTTCATGCGATTTTTAAACGAAATCTGTTGTCTTTTAGATATTTTTAGCCGAAATTTCCAGTTTTTCCCGATATTTTGACAAAATTTATTGTTTTCCATGATTTTTTTTAACGAATTGTGCCGCTTTTACGCTATTTCTTAACGAAATTTGACTTTTTTGCGATTTTTTAATGAAATTTGCATTTTTTCTGCGATTCTTTTGCTGAAATTCGGGCTTTTCCCGTAATATTTCGGCGAAATTATGCATCCCCCGGGCCGCTTAAGAGCTATTTTTTTGCCGATTTTTTGCTTAATTTACGCGTTATAATGCGTCCGCGGCATTGTTAGCAGACATGGCAAAAGGTTAGGTTCCCGGCCGGGAACCTTAGTGATAAAATATGCGTTCCCGGAAAGGATTTCTGGGTTCCCCGGGAACGCTATTTTTCGAGCCCTGATGGAAGGCAGTCGTTTTAGAATGGTATAGCAAACATTTAGATAGCATGCTTACAAAGGAATATTTTGCACTAGCTCTTAAAGAAGCAATTACATTGATTAATGAAGACTAGATAAAAAATAGCTTTAAAAATGTGAGATATACCCATGGTATTGCAATGCTCTTGATGGAGATATGAGCCTAGAAAGAGGGGGGGGGGGGGGGTTCTTATGGTTACTCTTCCAGACACAGCTATTTTAAGTTTCAAAGTTTTTAAAAATATCCTAGGAGATGACATGTTTGCAAGAATAAGTAGCACAGTACTGAAAATAAAACTGAAGTGAAACCGATTCAAGCATTTTGAAAAGTTGAAGAAACACAATCAGCTTATTAGCTGAGCCTACATTAGATTTACCAATTCTAAGTCTTAATCAAAATAAAAGTGTCAGAAGGGAATGAATGAGTCAGAAAATAAGCAATTTGTTATTTGAATATTATTTTTCCATATTTATATTTATTTATATTTCTGCTATGATAATGATACCTTGAAATCACAGGGGGATTACCATAGGAGAAACCTAGTTTTGTCGCCAACTTGTTGATATATTGCAAAATTCAGCGATTAAAATTACATACCAAAAGTGATGCCAAAATTCAAATGTTTCAAGAATTATGGAAGCTATTGTGTCCATAAAAAAATGATATAGATAAATAAAGTTTTTTAATGAAGGTAGTCTTGGGATCAAGCGATCATGATCCATGTAGATTGCAACAATTTTTCAGTAATTCCAACATAAGGCGGAATGTTATAGATAGTATTTCATACGAAATCTACCTAAAAATCGAAATCTCAGATCCCACTAGTTGTTTGAATATCACACCCAGAAAAAACGACATAACAGGATATTGTTGCAAATAAGTTTTTCTTTCCCAATGTAAATTTTCTACTACACCTCTTAAAACACACCATATTTTAAATTAAAATAAACAAAGATTTTAAATAAACAAATGTATAGTATAGTATAAAAATAGACATAGACAAAATTGAAATTAATTTAATTTTAATGATTGAAATATGGAACAAAAAATTAATGTATTTTGCCATGAATGTAATGCAACTGGAGAGTTCTTTTCTCTCATGACAAGTTGTAATAATCGGATTTGTATATTTTTTAACAACAATTCACAAGAATCGCAAAATATATGGGCATCGAAAGGAAAATAGACTGCGAACATACAATATAATACAAAGATTTTGACATTAGGAGAACATAAACAAAAAAGATAAATACTAATAAATAAATGATCTACCTGCTATAGTGAAGCGATCCATGTAATTAATTAAATTTATTAGGCATAATATGCCAACAGTAAGGTACCGATTCTTTGCACGAGGAGGTCCCTTCATCGTTTGAGGAGGGGTTGAAGCTTCCCCAGCATATGTCAAATTGGGAAAACTGTTCCTTTCAAACGAACGAGGGGAGTGAATAAAGTCTTCATCATAGGAATATCCAAGATTTGTATGGGCAGACATATTAAAAACACATGGGTTTAGGAGAATAAAATGATGTTATCAATTAATTTAATCTATTTGTGTCTGATTACATTATCTTATTTCCAAGTTCGCCAAAATCGCACCATTCACAAAAATATGTATGTTTACAAGTAAATGTTGCCAACATGCCAACTTGAAGTTGTAATGTTCATCTCGTTTTCAATTTTTTAAATAAAAAAGACTTTTAATAATAATAATATTTACATTTCAGCAATCTTTTTATTCATTCCAAGGAAAAATCTCATTATTTATGATAGATATTTTGATTCGTGAAACAGACTTTCTTTTTAGAACAAATAGATTTTTTAAAACTTAAAAACAAACAAATTACATTTTTGGATTTGGCATTGAGTTTTGTAGTAGCTTCATTTGCAGAAAATGTACTGGGCACGCGCAGCAACATCAATCGGAGAGCTTGAGCCGAAGCTTTAAAGCGGTGGTGAAAGATGGAGATGCACAATACTATGGTGCATAGAGTTGGAAATTTATTTTTTTAAACATTAATGTGTGCACATAGTAACACAATGGCTACTCAAAAGCCTGTGGAGTGGGTCAACTCCTTGATGACTCGATTTGAAGAACAAGTAATAATACATTTCTGCCCTACCTTTAATTACGTCCTTTTAACTGAGCCGGACAGGAAGTGTCAAACTACAACAAAGCTTGTTATCATATATCTTGATTGTTTATATTTCGAAGTGTTACATATAAACAGTGCGATATAACATTTTTAGTGTTTTACTAAAGCTGTTCGAGCAATTCTCTTATCAAATAAACAAAACATACATCCAGATCTTCTCTTTTAAGTAACAGGTGGATTTAACCGGACATGGCAATCATTAACATAATTTTTTAATTTCTCGACATTATTAATTACATATAACATTTTTAAATTTTAAAATAAACCCACTTTATAAAAGTTAGTGAAAATCTGTTAGATACATTACTTAATAAAAATATATCGATCGAAATTTTTCTCAAACCAAGTAGATTTCTATCGTACGAATGGATACTTTGTTCAGAATATGATGTCAGAGATGATTCAGAATATTCTTTTTAATCAGTTTCAGCATTCGAACATTCCATTCCTTTTTAAATAATTAGCTTAGACCGCACATTTTAAATGAATTTCATTTACTTTTCAGTTTATATGATGAATCTCGTAGCAGCCTTTTTTTTTTCATCTTTTATCCTATAAAAGTAAAAATTTCTCACACGCGTGTTAATTAGCTATTACGTCATGAACTAATGCAAATTTAACCCCTTAATGGTCGCATTAAATTATGGTTCAAAAATTAAATTTCATTATTGCCATCACTTTTTTGAAAAAAAAAATACATATATATATTCATCTTATTTAATGGCAAGTAAACAGATACGAGAATTAAACCAATTACACTATTTTATAAAACTGGTGGGAATCAAACAATTCTGAATAAAAGACGTGAAGCTTGCAACCAGTAAGTCTCAGTGCGACAATTAAATGGTTAAATAAAATTAGCCATCACCATTAGTAGAGAAATTTTATACATACAATACAAAGTGTCAAATCTGAAAGTCTGAATTCTCTTAAATCTAGCGTTTTATATATATGCTACTGTTAAAGCGTGTAATTCAGTTATTTCATAAAATACCTAGTTATTTCATGAAATAACTAACCAAGTCCATTAAAGTATGTAAAATTATTGGATTCTATGATTTATCTAGTTATTTTATAGAATAACGATTTCCTAACCGTTAAAGTTTAAAATAAACTTTAACATATGAAAATATCTGTTTTTTATAAATTAACTGCTGGTAAATTAAAACTCAAAAAATACATTTCAATAGATGATTTAATAAATAAATATATAAAAACAGAATATATATTTTTTTAAATATTAGTTAAAAGTATACAAAACAACAATGTAGTGTGAGAATAATTATGTTTAAATTTTTACAATATATATTTACATAATTATTAGGTTCTTTGTCCTGTTGGCAAAAAAATTTAATCGGTTTAAAAAATATTGCATAAATAAAATACTGCTTCCAAAGAAATAATAATAATGTTAAATATTATTAAAAACCGCATGCTGATAAAAATAATTATTTAATAATAAGTTTTTATATACAGTAGACTCCCTCAAATCCGCACAGCTCGGGACCAGAGGTTGTGCAGATTTTAGAATTTTGCAGATTTCTGGTCGTTGCTTTGTTTACATTTTTTAAACAGTAATTTGAGTGCAATTAATGGTGCGATCGGAACTATAATGAATGCTTACTATAGGGCAAAATTGGGAAATTTCGTTACCGGCCACTGGCCAGTAAGACTAGTTTTTCAAGTGGCCACTTTGTTTAAAGTAGTGGCCACTTTTTTATTTAAAAATATTAAGCAGTAAAATGTCTACAAATATTAATCTAAAACTGCAGCCTAAATCTACTCTCTAAAATCTACAGCCCAAATAGATATGATAATATAAATATATTGAAACCTAAAAAAGTAGAATCTCTGGAAATATAAGTAAATTGTATTATCACCTTGTAAAAAAGTGGCCACAAGGTGGCCACTGAAAGACAATTTTTCACTTCCCACTTTTTCTCATGTACTGGCCATGCGGCCGGTGGCTAGTGCTAATTTTGCCCTTTAGCCCAAAGACAGTGCAGTCAAGTGGTTGTAGTTTATGGGAAGTATGGGGAGGAATTGTTAACAAAATAATTCCTACTTCTCGGTATTTCTGTATAGTAGAAATTGAAATATGGCTGTTATGATCAGGGTTGGCAAGTTTCTTCCGCAGTGGAAAAAACCACGGAAAAAACCGGCCAGAAGAAATAGGTTTCTTCCAAGTGGAAGAAATGGAAGAAACTGTTTTTTTTTTTTTTTTTAAGAATTTACAATATACTTTCAATTTTGTACGACATAATAAATATTTTCTTCCTATAATCTTATATAAATTAATTCCATTGACCCAAAACAATTTTAATTAAGTATATATGCTAAATTAATAATTACATCAGTTTTTTAGCCAAGATCACACACAACGCCTGTCTAAAGATCAACTATTGGCTAAATGAAAAGAAATTTTAACCAAAATATACAAAAACAGTTAAATGTTAAGCATTTCAATTTAACCAACATATATTTTAATTATTTAAATTTCTGAAATTAATAGTAAATAGTAGAGATCTTTTACTAATGGTAGAATGAAACCTATTTAAATAAAAGCTTTTAATTTACATCAGTTTTATTAATGTAAGTAAGGTACAATAATTATTGTATCAAATGGAGGGCGACCAAAAACTAAGATTTCCTTATCGGCCCGAAATCAAAGTTTTGCCAATGTGGCTAAAAATGCCACTGGACCGAAACTCTCAGTATTCTAAAAATCTTCTTTCTTCTTTCGGAAATTTTCAACATTAGTCATTGATTTGAACTGTATCAGTTCAAATAAATGTATTGCAATGAACTTCATTATTTATAATTATCAGTCATGAATTATCAATCTTCTCATAGAAAATTTTTAGATTAAACTGCATTAGTGTTTCAAATATTCTTTGAGAAAGCTTTAGAAAAACAAATGAATATTTACAAAAATCATTAAAAAATACAATTTAATTACTTTAAAAAAAATTGGTTGTTTTTGTTTTCGGCTGAATTTAGGAAGGTCACTGAAATTACGGTTTTGGTTTTAGAAACCTGTACTGGTCGATCCTCAGTATTAAAAAAATCATTATTCTCACTTTTATTGGTACAATACAGCATAATTGCATAATATAGCAAAATAGTTTTTTATCAGTAGGTAGGATATTACAGTCAGTTTCCCAACTTAAATGGGATGAATACAAAAGATTTTTTTTTTCAAGTCCTATACTTTAGGATAGTTTAAAAGCATTTTGACATACCCATAGATATTTTTAGAACACTATTCTTTTAGGCCCGCCACACACCAGGGAAACATGCGTCAAAAATCGTGCAACAGGACGCACTCAAACCGGTTTTTTCTTTGTTGTCAGGATGAAATTGTCACATATCGCAAGTTTTTTTGTCCAATGTCTCATTGATGTGTGGCAGTCCTTAAAATCAGCATTGAGATATTATTGCTAGATTTAGTATAAATAATTACAAATTTATTTATTTACTGTGTTGCACAGCTTAAAAGAATGCATTTTTATATGAAGATAATATTTTTTTTTAATGAAAAATAAACAATTTGAAGGTATTTTTTTCTCTCTTTTTACATAAATGGCAGAATTATGAAGTAATTTAAAAAAAAACATCCCTCCACCTTTAGAGTAGTAAAAATCCTTCACCTGAAAATGTCTGCTGAACCTGAAGTTTAATATAAAAAGAATATTGCCCAGTTAAACTGATGGCATGGGACTCACAGGCTATGCATACTAATTGTACATTACAGCCTTATATTTTCAAGGGTTAATTCCGTTCAAAAAAAAAAAATTAAGAAGGGGAAACAGCTTTCCCCTTTTTTATACTTAATCATTGAACCTCCTAAACTATCAAGGACATGCTTTATCATAAAATAATCCATATCCAAAATTCAGAGCAAATCGGATAATTCTTAATAAAAACTCATTTAGCATTTATATAATTTAAGAGGAGTTATCCCCCTCTTGTATACTTAACCATTTAACTTTCAAAACTATACAGAGATTTAAACGAAATCTGACAATTCTGCTTGAAAAACCCATTTATATAAATTAAGGGGAGGGGCATCAGAACTCCCGTTCCCCATGTTTATACTTATTCAATGAACACCTAATAACAGTCATGGAATCGCCCCGTCAGAATGATCCTATATCTAAATTTTGAACAAAAACTTAATTCTGCATGAAAAACCCATTTATATCAATTAAGGGGAGGGGATGCCCCTGCCCCCCTCCCCCGTATAGGGCAAAATTGGGAAATTTCATCAGCCGCCACTGGCCAATAAGACTAGTTTTTCAAGTGGCCACTTTGTTTAAACTAGTGGCCACTTTTTTATTTAAAAATACTAAACAGCGAAATTTCTGTAAATATTAATCAAAAAACAGAATAACCCAAATAAATATGTTAATAAAATGTATTGGAACCTAAAAAAAAGTAGAATCTTTAATGAAATGTAAGTAAATTGCATTCTCTCTTTGTAAAAAAGTGGCCAAAAGGTGGCCACTGATAGGCAATTTTTCACTGGCCACTTTTTCTCATGTACTGGCCCTGTGGCCAGTGGCTAGTGCTAATTTTGCCCTTTAATGCTTACAACATAATAAAATAAGTAATTAACTAAAATAATAAAAATTTAGATAATTTTTTAAATGATTAAAGTACTAATAGCAAAGGTCAAGTTAATAATCAATAGTGTATGATTAAATATTCATTATAAAGATTAAATGTATTTTTCCGAAATTATTCAACAAAACTTACCTCATAAATGTGCATTAGTAATTCACATCAAAATCATAAAAAAAGATTTTTTTTTTCAAGTTTAGCCTAGCTTAATAGTAAAAAAATCTTGATTAATGCATAAATATATTTGGTAAGAAGATTCTGATTACCATTAATAACAGCAATATCTTGAATTTTTCCCAAAATAATTTATTCTTCCTTCATAAAAATAACATGAATAGAATATTAAGATAATTACAAATAAAAAAATTATGAAATTGATACGAAACTAAAAAAATCAAATTTTGTCCCAATAGCTGAACTGAAAGTTTCATTGTTTACATCCATAAAATATGTGCGTATTTTAGAGAGTTGAGGATTTCTGGTTTGCGGATTTGAGGGAGTCTACTGTATATATTTTTAAATTAATAATGCAAGAGCATATTAATTTAAAATAACTTATGAAATATTACATTAATTTTAAACACGATTATTCAATCGATAAATTAATTATAACGGATGTAAACTTTCCATTTTTCAATTTTGGGTGAAAAAAGTCCGGGCCAGGATTTGAACCAGGGATGTATTGGCTGAATCAGCCAATGCTCTTCCAAATGAGCCATCCTAGATACGAACCTTAGAGGACTATTTCACCCAATTAACCTCAACGATCACTTTATCTAGAATAAAGTGATCCAATAAGGTCCATTTAAAATGGAAAATTTATATCTGTTATAATTAATTTACCGATTGAATAATCTTGTTTAAAATTAATCTAATGTAATTTCATATGCAGCGATTTTCTGCAGTTCCATATATTGACCTTCGATTTATTCTGTTGAGCTGATCCAGAGTATCAGACCAGATAAAGTGATCGTTGAGGTTAATCGGGTGAAATAGTCCTCCAGTGTTCGTGTCCAGGATGGCTCAGCTGGAAGAGCATTGGTGGCTTCAGCCAATACATCCCTGGTTCGAATCCTGGCCCGGACTTTTTTTCACCCAAAAATGGAAAATTTACATCTGTTAACTTATGAAATACCTTTATTTTATTTTCATTATTTATAAGAACAATGATTGCTGTAATTTGACAATTAGGATTATTTTTCTTATTAATTCAGTCACCATCCCTATCCAGGAGATTAAAAAAAAAATCTAGCAGAATATCCCTTGAGAAATAAAATATGACACCAGGTTTTGCATCTGTTAATGGCACAAATCAATTTTTCTACTTCCTGAACTTCTAGGATACAGACATGTTACTTTTCCGCGGAAACGTGGAATTCCACTTTCTTGGCAATGAATTTTATTATCCCTTGGATTGATGCAAATATGTATTAAAATTTGTTGCTATTTTTATGGAAAAAGGGGGAAAACAGATAAAATACAGCAAAATCGAGCGTTCAAACCATACCAATATAAAAAAATTTCTTCATAAAAAAACGCAAAATTCTAAAAAAAAAATTACCATATTTTTGGGTGTATAGTCCGCGGCTTATACAAGAAAAAAACCTTCCAAAAGGCCGCTGCGGGTTATACAAAGTTTTTTTTTAAATTGGAAATCGTGATATTTTTTCTACAACTTTTAAACCTCAAAACTTTTGAAAAATACATCAAAATTTGAATTTTTTTTCGCTATGCCGCGAAATTTAAAGAGTTCTCCCATGTTTGTAAAGGCTTTTTTTTTATTGCTTAAATACAGTTATTTCTGGGTTTGAAAGAATTGTCGCAACTATCGCCAAGTATTGCACTGGTAGATCTATAATAGCTACTGTATATACTCGAGTATAAGTTGCGAAATTTTAGACAAAACAAGAACTTCAAAGAAGTGGGGGGTCGACTTATATGTGAGACTTTAAAAAAAAATGTATAAACAAAATATCAGAAAATAATTTGCTAGTGAATCGGTGCTGTGGCACCCCATTGTGTTTGTAAAGTACATAATCCTAAATTCAGAACCCTTCCAACCTCGACGATTCTGAATAAATTCAGATTCGTCAGATTCTGAATCCGTTCGGATCATTTAAGGTTTAGTTTATTTTTCAAAAAAATAATCTACCCTACCCTGTTGCAAAGAACAAAAAAAAAAAAGTGTGTGATTTATGTCATTTCGGAACAATTCAGAGCACTCGGTCTTTTCCGAAATGAATCCAAGGAATCGTTCCTTTACAGAGTCGATTCATTTCAGACGAGTTCAAGGAATCAAACTTTTCCGGAGTCGTTTCATTTCAGATGGAGTCCGAGTAATTGTTTCTTTTCGGAGTTTGTACCATATCCTGTTGCAAAGAACAAAAAAAAAGTACATGATTCATGTCATTTTGGAACAATTCAGAGCAGTTGGTCTTTTTCGAAACGATTCTGAGGAATCATTCCTTTACAGAATCGTTTCATTTCGGAACAAATTCAAGGAATCGTACTTTTCTGGAGTCGTTTCATTTCAGAGAGAGTCCGAGGAATTGTTTCTTTTCAGAGTTGGTGCATTTCGCACCTATTCTGAGGATTCGATCCTTTTGGGAACTAATGACCTAAGATACGTATACATTTTATGTCCAAAATTTTGAATTTATCACAGATTTTTTTTTTAATTTTTCGGTAAAATTCAGAAAAAATATCACGCTTGTTTGAAAGGAAAAAAATGCGCGTAAACGCCTCATCGCTTGAAATTTTATCTTAAAACACGTAAACGCTGCGGCGTTTCTTCCTAAAATTACGGTACTGATAATCTTAATTTTTTAGCCGAATTACTGTAGGTATTATGCATCATGTAAAAATTTGGTAAATTTGTGTTAAAAATTATGATTAGTGGCTTCTAATTTCGAACCCTGATCGAAATATACGTTCGTAAATGGTGTATAGCCTGCAGACTATACACTGATGCATCTCCACGGGTTATACACAAACTTTTTTTACTGCACTGCTCGATTTAGGGGTGCAGGCTATACACCCAAAAAATAAAAATGTAAATTTATCCAAAGATCGCTGAAAAAATGCTATTTTCTTCAGAGAAATGCAGGAAATTACCGCCAAAGAATTGCGGGGGAAACACGATTTTCGGGAAAAGCTTGCAGAAAAATATTCAAGTTTCATCAAAAGATCGTGAAAAATACTCAAATTTTATCAAAAGATGGTGGGAAAATACTCGAATTTTGTCAAAAGATCGCGGAAAATATTAAAATTTTGTAGAAAAATCGCGCGAATTTTGTCAAAAGATTGGTAAAATACTCAAATTGTATCGAAAAATCAGTAAAGTATGCAAATTGTCGAAAAGACACAGAAAAAAAGCGAATCTTATGGAAAGATCGCAGAAAATATGAAAATTTTGATGAAGGATTGGAGAACATAAGCGAATTTTTGTGGAAGATCGCAGAAAATATGTGACTTTTTTCGAAAAATTGCAGAAAATACTAGAATTTTGACAAAAATTGAGGATAATAGACATATTTTATAGAAAGATCTTAGAAAATATGCTCATTTTGTCGAAAGATTGGAGAAAAATTGCCAATTTTGACGAAAGATCACAGAAAAAAATGCGAATATTGACGAAAGAGCGAGAAAAATAAAATACTTGAATTTTCTCAGTGGGATCTCAATGGGATCAGGAGTTATTAAATAAAAGCAAAAATTACCATTAAAATAGCAATTTAATTCTGTCTATTTTGATATTTATTTATGATTTGTATGGTAATTTTCAGCTTTTATTTCATAACTCCTGATCCCATTGAGATCCCACTCTAAAAATTTCAGATTTTAAAGCTTATAATATCATAACAAACATACAATTTTTTCAAAATTTTTAAAAATGACTATCTAAAAAATTTTTAAATTTAAAATTTTCAAAAATTTTAAATTTTAATTATATTTAGTTGACTTGCATATCAAATTAAACCTTATAAACTCCTCTTTGAAATGAGTGGTCATAAAATTTTCTATGTTTGATAGAACTTGAGAAATTCAAAATTGAAAATATTTATGCAAGTCAAAAAAAATTTAAATAATTAATTGTATAAAAATTTAAAGTGATAAACAAAAAATAAAAATATGCTCTAATTTGTATCATCATAGAGAATGATCCCTAGCAGTTTCATTGAAATCGGAAATGGTCAGGTAGAATATTGAATTTTTTTGGTTGATTTGACATGGAATGATCCATGTTTGGTTTTTTTTCCAATTCTTATTTGCATTTTTGGTGAAATTCGCGTCTTTCCTCAGTACTTCATACTTTTGTCTGCAACATTTTGATGAAATTAATGTTTTTTTGTCATGATCCTTGTCAAAATTACTGTTTTTGACCCGATTTTTTAACAAAATACACTTTTCATAAAATTAGTGGTTTTTTATATTTGTTTGTTTTCAAACAATTGACAAAAATTTTGTTGAAATTCGCGATATCTTTCATGTCTGAATTTTCTGATTGATGACCTATATTTTTAAAATTTTCAAAATCTAATGTTTTTTTTTTTTTTTTTTGCTTAGAATCAATCAGTTCTGTGATCCTGTCAGATTTTCTCCAAAATTACGGCAGTCATTTCCAAAAAAAAAAAAAAAGAAGTAGGTTGTAATTCCAAAAATTCGGACATAAAATGTATCAGAAAGTTACAAAAAAAACAAAGAAAAAGTAAATTATTGAAAAAAAATCACCGTTTCATCATAGGAATTTGGGGGAAAAGAGAATTTTGTCAGAAGATGGTGAAAAAATGCAAATTTTATTGAAAAACACACACAAAAAAAATTTATTTAGACAAAGAATTGCAAAAAAAAGTAGGGAAAAAATCATAAAAAAGGATAAATTGTGTCAAACAATCGCAGAAAAAGCTTGTTTTTTTCTGCAACACTTGAAATCTTCCTGTGCAATCACCTTCTTCAATAATCATTCTTTCATGGAACGAAATTTATTCCCATGGACTCAATACTAATTTTACCTCCATTTAGAGACCATTACAGCTGAATTCCCTCCATTTGCAACCAATTTCTTTGAAGAAAATGAAACAAATTTTGTTTTTTGCTGGTTATTTGAAGAAGGTTTTGGAAAAATAATTTCGTAAAGCACATTCTTCATCTAAATAAAATTTATATTTAGTACTATTTTTAGTATTTAAATCCCTTTATGCAGTAGCGTAGCTATGTTTTTTGGCACCCGGGGCCAGCAAGAAATTTTGCGCCCCCACCCCAATATAGATATATAACAATTTCTCTCAATTTGGCGCCCCTAGGCCTCGGCGCCCGGGGCGGACGCCCCCCCCTTGCCCCCCCTTAGCTACACCACTGCCTTTATGCCTTTTTAGGCAATGAATTTAACTCTTATTATGAATTAAAAATGACGATCAATAAACTCGCCTGTTCTGTTCTCTCAGAAAACTCTCAAAGAAATAGGTAAAGTAATGAAACTTATTTTTTCTTTCCATCCAAAGAAAAAAAAAGTTGCATTTATTTACTGAACTTTGAAAAAACTTGGAAAATTAAATTAAAAAAAAATAAAACTATCATATCAAAACAAATGTCAATGTATTCTTTATTTAAACTCTGGAGTAATTGATTTTTAGGTACTTCTAGGTTATCCCGTTGACCAATTTCGCCAAATTATACAAATTGCCAAACTAATAGCCAAATTATACATGTTGACATAATTTTTTTTTTTAAATAATGAAAAAATAAATAATTAGTAGAATATTAATAAAAATATTAAATAAAAAGTCGAAATAAAAATCACTTAATGACATTTTAAACACATGAATCGCATTTAATGTCATTGAATGTGACATTCACGATTATCCATTATTGGCATTTAATCTTATAGTTTGGCAATAATTTTTTGGTCGACGGGATGACCTAGAAGTACTGATTTTTATTTTGATACTTAATATAAAAAATAAATTTTAGTAACATTAATTGTTACATTTTTTGAACAAATAAATTATAGATTTAAACATGACCTCCATTAAGAAACCACCTCTTAGAGCAATGAATTTTTATTAGAATGGAATGTGTTCATTTTATATAGGTTTTACTGTGCTTGTTCGCTTGTGACCATTTCTCTTTACTGATATGTGTTTACATTTACTGATAACAAACTGTTAAAATTTCCAATTCTTAGCATGTCCTGTGTGATTTTTTTTTCTTGATGTGTGATTGTTATTTTATGACAATTTATAAAAAGCTTTATTATTTAATTCCATTCATCAGCTTGACTGATTACAATTCTAGACTTGTAATTGATTTAAAATGAAAATATAGAATAGAATACAAAAAAAATAAAGCACCCATAAAAGATATGTTTTTCATTAATGACTTTTTATGAATTTGTTTTTTATACAAATTGAAAATTTTATTTCTGTGTATGCAATGTAAACAAAATAAATATCAAAACTGTATTTAAATAGAATCATTTTGTAGATTAAATATATATATATACAGGGGTTGGACAAAAATATGGAAACACCTTAAAAAAAAAAACACGTTTCCTTGCCTAGTACAGTAGACTCCCTCAAATCCGCAAAGCTTGGGACCAGGGGTTGTGCGGATTTTAGAATTTTGTGGATTTATGGTCATTGATTTGTTTACATTTTTGAAACATTAATTTGATTGGTAGTTAAGCGTTGTAATCAATGCAAATAATAAAGTGAAACGTTAAAATAATTAAGTAAAATATTTAAATAAATAAATAGTTAAAAAACAAGTTATTATTACAAAAAAAATTAAGTAAAATAAAATTTTAGAAAAATATTAAAATAATGCAAATAATTAAGATGCAATACTAAATATAAATAATAATGAGGAAAAATCAATGTTTTTTATAAAAAAAAATTTTTGCCTTTATTAATAAACAAAAAAGCTTGATTAATTAAAAATATTCATATTATACAGCAAAAAATACGCTGCAACTATGATACGATAATGAGTATTTCGATTAAATGTCGATCATCGTAACTAGTAAACCGAATCTACATCCCAAATTCGTTTTGTAATTAGCAGAGATACGAAAATAGTAATAAAACTATTGAAATAATAATTTTATATAGCTAAAATTATCCTGCCACCCGAATTGCAAACTCTACCAAACAGCCATTGAAAGTTATATTGCGCTGCAACTGTGATAAATGAGTAATTCGATTAAATATCGATCATCGTACGTCTAAGAAACATATTATTTAGCACTGCAGAATTTAAATTGAAGGATATTGATTTGAATAGCACATTGAATTTTAATTGGCATTTAAAAAAAAGGAAGTTGAAAAGGATTTAAAAATATATATATTTAAAGAATTATTTGTATTGCGTTAGCCGCTGACTTCAGCGCCATCTTTAATTTCATTATTTACATCTGAAAAAATACGCGGATTTAAGGGAGTCTACTGTATTGTGTACGGTACCCGTTGTTATTCAAAACAGCTTGCAGTCTTCGCAGAATGGATAAATACAGTTTTTGTATGTTTGCCAAGGGAATATTGTACCATTATTCCTGCAAAACGGTGGCAAGTTCAAATAACGATGTTGGCGGTGGATAGCGAGAACGCACTTTCTGCCCCAATGTAGACCACAAAGGTTCGATAATATTCAAGTCTGATGACTTTGGTGGCCTGGGGAGATGCGAAAATTCATCCTCGTGCTCAGAAAACCTGTCCTGGACAATGTGAGCTATGTGAACGGGGACGTTGTCGTCTTGGAAGATACCATCATCATTGGGGAACAAAGCTTGTGCCATTGGATGGACTTGATCGGCCAAAATGTTCACATAAGTCTGAGCAGTAATACGCCCTTACAGAGTTATCATGGGGCCAGAAGAGAACCACGATATGGCTGTCCAAACCATCACTGAACCCCCGCCATGTTTCACTCTTGGCAACAAGCAGTCTGTATTATAGGCTTGAGATGGCGCTCTCTAAACGTAAACTCGGCCAGAAGTGGGGAACAATGCGAAAGAAGACTCATCAGACCATGTTACGCTCTTCCACTGCTCTATAGTCCAGGCTTTATGACTTAAACACCACTTTTTCCTGTTACAGGCATTAGTATTACTGATGGATGGCTTTTCAATTGCAACACGGCCAGCAATTCCCTATTTATGAAGCTCCCTTCTAATTGTTTTGGTACTCACAGGATTTGGTAACACGACATTCATTTCAGCAGTAACTTTTGCAGCTGTAGACTGCTTATTTTTCGCGATAATCCTCCTTAATGATCGTCTGTCACGATTACTCAGCACACACTTTCGTCCTCGCTGTGATTTAGCGGATGATGTTTTTTCCGCATTTCAAATATGCGGAATAAATCTTCGACACAGTACCTCTTGGAACACTAAAAACTTCGGCTACCTTGCTTACAGAAGCACCCGCCATACGCGCGCCAATAATTTGTCCACGTTCGAAGTCTGTTAACTCTGACATAATGCAAGGATAATCTCACATAACAGTACTCCAACAACGACTGAACGGTGCAGCAATTTTACGAAGTTGTATAGGTGGTGTCAGTAGGCGAAAACTCCAGTGCCATCAACATAGTTCATTATAATCAATCTTTCTTTTCAAACATGCATTTCAAAAGGTGTTTCCATATTTTTGTCCAACCCCTGTATATATATGTACGTATTAGAGCTTATTGACTCTGATTAATTTCTCTTAGTTTTTAACTTTTTTAATATCCTAATACTAATAAATGAAACCCATATCTCTCAACCTTAACTAATTAGAATAAACCATGTTTATTGTTTAGGCATAATGTAAAAGGCTTATATAAAATATATTTTTCCTTTCAGCTTCCATGCCGAAGTGGCCCACAAACAACTCATTCCAGAATAAATGTGGAGCAGAACAAAGAAAGCTTAATTAACATCAGCAAATACCGCTTTTCTCTAGTAATTGCTGGCTTGACAAGAATTCTACACAGTGTTAATGAAATGGTGCAATTTAACTTTATTTCATTTTTATTATATTATTTTTTATGTGATTTATCTGTTTGCTTTCTAAACTCATTTGTTAATTCAATTTCTTTACAGCACCAACATAGTCAGTTTCAACCAGAGTTTGAAAAGAACTTTTATGAATCCCAGTTAATTGTTTTAGATACTCTGCAAAAAGTGTTATGTGCAGTAAGTTGCTTTATGTTTTTTCTTTAAATTTTAAATCTGTGTATGCAAATAAACATCATTTAATAAAAAACAGGTTTTATATAGGTTTACATCATTTAGTTTTCGAATTACCCTCTGTGATGTTAAGTTTATAGACATTTGATGCATTCATATATTTAAAATATCTCTTTAAAAAATTAATATTTTAAACTTTTTTTTTCCCTGTTTATTTCTCTTGAAAGATGTTTCTTAAAAAAAAAAAAAAAAAAAAAAAAAAAAAAAAAAATCTCAAAATATTTTTAAATATATGCTTAATTTTATGTGCATTGTTAAAATCATACTTTCAGGTTGTCAGCTTTTAAAACATAAAATATTAAATTAAGCATAGTATTAGGATGCGTAGGTAATATTAGGCAGTATTTTTGTTTACAAAAACTTCAATCATTATTTTTAAAAAATTCATATTTATAAAAAATTAATCAACAAAAAGCCATTTCAAAAACATAATCTTAAATTGCAATAATTTCATTAATAAATCCATTAAAACTAATATTTATCAATGTAGACATCATAGCCTTCCATTATCACTAAATAGAATAGCAATCTACCAAATAATAATATTTTTTCTAAATTATTTTAATATCAGTTATTTACTCTTGAAATTATATTAATTGGCCTTTAATCTCCATCTTTCTTTTTTAATGTTCCTTCCCTGGCTGGACGTGAGTCATCATGCAGAAAATATATTCTAGAACATTCTGTATCTTTCCATCGAACAAATTTCATGCCAAAATAAGGGGAAATGCTGTTTAGTATTAGTCATGCTCAGCGAAGATTTTTCTAGAAGCCTCGAGACGATCAAAAGTAAGTCCCTCTGATTGGCTGTTGAGTGCGCATCAGGGAGCAGACCGGAGAAATCTCTGTCCTCAAATCTCTCGCAAGGCATTTTTCTGTCCACCGCTAAAAATCTCGGAGTTCATTTTCTAAGTGGAAAATTTAGGATATCTTCACATCATAGACGTTCTCACAGTATCTCCAGCCCCGCTTTCAGGTTAAGATTTCACGCAATCCAGAAACCACCGTTGCAGTAATTTTTCATTGAATGTACACCTGCTCAACAGCTTCCTCCCTGAAACAACATCTAACACTGTTTCGACCTGCAGCGTTTTACAAAGAAGTGTTAACATCCGGTATGGTTCATCTTGGAGTCATCGAAATATAAGTTGGTCATGCAAAGCTGTAAAGAGTAATCGTCCAGTTCGGTTCATCTTGATGGGAACATCAAACTTGTTCTCATTGCCTCCATAAACTTACCTTTTGCATACTTCATTTCAACCTAAATTAATAGTTCCCTAGTTCCTTTGTTTACATAATATTTATTACAATAATATTCAAAATTTACTTTTATTAAATTACTTAAATATAATAACTACTTACCTTTTTTCTAATTTATTTTCACTCGTTAAATATCTTTAATTTACGTTTTATCTAAAATAAACTTCGTTAATTTCACCGTACTTCATCCACGTGTTTTTGCTTTCTTATAACATTGAACGATACGATTACTTTAATCGATCTGCAGTCTTTTTCCCGCTAGATGGCAGCATATGTCTCTTTTAATCGAACTTAATCGATTTATCATTTTTGATATTTGCATATCAAAAACGATATCGGCCGCTCATTGGCTTACGTTAGCACGTGCCGTTTCGGCCAGAGTATATATGCTCCGCGATGTCAAGACAGTTTCGGCCTTTACCCTTTCTCCGTTCCTTCGTTATGAAGGACGCGATGTATCAAGAAGCTTGAACGCACGAAAGTTACCGTCGTTCATGGAGTTTCAGTTTAGTTAGTATGAATGGTTTTAATCTATTTTAATTGTGTTTTTATTGATATCATCTTTGTTAAAACGCTGCTAGTTTTCTGCTGTCATGAAGTTTGTCAAAGTACGTAAGTTCACTTTTATGCTGTTTCATCTTAAGTCATAAATAAAGGAATCTTGAAGTTACTTTTTGAACTCTGTCTTCATCTTAATGAAAAGTTACATAACCTACACTCCTTTGCCAGATCAGCTTTTACTGCATTCATCTCTGTTTTATTTATGATCGTTTTTAAGTCACTAACTTAGAGTTAGTTGACAAATTATGGGTTATGGGCAAATAAGGAGTGTCCATAACTGAAGATAGTAATTGATGTGTTTCATTTCAAGTTGATTTTTCTTTGAAGATTTAGTTTAAGTTGGACTATAATTTTGAATTATATGACTTTAGTTACAGAACATAATTAGTTTTCTTTGCATATTTTTATTTGAACTTTTTGAGTTGCTGGACTATATATTTTGACTTTATGAAGAATTTGATTTACGTTTTTGAACTTTTACTTTTGAACTTTTTATTTTTGAACTTTATTAAGCCATATTTTTATGATTTGAACTTTGAATAAGAAATGAGGTTCGTCAATTAAGATCGTTTTTTTGAAAAAGTAGGGGGGGCAGGTGAAGAAAAGTGTAAAATTGGTGTTTCTTTGAAATTTTTTTTCCCTTTTGAGGAATAATGGCGACAACGTCAATTGCAATTGAAAAGTTAAATGCCAGTAATTATGGAACTTGGTCTTGTGACATTAAATATCTGTTACTAGAAAAAGGAATTTGGGAAATAATAGAAAATGAAACTCCAATTCCAGAAGTTAACATGACTGTCACAATTGACGCTCTGAATGCGGTTAAAGCTAAACATAACCAAGTCCTGTCCCTTATCTACTTGAATATAGGACCAGAGTTTAAATGAATAATAGATGATTGCACAGATACGATAACAGCCTGGAAGCGGTTAAAAGATAATTTTCACCTGGATACCAGAACACATCATATGGCTTTGTTTTCTGAGCTAATGGAGAGTAGAATCAAAAGCGGCGAAAGTATAAATCTCTTTGCAACACGATTAAAGAAATTTTTTTTGAATGTCAAAGCAATTGATAAGAACTTTTCTGAAAATTATTTATCTTATCTATTTTTAAGGTATCTGCCTACTTATTTCGACAGTTCTGTCCAGCATCTCCTAAGAAGGGAAGATAAGTCTTTTAAGTTTGATTTAATCGTAACAGAAGTAGTTGCAGAAGAGGCGAGATTGAAATTACGTGATTTGGACAACAGTAAGAAAATAGCTGCATTAAATATTCAATCTGAAATTCCTGTTTCCCCTTCTACGCCTAAAAAGCAGTCGTCACGTAACTTTAAAGGTAAAAAATGCTGGTTCTGTGGCCGTTCAGGTCACTTATATGCAAAATGTTTTGAGAGGAAGAAGTCACATTTTCGTCGTGCCTGATTCAGAGATCGATTTTCTTCTCGTCGTTCAAGTAGCACATCTTCAAGATCAACTAGCCCTGATGGTTTCTATCGACGGCGGAGTAGCAGTGGCAGCAGTGACGTTCCGAACCGAAGAGAGTCCTCGTCCAGCCAGTCCAGAAGGAGGTTCCAGAATCGCCATCGTTCCAGACCTGCTCAGTCACCCGATAGCTATTTTGATGATGCAAATTATAGTGACTCTTCACGTAAGTCATTTTTCATTTCCCAAGCTAGTATTAGTACTTGTGTTAATAGTAAAACTTGGGTCTTTGATACAGGTGCAGGTCACCATTTTAGTCATGACAGAAGTTTGTTCACTAAATTTGAACCTTTAAATGATAAATTATCAGTAGCTGTAAAAGATGTTTTGTTCCCAATAATTGGAAAGGGTGAAATTAAACTGAGATTTGGTCAAAGAATTTTTACTTTAACAAATGTAATATATTCTCCTCAATTACATAGGAATTTGATATCTGGGCCCCAGTTGGACCTATGTGGTTTATCTTTTCATGGAGGTAGAAATTGGGTGAACATCTGCAGGGGGGACAACTTTTTGTTTAGAGCCTCGCTCAAAAATAGGGTGTATAAACTTTTTCCTAAGATTCCTAAATCTAATTCTGTAAGTTTTGAAATTTCTGCAGCCAATAAAATTGACCCTATGGTTCAGTGGCACCGCCGCTGTGGTCATATAAGTCAGTCAATCCTAACTAATACCAGCCGCCAGCAAAGTGTAAGGGGTATGCCTAATTTAAAAGAAACATCTTTTGTCAGTGAGCCCTGTAAACTTGGCAAATTTCGTAGCGTGTCCCACAAATCATCTAAGACCCTTCGTTCCACAAGGCCGTTAGAGCTTTTATACACTGACCTCTGGGATCCGTGTCATTCTGTAGGTCGGAATGGTGAATGCTATTTTCTCTCAATTATCGATAATTTTTCTAGACGTGTCTCTGTATATCCAATTAAATTAAAGTCAGAAGTTTTTAACATTACTAAAAATCATATTCTCAGAGCAGAAAATTTCCTTAATCTTAAAGTTAAAAATTTTAGATCTGATAATGGTTCAGAATTTAAAAACTATGAATTTGAAAATTTTTTTGAGAGTAAAGGCATTCACTATGAATTTACTAACGTGTACACCCCCCAGCAAAACGGAGTCGCGGAATGTTTCATGGCAACCGCTGCGGATGGCATCAGAACTTTATTAATTGAAAGCCAATTATACCCGAGTTTTTGGCCAGAAGCTTTAAAATATTTTGTCTACAATTGGAACAGGGTATGTCCTAAACTTTTAAATAAAACTCCTTTTAAATAAAACTCCTTTTGAATTATACGGTGGAAGGAAGCCGTCAGTCTGACACCTCAGGCCTTTTGGTATTGTGTCGTATGCGGGCATGCCTAGTCAGAAAAGACTTAAATTACATCCTAAGGTTAGGCGTGGCTACATGGTAGGCTATGCCTTCAGGACCAGAGGATATAGGATCTGGCTTCCCAATACTAATGAAATTATAGAAACGTCTAACGTAACTTTTGATGAATCGCGTTGTGGCTTGGGGCACAGTGGAGCTGCACTGGGCACCGAGGATTATGCCCTCTTTTCTCACGATGGTGGAGTAAATCCAGAAAGCACTGGTGGAGTAGCATCTGGTTTGACTCCAGATCCTCCCAGTGAACTACCTCGTGAGGAAGAGGAGGACATGGAATCGGAGTCCAGTGTGTTAGATCAGCCTTCCACTAACCCCCAACTTAGAGAGGTTAGATGGGAAAGGAGGCCTATTGCTTGTAAAATTGGAAATAGGACTGACATCTACTATTTTGAAGAAGGCACCCAGCGTCTTAGGTCTCACAACGAAGTTGAACAGTATTGTAAAAATAATAATATTGTTTTTAAACCTGAACTTTTTGATTTTTCTGCTTCCAATAAATATGCTGGTTTAGTCCCTGTTCCATCCATTTCATCTGATTCCGATAGTTTTTCTGATAATTCTGACTCAGAATCTGGTTCCGTAACATCAAATTATGCATGCCCTTCTGCATGACTAGGCATTGTAGATGACGTTCCCAGAACGTACAAGCAAGCTTGCAGGTCCGATAAGAGTGCGATCTGGCAGAAAGCAATGGAGCAAGAAATCCAGATGATGAGAAACAGGAAGGTGTGGCATTTGACTGATTTGCCTGTCTAGTGGGGTGGGATAGCTGAAAAAAAGTTCACATCTGGTAACCAATGTGCCAATTTGGATTCAGATAGCATAAGGTTAGGTGAGTGTAAAAACCCCGGGACACAAATTTTTTTGGCCCTCTAGCGGTGTTGATGACATAATCAATATGGCCACCAACATTTTGCAATACGCTTCTACTTTTTCCCGTATAACTCGGCTTAATATTTGACATTAATCTATATTATTAGTGATTATTAAGCAGGAGAAAACACGCTTTCTAATGATATAGTTGATTTCTTTGTTTAGGCTCATAATACCAGAAATATTTAAAGTTGTTTCAAAATTTTTGATTTTTTCGAAACATTTTTCTAAATAACTTGGAATCTGTTGCATGTAGCTTGAAGCGTGTAGAATACTTTTCGTTTGTCAGAAAATTACCTTTCGAACGGTATATATGACTTCTTTTTTATAACGAATATTTTCTAAGAAATAGCCAAAATACTTGGCAAGTGGTTAAATGGTAGTGGATGGACTGAATTAGTAACAACCACTGACATTGCAAGTACTGGTGTTGGTGAATCCTGCCTAACATCATCGCATTTAAAAAGATCTCGATATACACATGAAGTTACTTTAAATGCTTTACATTATCTACAGGTAAAAGTATTCAAGAAAGCATGTGAAACAAATTCAATTATCCGTGATGAAGGCATTGAGCAGTGGATTTTGTCGAAAACATCTGAAAGTCCTCAGTTTCAATATTGGAACACAATCATCAAACTCAAGTCCCTTCTAGTACAACTTGTATTGAGCATTCGTAGGCCTAATTTCACAACGTACGTCGATACTTTGACTCAGTTATATCCATGGACATTTGCGTTGGACGCAATCCACTATTCTCGGTGGTTGTCAATATTTGTATGCACTCTACAGGATCTTCCAGAAAAACATCCAGATGTATATTTAGAATTTCTTCGTGGCCACTTCACGAGTAGCAAAACTGCTACACCGATTTCTGCAATAACTGACGATCAGCTTCATGAGCACAATAACAAAGTTATAAAAGGTGAAGGTTTGCTACTGGAATCCTCGATAGTGAAAAGGCTCTACTTAAATGGATGGTAGCAGGCCCTAAGATTAGTTCTTTAATTGAGAAATTTGAAGAGAAATCTAACTTAAAAGATGACAAAAACGTGAGCACAAAGCATCATGAAGATAGCAATGCACACGAGAAAAGGTTCTTGGCCAATGTTAAAAAAATGATTAGTGTCTTAATCAAACAAGGAAATCCATTTGAAGAAAATGATTTAGTGTCAATAGGAAGCTCCAAAATATTTATAAATGTCGAAGCTGTCAAGTGTGTTACGGAAGGGTTTACTGTAGGACTAAAACAGTATGATGACTATGTTGCGTTCCGTATCGATAAAGTTCAAAATTCAATTCATGAAATTATTTCGCGAACCAATATTCATATCTTCAAGACTATACAAAGAAAGACAGATAAGACAAAGTCCAAGATTTCTTACTTGCGTAAAGACTCCAATTTATTCTGCAGATTGTATGTTGCATCTGAAGCACGGGCTGGCAACATTGATGATTTTTTTTCGCATGAAAACCACATGTACCTACCCTCTATTTTGCATGACGGAAAGTTACGCAAGCCAACCAACAAGTCTGATATTATTGATTGCATTCAAACAAAATGTGGCATTAGCTTTAATCACAGCCAGCCGAATGTAACAGCTAAAATATTTGACGGAGCAGCCGTAATACACATGCTTAATCCTGGTACGGCGACAACATTTTCCGGATACTATGAACAGATTTTCAAACCATATTTCATTAATCAACTGAAAAACAGTTCACGATTAGATATTGTATTTGACAGATACATTAGTAACAGTTTGAAGGCATATATCCGAGATACAAGAGGATGTGGCATAAATATTAAAGTCTCAGACTCAACTGCAATTCCAAAAAAATTTCAGCAATTCCTATGTGTCAACGAAAATAAAACCCAATTGTTCCAATTACTAGCTAAGAAAATGACGGGAGACGAGTATCCAGGAAAACATGTCGTTTGCACTTATGATAACCGAGTCCTCATGTCAACATCTATGGATGTATCAAGCATTTCTCCCGTCACACACGAAGAAGCAGATGGCCGCATACTTCACCATGTTAAACATGCCATAGAAAATGGACATACTCGCATCTTAATACGAACTGTGAGTGTCAGATGTAGTGGTTATTTCAATATCACTGTTCCCACAAATACAAGATATTGATGAACTGTGGATTGAGTATGGTTGCGGGAATTACAGGAAATTTATTCCAATCCATGAGATCTGTGCCAAACTTTCACTGGAAATTTGCCGAAATTTGTTGGCTTTTCATTCTATAACTGGTTGCGACACAGTTTCCACATTTTGTGGCATTGGAAAAAAGACAGCCTGGAAGGTTTGGATGTCATTTCGGGAAATTGATTGTGTATGGCATCAACTATGTACAGGCACTTCTGATATTGATGATGAATGTCATGATCTGTTACAACGATTTGTTATACTACTTTATGATCAGGCATCAGATCTTCAGAGCATAAATCACTGCAGACGAGTATTATTTTCAAGAAATAATCGAGCTATCGAAAACATACCTCCTACACTAGATGCTTTGACTCAACACGTTAAGCGAGCTACTTTCTAAGCAAGAATTTGGAATAACAGTCTCGTTGCAGATTATAGAATATCTTCGCCAATTACATGGGGATGGAAAATAATTTCTGTGGGATCATACCAGCCTGTGTGGACAACAATACCAGAAATGTCAAAATATTGTGAACAGCTTACTTCCTGTACTTGCCGCAAGCGATGCACATCTTGTAAATGCATTAAAATGGCAATGCGATGTACAAAACTTTGTGTATGTGAAGGGCACTGCTCAGACACCGATCGGTAATAGAAAGTGAATTTAGATAAATCATTTGGATGTTCTTGCACAAAAAAGCAATATATTGTATTATTTAGATATTATGGCTGATATTAGTGTATTTGGATATGAATAGGATATGATTAAACTTGGATATAATTAAAATAATACTGAATTGTACATTCTTTTGATTCTTATTCTTATGCTTATAAATGTTTGAAACTTCTCTCACAGTTATGCCTTAAGTTTGCATAACTGTAGGATAAATATGTCTTAAGATTCTTAGCTCTAAGAAAACTGGAATTTATTTACATATACATCAAAAATCGCGATAATTGCATTTTCTATTTAAACAGTTATAAGGTCATTGTATTAATTTTCAGAACCCATATAAAACTACATTGTTGCCATAAGAACTCTCTATGCAACGCTACATTGTTTTGGCTATTTCTTAGAAAATATTCGTTATAAAATAGAAGTCATATATACCGTTCGAAAGGTAATTTTCTGACAAACAAAAAGTATTTTACACGCTTCAAGCTACATGCAACAGATTCCAAGTTATTTAGAAAAATGTTTCGAAAAAATCAAAATTAAAATCAAAAATTTTGAAACAACTTTAAATATTTCTGGTATTATGAGCCTAAACAAAGAAGTCAATTATATCATTAGAAAGTGCGTTTTCTCCTGCTTAATAATCACTAATAATATAGATTGTCAAATATTAAGCCGAGTTATAGGGGAAAAAGTAGAAGCGTTTCGCAAAATTTTGGCGGCCATATTGATTATGTCACCAACACCGCTAGAGGGCCAAAGAAATTAGTGTCCTGGGATTTTTAGACTTCGCTATTCATGTACTATCTAAATCCAAAGTGGCATGTTGGTTGCCAGATGTGAACTGTTTTGGCATAATTTTCAGCTAACCCACCCCACTAGTCCACGTTACTCCAGTAGGTTGCCGGTGGGTTTACACAGCAAAAAGGGATGAATTTGGAAGGATTGCCCATTATAAAGCACGGCTTGTTGCCCAGGGCTTTAAACAAGTGAAGGGAGTCTCTTATGAAGACACCTTCAGTCCTGCGGTCAATTTCGGGGTAATCCGGTTCTTTTTCTCCCTTCTTGTCTCGTGTAGCGGGTGGTCACATACTCAGTGTGACGTAACCTGCGCCTACTTGTATGCATCTTTGAGAGAAGACGTATATATGCTTCAACCTCCTGGTTTCGTAATCCCTGGAAAAGAGCACCAAGTTTGCCAGCTAGATCGGGCTCTTTATGGCCTGCATCAAAGCAGAAGGGAATGGTTTTACGAAATACATGAGGTTCTTTTAAAATTGGGTTTCAGAAAATTGTCATCTTGTAATTGTGTATATATTTTTGGATCTGGGGTAGTTTTGTTTTTGTATGTTGACGATATAGTGATTTTCGGGAAACGTCAGCATCTTATTGATAGGGCTTTATCCTTGCTAAAGAAGGAATTTGACATTAAAGTATTGGGCAGAACTCGTAAACTTTTAGGAGTAGAATTTGAGGAAACCAATCAAGGTTTATTTCTACATCAAAGTAATTACATTGCTGAAGTTTGTCAAAGGTTCTGCAATTTCAAAATTCCACATGCTTCTTTACCAATTAGCAAGGGTGTTGTCTTTTCTCGATTCAATTGTCCTACTTCAGATTCCGAAAAGGAATTTGTCTCATCTTCCCTACAGGAGTATTTTAGGATGTCTTTCTTTCATTGCTAACCAGACTCGACCAGACATATGCTATACAGTAAATATTTTATCACAATTTCAGTCCAATCCTGGCCTTTTTCATTGGGATGGTCTTTTAAGACTTTTGGGTTATGTTAAAGATACCAGTCATTATAAATTAAAGCTTTCTTGCAGTTCCAATTTTCTTTCTATTTTTTCAGATGCTGACTTCGCAGCTAATCGTGACGATCGTACCTCGATCGGCGGCCAAATAGTCATGATAGACAAAGCTCCCGTCGACTGGTGCACTTTTAAAGAAAAGTGCGTCAGCTTATCGACCATGGAGTCGGAATTTGTCGCAATGACTGAGGCCGTCAAGAACTTGGTCTGGTTCGATCGAATACGCCGCGAATGTCAGAAATTTAATATTTTCCCCCATAATGATAATAAAACAATTATGTTGGTTGATAACCAAGCTGCAATTGATTTCGTGAAATCTCCTGTAGAAAATTATAAATCTAAACATATAGACGTCAAGTTATTTTTCATTAGGGACCTGTTTTATAAAGGGGAATTTACTTTGAGGCATGTTCGCAGTAAGTCCAATCTTGCAGATGTTTTCACTAAACTCTTAACCAAATATGAATTGTTAAAGTTTGTAAATTCAATTTTTGTAACTTAAGTTACATTTTTCATGTAATCTTTTATATGTACCATTTTTCTTTGTTAATCTTTTTGTATTGTTGGTATTTTCTGAAATTGCAGCACATTGTTTTAACTGTTATGTCACTATTGAATGCACATTGTTTTAGCTAAATTTTGATTGTACATTGTTTTAAAAATTGTGCTTTGTAAATGGCATACATACGTGCATGTGCGTATTTTTCAATTTTCATAACCAACAGTATATATTTTCCCTCCTTATCCTTGATCATCAGTTTTTGTGGTAACCATTTCCGTATTCTTGTTCAGCCTATGGCGCCTACGGTTTGTTCATCCTGCGGATGGTATTAAATCTAATGCAGTTTATTTAAAATCTTTAATTTCATTTTATTAATATATTTTTCTTACTTCCAGGCATCTAGAATCACCAATTTTTGTGTATGTTTGCATTCTGTTCCGGGCAGAAGACTGAGTAATGATGAATAGCTGAGATTTATATTCATTTTTGATGGATATGTAAGACAGGTGATGGAAGCAAGGCATGGTGTAATCACCAAGTTTGAAAGTGCCGTCGTCTTTTTGTCATGTTCCAAATTCTGGATGCTGTAATGGAACTACTCTCGCCATAAGTTATAGTCTTCAAAGTTTTTATGGACTTACTAATTTTTTTTTTTTTTGAATAAAGTTTAAATTTTTTTTTGATGATCAAGGGTACTCATCGATGGAGGAAGATTTGTTATGTAATTTTCCAAATTGGAAATTGCAATGTGTCTTGCAATGTGTATGGTACGTATTTAAATACTAAAACTTTTGTAATTCTAAAATGTATTTCACATTGTATTGTAAAATTTATACTGTGTGAAAGAAAAGAGTTGTGAGTGATTGTGGAGACGGGGAGACCTTGAAATTTAAATTTTTGGGTCATTTTTGATTTTGTTAGGAAAATTTAAAAGTTTTTTTGATTCTTTTAGAATTTTTTTGAGAATTTGATAGTTAAATTGTTTATCGTTAAATTTTGATAGAATTAAATTTAAAAATTAGTTATTCGTGTTTTTAATTTTTCAGTGTTTTTACTTATAGTAACATAAAAAATTTTTTTGGCTTCGGGATTTCTTTTATTAGAGAGCTTTATTCTGCATACAGATAGCTCTTATTATATAAAGCAATGTTTAGAGGCATATGTTTAGAGGGGAGACATTGATGGGAACATCAAACTTGTTCTCATTGCCTCCATAAACTTACCTTTTGCATACTTCATTTCAACCTAAATTAATAGTTCCCTAGTTCCTTTGTTTACATAATATTTATTACAATAATATTCAAAATTTACTTTTACATTTATTAAATTACTTAAATATAATAACTGCTTACCTTTTTTCTAATTTATTTCCACTCATTAAATATCTTTAATTTACGTTTTATCTAAAATAAACTTCGTTAATTTCACCGTACTTCATCCACGTGTTTTTGCTTTCTTATAACATCGAACGATACGATTATTTTAATCGATCGGCAGTCTTTTTCCCGCTAGATGGCAGCATATGTCTCTTTTAATCGAACTTAATCGATTTATCATTTTTGATATTTGCATATCAAAAACGATATCGGCCGCTCATTGGCTTACGTTAGCACGTGCCGTTTCGGCCAGAGTATATATGCTCCGCGATGTCAAGACAGTTTCGGCCTTTCCCCTTTCTACGTTCCTTCGCTATGAAGGACGCGATGTATCAAGAAGCTTGAATGCACGAAAGTTACCGTCGTTCATGGAGTTTTAGTTTAGTTAGTATAAATAATTTTAATCTATTTTAATTGTGTTTTTATTGATATCATCTTTGTTAAAACGCTGCTAGTTTTCTGCTGTCATGAAGTTTGTCAAAGTGCGTAAGTTCACTTTTATGCTGTTTCATCTTAAGTCATAAATAAAGGAATCTTGAAGTTACTTTTTGAACTCTGTCTTCATCTTAATGAAAAGTTGCATAACCTACACTCCTTTGCCAGATCAGCTTTTACTGCGTTCATCTCTGTTTTATTTAAGATCGTTTTTAAGTCACTAACTTAAAGTTAGTTGACGCATCTTAGTGCCATCAAGGTGCAACTTATCCCTGGAGGACTGTAATGTGAGAACTTTTAAAACAATACGAACTATTAACATCATAAAAACTATATTCGTCTACTATGGTTTCCTATTCGGTGCACTTATACACTCATCACATCCTCTTTTATACAATGTTTCATTATCAATTATTTTGATTAACAATTGTGGCCGCAAGTTATCAATTGTTGATGTGTTCCTAAAAATAAAGGAGGTATATTTCATGAAATATTTGTCTTCATTGGTGCTACCAACACTGGGTGAGTTAATAATATTTCTTATTATTCAGTAGGATTTGTACATTTCAGAGAATTTAGAAGTATTAATATCCACTATTAATTTTCATAGTAACTGAATTAAAATTACAATGCAATGTCTTCTAATGTTCAACGCGAGCTGGCTGTGTTTGGGGAATCAGCTTTCCTGCAATACCGTTTTTGAGCTAACTTAATTTTTATAAGTTTTGCTGCTTAGTATTGCTATGATTGCTATTCTCCAGGCATAGCTTAGCACATAGATTTTAGAAATATTTTCATAACTAAAAAAAATAAAAGAGACATCTTTTAAGGAACCGTATACAGAAAAGAAGATTTTAAAATATTAATTTCCTGAAGTGATATTTTAAATATGCAAATTCATCAAAGACTCATAGACTTAACATTAAGGAGGGGCAATCAGAAGCTGGGTGACCAACACTCTTAATCTGAATAACTCTAGTATGTATGTAAAATATAAATTTACCGTATAAAATCAAATATACCAAGTAATTCATGTGATCTCCAGAGTTCTCTAAGAGTTTAAAAACGGATAGGATGCTGTAGGTGTAGAAAAGACATAATTTTAGAGCCACATGAGCATTTTTTTTTTTAATTTTTTAAAGCAATTAAAGTATATAAATAAAAGTTGAAACAAACTTTTCATCTGATAATGAATCAATCTATACTATGCAAATAATTATTTTAGTACAAAACACAGAAGGAACATAGTTTTTTAGCATAGCATCAAAATGTGCATAATTTTTTAAATAAGAATGAGAGGTAAACTGTTTTTAATGAGAACAAGAAGTACACTTAGACAATTAGAAAGTTTCAGTATGTGATTAAGGCTGCCTTTAATGAAGATCAAGATTTGATCGAAAGCACTTGGTGTGAAAATGAAGTTTTATGAAGTTTTTAAAAACAATATTTAATATGTATTAATATCTTTTATATTTATGACCTATTAAATGCACCTTTTAAGCAAACCTTTTCTTTCATTTTTTTTTTTTTTTCATATAGTTCAAGATGAACGTGACATTCCAACACTATATGTTTTTAATATACACTTTCATAAATATATGCACACAATTTTTTTTAATAAATATGTATGTATATACATAAAATTTTGACCAAAAATCATTTGCTGGCAGTTAGTAAATGCCAAAGCCTTTTTACTGTAAAATATCAGATATTTTTAAAATTAATTTTTTATGCAGTCAGTGGGTATGTATTTTGGACAAAGTCAAATTATAGATATGAAATCACAATAATAATAAAAATATAATAGACCTGGGCAACACTGACAAGGTCAGCTAGTAATTAATTAATTGCAGCAATTTTTTTATGCTGTTGAAATGGATTTGTTACATTGAGGCATTGAGAACAACTATAGTAGAACAGCTGTGATTTTGCAAAAAGTACTTTCCAAAATTTTTGCTAATCTTTCAGCCAGTTTTGCCAGTGCCAGGAGAGACCAACTTTCTTCAGCAAGTATATGCTTATTAATTCGGCAATTCTACAGTGTACCAAACAACTTGAATTACTTTTACACTGAGAATTTTGTATCCAAGTTACACCAGATCATTGGTTAAACTGGCTCTGTTACTTGAATAGTTTAAAAATTAATAAAACTCATTATTCAGCCAACAGATGTCATGACATACAATGTTTTAGCACTTCAAACTCATTTTTCGTAAAAATATGTGATAGTCAACTTTGTTTCTCAACACCTTGATTATTAGTTTAATTTTGGTAATTTAAAATGCTGTAAGTCTAGCTATATATATGTAAAGTTCTTCTAAAGATTTATTACATTTTCTTTATAGCAACCAAAAGAGACATCAAGATACGATGAAGTTATTAATGTAAAGTCCCTGCTTCGTGAATTGTGTCAGGTATTGTAAAAAAAAAAATTACTGTCCATTGTTTTGTGCCATAAAAATGTATATATGTAAACTTTATAAATCAAACATATCAGTAATTTGTTTTGTTCCATAAATGATTATATGTATTGTAAAGTTGATGAATCAAAAATCAGTAAGTTATTGTGTTTAAGAAAAACATGTACTTTTATATGCTGGGTAATTATTTTTCTTTGTTAGATTACTGATTATAGACCAAGTGTTTCTGTAGTTGTTTGATTACCTTTTGAAATTTTTCTCTTTTTTGTATTGACTCTCCCTTCCTTCTCTTTCCATTCTATGTATCTTATTATTAAATTATTATAATAAGACTGCAAATTTTGAAGGAGAGAATAACTGAAGTTTTGAGTGTACTGGTTTTAATTTTGAAAGTTTGACAATTTTTAATTGCAGAATTTATAAGTACTATTCTTATTTAAGTAAAAAAAATAAATATTAGAATAGTTTGCCTTAGAAAGGTATGATTTTTAAAAAAATTATAACATGGTCATACAGAAATGAAATATTTAGCTTCCCAAAAGTTGAATTTTTTTTTATATACAGTAGACTCCCTCAAATCCGCAAACCAGAAATCCGCACATATTTTATGGATGTAAACAATGAAACTTTCATTTCGGATATTGGGACAAAATTTGATTTTTTTAGTTTTGTATCAATTCCATATGTTTTTTAATTTGTAATTTTCTTAATAATACCCTATTCGTGTTTTTTTTTTATAAAGAAAGAATTTTTTTTTTTTTTTTTTTTTTGAAAAAATTCAAGATATTGCTGCTATTACTAGTAATCACAATCTTCTTACCAAATATATTTATGCATTAATCAAGATTTTTTGGTTATTAAACCTGATTAAACTTGAAAAAAAAAAAAAAAAAAAAAAAAAAAACCTTATTTTATGATTTTGATGCATATAAGGCATACTTTTATGAGGCAAGTTTTGTTGAATGATTTTGGAAAAATACTTTCATCTTTATAATGAATACAGTAGAACCCCGCAAATTCAGACCCCGTTAATCCGGATCGGTTTGTTCATTTTTTTTTCAAGTTTGAGAAGCGATTGCCTAATTTCCCTAACATTAACTTGTTTCTTCGTCGTATTCTGAATTAAAAAAACCTTTTTCTGAAATTTTTTGGAAGAATTAAGCAAAGTAAACATTTTTACTGTCTGTAAATATTCAATAAGTTTAACATAAAAGTGATTTTCTGTAAGTATGTTCTATTTTATTTCATTTTTTTTTAATTCTCCGGATAATCCGGATTTTTGATAATCCAGATTGGGTCCGGTCCCAATTAATCCAAATTATCGGGGTTTTACTGTATTTAATCATACACTATTGATGATTAACTTGACCTTTGCTATTAGTACTTTAATCATTTAAAAAATTATCTAAATTTTTATTATTTTAGTTTATTACTTATCTTAATATTTTATTATATTGTAAGCATTCATTATAGTTCCAAATGCACTATTAATTGCACTCAAATTATTGTTTAAAAAATGTAAACAAAGCAATGACCAGAAATCTGCAAAATTCTAAAATCCACACAACCTCTGGTCCCAAGCTGTGCGGATTTGAGGGAGTCTACTGTATTTTATATAGATTAATTGTTTATTTTACTAATTGCAAAATATGGCCCTTTTTTAAACATAATTTAGATTTCTATAAAAACCCTGGCTGGGATGATTTCCTGGTCTCACAAGCAGAGGCGTAGCTACAGATATTTTTTGGGGGGGGAGAATTTAAAAATTTCCCAACTTGAAAAATATTGTTCTAATTTCCAATTAAAATTATACAATGCAATGTGCTTATAATGATAACAATACTTATGCATTAAAAATAATTTCTTTTCCAAAAAAAAAAAAAAAAAAAAAAAAAAAAAAACTAGATTTATTGCTATTTTTTCAGCATGAAAATAAAGATCAGAAGAAAAAGAGATAAAGATTATACTTTTACCACAAAGGTTAAAGAAACAATTTCAAATAATGCAATAAATGTAAGATTCAAAGTTAGAGACATTGCATACATTCAAAAAAAATTATATAAATATATGAAATATGAAACAAAAAATGTTACATAAAGAAAAATTGTAACGATTGCTAATGAACACTTACATTGTAATTTTTTTCATTTAACACTGATCCTTCTGTTCTTCAAAGAAGCCCACCTAATGATCACATCGTCCAGTTTAAGTAAGTCCGCTATTTTATTTTCACATTTCAAAAGCATTAAGCTATCCAGTCTGTCATCGCTCATGGTAGTTCGTAATTCATTTTTTATAATTTTTAGCTGACTAAATGTCCTTTCATTTGACGCAACACCATAAGCTGCTGTGAATGTTAAAATGCACAGTTTGAAGGCTTGACCTAAATAATTTTTGAATTTTTTGGCATGAACGAAAAGTCCGTTAAGAGAGTCAACATTATTGTTTGAACACAAGTCAAAAAGTATTTCCATTTGACTCTGCAAGTCGTGTATGTCAGGTTTATCAGATCCAGGAGGAAACATGTTAATAACTTTTTCTAGATTACTTATGCTCAAATTTGCTTTGGTGAATGGTAGCTTAAAAATCGAATGTATCGGTTCAATAGTATCTTTGATATATAAAACATTGTCATTGAAACCCATTATTAATGTGTCCAAAACTTCTTTGAATTCTTTCCTGTAAAAAGTATTTAAATCTATGTCCATTGCTGTTCTATTGTTTTCATCAATTTTTTTAGGTGGAACCCTTTTTCTATGGTGTTTTCGGAAGTCTGATTCAACATCTATCCCCATTTTTTCAGCGAATACAATTGAACTTTTTATAAGATTATTCATTCCAGTGGAATCATCACTAATTGCTTGTAAGCTTTGGACAGTACTTTTTATTATCGCAATGCAGTCAATGACGTTAAAATCAGGTGTCTCCAGAATTTCAGTTAAAATTTTTATTTTGCTTAAGATGTTTTTCATGAAAAAAAATGATGCAATAAAATCAAAAGTTTTCATTTTTTTATAAATTCCAAATGCTTTTGTTCTAGTAGAGGAATCAAAAGTCTTTTCATTGAAAATATTTTCTAATAGTTCTATTACCATTTCAAACGATTGAGTTAAGGCTTTGACCGATTCAGCTCTTGCGGTCCATCTGGTTTTTGATAGATTTTTAAGTTGAATTACTTTATCAATGTTCTCTACACTTGACTGATAATGCTTAAATCTTTTTGTACTTGATGTGAAAAAGACATAGAGCTCTTCAAGGATGTTAAACAAATCTTGAATTAATATGCTAACGTTGCAAGCATGTTCTAGAGCAGTATTAGTGCGGTGATCTTGACAAGGTATGTAAGGAACACTGTGACCGACAATCTCAGATATATGTTTTTGTACACCATTGAACCTCCCGGACATATTTTGAGCAAAATCATAAGACTGGAATGCAAGCTTCGAATAATCAATTTCTATTTCATTTAAGCACTGTAAAATTAAATCTGCCATTCCCTTTCCAGTTTTGTCACTACATTCAATTGTTTTGACCAATCTTTCCCTAATTTCACCTTCATTACTTACACTTCGGATAACAATAGACATTATATCTTTGTGTGACAGATCTGGAGTTGTGTCGACCAAAACTGCAAAACATAAACTATTTTTTATTTCAGAAGTGATTACCTGACGAATTTCAGATGCTATTAAATTTATCATTTCATTTTGAGATTCTGGACTCATATATGTAACATGATATGGTCTCAATTTTTTATCTTCAAACCAACATTTCATTGTAGTATTGTGCCTTGAGATAAGCTGTATCACTTCGCAAAAATTTCCTTTATTAATATCATCGGTGTTTGACTCTCGAAATGCTAATCCTTGCTTTCCGAATGTTTTACAAGTATCCATTAAAATTTTGATAACTTCTCTGTTGTGCATTCGAACTTTTTCTTCCTGAATTAAAACTTGCCTTTTTGATTTGTCAATTAAGACATCAATATGTTTTTTCTTTACAAGAAAATTACAAAAATCATATAGAGCAGACTTATGAGCTTGAGATGAGAAATGTTGTTGGAGCTTCCCTAATTTATCTTTTCCGCAACTTTTCATTTTACCCCATACTTTTACTCCGGTTGAAGTCCAAGCATCTTCTCTTTTTTCACGACCTATACCAACAGGAAAAAGACAACATACAAAGCAAAAAGCAGCATGCTTTGCTGTACTGTACTCTAAATATTCAAATTCTGTATACCAGTGGGGATTAAACCGGTTTTTTCCATCAGAAGGAAAACATGCTAATTTAGGTTGATGTGGACCTAACTGAATTAAATAATTTTTCTGATTTTCATTTAAAGTATCTGGACGTAGACCAGGATCATGATTTACTATTTCAGAGGCACTTCCACTGTCTTCAATTGAAAATTCTAACTCATTATTCAGTTTATTCAATACTCTGCACCCCTCTTCAAGAACTATATCACAGGTTTCTTTAATTGAAGAGATAAAGTTAACAATCTCAGTTATTGCCAATTTCTCGTTAACTATGTCAGATTCATTATATTGAGAAAAAATAGTTTTGCTCTCAGTTAATTTTTCGAGAATAAAAGAAAATTTTCCCATAAAAGACACCCAGTCCGACTTATTTTCATTTTCTTCTTTAGTTTGGTTTTCATTTGTGAAGCTTGCAGTCTCGTTTTGAAATTCATTATCCATTTCAGATTGGTTTTGAGTTTTGGAATTCGTAGCCTCATGTAGAAATTCACTTTCTTTTGAAAAATCCAAATTACACTGTTGAAGAAGTTGATCTTCGCTCTCGGTGTTGTTTATAGGAAAAGAAAAATCTTTTATTTCTTCAGACTTTTTATTTAAGTTCAACACATCAGTATTGCAACTTATGCTGATTATTTCTTCATTTGACGGACTGCTATCATATTTATATATTTGTTCCGATTTCACATCGTCCACTTTTTTCCTTTTACGTACTGAAGCATCGAATGGATTTTTAGGGGCTCCAATTTCCTGCACAGAAACTCTATTCCCATTATGATTGTTTTTTTCATGCTGAGATTTATAGTCATTATTAAATACTGCTTTACAATTACAACATTGAACTTTATATCGCTTTGGTTTCATATTTTATAAACCGATAAAAATATAGCAGTTTTTTTATCCGCACACAAACAAAGTAAAAAGGAACACATTTATCAGAATCAATAATTTTTTGAAATCACATTTGCTTTTATGATTATTTTTTCTTGACGACAAAGGGTTACCAGTATTTTTTCTGGCGAAAACTCATTGGATATTGTTGCCCAGTTACGTAATATAGCAGGTGTAGCTACTATTATAGAAATTAGGACTCCAGCTTTTCTTTTTTTTTTTTTTTCTTTTGGCGCCTGAATAAATATTTTTAATATTTTTTTTTTTTTTCAAAGTTACTTATTCCAAGTTCTTTTAATACTATTTGAGATTAGCATAAAACGGAAATACAAATTGCATTTTTGTTTTACAATATTAGAATAGATTGCTATTTTGAAATAAAATTTACAGATTTTTAAGCTTAGATTGACTCGACGACTAAAGCCGTTGTATAAATTCTCCGGCGACGCGACGACGACGGGTTAAATATGAAAAGATGTGAATATTTTCTTGTTTTATTTTCATTTTGACAGTAGAATATGTTATAATTGGAATTATTAATTTTATTTTTAAAGATCTATTGCGATTTCTTTTCTTTCGTCAACCATCATTAGTTTGTTTAAAAATTCCCTTTTTTGTTTACTGTCTTTGCTATACATGTCTTTTCCGGCTGGAATTTCCAGATCAGAGCACGGTCCCGACTACATATAAGCTATTTTGGCCCAGCACGGCCCGATTTGAAAATTAAAACTTTGGCTCGAGCCGGATCTATATTTTCACAGTTCAGGGGCCGGCCTGAACAAAAATCTTTGAAAACAGGAACAGCTTGCGTAAAAAACAATTAAACCAGGCCCGATCCGCGGGCCAATTTGATAGCTACAAAAAATTCGGATTTTTCTTAACGTACAATTAAGATTCTTCTAAAGAATGCTGATAAAAAGAATCTAAAATAATTGTTTTCTTGCGCATTTCTCAATTCACTTTTGTTCGGAAACGCATAAAATTGGCAGATGTTCTTATTTAGAAAAAATGTTATCGAATGGCGCTTTCTTTTTTCTTGGAATGAAAGCAACATATATTTCAGAAAAGGCTGTCAAATATTAGTTTTTGATTCGATTTTCAAAACGTCATAGCAAGTAAAGAAGAGAAAACTGTCGTTGTGTAACAATAATCGCCTGTAATTGGATAAGTAATTTATTTATCGAAAAATGGAAAACGCTATTCAATTCGAAATCGTTTCAATCCAATCACTTCAGGCCTGTCAATGTTATGCATTTTCTTTTAAAAATGAGTCAGAAAATGTTTCAGAAAGTTTTGTGTTATTCAACAGGGAATTTGAGAACCACCTCAAGATACATTTCCGATGATTCCCCTTACCAAAAGTTCGTTATCATTATTACTTATTTTGCAAAGCAAAACTGTCCGCCCGACACATGCCAAGAGCAACCAAGTCCAGTTCCGTCCCGACTCAACTATGCAGAAAAAAATAATCCTTACCTCGGCCTAACCCGAGTCCAGGAGAGCCATTTGGGAAGGACAGGGGAGACATCCCCTCCCCACAAGAAAACAGACATTTTTGATCGCAGCCTCTATTACAAAAAAAAAAAAAAAAAAAACTTCCGGAAGAAAATGTGAGAGATTAATGAAGATGTTTGTTATTATATGACTATGAACAAGGTAATAAACAATCTGGAAAGCCATTTTGGGGGACCTGGCGATGTGAGGGGAATCCCCCCGCCAACTGTAGGGTGTTTGATGTTGCACAGTGTCCTCCTTTCATACTCCTGACGTAAAAATTGCTTGAAAATTTCCCGCCAAAGATAAAAATCTGTCTAAAGTGAAAGTTTTCATCAGTCCTTTGCGACTTCATATTCGACATTTTTACTTTTTTTTGCATCTATGATTTGATAATTTTTCTGGTTTGAGGATTAAAAAGGGGGAGGGGTAATAAACTGACGGTGCTCCTGCCCGAGTCTGCAAAAAAAGCTAAGCTCAGGCTCAAACATGATTAACTATCCGATGACGTTCTCTACATTTTGGACAAAATATATTTTTGCAATAGTGTTGTTAAAATAAAATCGGCTCATGCAGCACATTTATACGCATTCTTGTGAAACTCATATTTATTGAAAATAATTCAAATTTTATGAGCTTCTTTTAAATTTTTATATCAGAATGGTGGAAGCACTCTGTTTGAAAGTTTGCCTGCTCGGTCCACGGGCCATGCCAGTACCTTGGACCAAGCCCAGGCCCGGACAGACTTCTAGTATATGAGCCATTATGGATTTTCATACGAAAGTAACATAAAAGTCACGGACTATAATTTGAAATTTTTCAGAAATGAAAGTTTTGGAGGAAACAAAGGAGTGGAGAAAGCTGTTTAGAGTCAGATATTGATACACAGGAGCAGAGACATTTAGGTCTAATAAGTGTATGATGTTTTCATAGAACAGAGAAATACAATGACAAATTGAGTCTGGTTGATTTCTTTTGATAATTTAACTTGTTTGCTAAACCATTGTCACCGAAAGAATAAAAAGTTCATATATTTCTTGTAATTATTAAAAAAAAAGAAAGTCTTTCAAAAATCTAAATTTTCCCAACTCTAAGCTCAAATTTCCCAACTTCACATATATTGGGGGGGGAGGCTCCCCCCCCATACCCCCCCATGGCGACGCCCCTGCTCACAAGTCGTACCCTCACACTCACTCAATCCATAGCCAAAAGACCATGACTATCTTAAAATCTCATTTTTTGAATCATTGGTATAGTAATGGCACATCTGGAAAATCTAGAAATATAGCATAGATCCCACTAGCGTCTCAATATAGAGAGGGCTTCTGCAGTAGGGTTACTGTATTTGGCTATTTATCGCTTGCTTGGCTAACTGAATATGGTACTTGTTCACTTTTTAAGCATCTGGTAGAGAGGGCTCCGGCTGAATATGAAAAGAGAAAGTTATTGGATGAATTGGATTACTGAGAAATAAAAATTCTATTTGAGAAAATCTGTAATTATATATGTTACGTTTCGATGTAAAAATCTTAGTTGGTGTTGTATTAATGCAAAAATTAAAATGAATTATGATATTATTAAAATTGAATGTTCTCGTGTTTTTAAAATTTAATCAAAAATTTGCAAAATTTATATACATATGTCTTTTTGAAATTTACAAGAAGGCAAAAATAGGGCTTATATAATTTTGGAAACATAATAGTTTTTTAGCAATTTTTTGTTTTTAAAAAATTATTTTAAGATCTCGTTTTATCTCTTGTTATGTTATAATTTATAAGAGAATGGTGAGGGAAAAAAAAAACTAAGCATGATAACAGTTTAGGAATTATAATAATTTTTAAATATTTCTGGTGTTGAATTAAGATAAATTTGAAACTCAGAAAAAAAAGTACTTGGGGGTGGAGGCAAAGCATTTGGATAGTTCCAAGACAAATTTCACTTTAAAATCATTAATTAGTATGAATAAAATTCCAAATCTCTAAGGTTAGGCATTGTACATCCCGTGCCAGAGATCGTAAGAAATTTGTCATTGAGAATTTTTAGTTAGAAATATTTTTAAAATGGTATCAGTTACACCAAATAAAATCTTACGTGCTACAAAAGAAAAAAAAGGGTTCTAAAGAAGTTTTCATTATTATTATTATTATTTTTAATCTGACATGTTTTATGCCACAACAAGAGTTAGGAAACTGATTAACATGCAATTAAAAAATGGCAGTAAGTTTTGAGATATATGACAAGTATTTTATGTCTGTTTGAGCATTGTTGTTAAAGGCATAGTATAGTATTTCCACTAATTGAATTTATTTTTAAGGATATTTTTTATAAATGTCCCCATTTTAGATTTCAGAAACGTAACAAAGCATAATACTTATTTATTTCACCATTTTAAATGTAAAAATTATTAGTGAAATAAATTATATAAGAGATTAGCTCTAAAAATTGTAAATTATTTTGTTTAGATAATTCTATTGATGTTTCCAGGAACTTTCAAAATTTCCTGACAAAATTGATGTTTAAAACCAATTTTTAAGATACTCCAAATTTAATAAGCTATTACACTCTCTATATATGCATCTCCTCCCCCCCCCCCTCCAAATAAATGATTAAATAACACTTGTTTGAATCACAATAAATTTTGCTAATAAAAAATAATAATATATTATACAAACAAAATCACTTTTAATTGTATTTTATCACATAAAATTCCCATTCAAATTTCTTATTCCATCTTTAAAGATGGAATGGAACAGATTGAAAATATCCAGTATTAGAAAAAGAGAATACATTTTATTTGCTTTAAGCATAATTATTTTGAAAGAATTAAGTTTAAAATAATAAGAATAAATAAACAAAACAAAAACGAAAATTGATATTGAAGCTAGAATCGTAGAATTTTTTATAACTTAAAAAATAAAAAAAAGACTTTATGAACACATAATATTTACATTATATTAGATAAAAGGTGCTAAGAAATTTTCCCTTAAAAAAAATATATACCATTACAATTAATTACATACTGTATATAAATACTTAATTTACAATTATTAATAAATTAATTTATAAAAAATAATAATGTACAATATTTTACAAACATTATATTATAAAATTGAATTAAGTATTTTTAAATAAACTACACAGATACAAATTGCTGAAATAAATAAAATATTATATTAAATAACATGATTAACATTGATTAAAATGAATCAAACTACATACTAAAAATTGATACTGATTCCCCCGCTTCTTTTTTCAACATAATACAGATCGATTCTAATTATTTTACAGTTTGAATGGATGAACATTTTATTATAAAATTAAAAGAATTATTTTTATATAAATAGCACTAATACAGACGGACGAAATAAAACATTATGCTAACTAACTATATGACAAATGTTAATTGAAATGTTTGCATGAATCAAACGACATAATAAAAATTAAATCCAATTTTTTTCCTTACTTCTTTTTTTTTTTTTTTTTTTTTTTTTTGTCACAACATAAACACTGATTCTCATCCGCCTCTCTTTTTCTTCATGAAATAATAAAAATGGATTGTGCCCCCCCCCCCCCCCCTCTTTGATACACACACATATTTTTAGCATTGATGTGTTTATATCAGCATAGAGAAAAGCCCTGCTCATTTCGTTTTCAGCATGTTGGCGAGGAGTTGCCGCTGAACACCAAATGAAGAGGAAGCCGACAACAGGGGCATGCGCTGTCGAAGCTCTCCTTAAGAGCCCTTTCTGCATTGAGCTTATACTATAGATCCCAGCACCCTGAGTATCTGTTACACCCAAAGCTCCTGGGCACTTGGTGATTTGAACCCTAAATCACATGTGGGTTAATCTTTTAGTCTTTGGGTTTTGTTGTCACAGTAATGGTATTGACCAATGTGTTTGGTAATTAGGGAAAATGACACATACTGAAAGGTACTCTTCCTTAGTTGGTAGCCTCTGCTAATTCTAATTCCATGTGACACATTGCATTTAACTGCTCCTGACTGGCAAGATAACTTACTTTAAGGTTTGTTGCTAAAATTAGTATTTAAAAAAAATGACAGTAAAGCATGTTTTTTTATTTGTAAAACATTTTGAATAGAATTAAAAACTCAATATTGTAAAAGTATAACATATGTACACAAAAATAAAATGAAAAAATGCACTGTAGACCTGCTTGTAGAAGCAATCTTTAAAATATATACAGGGATGCCACTTTTCCGCCTTTTGGCGGATTTCCGCTTTTTTTAAGAATTCGCGATTGTCGTTAAGCGATCACGAGATAAAATAACGATTTTCGTCGAACGATCGCGAAATAAAACAGCCTTTTCCATCAAACGATCGCGAAATAAAACAGCCTTTTCCATCGAACGATCGCGAAATACAGCAGCCTTTTTCGTCAAGCGATCGCGAAATATAACATCGATTTTCATTAAAAGATCGAAAAAAAAACGGCTATTTTCATCAAACAGTCGCGATATAAAGCAGCAATTTTCATCAAACGGTCGCGATATAAAGCAGCAATTTTCATAAAACGGTCGCGAAACGAAACGGTGGTTTTCTTGAAACGATCGCAATGTGAAACGGCGATTTTTGTCTAACGATCGCTAAATAAAACGGCCATTTTCGTCAAATGATCGCGATATAAAACGGCGATTTTCGTCAAAGATCGCGAAACGAAACGGTGATTTTTGTGAAACGGCGATTTTTGTCAAAGGATCGCGATGTGAAACGATTTTTGTAAAACGATCATGATGTGAAACGGCGATTTTTGTCAAACGATCGCGATGTGGAACGATGATTTTCGTCAAGCAATCATGATGTGAAACGTCTATTTTCGTCAAACGATCGCTAAATAAAACGGCGATTTTCGTCAAACAATCGCAATGTAAAACGACGATTTTCGTCAAACGATCGCGATATTAAACGGCGATTTTCGTCAAACGATCGCGAAACGAAGCGGTGATTTTTCTGAAACGATCGCAATGTGAAACGACGATTTTTGTCAAAAGATCACGATGTGGAACGATGATTTTCATCTCAAACGATCATGATGTGAAACGGCGACTTTCGTCAAACGATCGCTAAATAAAACGGCGATTTTCGCCAAACGATCATGAAATAAAACAGTTATTTTCGTCAAATTAAAAAAAAAACCTATAAAATTTTGCTATTCACTCATGGAATAATCATTGAATTTATTGCTGGGTTACTTGAATTGGTTTAAAATGACGCAATACATAAAATTCTTCACTGAACCTGTTGCTGGGTTCTTAATTGATGTAAAATACTGTGAACTAAAGAAAAATCATTTTAACTTACTCTTATAAATTAAAAGTTTACAACAAAAGAAAAGCTGTAATTTTTTATTTAGTTTATTATAAACAATATAATTTTCAAAATTCACACATAAAGTTGTGAAAAATGTCGTAAATTTTACTTTACGCATAATTTCCTCTTTTTTGCTATTTTCTGAGTGGCATCCCTGTATATATATATATTTAATATCAGCTTTTTTGCCAGTCACTATAAAATTCTTTTCTAAAATGCAAAAAATATTTGAGTTGACAAAATTTTATTTTTCCTTTTAGATACTTTAATTTTGCAAATTATCTACTGAATTTTTTTTCTTTTTATAAATTATCTATAGATTTTTTTTTTCTTCCCTTGTCAATATGGTAACTAAGCTATTTATGGGTTCATGATTTTCAACCATTTGTAATGGTTGTTAAGTAATTCCTCATTTTGAAGTTTCATTGTATAATTATAAACATCAGGAGTGACTAAACAAGAAATACATTTTTTATGAAAGTCATGCCAGACCTTAGGATGCCAGATTAGAAGATGTTTATTGTACATAATTGCAATCATGAAATTAGGTATGATTTTTAAGATAAAGAATGAATCTTTATAAAAGAGTGTTAGAAAAACTATTTTTATTTCTTTTTGAATGTATGATATATAAAAATTAAGATACAAAAGGTCAAAATAAATTTAGCATGTATTCATTTGCAGACTTCTTTCTTGCTGATACTTTTAGCTCCTCCTTTTTTTTACTGTATTTTACTACTGCACTAAAAAGAAGAAAATCCTTCCATAAGGCCTTGAAAAAGTTGTTTTTTATATTTATTTCAACTACTGTTTTATTTTATCTTATTTTGTAAGTCTTTATTATAGTACTATGGTTTAAATTTATTTTTATTACTTACCCATCATAGGTAGTATAAGGTAACAGAGATGTCGTGGACGCGCTATAGCGCGTAAAATACGCAAGAAATCGGTGATGGGACGCAGAAAAATAGTTCTTACGTGTCCTGTCGGACGCGTAATTTTGTTAAAAAATCTCAAAAAATGGCGACTTTTGTTAAAAAATTGCGAAATAACGACTATTTTTCGACAAATTTCTTCAAAGGATTCACGAAAAAATTGTTAATTTCCTCAAAAAATGTAAAAAAACGGCAGATTTCCACAAAAGATCGCGAAAAAACGACAAATTTAGTCTAGAAATCGCGATAAATCGGCAAATTTTGTCAAACAGTTCACGAAAAAATTGCAAAAAATTGCGATAAAACAACGGAGTTCTTTAAAAAATCGAGATAAAATGACAGATTTATTTAAGATTCGTGAAAAAATCTCAAAAAATGGCAGATTTCCTCAAAAGATCGCAAAAAAATGGTAATTTCTTCTAAAAATTGCAAAAAAAGACAAGAAATTTTCATCACACAATTTGCGAAAAAACGCAAATTTCGTAAAAAAATATTTGAATAAATGGTTTCGTCGAAAGATCGAGAGAAAAATTTAAATTTTGACAATTGGGGAATGGAGAAAAAAAAAACATTAATGCCGGGAGTGAATTTTTTGTTCCAAAAACTAATTTTCTTGCTTGATTTTTTTTTTTTTTTTTTTTAACTGCTCCAAAAACTGATTTTCCTGTTTCACAATCTGTTTTTGACTGCTCCAAGTTTTTCTGAGTAAATGTGACTTAGAAAAACACCCATTCATTGAACAAAAAGTCTCATCACTTTACTACACAGAAGTATTCTTTTTTTCAGTAAAAATGTCTTTTCTAAAAATCACTCTTACACCCTTTTTTAAAAAAGAAATGTGAACAATAGTGATACTTGTTATCCTGTATATTCAAATGTTCAATATTTTATAGTTAAATTTGCATCTTGCACATTTATTTTTAAACAAGTACAGAAAATTTCTCTTAATAGTTAAAAATATATTGGTTTTAATTATTTATTATTAAAACAATAACTATTGCATTTCATTTCTCTGTTGCAAATGAACAAGTTCAATTTTTGCAACTAAAAATATGACTTAATAGTAGGGACCTGCTTATCGTAAAAAGGGACCCAGAATTTTAGAAGTCCTGGGTCCCGGGGACCCAGGATTTTTCAAGTTCTGTGGCATCCTTGGGGTAAGTCTTGCAATCGTTTTGAAAATCGAAAAAAAAAAAATTTTGACGGATTTACACATTTCAGATAGTAGAGATTCCGAAAAACATATTTAAAAAAAAAAATTGCCGTCTGTCTGTCTGTCTGTCTGTAAATGCTCTATCTCCTGAACTAATTGAGATAGAGACTTGAAATTTTGTATGTACTTAGTATGTAAGGATGGGACGAAGCCTATTTAATATCAAAAACCTCGATTATCCGGAACTATTTTTTTCGGACTCTCAAAAAATTTGTTCTGATGAAAGGTACATAAAAATTTTCGAATTTTTTTTTATTTTAAGGAGTGGAAGTAAAAGGCAATAAAATAACACAAATTTTGCATCAAGAACGAAGTCGATCGGATTATTATATGCCGAGATATTTGTAATCCTGTTTTCCACATTCTTCGATTTTTCATGACCCTGTATTTCATTCAAATTTCAATTCAGAGGTATATTTAAATTGGAAAAGAGACGCTTAATCCGACGCAATAAATTGTTAATTAATAGAGTTATTATTTTTGGAGTTATAAGGATGTTTCTTTTAAGCAGTTCAGTACTACTTGAGTAGTTTGTCGTTTTATATAATTTGTCGAAATTGATATATCAACAGTTCTGTAATATAGCATTACTATGTATATTAACAATATTTAAATTTTGTTTATGAATTGTAATGCATTGTATAAATAGTTTTCACATGTTTTATTTTCATATACATATCCATGATGGGTAAGTATTACGGTGGCCCCCAACGACTAGTTATCTTTAGTAGTCTTTGATTGATTTTAATCTCTAAACTCTTTTTTTTTTCTTTCACTGTGTTAATATTTAAAATACTTTTAAACATGAGATAAAATTAAACTTGTGCTAAAAAACTATGTATTTTTTATTCTGGATGTTCTTAATATTTATAATGCTAAATAGTTTTCTTTACACAGATAATTTTTTACAAATAAATCCTGTATCTCAAATTTTAATTTATAAACTCATTTCCATTGCATCCCTTTTTTTTTCTTTTCTCATATAAAATGCATATTTTTGCAGCATTTATTTAATATTAGTATTATAATCTCAATTCTTATTTTATTTATTTTATTTTCAGTTCATTGATGTTTCCAGTGAGAACAATATGGTGATACAGTTAAAGAATCTTGCTTCCAAAGTGTTATTTTCCTTGAGTTTAAATAACTTCACTGCCGTTTTTAGTAGAATATCTGCAAGGTAAACCTTGTTTATGCTTTTATTTGATTTTTTAGATTTTAAAATAGCTCTATATAGTGTCACAAAAACGCGTAATTACATTAAAAAAAATCCTAAAAAACGGCAAATTTCGTTTTAAAAAATGTGAAATAACAACTAATTTCCAGCAAAATTCACGAAAAATGGCTAATTTCGTCACAAAATCCTGAAAAAATGGCAGATTTCCTCAAAAGATCGTGAAAAAAAATGACAAATTTCATCTAAAAATCACAATAAAATGTAAAATATTGTCAAAAGATTCATGAATAATGTTAAATTTTGCCAAAATATCACAAAAAGCAACAACTATTGTCAAAAAATCCCGAAAAAACAGCAAATTTTGTCCAAAAACCACAATAAAACGGAATATTCTGCCAAAAAAATTAAATGGCAAATTTTGCTGGAAAAAAGCAAAATTCGTCAAAATATCCTGAAGAAACAGCAGATTTCATCAAAAGATCACGAAAAAAAGCAAGTTTTGTCAAAGGGGCACAAAAAAAAGTTAATGCCAGAAGAGAATTTTCCTACTGCACAATCAGGGGCGTGCAAATAGAAAATTGCACCCGTGACATAATTAGAATTTGACACCCCCCCCCCCCCTTCTGACACTTTTTTGTGGTAGACCAAAAATGACGATTGTAGTTTAAATTTGGCACCTCCGGAATCTCCGAGCCCGTGGCGACAGCCCCTTCGCACGGTTCTGTTCACAATTCGCTTTTGACTGTCCAAAACTTCCTAAATGTGACTCCTGAAAGCACCCATTTATTAAACAAAAAGAATCCTTTATTCAAGAACTGTATTCTTTTTTTTTTTTAAATGTCTGTTTTCAATAAATCCTTCTTGCCCCTTTTTTAAAAAAAAAATGAGAACAATATATTGTATATTACTTAACGTAATATACAAAGTATTTAAAGATTTGCAAAGCAGCTTATATAGCAGAAACGCTCATGCTGGTTCCCGAACCACAATTAAACGAAAAGAAGTTTAAAAGCTAATGTAAGTTAAACTGCAAAGAGAAAAATAATGTGTGGTGATATAAAAGATAACAAACCAAATTTAAAATCTAACATAATATTTTATTGAAGTCTAATAACATAATAAAATAAAAATAAAAATAATTAAAAAATTTATTAGTTAACTTTATAACAACAACATAATTAATCTGCTTCTAACTTATCTGTGACTTCATGACATGAAAAACAAATATTTGAAAAAACACAAAAACGTTCAGAAGCTCATGACACAACATATCTTCAAAAGAAAAACTATACCTCCATCGGGGGGAAACAAATACGTTCGCTGAAAATTCATTCACTGCTCTCTCTCCGTAAAACACCATCCACGAAGTCAATGACCTTTGCCAACTCGGAAAACACATCTGGTCAGGAGACCAATGACTCATTTTTCCCTTTAAACGACTTGACACTAGACAAAGACGTTGGAGAAAAAAGTAAACTTTAAAGTTCAAGACAAAAAAAAAGCCATTAATTTTTTAAAAATGTTTCGTTGAAAAACTTTAATGTAAACTCTGGCAGAAAACTATTTAGCCACTGCTACCACTAGACATAACAGTCTTAATCAATCATGCCATACTCATGTTGTAAAAAATAGAAACTGTGGCCAAGCCTACCGACACATCTCAAAGGATAATCGAAACTGTTTAACTCGGCAACTCGCGATCCTTATATACGCTGATCATTAACACGGGTAACGGTTAACTACAAAAACAGCAATTTGAAATCTATTTACTTTATGAATCTCATTAAGAGTAAAAATGACGTAAGAGTATCAGGATGATGTAGCTTCTGACCGATGACGTCAAAGATCAGACACCTATCGTTATCTCGTAACGGCCATGTATACTATGATCAGATAATGAAAGGAAGTGAAACTAGATTCAGAAAGGCTTGTAAACAGAGTAGCGTGGATGAAATATACGGCAGCTGTAAAGTAATATATTCTAGAGAACTATTTAGAAGATTTGAAAGAATAAAGATTGAAGGTATAATTTATTTTAATTAAAGAGAAACTATTTTTAATAAAAAGTATCTTTTAATTTAACTTTAAGTAAAAAAAACTTTATTTAATAAACTTTAGGAAACTTTATAGTACTTCAGGAATAAGATTTAAAAAGAAATTATGGAAGTGTTGACATTTGCATTTGCACAGTGACAAGAACTAAAACAGAGGAAATAGCCAACACAATAGTGATACTTGTTATTTTTTATACTCAAAATAAGCATTATTTCATAATTAAATTTGTATCTTGCACATTTATTTTTGAAAAAATAAAGAAAATTTCTCTTAATTGTTAAAAAAAAATTAATATTGGTTTTATTTATTTATTATTAAAACAATTATTGCATTTCATTTTTGCATCTAAAAATATGAATTATTATTAGTGGGGACAGGCTTTTGTAAAAAAAGGATCCATGATTTTTCAAGCACAGTGGCATCACTGGCCCTTAACTGCTGTTGCGTCTGTACTGAATGCGTGCCTGCAAGTTGTCTTTTCATTCATACATTTAGGATCGTGCATTCTCAAATCTTGAATTAAGGCAAACAAGTCTTGATAGGTCAAGGTCGTGATAAGCAAATTCCCAGTTGATGACACGGTGCCTCCTGATCCAAAAAAAACATGCATCAATAAAAAAAAAATGGCTAGCTGAGAGAAAAAGTAAAAGAAAAATAATTTTGTTTTTCTAACCAGGGATGATTTTGTTCTGTAATTTATAAAAATTCAAGACATGCCATTCCGAAAATGGAAAAAAAAAGGTCATTAATCAGAAAATTCAAGCATAAAAAGTATTGCGAATTTCAACAAACGGTCACCTAAAATTTTCATCAATTATTTACCGGAAAAAAAATGCGAATTTCCTTAAAGAACTGCAGGAAATGGCACATTTCGTTAAAGAATCGCGGAGAACAGCTTACGAATCACAACAAAAATGGTAATTTTGACAAAGGATCGCGGGAGCAAGTGTTAATTGCGCTAAACTATAACAGACAAAAGCCTGAATTTTTTCAAAGTACTAAGACAAAATGAGAATTTTGTTAGAGTCACAGAAAAGATGCGAATAAGAATCGAAAAAACTTAGAGTTTCGTAAAGGAACCATCGAAATACGCAAATTTTGTCAAAGGACCATGGGAAAGAAAACACGAATTTTGTTAAATAATCATCAGCAAAAAGCTAATATTGTCAAATGACCACAAAAAAATTTTTTTTTTCCAAAGGGCCACTGAAGAAACACGAATTTGATCAAAGTACAACAGACAAAAAACACAAATTTCATCGAAGTACAACAGATAAAAAATGCGAATTTCATCAAGGGGCTGCAGAAAAAATGTGATTTTTTTTCGTGACCTTGTGGCAAAATTTGTCGTTTTTTGCAATTTCTTAATAAAATGTGCCTTTTTTTTTTTTTTTTTTTTTTTTTTTTTTTTTTTTTTTAAGTTCTTTGTCAAAATTCATGTTTTTTAACATGATCCCTGAACAAAATTTGCATCTTTTCACGATCCTCTGGCAAAATTTGCGTTTCTCATGCAATCCTATAATGGAATTGGCGATTTTTTTTTTTTTCATTAATTTATGAAAATGATTTGTTTTCTCGATTATTTGTCAAAATTTGTGATATATTTTATGTAAGATTTTTCGAATTGCGACCAATTTTTCTTAATTTTGGAAAAAAATCTGATAACATCACAAAGGTGATCCTAACCAAAAAAAAAAATAAATAAATAAAAAATCGCAAAAAATTTTCTGAAATGTTACAACGTAGGTGGGAAGAATGAGGGGACGTTTCCATTCCCGTTACAAACTATATGCTTTTTTTTTTTTCATGTCCCCTTTTTTGAAATTTGCATTTTTTCGTGTTTAAATGGAAATTTTAAATCCGCGAGCACGGTGAGTTTTTACATACAATTTCTATTTAACAGAGATTTCTGATATCATCTGAGCTACTAGCAGACCTAATTATCAAGGATAAATTTGGTGGTTTTTTGCAATCTTTTGACAAAATTTGTCATTTTTTGTGATCTTTTAACTAAAATTGCCATTTTTTGCGATCTTTTCACGATATTTGTCATCTTTTCGTGATTTTTGCAAAATCTGCCATTTTTTCATGATCTTTTTACAAAATTTACTTTTTATCAATTTTTCGAAGAAATTTTTGGATTTTTTTCTCGTTTCTTTGATGAAATTTCTGTTTTCCATGCTTTTTGGAACGGCTAGATTCTAGATTCAACTTTATAAAAGTGCCTTTAAAAATCAAAAATGTGCCCTGAAGAATGTAAAAAAGTGCCCTTTTCAGAACAGTAGCACCCTGCCCCTTTTTAAACGGGGGGGAAACTCTGGCTTCATCTTTACAAATTACCCACCTTGGAATTCACCAGTCAAAGCATCAAAATCTTTATTTTTTTCTTTTACTGATTGCCTAGTTTTGATATGATTATAAAAGTATTGATAATCATAATAAACTACAGTGTTATTTAAATTTATGTTTGAAAGTGTTTAATCTTTACTTAACTACATAAGAACCTCGATTAATCGAGGTTTCTGTTAACTGAGTCGATAACGAAACTTGATTTTGTTTCCAGCGGCTATATGACCCTATTGATCACCAGGTGTAATGTGTTATCAAACAATTATATCTCCAAACCACTTGACTGCAGGATTTCTTTTTAAATTTGTTGAGCTGTTAAACATAACTTTATGCATTTTCTTATCATATAGCAAACATTCTATTGTTTTATATTCCAAGAGATTTTAAATCTGCAAGCACGGTGAGTTTTTACATACAATTTCTATTTAACAGAGATTTCTGATATAGCTGAGCTACTAGCAGTCCTAATTAACAAGGATAATTGAGGTTGCACTGTATTTGATATGTTACATTTAGTTAATAATTTATATCTGCATTGTCATTTTTCTTTTTAATTTTAGATTGCAAGAATTATCTGGCAGTAATGAAGAAAATCCAGATCTCATAGATATAGAACTAATTCAACATATCAATCTAGATGTGACACGTTTAACTAAGATATTAAGTGGTTAGTTTAACTTTATATCTATCTATACTAATTGAAATATATGATGCTTTGTAAAAAATTGCTACATAAGTACATTTATTTTTTCAGAAACAAATCAAAAGTTTAAAAGTCTTAAGAAGAATGTATATGTAGTTTTAATGAATAGTCTGGAAAAGGTAATTTGGAATTTCAGTCCTGTTGTATAGTTGTATTATTCTTTCTTTATATGAAAACTTTTATATATAATGAAACATAAATAATAAATTTTAAAAATAGTATTTATTTTCCAAAGTTTTATTTAACTAATTGATGTAAACATGTAAAGATTCAGTAATTAAGCCCTAATTTGATGACCTATAAATTGATATTCTCTTATACTTGTATGCTTATAATACTGAATTTTCAAAAGAAAATTTCTAAGTTAGTTTGAAAGTTGTTTAAAATCTAAGTACTGCTTGTTGACCATTTAAAAACAATAATGACAATATAATTGTTCTGTTTTTATTTATTTTTTGTGACCAATAAATAAAATAGAATAGTGAGTTATATTTAAAAAATGATGTACTTTTTTTTGTCATTCATTTTTTAGTATAATTGAATGTCAGAGTGACTTATTTCTTATTAAATTTTTTATGATGCTGAATCTAAAGTAAAATATAAATTTAGTTATTAAATTATCCAAAAAATGAGAGTATTTACCATGTTATATTTATTACTTAAATTAGATGGTATTATTTTAGTTGTATTAATTTTGAGTGCATTTATTAGTCTAAAAAAGTAGTTTAAGATCCATATAAGTAAAACATATTTTTTAATTATTTTATGTGTTGTTCACATAGATGCATCCAAAAAAAAAAAAACTAGTTGGATGTGCCAATCCCAAAACTTTCTTCTATCTCATACGTACATTTTAATATTAAAAAAAAAAAAAATAGTTACTCATTTTAATGCTTTAATAATTTTAATTCAATACCATACCAACTTTGATTTTCATGTTAAATTTCTGCTTCAATCAATTAATCGGAGTAAAAACGAATTTCCGTCTCTGCGCTAGCCGATGGACAATAGAATGATACGCAGATTTTTTTTTTTTTTTTTTCAAATTCAGGGAGAGCCTACTTGTCTTACCAAAAATACTCATATAAAAAAAAATTTAGTTCAGTTCTAAAACTAACTTCATACACTTTTATGCGGTACAATATTGAAAATGGTATAAAATTCGCTATTGCAGCACCCCCTTCCGGCGGATTTTTTTCAGATTCAGGGCGATCCAACTAGCCATAGCCATACGCTTACACAAAAAATTTCGTTCGATTCGATGCATAACTTCATGTACTTTTGGTCGGTACAATATTGAAAATGGCACAAAAATCGCGATTGCAGCGCGCCCTTCCGGCAGATTTTTTTCAAATTCAGGGAGGACCAACTAGCCATAGTCACACAGATACAAAAAAAAATTGGTTCAATTCGATACATAACTTTATATACTTTTGGTCGGTACAATATTGAAAATGACACAAAAATCGCGATTACAGCGCCCCCTTCTGGCGGATTATTTTCAAATTCAGGGAGGACCAACTAGCCACAGTCATACACATACACAAAAAATTTGGTTCAATTCGATGCATAACTTCGTATACTTTTGGTCGGTACAATATTGAAAATGACACAAAAATCGCGATTGCAGCGCCCCCTTCCGGCTTATTATTTTCAACTTCAGAGGGGACCAACTAGCCCTAGTCATACACTTACACAAAAAATTTGGTTAAATTCGATGCATAACTTCATGTACTTTTGGTCGGTACAATATTGAAAATCGCACAAAAATCACGATTGCAGCGCCCCCTTCCGGCGGAATATTTCAAAACTGAAGGAGAACCTGCTTGCCACAGCCAAAAACATTCACAAAAAATTTGGTTCAATTCTATGCATAACTTCATACACTTTTTGATGGTAGAAAGGCGACATACAGACACACATACAGACACACACACAGACACACGGACAGACAGACATTTTGTAAAAACATGTTTTTTGGAATCTCTGACCCCTAAAACGTGTAAATCCGTCGAAAACCGGAAGTCGAAAAAAATTTCGATTACAATACTTTCTTCTATTGAAGATAGAAGAAAGTAAAAATCCTTATGGCATACAGGTTCATATATGATGCATATCCCATACATTACACTGCATACAATACACTGCACATTCATATACATATATAAGAAACTATGGATTATCCAGGATCAGACTGTTCGGATTGCAGATTAACTAGAATAGTAAAAATCTTGCAGTTTCAGATGCAATTTATTATTTTTATTCAGCATGAAAATTAATATAAAGCACCACGGTTAAGAAATCATGGAGGGCAGTTTTATCAAATGAAGAAAATAATTCCCACAAAAGACAACAATACTATTGATAGGAAATTTGAGCCTGAAGTTAAACTGGTCTGAAAATTAGTACAAAAAAAATAGTTCAACAACCAGTATTCTTACTAGCCTTTTGACAACATTAGTAATTTGGCAAATAAGAAATAAAAAAAAGTAGTCAAATGAAAAAAAAAAAAGTTAGCAAAATAGATTCAGTGTGGAACAGTGAAAAATCTTTAACCCCCTTATTGTATCCCTTTGTTTCAATATGTTCTAAAATAACCTAATTTTTTGTAATTGCTCATAAAATGGAAATTTGACTATCCGTTTTAGAAACTATTAAAAATTACATCTAGAATAATCCTAAATATGTAAATATTTTGGGCATTCTTTTTGGCGCTAAAATAAAATTCAAAATAGCTGTGTTTGGTTTACAATTCTGAAAATATACATTAAAAATCCCTATGAGATTTCGGCTCTAACCGGTTGCAAAAAATTGTCCAACCATTGATACTTTGCATACAACTAATAAATAGTATGGTAAATGATTAACTTTAATGCTGCATTCCAGCAAAATTTTTTTCTATTTGGTATTTGAAGCAAGTAAGTTTGTTTATTTTTACTGGCACGATGCCAGCACATAGATAGTGATTAACGGACCATAGTGAAATGCCTATCACATAATCCTTTTGTGTCTGGTTCGTGCTAAACTGAATTGGTTTTCAGTTCATATTTGTATACAGAAGTAAATGGCACGGCACGATTGAACATGAAAATCGACATCAATCGAATCGTTCAGTAACCTGATTAAGAATTTGGACTGTATATTGGCATACATTCAAGAGGAGTTTAAATTGAGCAGTCGTAATTTAGCGAGTCAGATTTTTCGTTTATTAGCCAAATGTAGCATTTTGTCGCTATTTGGCTAAATAGCAAGCTGCAGTGAGAACCCTGTCATCAACGGATTAACAAACATTCAAAATTCAAATGTTACAAATTTTTAAATGAAGATGTTATTGTGTCACATATGGCTTGTGATTTCAAAAAAGAAGGAATTTTGAAGAATGTCCTGAAAATGGTGAAGAAAACCTTTATAATTCATAAAAAAATAAGTCTCATTGACACATTAGTACACATACTGAAGCATTAATTATTTAGAGCAAGAAGATGAAAGCATGCATGCTGAAAAAATGATGTTGAGAAATTTGCATAGTAAAATTCAAAGAAGTGTAAATAAAAAATAGACTTTCATCATTTCATTCTTTACAAAAAAATGGGATAAATTACCTTTTTATTTTTATTGTCCTAAATGTAAATCTAAATAACATTAACATTTACATTCATTCTCTTTCTTTTGTATTAATTAAATTATTAATGTCTTATTCCATAATAATTTGACATTTTTTATGTTTTTTCCAAAATTTGTACAAATTTGATTTTCTGGGAAATTTGCTTATTGGAAACTGGGTATTTCCTGACTATCCCAGTTAATTGAAAGTTAACTGTATGAATTTCAGAATTACAATATTTCATTACTAATTTTTACAATATGGAATTGCTAATTTTATTAGCGATATGGGTAACATAATGTGACATAAAATTTTTTAACCCTTCTCTGCACTGTGTGCCAAATTTGCCACATACCTAAAAAGCACTAATTCTTATTACCATATTTTCGGGTGTATAGCCCGCACCCCTAAATCGAGTAGTGCAGTAAAAAAAGTTCGTGTATAACCCGCAGATATGCATCGGTGTATAGTCCGCAGGCTATACACCATTTACGAACGTATATTTCGGTCAGGGTTCGAAATTAGAAGCCATTAGTAATAATTTTTAACACAAATTTACCAAATTTTTTCGTGATGTATAATACCTACAGTAATTCGGCTAAAAAAATAAGATTATTAGTACCGTAATTTTCGGAAGAAACGGCGCGGCGTTTACGTGTTTTAAGATAAGATTTCAAGCGATGCAGCGTTTACATGCATTTTTTTTTTTTTTTTTTTTTTTAAACAAGCATGATATTTTTTCTGAATTTTTTCAAAAATTAAAAAAAAATCGGTGATGAATTAAAAATTTCGGACATAAAATGTATACGTATTTTAGGTCATTGGTTCCAAAAAGGAGCGAATCCTAGGAATCGGTCCGAAATCCATCAACTCCAAAAAGGAACGACTCCTCGGACTTTATCTGAAATGAAACGACTCCGGAAAAGTTCGATTCCTTCAACTCGTTCCAAAATTAAACGACTCTGTAAAGGAACGATTCTTCGGAATCGTTTCGAAAAAGATCGACTGATCTGAATCGTTCAGAAATGACATAAATCACACACTTTTTTTTTGCCCTTTGCAACAGGTAGGGTACCAACTCCAAAAAGGAACGATTCCTAGGACTCTAATTGAAATAGAACGACTCCGGAAAAGTTCGATTCCTTGAATTCATTCCGAAATGAAACGACTCTGTAAAGGAACAATTCCTCGGAATCATTTCGGAAAAGACTGACTGCTCTGAATCGTTCAGAAATGACATATATCACACACTTTTTTTTTTGTTCTTTGCAACAGGATAGGGTAGATTATTTTTTTGAAAAATAAACTAAATCTTAAATAATCTTAAATTCAGAATCATCGAGGTTGGAAGGGTTCCGGATTTTGGATTTTGTACTCTACAAACACAATGGGGTGCTGCAGCACCGATTCGCTAGCAAATTATTTTCTGATATTTTATTTACCATAAAATCCCATTAATCAGCCCTTCCCGATCAAACGCCCCCTCCCCACTTTATGAAAAATTTGAAAATTTCAAAAAATCCCGAAACAGCACCCTCCCCCTCAAAAACAAAAATTGCTGAATACGGATGAATCATGATGAAATGAATGAATCATGAATCTTTGATGAAATTGGCATTTTTTCAAGATTTTTTTTATACATTTCGTGTCATTTTTTAAGGTCTCGCATATAAGTCGACCTCCCACTTTTTTTGTCTAAAATTTCACGACTTGTATGCGAGTATATACGGTAGCTATTACATATCTATGAGTGCAATACTTGGTGATAGTTACGACAGTTCTTCCAAAACCAGAAATAATTGTATTTAAGCAGTAAAAAAAAGCCTTTACAAACATGGGAGAGCTCTCTAAATTTCGTGGCATAGCGAAAAAAATTTACAAGCTTTGATGGGGTTTTTTTTCAAATTTTTTGAGGTTTAAAAGTTGTAAAAAAAAATCACAATTTCCATTAAAAAAAAAAAACTTTGTATAACTCACAGCGGCTTTTTGGAAGGTTTTTTTCTTGTATAAGCCGTGGACTATACACCCAAAAATACGGTATGTGTTATGAATTTGTCCAATATGATCACTGTAGCTGTTCAAGAACAGTCCAAAGAATAGAATAACACTGGTAGACCAGGAGGTGACCGCATAAATTTCCACCTCATCAAATTCATGGATGAAATTCATTTACTATATAGTACTTGATTAGCATAATGAAATGGAACTGGTCTGCCGCCTCATATTTTAGTGAAACACCTAGGCAGACTGGAATTTAATGATTGATTTTTGGGTCTTATACCATCTCATCAAGTTCAAGGATGAAATTCGTGCACTATTTAGTACTTGATTAACATAATGAAATGAAACTGGTCTGCCATCTCATATCTTGGTAAAACATCCGGACAGACTGGAATTTAGTGGTCAATTTTTAGGTTCACAAGCACCTCATCAAGTTCACGAATGAAATTCATGCACTAAATAAAACTCGATTAATATAATTAAAATTAACTGGTCTGCCACGTCTTGGTGGAACACCCTGGCAAACTGGATTTTAGTCAAGTGGAGTGCATTTCAAAGCGATGTGATTTAAAAGATGTTAATGCCTAAATTATTGTGCCTGAACTATTGTTTTCTTTTTTGTTTATTTATCTATAGTGTATAATTTAGATTTTATGCATTTTATGGGAATAGATGATTTTTTTTTATCTTGGGAATTTTTTTAATATAGAATGTATGTTTCAGTCTATTAATTTTCGTAATACTACTTAGTATGATGTACACTTACAGATTTTGAAAAGAGTGAATAAAACTGTTCATATGAAAAAGTCTTGATTGTTTAATGTTTATTGGATGAAAATTGCATTTTTGCTGCAGTGTCACATCGATGTTTTAGTGCTTTCATAATTACAAGTATAGTCTATTTCTTGTTGCTTAATCTACTCAGTAGTTTTTACTAATTTGCTTACAACTTTGAAATACATCATTTCCTTCTGAAAGACATCCCCCCTTTTTTTATCATCATTGCTCTCTTGTTCACTGTAATTTCTTGCTGTTTTTTTTTTCTTTTTTTTTTTTGTTATTTATTCAGCAATATCTTCAATAAAAGTTTTAAAAGCAGGAAACTTTATCGCTAGACTTAACTAGAATTGATCATCACTACTTTATTTCGATCATTTGATTGCTCTTGTGTGATAATATTCGTCCAGCATATCTGTAGAGCTGCTGATTTAATTTCTTCTCATACTTCAATAATCCAGTATGCAACATTCTTCAGTGTAATCTGTTTCAAGCATTTTTAATAGTTCCCTGTTCTTCAAAACTTTCAGTCAACTTTCCTAACAGATTCTTTTTGTAATTTTTCTCCAAATTCTCAAAATAATTTGTTCTGTGTATTAGAGAAGTCACATTAGGTTGCAAAAAATATTATTTGATTGAATGTGTTTGAATACAATTTTGCTGAAGTTAAAATCCCTGAACTTGGGATTAAGAAACCATCATTTTCAATGAAATATTAGCTGAATATAAAACAAATTTAAACATTTAGAATTGATTTTCTTTTTTTCTTTTTCTTTTTTTTTTTTTTTTTTGAGGGGGGGGGGAGGGTATATGGGGAAAAGTCTTTTTTCCCAATAACTCAGTTAAAGCAGAAACTGGATTAATCCCTTGGTTACGAGCTACTGGTATATGTGCACATATGATACATAGAATACTTGTTTATTCTCACCAGTAATTTTTTTTTTTATTATTATTTTTTTATCCAAGCATTTTTCTTATTTATTTAAGGAAAAAAATCTGTTTTTTAAAAACTGTTGATAAAAGATTAAAAATTCTGTGAAAAATGCTCATCCTGAAAGGTTTAAGCAAAACTTTGATAATTGAGAATCTAATGGATTTATGTAAATATATATATATATATATATATATATGTGTGTGTGTGTATTGTGTATGTATTTACTATTTTAATGTAATTTACATTTATTATAGGCCATCTGGAACTGGATGGATACATATCCTCATGAATTTATGGAAGTTCAAAGAAATGGTAATGAGGAATTAACAGGTATGCAAGTTTTTTTTTTTTTTTTTTTTTCCTTACATTAATAATCATCCATAAAAAATTTCTCTGTCTAAATACTTTATCAGATGTTTCAGAATAGGGTTTTCTTTTCTACTTTCACAAGTGCATTTGGATTTTTAAAACTTCTTCATGATTTTTACATGCAAAGTATAGAATTGATTTAATAGATAAAATAAATAAATAGTTTTTTAAGATAAACTTGATTTAATTTTTTTTAATTTCTTTTAATTTTAATAGAAAAAAATATTTAATAATAAATTAAAGGACGAACATTAATATTTATTTGTTATATCTATGATTAACTGTGAAATGGTTGATGGTCACTAAAAAATAATGGTGATTGTTATAGAAAATGATTATTATGGAATGTAGTTTTAAAGGGAAAATGTTGTCATTTATTTGTCTGTGACCTATTTCATATCATAAAAGGTGGATATGGCCAATTTCTTATAACACATTGCTTTTTTGGGGGAGGGAGTGGGGTCTCTCTTTTTTATCTTTGATCAAAGAGCAAAATTATATGTATCTGTGTAGAGTGTATATCATATAAAGCAGGGGTCTATCAAGGCAAAATTTGGGGTTTATTTAGTATCCCCTCATAAAAATCCTCTTTATAAAACAGATGCCTTCACAGAATTCCTTTTAAGAAAACAAACCCCTATCACAAAATTCTTCTTAATAAAACAGTTTTCTTTTCACAAAATTCCATTCCAGAAAAACATGTTGCTATTTAGGTTTTAAAATGTATAATTTGCAAATAAAATAAGTTCTTAAGAAACAAAAACTATTGGAAAAGGTCTTATAGAAGTTATTATTAATAAATGCTTAGTTCAAAATTGAATAATTAGATTTTCTCTTTTGCTTCTAAATGTTATTTTTCACAAAAACATAAAATTCATAAAAATAACTTATAGTTTTTGCAAAATTTGTACCAAGATGAAAAAAACAAATCTGTGTTGACAGTTCTTAGAACTACACACTCTATTATACATTTGGAATAGATATAGATCCATACATTTTTGAAAATTTTAAAATATTGAGACTAACAAAGCTTTTTTTCAAATATCTAGATTACAATGATCAAGCAAATGCTAAAAAATAATTTTTTCTGTCATGATGACAACAATTTTCCACTTTTTAAAAAAAAATTTCCATGACAGATTTTATTCTAAGAAAAAATTGCACAGGCTGACTATTATTATATTTTTTTCAGACAATTTAACATTTATTACATTTTTTCATGAATACAAAATGTATACTTATACATATAAAATTATAAAATTCCTTTTTTAAATCACATGCCGGTGACATTGAAAGGCCCATGGTTGTAGAATTAAAACATTTTTATGTAAATCAATAGTAAAATGTCATATGAACATAATGTGCTAAGTATATGCAAGTTTGACAAGCTGGGACTATATTTAGTTACATTATTATTAAAAAGCTATAATGTTTTACTATTATTGCAGACATTGATCATTCTCATACCATTTTATGGAAAATTTTGCTCACTTGCAGAAAAACTTGTTATAACAAACTTTATTCTGCCAGAAAAGTCTGTCATATCTATTTTTAAGGGGCAGCTAGTGACAAAATTTCAATTTATTTTGCTTTGAATTTTTACTGGTAACTTCTTTATTTTGTGTCTGTACTCTTGTCAAATGTTGGCTTCCCATGATGGCGATACATATGATAATTATTTTATTTTATCTTTTTTTCTTCTTGTTCTCAGAATATACTTATCTGTGTAGCCTTAGATTTATGCAATTGCAATAATTTCAAAAAACAAGTGCAAGAAGAAATGCCATGACATTTTGTTTGATTTGTTGTTTGTGCTATTTGCTAATGGAATTATTACTGCAGTTTTTATTATTTCTTTAAATATTTCAAAATAACTATAATATTATTTGTCAAAGTCTAAAAATATAGATTATGCTCCACAATATCATTTAACAGAAGTTTTATTTATTTATTTTGAGGGATGGGGAACAATTTAATGTAATTAAATCTAATTATTAACTATTATTACTTTTTTAATTAAATGAGTTTTGAAATATTCAGTAAAATATATGAAATGCACTCAATCCTCTAACTTTTACGACTACATCCCTGTTATATCCTTTATGAAAAATAATCTGTTAGGAGTTTTTTATATAAAAATTCTTTTAAGTTGGACAATTTTTTGCAGTTTCACAACAGCAGAAAAGCAATCTTAATTAGTACTGTGCTGGGATTCAAGAAAAATTCTCAATTTTTCAATGCCTTTTTTCTGCCACTTTTGGTGCAACAATTCTTTCTGTATATTGATGCTGTTATCATTATTTTCCTCTTCCCAGGTTTGTAAATATAATGATATTTTCACAAATATCTGATGTTTTGATGTATATCCAATATTTTGATATACATCTGATATTTTCAATATATATCCGACATTTTCAAACTAGCCAGATTACTGTTGATGATAAATGTTTTCAAACATAATATTAATTAGGAATCTAAAATATAAAACCCTAACATGAAAACTTAATCAAACATTATTCTAAAAATTCATTTTTCATTTCCTTTTCTTTATTTTTACTTGGAAAACAAAATTGAAAATAAACTAATTGAAAACAGAATAGAATTCCGTTTAGCATATAAAAAAAGTCAGAAATTTATAAAACAAAATTTTAAATAAAAAATAATTATCTATGATTAAAAAATTGTAACATAAAAAAGAAGTTTTTCTTATTGTGTGTATTTCTTAACATGTTGTACAGTTTAAATTCAACTGAACCAAAATCAGAAAAAAATATTTTCTAATAAAACTGTATATATAGTTCATTATTTAAGTTAGATATTTTATATTTCAATGGCTGCTCTGAATTAATTTCGTCCTACATATTAGTTCTACATTTAAAAATAAAATCAAGTCTAAAACTGGAAAAAGATATTTGTTTTTTCTTTGGCCAAAAAAAAAAAAAAAAAAGTAACTGCCAGAGACAAAAGCTTTGTATCTATATCCTCACACTGTCAATAACAGTTGAAAATTTCACTTACACTTGTTTTAGACTGAAGGTATCATGCACAATGATATTTTGAAAATAAATATCAAATGTAAAAAATATTTAACATCTTGATACTTTAAAAAGAAATATTAAGTGAAAATATTGAAAGTATCAAACACTGATATTTTGAAAATATCAAAAATCTTGATATTTTGCAAATAAATATTTGACATATATCATTTGATAGATATCAATAAATCCTGTCCTCTCCACCATCAAAAATCTTTCAAACAATTTTAAAGTTTTTTGAATTGGTTAATAATGTTTCTCTCATTACTAGCAATTCATCTATGTTTACAAAATCTTTAAATAAATTATCATATCAATATTTCATTCCTGATAGTCATACATTTCTTTGAGTTTTCATCAGTTTCCTCCGCCAGTTGCTCCCCACTTCCTTTTAGCTGTTGTTCTTTGATAGTACATGATTGCTCAAATCTAGCTTTTTAAAAACAATTAATTTATTATAGTTTTTTTATGTGACACATCTCATATAATCCAAAACAGTTATGCTTGGAAGTTTTCCATCATTTTCATCAACATTGATGTGTTTTCAAACAAGTTCTTTTTTATATTCAACTTTAAAACATCAAATAATCTCTTAATCTAAATGTTGAAGTTTTGAAGTTGTATTCAAGCAGGGATGTAGTGGAAGGTATACGTGGGTATATGCCGTATACCTTCTGGATTTTTTAAAGGAACACCGTATACCCACTGTTTCACAAGAAAGTTATAGTATATACACTGTAGGGTATATTCTCTGCCTTGAGCGTATATCCTCTGCCTACAGCGTATACTCTTTGATTTTTTTATGACTACACCACTGTATTCAAGGATAGAAATATTATCATAAGGTTCTTAGTTGAAGGAAGATTTTTATGAACACTGCAGTTATCAATGAAGAGCAGAACCCATCAATTTTTTGTCTTTCTTCAACCACTCACCAAAAAAATGATTTTGCTTTTACAAAACCTCTTGATTTTGCTGAATGGACAATCATTACTGGCAGGAGTTTTTCACTGCCATTTTGTTTAGTTGCTAGACTTAGTTACTCTCACTTTACTGTGTTTTGCCTCCATTGCATCCACCCTTTTTTTAAATTGCTGTTTTGTTCAGCAAACATTGAAAAAATCTCTGGTTTCATCAGCATTAAAAATATTAATTTGATCATATCCTTGCAATAAAGATTGGAAGTGTTCTAAGTCAATCTGCAATGAGAGTTATTGGCACAAGTGCTCTTTCTCCACAAAATATCAGAAGACAATGCCATATCTCATTTTGAAGCTTTCAAGCCAGCCATTACTAGCTTTAAAATAACTAAGTCCTAGTTCTTTTGCAGTCATCAGCCCCCCCCCCCCCAACCCCCCACTTTTTTTTTCTTTCTTTGAAGCATTAACCTACTGATACTCCTTCTCCACTTTATTACTCAAACCATATTTTTTTACATATTCCTCCACAGAATGAAACAAGCTTCTACAGTTCTTTTTCATTGTTTTAATGCTGTTTCCAAAGTTTTTTTATGATGCTAGAAAGAGTAAGTACTGAATGGAATTCCAAATTTAACAGTAAACACACTTTTCCTCATAAAAGGATTTTCGTTCTCAGAAGTAAAAATCTCCATCTTTTTTTCAATAGTAAAACTTTTTCTTTTCATATTTGGCATTTTTAGCTTTAAATTAGACAGCAGAATGCATTAACGATTCTTTACTCATTCCTTGTTTGATAAATAACCATAGACTAAAAACTCGTTCTCTTTCTCCAGAGAAAAATTAAAATAGGTTGCCTATGCAATCCCTGATAAACACTTGGGGTGCATAGAAGGGCGTATGTCCCCTGTGAATTTTACAGAAATGAAGAACTGACGAGTTTCAAACATTATTGCTATGGTGGGATTGTTTGTTTGAATTGTTTGATTGTTTGTCAGATCTTGAATTGTAAAGTGGTGTTTCTTCTGAAAATTCAAGATAGACAGATTTGGTAAAAAAGTAATCTCAGATACTGCTTTAAGATGTTATGACCAATAAGGTTATCTGAGCGAAAAATCCCAGCTGGCTATCGCCCAGGTAGCTTAACAGGTAAAGCATTGGCCTTGTAAGCCAAGTATCTGGGTTCGATTCCCAGCCTGGTCAATTTTTCGCTCAGTTGGAAATATTAAATTCATATGATTACTTTACCAATCAGTTAGATTGTGTTGAAAAATAATAGTATATCTACGTACCCATCGTCTTACGGAGTTCCTTTACCTGCGGTCTATTCTGTTGAGCTGTCTAAATGACAGACCAGATGTTATGACCAATAAGGTTATCTGAGCGGAAAATCCCAGCTGGCTATCGCCCAGGTAGCTTAGCAGGTAAAGCATTGGCCTTGTAAGCCAAGTATCTGGGTTCAAATCCCAGCCTGGTCAATTTTTTGCTCAGTTGGAAATATTAAATTCGTATGATTACTTTACCAATCAGTTAGATTGTGTTGAAAAATAATAGTAATCTCAGATAAGTTTGGAAAATATGTTGAATTTTGAATGAAATTGCAGGGGAATTTGAAAACTTCAACAAAGACGGGGTTTTGAGATAAGCAGGTTTGGCAGTGTAACATTTAATAAGATATTTTTGCAACATTTGGAGACATTTTTTTGCTATGTTCATATGATCATGTGTTGTGCTAATGAGCAATGTTGAATATGTATATGGTATCACAAATTATGAAGTCATCTTTTTTTTTTTTTTTTTTTTTCCTTTGCTGAGGGTTTTTTTTTTTTTTCCTTATTTGAATATGTTCTGCTAATGCAAAATATGATATAAATGCAAAATCTCTCTCTCCTTTTTTCAGATTGTTGTGATCGTTTGTTTGACATGTTAGATAACTATGCAGAAAATAATAATAAAAAAAGAATAATCACATGGCCTTTGCAAATGATGTTGTTAATACTCTGTGCAGTAAGTAAAAAAGATATTTTTTACCGATTTCTTAATGTGGTACTTTAATATATGTTGAGTGTTTATTTTTTTTATCCCAGAAAATCCTTGAAGAAATAGTTAATGCTGATGCAGGAGCACCGTTTTCTCCCAAACACTATCGGAAAGTATGTGCTATTAACAGCATGTATGACTAAGCTTTTTAAAATTATATTGTATTTTACATTGGCTAATTGTTATATTGTTTAAATTATTTTTATCATTATTAATTTTTTTAGCGCCAGTTTGCTGATAGCTGTAAAAAAGCCCTTGTTCCTCATGCTGCTAGTAAACAGCTTTCTGAAGCTGCTGCTGTGACATGTGTCCGTTTGTGCAAAACATCAACGTACATCAATATTTCTGACAGTAATAATGTTGTGTTTACTCTTGTCCAGTCTGTGATTAATGACTTGAAGGTAAATTTTTTGTATCCCATTAAGCTTTTCATGCATTTTTATTCACTAAATTATTTTAAAAGCAGTGGAATTGTCTTTTAATGCCTCTAAAAAATAATTTTATCATTAATTATTTTTGTTTTTATCATGTGTTTCATTTTTTATTTATTATTACTTGTATTTTATTTCATATATAAAAAAATAATAAAAATATTTTTTTCACAACTAAACATAATGGATATCCATCTAAATTTGTGCAGTCATGTAATGTATTACTGTACAAAGTGTTCTATCTGTTAGGAATAACAAACCCTATTTATTTCTTAATGCCTCTAATTATTCATTAATACACAATAGAACAATATAAATATTAAAAATAACTTTATTAATATAATTTATTTTCAAAATAAACTTACCTTTTCTTTTCCTTTTATCCGTAGTTTATTTCATGAAGACTAATTGATAATTTATTTCCATTTAAACATCATTTCTATTTGTTTACATCCATTCACATAGTCAAACACCTAAGTCCATTTCACGTGAGTTAAAGACGCAGTTTGTTCTCCTTTCGCCAGATGGCGGTAGCTGATTCATTGAACACATTAACAAACGTAATCAGCTTTGACGAATCACGATTGACCGAACTCTCTGGAGACAGAAGGTGTGTCGGCACGTGTGCCTTTCGTGGGCGTATTTAAGGATTTCATTTTTCCCCTCATTGTTCTTCACCTGTCATGTCTGTCATCTTGTTTTAATCTTTCTTTTTTTGTCTGTCATCTTAGTTTTGACAGTGTTGTTGCTGGTGTTTGAGGTCCTCTATGAGAAGCTGCTGTTAGTTTTATTGTGATCGTAAACATTTGACGTTTCAAATGATTATCAGGAGGATTACCGGTTCTCGATGGAAGGAACTGTTTGCGTTTTTAAATCTTCGATGATTGATAGATTGAGTACAAATTATATAGTTTACGAGATAATTCTGCTTTAAGAAGCTTTCAAAATATCGGCAGCATCATGAATTAACTAGATGTTTTTCATATGGAAACTTAGTAATGATTTAGCATCTTCGTGTTACTTTTAATGATGCCTAGTTTCGTTTAAATGCCTTGCCAAGTAAGGCCTTGGGAGTAAATATATTTTTAGCCTTATTAGATATTTATTTAATCTTGATATGATATATATTTTTATTATGAAATTAAGTAATGTATAGATTGTTATGTTTATTGTTTATCTTTAGTTTTTAATAAATGATTTTAGTTATAAATGGTTATTTTTTACTTTTGTCTTTACCAATACATTACTAATTGAATTACATTGAATTAATTTACAATAACTGTTTAATTTCTTTAAAGTTATTGTTTAATATCGTGCCAGGTTATGTTGAGAGTTAGCAGTAAACGCTTATCGCTATTTAGCTTATCTCTGCTATTTAGTTTTAATGTTGGCCATTAATTTTGTAATGGCTAACACTATCAAATTCTGTCAAGCTGTATTTAAGCATGCATCATCCATTTTAATTGTCTTAATAATATTTAATTAATATTATTACCGTATTTTCGGGCATATGCACCGCACGCATTGTAAGTGCCGCATCTCCAAAAATACATTAAAATGAAACAAATATTCGTCAGAAGCGCCACACCACCGTATGCGCCGCACTTACGAAAATACATCAAAATGTTAAAAATTGCGTTATATTCAGTGTTTTTTCGCGATGTACGGCGATTTTTTTTCCCTTACATTTGTAAAATGAATCCAATTTCAAATTGTTAGTACAATATAGTGCATTTTGTATATTTTTTATGATAAAATTTAATTTGAATTCGTGCAGCATTTTTTTCACGAATTCTACTCCCTCCTCCCCCAAAAAAATCTATTTAATAAATATTTCCCAATTTGCCGTAACTTTTTTTATAGTTATAAAATGCATTCATAAAAATTATTATTTCTATAACTAGCTTCAATATCTTATCCCAATATAGCAAATTTTGTCCTTTTTAGCACTTTCCAACAAAGTTGAAAAGTGCTTATGCATTCGGTTTGTCTGTCCGTCTGGCCGTCTGTCTGCGCTCTAACTCCCGTAAATATACTCGGATTGCTATGAAATTTTTATACGTTATTGAGGTTTACCCTAGCACGAACCCTATTGAAAATGAAGTATCTGCCATGATTAGTTTATCTACAGAGAGAATCAAAAGTTTCCCATTACATTACGGCCTATGGGGAAAAGTCGTTAATATACTCGGATTTACATGAAATTTTAGGAAGTTATTGACGTTTACCATAGCACAAGTCCTATTGAAAATGAAGTTCCTAACATGATTAGTTTATCTACAGGGCGAATCAAAAGATTCCCATTACATTACGGCCTATGGGGAAAAATCGTTAATATACTCGGATTGCCATGAAATTTTAGGACGTTATTGAGGTTTAACCTAGCACGAACCCTACTGAAAATAAATTATCTACCATGATTAGTTTATCTACAGGGCGAATCAAAAGTTTCCTATTACATTACGGCCTATGGGGGAAAATCATTTCAAAGGAATTTTAAAGGTGTTATACCCTGTCAAACATATTAAAATATGCATTCTATAAAATATAAGGTGAAAATGCAGCTATTATTCATTTACAGGGCCACACAAAAGAATTCCATTAGATAATGGTAAAAGGGGGGAATTGTGTGTGGCATATTTTAAATATATTAAGTTTTTTCATGTATAATAAAATTGATATATATCACTGAAGCTTAATATAAATTATACGCTACTGTCTTACATAATATGAAGTGCATAGCATTTACAGGGCCATACAAAAGATTTCAAATAGTAAATTCTTTCCGAAGTACCGTATATGTGTCCGATGATGGCTGATGGAGGGATGAAATGCATTGTAATTATGATATTCGCGTTTATATTTCGCTAAATATATGCACATTATATGGTGTGTATAAATGTTATAGTTGATATACAGGGCTACCCAAAAGAGCTCACCAACGTTACTGAATATGAGCGTAAATTATTTAAACGTGGTTCTTAAATAAGCTATGCATTTTTATGCTGAGCTGCATTCAATTTACTGAGAAATGTTTGCAGAATATAGATAAAGGGATATACAGGGCCACGCAAAGAATTCGGTACATGGATGCCTATGAATGATGACTTATGAGAATGTGATTTCAGTTGTTTTAAAAGTGTTTTATTTTACAATAAATTTTAGCCTAATACTGACGAGTAATAAAGGTACAATGTAAACTACAGGGCTGAACAAAAGTACTCAAGTATGTTTCCATCTAATAGTATGAATTACTGAAAAAGAAATTTCAAGCTACTGGGTATTTTCTTGCTAAGCTAAATTTTCCCATTATATGAACTGACATATGAAATACAGGGCTGTTCTAATGTACTGGAATACATATTTGGGTATATTTGGCTATACTCTAATTACTTCCCTAAATAACAAAGCTTTGTTAAAGATTTCATTAAGTGTTGGAAAGTGCTTCATAATCTATGCTTAACGCATGATTTTTCTTACTTGTCTTAATTAGATGAGAAAATGCTCTTTTTTTCGCTCTTGTTTTAAAAATAAAGTTTAATCACATTCATCAGTGATTTTCAGTACGATCTAGTACATATTTCGTGGTAATTTTTTATATCTGTAAAAAGAATCCAATTTAATTATTTTAACCTAACATTTTGTTCTTTTGTAATTTTTGAATTTTTACACTTGTTTTCTAATTTTTCACGAATTTTATTGCATTTTTTAAAATGTTTGTTGTGATTCACAAATATTTTAATTCAAGACGATATTTAAGGAACATGCTTTTTAATTCTAAATCATTTGAGTACTCGTGCAAATTGTATTCCTTTAAAAAGTAAAAAAAAAAAAGATCTCATGAATAAGCCAGAAAGTTTTACATTGTTGGATAAAAAAAAAAAAAAAAAAAAGGTTCAAGTAGCAAAGAGAAATTATGAATTGAAAATGAAACTAAAACAAAACTCTTTTTCCTACAATAAAAAATGAAAGAAAAAATATTTTTGTTATTAATTAACCAATTTTGTTCAAATTTTCAGCAACTGGCAATAATAATAAGTTAGGTTGAATACCAAATTTTTATTAATATTGTATTAAGTTTTAAGAATATTATAAATACCCATAAATATGCCCACTATTTGACTCTCTGATAAAAAAGCCCCATTATCATGATGTGTTTATTTATCTGTGGCAACTCGGACATCGTGAAAATTCAATAAACGTTTCATTGATAATGTTTTGCAGAGCAAACCAGAAACAGTTCAAATCAAAAATATTTCGTGGGCAGAACGGAAGCAAAACAGAATTTACTTGAAGCAAACATTTTTTTCTTTTTCTTTTTATTTGCTTAATAATACTTCATTTTTCATTAACATTTTATTTTAAAGAGTGAAATCCGGGGAATTTAAATAAACACATATCGTTCTCGGGGAGCTTTCGAATTGAAAATGCAATCTGTATCGGTTATTTACATGAGGACAGCCATTTGCTAATATTAATATAATGGAAGATATTTTTTAAAAAGATCTAGTTTGCACTTCAATATTTATATTTATTTATTTTTGCATTAGCTAGTGGAGACCAATCTTTACAAAAACCTCTTTCTACTTTTTCGACTTTCTCTGCAGGTTTTCTTTTATTATTAACAGGGATACATTTATTTTCGAAACCAGTTCCGAAAGTAAAAGTATCCAAATAATAAAAAAATGTAAACAAAATCAAAAAATTTTATTTAGAAATTTCCGTGATCCTTTGAAGAAATATTCATTTTTACACGGTCGTGTGATGAAATTTGAGGGTTTTTTTTCACAATCTTGGGAGGAAATTTTTCATTTTTTATTTTATTTTCTGTCGAAGTACTTGATTTTCATATGATCCTTTGACGAATTGCTTTTACCGTGATCCGTAAAGAAAAGTTTTTTAGCAATCATTTGATGAAATATACATTTTTTCAAACAGTCCTTTGAAAAATTTGCATTTCCCCACGGTTTTTTAGAAAATCTGCATTTTTTCCATAACACTTTGATAAATTCATGTCCCACCTTTTTCTACAACTTTTGATGAAGCTAGTTATTTTTTCCCATGATGCTTTGAAAAAATTCTTACTTTTGCTGCAATCTTTGATGAAACTAGCTGTTTTTTAACTTTTTTCTGTGAAAAATTTTCATACTGATGATTGCCTTTTCACTATATCCGGAAAAATCCAGAACAGAATCACTTCTTTAATACATATTGCTGTATGGAAAAAAATAATCGCCGTATCCGCCGCCCTTGCACAAAGCTTATTTTTAACTTTTAAACTCGTATGGCCATGGCGCTTATTCCCGAAAATAAGGTAAATTTCTGTTAGTTTAAATTATTGCAGGGCTCATCAACTTTCAAGTTTTTGCTGCAAATTTATTTGTTTATTATCTAATTATTTTTTATAAATTTATCATGATCAGAAAATAGGTTTATAACATTCACTTGAAGTATTGTTTAAATGTTACATTGTTTAAAGTTCCCAGATGCATCAATTCGATAGACAAAATTTCCTTACTAATTCCCCTGTTGATATCCTTTATTTGTATTAAAGCAAACTAGAGTTGTTAAAAATTCTAGCCTTACTGATGTTGCAACAATTTCTATATTTTCTTAATATGCTAATTTGAAAGTAAAACTTTTAATCAGTATGGCAATGTGTTCATAAATTTGCAATTACTATCACAGGTTTTCTTAAATTATCAAATTTGATAATTATTGCGATCTTAGTTGAAATTATGTGCATATTTTAAATTTGTACAACTGTAAAGTGACAATACAATACATGTCTGACATGTGAGAAAAATCTTTGGAAATTTAAAAATTGATAAATTTTCAAATTTCTTCTAAAAATCCTGAAAATATTGAGAGTTTGAAAATCTTTCCAACTAAATAATTTTTCCTGGATGAGACATGGTAACCTTTGATACATTTGTATACCTTCCACCTTCCTGTTTTTTAAAGTTATATAAAGATAATTTGAAAATGGAGAATTATTTAATGAAATATTGTGAGCTTATGTTTGATTTTTTTTTTATTATTATTAACTCCATTTATATAATAAAACTTTTGCTCTATAAAAATATTGTCATTTAGGCATCAGTATTAAATAAAAAAAAAACTTCATTTATTCCTAATCTGATGAACTTATGTAACAGAAAATTTTATGATTTTTGAAAACAGTTTTATAATTTCAGTGTTATTGCATTATTTAATGTATCTAAAAAGTATTTTCCTTTATACAGGTGTTGCTTTTTAATCCATGTAAACCTTTTTGTCGAAATCAAGCTACTTTCAACCAAGATGTAGATTTGATGATTGACTGTTTTGTATCCTGCTTCAGAATCAATCCACATAATAATGAAGCTCTTAAAGTCTGCTTAAATTTGAATTCACCATCAACTTACCATTATGTCTTAGTTTGTTCCCTATATCGAATCATTACTCAACCAAGATTGCCTTGGTGGCCACAAATAGATATTGTCTATAATAAAGCTCATGAGTTGCGTAACATGTTTACAGATACCCTTACTAAAGTTACTCAAGGTTACATCAGTCATGCACCTCTGAAAATGATTCAGGTAAATTGCTTCAATGCTCGAACAAGTGTTTTATTAGTTCTTTTCTTATATACTATATAGAACATTGTTTCAGAATGATCAGCAGAGACAGACTAATCATGTGCCACTTAGCCAAATGCAAATACATACAAAAAATGGCAATAAAATTTAATTTATGTAAAATGTACGGTCAACAATTATTTTAACAACATTTGCTTTTTAAATAGGTACAAATGTCTCCAAGTTGGTGTTTTTTTTTTTTTTTTTTTTTTTTTTTTTTTTTTTTTTTTTTCCAATGTTTTAAATAAAATCAAGTAAAATGTTTCAAAAATATGGGACAGTAAATTGTCATATGGGGAATGTTACAAATAGCAATTTTTGTACTCATTATTTTAAAATTTAAATTTTGTATATTATATATAAAAGATATTATCATTTTTAGGGTTCCGTTCATCTGATAAAATCATATTCATTTCTGTCCTGTCTGTTCATTCATCAGTCACAGAGTCTGTACATAAAAACTGTATAAATCAAAAAACAAGTCATGTAAAAACTTCAAAATTTTTGTACTTGCAACCAGGGGTGCAGAAAATGTTTCTACTCCCAATATTTCCCCCAATCTGCATGAAAATTTCCCCAAAATTTTACGGTATGTTATAAGTAAATGCTGCATTACCATAGGTATAGAAAATTTATTCTTCCAGTATTTCTCAACTTATGCGTGAGCATATATAGCAAGGGCGATTCTGAGTTAAAATAAAAATTTAAAAAAAAATTCTAAAGATTACAATAAAATTTTGGAAAGGTTGCTGCAGAGTATCATGGTTGCAGCGATCTTTTGATGAAGTTTGCAGTTATTTTGGGATATCTTGACGAAATTCGTGGGTTTTTCGCTTTTTTGTGACTAAATTTGTGGTTATTTTGCGATCTTGTGATGAAATTCTAGTTTTTACCTCAATTCTTGAGTAAAATTCCCAGTATTTTTATGTCCGAATTTTCAGATTAATGACTTAATTTTCCAAATCGAATGCCTTAAATTTTCGGAAAATTCAGAACAGAATCACCACTGATATACGGTAAAGATTATTATTCGGAGATCGGTTTTGTGAAGGTCGCCATGCATATCTTTTTTATTTGTTGGGAATTTTTTCTATCTCAGGAAACTATGGAATTCGTTGTTAAAATCGAAACCAAATGTATATATTTCTGGAAAATTTCCCTGAGTAGTTAAAATTTCCCCCGATCCTAGATCGCCGGATCGGACATATTCTGCACCCCTGCTTGCAACAGAATATTTCATGTCACAAGACAAATCATAAAATTTTGAAAAAGTCTATTATTTTAAATAAATCAATTTTATCAATATCATCCATTCATTTTTGCTATTTAAATTTTAAAAGAGAACCTTAACTTCAACAGTCTTCATATCGTTATCATAGCTTTGAGGTAAAGCATTTTGTTAGTAAACAGAAGATTCTGAGATCGAGCCCAGGTGCTGGAGCTTGAAATTTTCATAGTGAGATAGATTTAATTAAAAGACATTTCATATTTTTTGCCAATTTAAGTGTTTATATAAATATATTATCACTGACATTCATAATATTTTTTTAATTCAACTTTCTTTCTACTATAAAAATAATTGCAATTTATAGTTTTAAATTTCATTTAAATATTTTTTTTCATTTTTAGAAATTTAAAATATCTGCTAATTTTTTTAAATTTCAGAGTTTAGAAAAATTTAGAAATTTGGATTTAATTTAAATAATAGTATTTGAACATTTTAAATTTGATTAAAATAATGTCCTTTTATAATTAAAGTTACATTTATTGGTGCTACTATCTATGTAAGAATTTAATAAATGCTTTTAAATTAATATGTTGAATATATTACCGTATTTACTCGTATATAGGGTGCACACGTGTATAAGGCACACCCCTATTTTACTAGTAAAAATGGCGATTTCTTAAAATCTCGTATATAAAGCACACCATAAATTTGATACGCTAATGAAGAATGACCAAATGAATTTCAGTGAAAAAATAAAAAATAAAATAAAAAATCGAAACAAACAGTACACTAGACCCAAAAAACAAGACAAAAATGCTTTTTTAGATTTCGGGTTGTAAGAGAATGATGGGAAATAGGAATGAGTGGTGGTAAAGAGAATTGCTAATTAGCGTTTAGATAATGTCATTAGCTCTGATGTATAAAAAACTGCAAGGAATGAAATAAATATGCAGCAATACTTCAATTAAGTAACATTTTCCAAGTTTTAATATTTTCTTTGAATAATTTCTTGTTTCATATGTATATCGTTCGACTGCATCCAACAGTAAACAAGTTGGAAATTGCACGTGAAGCGTAGCAAATTAGGTGCGTTCGAACGATAACGAAGTTTTAAAAATATTACTTTCATATATCAATCTCATAACATTGTAAATAGTGAATTACAATTAAAACGCTCATCAAACAATGTTCTCCCTATACCATTATGTAATGGAATACTTTTGTGTGGCCTTGTAAATCAATAACAAATGTTCTTTGCACCACAAATTATGTAAGATGTATAGTATAATATGTACTTTATAGTTGCATATAAATTTTATTAAGTTCGCATGAGTGTAACACGATTAAAATGCATTTGAAACATTTTTTCCCATTGACCGTAATGTAATGGAATACTTTTGATTTTCCCTGTAATTGATCTATGCATCCGATTTTCATAAAATTTGAAATAACTCGAAAAAATTATGTAATAATTATGTGTTTTAAATTTCAAACGTATAGAATATATTTGAAACTTTTTCCCCATTGACCATAATGTAATTGAATACTTTTGATTGTCCCTGTAATTCATCTATGCACACGATTATCAAAAAATTTGAAATAACACGACAGAATTATGTAATAATTGCGTATTTTAAATTTCAAACGATTAAAATGCATTTGAAACTTTTTTCCCCATTGACCGTAATGTAATGGAATACTTTTGATCGTCCCTGTAATTGATCTATCCATCCGATTCTCATAAAATTTGAAATGACTCGACAAAATTATGTAATAATTATGTATTTTAAATTTCAAACGATTCGGTTGGGTAGTTTTTGCGTTGTTATATGCGGACAGACGGACGGACAGACGGACGGACGGACAGACGGACGGACAGACGGACGGACTGAACGATCACTATAGGTGCTACGTATTATATAATTACGAACGCACCTAAAAATTATTCCGTGTATAAGGTGCACCTAGGAGTTTTGCCCTAATTTTTTGGAAAAAAAGTGTGCCTTATATACGAGTAAATACGGTAATCAAAGGATAAGTTGCTTTGAAAGAAATATTAAATGAAACCCTCTGTGCAATCTGTGATCACACTTTCAGATAATCAAGCGTAACTCATCAGCGATGCATGCTGGCATGGACATGTTAATAATCATGTCCAATCATGATCAAAGATCAATCTAAGTTTGAATAAATGCAGTTTATGAGGATTCCTTAGAAACGACAATTCTGCATAAAAAATCATACAATATTTGACTAAACATGCTTTCATTTCAAGTTCTAGATGATGGCATCAAGTTATGCCATGCACATGTCAAAATTGTTCTATATGGCATTTTTTTGTGGAAAGATTCTGATATGAACCAATTTGAAATATTCTGAATAATTGGTTTTCTGGTTAATTGATTTCTGAATAAAGAGTTCCATGTTGAAATAATATTTATTTTAGAAGTTATTTGCCTTTTAACAGCTTAATGTTATTATAACAATGTCAATTAGAATGTTTTATATAAAATATTTCAAACTGTGCTGGCTTCCAATATGAAGTATAAAAAGTTTAGTTTTTAATAACAAATTTAAAAAAAATCAGGTTTAGTATTTTAAGATAGTATAATGTAAAATAGTTCAGTGATAAGGTAACACAGGATATTGCTAAGAAGAAGAAGAAAAGAGTGGTTTTCCAATTTATAATTTCTCAAACTTGTTTGGGTCATGCAAATTTTGAATTTTGTCATCTTTTTTTCTTTTAAAAAATCCTTGGTCTGAATTGTCCCTATTCATTGCCATTATACACTATATTGCCATTGATTATTGGACACTTGCGATTTTAGACATTTTGTTAAATATCTAAAAAAATACATGATGAATCATCTCGAAACTCTTAGTATATAAATATAATAGTATAAGTCATACATCTCCGTGAAGATTTTTTACCGAAACTCCATAAGGGACCGTCAACAAATTAACAAAGAATGAATATCTTTTGAATAACCCTGTCAAAACTAATGTAGCAAAAGCGCTCAAACTCTAGATTATGATTGAATGCCTTATTGTAATACACTGTGTTCATTTTTATGCAAATAGCATGCATACTCGCAGAGTAATTAAGGTTTTTATAAAAATGGTTCCAAATTTTTCCAAGTTTTTTCCTTATAATTTTCAGAGTTCTTAATATAAAATATTTTTTTCAGAAAATAGGACAAACAACATTGCAGACAGTACCCTGTAATCAGAATTAAAAAAATAATAAAAATTGTATGAAAAATGAGTAGGTTTACTAAATTTTTTACTGCGCATGCGTCAAAGATATCAAAATTTCATTTGCATATTATGTTAGCTAAATGTATAGAGCAACTTTTGTAAAAGTCTCAAAATCATAGCTTGAAAATTCTGAAAGTAATCGTCTATAGAAAAAGGACAAAATCCGTTGTTTCCAAAATGAAGCAAAAAAATGAGGGATTTTATCCAAATGTAGTAGTACATCCCATATTGTGTATTCTATATTGACACTAATCAATGAATATATGGATACAACCCCTCTTGTTTTTGCTTCATTTTGAGAATAACGGATTTTCAACTAATTCAATTGACGATTATTTTCAGAATTTTCAAGTTATGATTTTGTGACTTTCACAAAAGTTGCTCTATACATTTAACTAACATAATATGCAAATGAAATTTTGATATCGTTGACGCATGCACAGTAAAAAATTATTTAGTAAACCTACTCATTTTGTACAAAATTTTCAATATTTTTAAATTCTGATTACAAGGTACTGTGTGCAATGTTGTTTGTCATATTTTCTGAAAAAAATATTACTTTATATTAAGAACTCTGAAAATTATAAGGAAAAAACTTGGAAAAATTTGGGACCATTTTTATAAAAACCTTAATTACTCTGCGAGTATGCATGCTATTTGCATAAAAATGAACAAGGCGTATTACAATAAGGCATTCAATCATAATCTAGAGTTTGAGCGCTTTTGCTACATTAGTTTTGACAGGGTTATTCAAAAGATATTCATTCGTTTTTAATTTGTTGACAGTCCCCTATGGAGTTTCGGTAAAAAATATTCACGGCGATGTATGGCGTATACTATTATATTTATACACTAAGAGTTTCGAGATGATTCCTCATGTATTTTTCTAGATATTTAGTAAAATGTCTAAAATCGCAAGTGTCCAATAATCAATGGCAATATAGTGTATATTAATCAATCAATTATTTCATTTTATTTTATCTCTTTTTAGTTTTCAAGCCAAAAACGGAATTTATTTTTATCTTGTTGTAGTTTGTTATTATAATAATTATTTTTTATTAATTTGTTACATAGTAGGTACTTTGTTATTCAGATTTTAAGGACACACATAAAGTCTTTCACTTAACAAAACTGTGCATTGTTTTTAAAAAAATCATAGACCAAGAATGTTATGATCAATTTTTAATATACACAATGAATGTTTAATTTAATTTAATTTAATTTAAATGCTTTAAGTGATAAATTAAAATAACATAAAAAGATTATAGCTTGACATGTTTCATTGTTCTTACGGCAACATTTTCAAAAGCAAATAAAATGTGATTTATATTATATGTAATGAATGTTTATTTTAAAACTATGTTTGATTGATGAAAGATGCTCAGACAAGGAAACAGAGTCGATAGAACATAATGTCCTTCTCAGATTCCATTATTCAGAACTTTAAAAAATGTCGTTTTACGATGCCATCTCGCCAAAAATGCAGCAAGGAGCAGGATAAAAATAAGACTCCGGCCTGCGTAGAGAAATTTAGATGTAACACAGGGTGAGGCAGGTAAAAAAAAAAAAAAAAAAAAAGTAAATGTAAAAAAAAAATCACACTGATTCTTCACTGCCGGAAAACAAATTTCCTCTGTGATACTGTGCAATAATTGTGTAAACAGGCTCAAATAGCAACACTGGGCAGTACCACACGAAAAGGGGAACAGGACATGGTCCACACGACTAATTAAGTTAGAAAGGTCACGGAAAAAGTTGTTTGTGTTTTGAGCTTTGATAATAATGTGGGTATGTGAGAATATTGTTTAGCCATGTCTAAGGAGGGAGGGGGGATGAATGATGTGTCAGTGCTGCATGGGTGTGAAGTGATGGACAATGTAAAAAATGAATTGGTAACAGTTTCCAGCTCCCTGCACTCACTTCAAAGGGAACTGGCTCATTTGAATTTGTGCAAGTCGGTGTTAAAAGGGTCATGGCCAATGAGAAAGCTAGAATATGTATGGTGTGAGTGCAATCAAGTTATAAGACACTTTAATGATTATACTATATGTGTGCCTGCTACTTTTTGATGTATCCTAAAACTCCTGCCATTTAGATAGGATTTTGACCTTTAAAATATTTTTAATAAAAGAGTGCGGTATTGGGATTGATGAGCAACTGTAACATTGGTTACGGCTTGCTTGGCCAGTTGACCCACGCACTCATTCCTAAATATGCCTTTGATCATGGATACATGATGAAGACTGACCTTGTATAATAGCTGTTTGAGTTTAGTTTTTATCTGTAATACTAAGTGATTGCATGTTCTATAATCATGTAGGCTAGACAGACTGTCACTGTAAATGTGGGCATGGTAGTTATGTTGAATGATCTATTCTAGAGTAGTCAATGTAGCAAATAACTCTGCCTCAAAGACAGAGTTATTGTCATCTGGCTTACAGGGCCACTGATGGATCACCACGTTTCCTTCTGTGACACAGAAGTCTGAAGCTATGCTGGTATCTGTATGGGAGCCATCAGTGAAGATTTTGAGATATGCAGCAGTTGAGTGTAATGTTGATTTTAAAGTGAGATGTTTCTTTTACTAAATGAATCTGTCAACTATAGGTTTTGTGCTCAATAAACATGTCAAGAACTGAGTGTTAATAATATGTAATAATACTGAGTGTTAATAATGAGTAATAATAATATGTTTTAGGCAAAGAATGTTGATTTTATGTGTGTTTATATTTGCATGTTATCAATATTGGTGGTTTGCCTATTATGGCATTGAGTCGGTCAGTAGATATTGTTCTATTATCTCTTGATATTCAAGGTAGCATTGATAAATAAAAAAATGAAATATAATATTAGATCGCTAAACTATATTCATGTACACAATATCATGAGGCATAATTGTTGTAGTTAATTTTAGATTATTGATAAGAAAATATGCCATTTATTTATTGCTTAAAACATGCCATTCATGTTATTTGTCAGATCTCTCCTTCTTTCTGAACAATCTTTTTGCAATTTGCTCTTGGCAACTTGCATATTTTATGCATCTGATATACTACCATGAAAAGTCATGGGGGATATTTTACTTCAAGTGATAAAAGTTTACTTTAAGAACATAAAATGATCTTTTATTTGGTGAGATTTTTTTAAAAAAGAAAATACAACCCAAACAATATTATCGCTCCGTGCAATATTTAAATTTCTTAGTTATATTATGGTATTCCCCCGCATTACCTGGCATGCTGGAAAAAATGGAGCTTCACTAGCATGCTGGAAAATATGAGGTTTGGCTAGTGAAGGATGGGCGGCTGATTTATTGTGGTTTTTCTAGCGGCATTTTTCAGTTTAAAGAAAAACATCAGTACTTATTTTTTTTTCTTTTTGTCTCTCTCCTCTCTGTGTATATTAATTAATATTTAAGTGATTATTAGGTTTTATTTCTTGTATTATTATGCAAAGTTTATATGTATAACATTTCTTCTCCAGAATGATAACATTAAGTTAATTAAATTATCACATAAAATTATTTGTTTGATATAAGATAAGAAAAGATTTCTCTCTTCATATATTTAAATAATCATTATATTTTTCTTATTTTATGTATAATATTAATATTTCTTTCTGTGTAATAATTTGAGATAATCTATTTTTACATTGTAAATATTGGATGGGTGCTGGGGAAGAGCTTTTTGTGAAATAGTATGTGACACATGAAACATGTTTTTATTCTCTTTATGTAAAAAAATAATCTAAATAATTAGAAGTGGAAAAAACTCTGTCGCACTTTTCCTTCCCAACAGTATAATTGCTGCTACTGAATGTAGCTAATGAACTACATTCCTTTCCATTTTTGAAGGTCCTTGCTTTTTCCGGCATGCCAGGAAAGACCAGGGACTCATGTTTAAAAATTTGTTCTTCCTCGAATTTTGTGGCATGCCGGGTAATGTGGGGGAATGCGGTATTAAATTTCTTATTTAAACCAGTATTATGTTGCTAACACCTCATTAGTGCATAACATTTCTTTTGACACTTTCAGGGAGAAAAAAAAAAAAAGTGTAATAAAGTATTTGCTAATATTTGTTTAGTCAGGTCTTTAAAAGATGTCTGCAAATACCAATTATTCTATGAGTTTCTCTTACTGCATGGCCATTTTCTAAAATTTAATAGAAAATTATGAAGAAAAAAATCCATAAAAGTTTTAAATATGTTTATAGGTTTGAAGACTGATTATAAAGTAAGGTACTCCCTTTTTTGTATTTAAAAAAAAAAAAAAAAAACTAGGTTTAGCCAACTGTTATTTTTCCTTCTTTTTTTAATGAACCTCAAATCAAATGAATCTTGAATAAAACAATTCTTGTGTTTTGTGAGCATTACTGACTTCAGCAGTACATACTGCATATTTCATTCTGTTTTTACAAACAAACTTTGAATTTCCATGTTCTTATATATATTTAAAGGAGAGGTGAAAAAACTTTTTATATGAGCCTAATATATTAGGACTCCATTGCCATTGACAGCATAGGCTAGACGTACTATAATTCAATGGGTAGGCACACTGTGGGTCTTTGAGCCATCAACCTGTAACGGGTCCTGTTAGAGTGATTGCTGATTTAATTTGACATTTAGTCATAGGACACTTTTTAAATTCTGATGAAGAGGTTAAAGGGGAGGTCTTATGCATAACTTTTGCATTTAATTTCTAAATTAATTTAGTTACTATTATTATTTTAATCATTATTATAGACCAAATAAACAATTCCAACAGTTTTGTTTTTAATGAATTATTTGTATATTTCTGTTTTAATACTTAGTAATCAATTTGCCCAAGCGTTTTGCCAATTACATTTAAAATTATTTTTAAATGATCTTTTACTGTGTCATCAAACTAGGCATTTTTATTTAGTCTGTGTTTTTTAGTTTTTGTGCCGTTGAAAATTTTATCTTGCCTAAGATGTTTATTTTTTGTTTTCAAACATATTTCTTAACATGCGCGCTAGATATTTTGGTATACCTTTTTCTTATGTCATCTACTTGATATAACATGAAGTGTTGTCATGGTTTATATTAAGTAATAAAACACAGAGGGTGTTAAATTCAGAAACTTTTCTCTAAAAGGAATTCCTGAGGCTCTATGGGGTGGAGGACTGATTGTAGACACCCCCCCCCCCCATCCCCAAATAAAATAGATATAATGCATCAAACATAGATTCTGAAGCACTTTCCTACTTGTTATATATGAACTTCGGATGCAGAAAACTTCGACACTAAACTAATAATTATGATTCAAAATCATGAAGAATTGAATTAATTTAACATAGGAGCATCAAAAAATCCCAACATCCAAAGTGCACACATAATCGGCCAGATCGCATAGTGCAAATAAAAAAAAAAAATCTAAAATTTATCAAAAATAAAATACTATTTACCTTTGATGATAATAGAAAATTACAATAAAAATAAGAGACAACTCACCCAACATATAGTAGATATTCAGTAAACACTAGTCGTTTCACACAAAAAAATGCTTTATTTTTTTTTATATATTGTATTTGGGAAAAACGTGAACTTGACAATACTGATTATACTTTTACTTAAATTATATAGGTTGTGATATAACTATGGTAAAGTTCAACATAATAAGTACAGGTGAATCTATTTCATACAGTCAAATATGCAATTGTTTATATATATGGCACTATTGTCATTTACTAAATATTCAGTTCATGTAAAGGATATGTTTATTGTTCTCGAAAAATTACTATAGTCTATTATCAAATGTTCGATCAGGGTACAAGAAAGGAAAATTATTGCTGTTTTTGCATATTCACAAACCTTTGGTGACCACACTGCTTGATGGCGAAAGATATTTCTCCATGGAATGATTTCGGCGAAGTTGCAACTAGTACGATACTAACAATATCAGGAAAATTCATCCGGACGCACGGAATCACGCACAACCACTGCCAGTGCAGGAGGAAATCAAAGATTTTGGAGAATTTTGATGATTAAACACGGAATTTGTGGAGATTGCTGATTTCATTGAATCTTGGCATTTGAAGCTTCTCATCTAATTGGCATCTGCAAAGAGGGCATTCTAGCGGCTTTATTGAAAGATGCTACTAACTTCTTCCGCAGGGGAACACGCAACTGAGGCTGGTCCAAAAAAAAGTAATCTTCTAAAAGAAATTTCTTGTGGAACTGTTACATCTCCAGTCATGCAGATTCAGCAAACAAGAATCTATCTTTGCTTTATGACAATCTTCTTCAAAACTGCCCCCTCCGATGAAGGATTGTCAGCATTCAAAAAAAAGACTTTTCCTCCGACTACTTCGAAGACTTTCAAAGAACTCAGCCCCACCGCTACGGGAGCCATTCCCGAGCGGGGGAAAAACGAATCGCGTGTTGTCAGGCAGGTGGAAAATCACAGAATGATTACTTTTCCAGATCCGAGCCTCGCATCCCAGCTTCAGCCCAGCCAATCAGAAGCGTTCCTGTTTCGAGCGTCTTCTCAAATTCTGCTATGACTCATCTTCTACTCCACTGACCTACTCATGACGAAAAATGGCGTCTATTTTGAAGGGAAGAACACATTTTTTCACTGTCATGGCGGACCGATTCACAGCGGGAATATTCAAAAGATCAAAACATTACAACATACAAAATAACATATTTCAGCAAATACATGGTCGTTTTTGGTGTTATTTATGTCAAAATAACCAGAAAAATTGTATCTATCTATTGAATATAGATATTATTTAAAAAAATCGGAAATAAAAATATTTTATTTCTTGCATAATAAAACAAAGAAAAATGGTGCACGTCATGTATAACGAAATATTTAATTTTTTCATATTAAAGATTACGCTATAAGATCGATTTATTATTTTTATTATTAAATTAAAAGTGAGAAATAGATGATATCTAGAATTTATATTGTATAAAACTTTTAAAAGACTTAATTTTAAAAGATCGTTATTTAAACTGATAAGACTGAGATTTGAAATTCTGTCAAATGTTACAAATTTTAGAGATAAAGTATTTAAAACATTAAGAAAGTTATTAAATCGTTATCATGAAAAGCAACTATTTTCGAAGGATGTTTATAAAGACTTAAAACTTAAGTAATTAGATTTTTGAAAGATCGTTTTTTGCTGTATGAAAATTCGAAAAGGAATATTTTAATTTAAATATTAAAAATGGATTTTTTTTTTTTTATGTTAGATTATTTAATATGATGTAACACTACTTATTCAGTATGCATAAACAAAACTTCACTATTTAATAAGGGGAAAGATAATATATACTTTTTTTATTTATTATTTTTTTTTTTTAATGGACAAGCATATTTTAAAAATCTAATTTCAATGATTACTTTATGTAGCCCCCTAAAAAAATCTTTCGTTCCTGTATATGATTTATATATTTTTATATATACTTTGTAGCTTGCAAAAATTTAATTCAGTTAGGAATACAGTTAAATAATACAATTAAATTCCCTTTTAGCAATTTCCATTAGTAAGCAGAAATGTACTCTAAAGTCTTCTTGTAATCTTGTATATGATCTGTAAAATTTAATAGACCAAGTAATATACAAAAAAGGAAAAAAATATAATAATAAATTTAAAATGTATATCACAATGTAAAGCATCCTTCCAGCAATTATTGCTCCTAAAAGCAGAATAATTAAATTCTTTTGTGTGTCTCTGTAAATGAATGATGCGTTTCATGCATATTTTATTCTATAACAAACATCTTGGTCTTGTAATGCATCTCATTGATGTGTATTAATTTAAATATGTTTGAATTAATGTAACATTAAAGTACATTACAATTTCTGCCATGGACTAAAATGTCACAGAATTCCTTTCATTATACCTGTAAGCAAACTATTAATGCTCCCCACTTCATTTTCAATCCTACACATGTCTTGATAAACCTCAATAACATTTACAAATTATGTGGTAATTTGAATATATTTACACAAGTTAAAATATGGACAGACAAATTGAATTCACTTTAGCTGTGATACTTTTTAGCTGTGTTGTGTTACAACTAAAAAAAAAAAGGGGGGGGGGAATCAAATTGAAATTTAAATTCTATATGTTTGTCCTAAAGAATATAGTCTCCCCCCCCCCCCCCCAACATAGTTGAAAAATGTTTTTGAATTTAATTTGACTGCCTGGCCAAGTGCTAACTCTTGTAATGGTATTCAGATTCCCATGTAATTTGTATTTGTTGTTGAAGTTTAGTGAGAATGTATTCTTAGTATTGAAAATGAAGTATGTAGTATTTATAGTTCATGCACAGGGGCTCTCAAGAAAATTCTGGTGTGCAATAGACTATTGAAAAAAAAGAAAAGTTTACACTTCATTTTATTGATATCATGATTTTCAAAACATAAGAGATTAATAATTGTCACTGAGAAGGATTACAACATATTTTCTCAGGGGTATAGAATAAATAGAATTAACAGTTTGTTTACTACAGAAATACACAGTAATATTCCATTATTTCCTATGGAGAAATAGATATGGATTTAATTATGTTATGATACTTCTAATGCAATAAAATTAAAAAAAGCATTGAGATGCCAGAATATTCTCTACATAGACCAGAAGATGGAAGAACATACAATCATCTCATCAAGTTCATGGATGAAATTCTAGGATTAGGTAAATCTCAATTCGCATATTAAAATGCAGTTAGCCTACCATGTCATAACTTGGTAGGAATCACCATCATTGTTTTCCTGCACCAAAAAAAAAAAAAAAAAAAAAAAAAAGGAAAACATGTAGCACTGGGAGCAGGAAAGCATAATGGTAAACCTATGAATCAATCACTAAAATAGGTTTTTAGGTGTTTTCCATTAAATGTGATTTGGTAGACTGATTGTGTTTTAGTATGCGAATCAATATTAACCTAAATCCTAGAATTTCATCCATGAACTTGATGAAGTGATTGTCTGTGCTGCTATTTACCTGTCTAATAGGTTATGCAGAGTGCATAGCTTAGTCCGCTAATTTACAAAGATAAGCAAAAAAATTTGGTTTTAGACCTAGTTATCCTGGATAATTTCTGAAAATTGATTTTGCACTGTGCTAATCATTTTTAAATGAATTTTTTTTTTTTTTTTGTATGGTGTATTTAAATTCTTTAGACTATATTTCAGGCTGCACAACAGAAGTTGTACATATTATTGGGTATGCACAGCAATTATTGAAAAGAAATTTTACTAAATTGTGTTTTTTAAATTGCTCATTTAGGTATTTCATTGTATGAAAAAAGGAATTTTTTTCTGTTAGTGTTAGAAAGTTTTTCTTAATTAATGCTTGATGTATATATTTTTTTTCTTATCCTGTTATAAAACAGACATGTTTCTCTAAAAATTTTAATTTCTATCATAACTTTTTTTTTTTTTTTTTTTTTTGAGATTTGTTCAAATATTCTCCTTCTAGTCCATATAATTGGAGTTTAACCATAAAATTTTTATTATGATTTTGATCTTTAATAATATTAGATCACAGAATTCTTTAATATAAATTAAAAATGCTCCTATATAAAATTATCCTATTTTTTATGTATAGTTTTTAAATTAACCAAATTTGTGTTTGTTTTTGTTGTTTTTTTACTTTTTAAGTATATGTTTTCAAAATATTTCTGATCTTAGGATAAATTAAACAAGGTAGACTACACAATTTTAATGTATAAGAGCACAAATGCATATTTTAGGGTAAAATTTAACTATGCATCATTTCATTTACTTAAACTTTGCTTATTTAACATTATTTATACTAAGCTTCTTAATAATTACTAGCAAAAAAAGAAAAATAAGTTTTTAAAGAAAGTGTGTGTGTGTGGGGGGGGGGGAGTATTTAAATACTGAATTATCATAATTGATTTTGAAAAAGAGAAACTGAACAAATAATTTTTGTAGTTTTTTAAACTGTTTGTCGTTATTTATTTAGTTTATTTTCTAGTTGAATACATCATTAATAATAGTGCTAGAATTTTTATCTGAAACAACTTTGATTATTTTTATGTTTAATTATTGATATGTGAATCTTTTATGTTTGTTAAAAGTAAAATTTATTTCCATGCTTTCAATATGACTCAATTACAGCTGTGCCAGGTTAGTGCTGTTTTTTTTTTTTTTTTTTTTTTTTTTTTTTTTTAAATGATTGATTAGCTTTTGGCTTATAATTTTTCTAATTCATGCAAAATCTTTTTTTATTATTATTATTTTGTCTTTTTTTCTCCCACAGAGTTTAACACTAAAAGAAAAGGTTAGCAATTTGAAACAGAAAGAAAAATCCGAAGAATCTCTTAGTTATAAGCTACTACTATGGATGGTTCGACTTATCCATGCTGATCCTGTTCTAATGCTTAATGTAAGTTATTACTCTTTTAATTAACCCAATTTGATTTTTGTATGTAAAGGTAGAATTATGTAATTACATTTTTAACCCATTTCCTGGTATTGAATTATAAAAATTGCATTTACAGTTCTGTTCTGCTGTCTATACACCATTTTAATATTTTTAGAATTTAATTATAAATTAATACAGAAATTTTAAGCCATTTTTCTATTAGCAGAGCCAAATTATAAATCTTTAAACATTCCCTGTAATTCATAGAATCGTATATGATTTGAAACAGCAATGGATTTAATGATGCACCAATAAATGCTCAAAATATAACAAATGGCTGGGAAACTGCAACAATTAAGCACTTTATCAATTAATAGTTTAATACTACTTAAATTTTGATTATGCATTGAGAAATCTTTAAAAAATAATTTAAATGATGTTTTATCTTTTTAATTTGTTACCCTATCTTAGAAAAAGAAACAGAGAAAAGTTATATATTTTGTATTAAATTAACTTTATATGCCTTCTTTCAACAGTTAAAGAATTTTTTTATAGTTAAATTATGCCAAATTACTATATTGTAAGGGAAATTTTACTGAAAAAATGTCTATATTAATTCGTATATTACTATATGAATTAATATAAAATAAATTAGGTTCAATTTTCAAGACAAATGTTAAATGCCTAAAAGTTTTTTTTTATTATTATTTTACTTTTATATCACTTTTTGGTTTTTTTTGTTTCTTTATGAAATTGATGTAGTAATTTTGAATTTCTGCAAATGATTTAAATGTACAAATCTAAAGCATTGATTCCTACACAAGTAACCTACTGTTAATCTAATCTTGTCTAAAAAAAGTTATCAGAGTGGAAGAAGTGGGTTCTATCTTTGTTCCTTTTTTTTTTAATTATTATTTCCTTAGATTAGTACCTATACATTTCTGTATTTAATACTACTTTTGATTTAATTTAAAAAATAACTGTAAATATATATATATTTACATATAAGAATAAAATGTAGGATTGCAAAGCGACCCTAAATACAACATAGTGTTACGCCTAGGCTGAGAAGGTGTTGTACTTTAGCTCAAAGTACTAAAAAAAAAAAAAAATAGATGAAATGCAATAACAACTGTATTTCACACTATATAGATTAAAAACATCTATTCTGCTAAATGAAAATTATTATTAACGAGTCCAGAAATAAGTGTTTTGAGCAGGGTTGTTTGGTTTAAACCATGCTGGTTTAAACCGTGGTTAAAACCATGGTTTAAACCAAGTGGGGTTTTTTTTATTTATTTTTTATTTATTTATTTTTTTTTTTTAATGCTGTCATTTATTTTACACATTATTAAAATATGCAAAATCCAAGTTATGTGAAAGCTACAAGCACAGCATTTTTTTTTTTTTTTTTTTTTTTTTTTCTTTTTTAAAAAGACATTAATAAATTTTTAAAGTGACAAACACTTTTAATCCGCCCAACTTTTCTTACTAGCTATGAATCTACATGGCAAACTAATTTTTTTAATGTGAACTATGGAGGAAAAAGAAGTTGTTTGTTTTGTTTCTTCTTTAAGCCTTTTTTTTTTTTAAATAGCAAAAAATGCAATTTTACCAGTTAAATTCATCATATATCAAAGCATTAATAATGACATAAGTCATTCTCCCCATTGGTTACTCTTTGTTCTCTATGCTAATGAACGAATGATTGTAAATTTTCTCTGTTCTGTAGCTATTTGTTTTAAAAACCTTTTGCTTTTCTTGCATTGGTGTTTTACTTTATGATTTTATTCTGTTTGTACTATATTTTATTTTAAGAAAGTTACTTATATATATTGAAGTAAAAGGATGTCTAAAGAAAGAAAGAAAAAAGAATGATATAATCTGGTTTTTCATTTGAGGAAAATAGAAATACACCAAGAACAGGCTCGAGAGCCAAATGCATAAATTGCATGCAATGCAAATGCTGTCAAATTAATTCTCCCTTATTATATGATGGAATTGTTTTTCAAGATGCCTTAGATGTTTGCCTTAAAAATTACCCCACTTAAAATTTGTGATGAAAATAGGAATGTTAATGATAAAAATATTCAAAAGTTTCTATCTATGTCTAATTTTAATCTAAAAAGAAATGTTGAAGATATGTTTGAATTGGTAAAGCCTATTGCAGTTGCCCTGGATAATATCTAAAATAATAATTGCTCCATTGTTGATGTAGTTTATATTCGGAAAAATCCTAAAAAAATATTAAGAAAAAAAAGATAAGTAAAGAAGTCCTGCAGTGTTTTGAGTCCAGGTATAAAATGGCTCTAACACCCATGCATGCTTGATATCGTGGTACTGTCAAAGTGAACTGTCTGACCAAGAAAAAAAGGATGCATTAATTTTTGCAAAACTAGAATATCCATATAACTCTAACTTGCACTGATAGTAAATTTTATGCCAATCTTCACCTTTCGAAAAACATTTTTTTGAGCAGAATGCAGTAAAGGAAGTTATCCCATATAAAATGAGGAAGAGTCAGCAAATTCAAATCAAGAAATTTAATAGCTGCGTCTTTATGAAGTTGTATACATATGAAGTATAAGGGTTATTCTCTACAATACTGCAAATTTGGCCTAGCAGTCTTACTTGAATGTTACATAGGTAAATTTTCATAAAAATTGGATAAATTGCTAGTAATTGGTCAATTGTTGAAGATTTTAATAGCAGCAGAAATCGTTATAAAATTTTAAACAAAAGTACATATTCCCCATTCACTTTATCATTAACTCATAACAATAAATGTGAGGGAATGACGAGTGAGGGAATGATGAAATTAAGATGTTTTTACTAATTGTCATGAAAAATGCAAAATTATGGAAAAAAACAAACTGATTCCTTAAAGAAGAACACATATAATGTATGATAAAATTAAAAATTTTGAAAATTGCTAAAAATTTAGCATTCTGCATGAGGGAATGACTGCTAATAAAAATACTTTCTGATTTTCTGATTGAAAAAAATTTCTAGAAAATTAACAAAAACTTATTCCACCAATTTATGTTGCTGGACTTACTAGTACTCAAATTAGCTCCCTCTCTGTGAAGAATGCTAGACTGCTGCTCATCTGTAGTGATAGGATATTTGCGATAATAGCAATGTGTGAGAGAATGATGGTCTAACATGGGGAAACATATAATGGATTGAGTAGACTAGGGATACACAACCTGTGGCCCGCGGGCCAAAAATGGCCCGCGATAGGTTAATGTGTGGCCCGCGGACTTCGTCAATTTACAGCTAGAAAAAATTTTAATTTTTGTGGAAAAAACACAGATAAAAATCGTAAATTTCGTCAATCTACCGCGAGAAAATACAAAATTTCGTTAGTCGCTTAAGAATTGCAAATTTCGTAGATCAGGCACGGGAAAATCGCGAATTTTGTCGGCCAGAAGCGGAAAATTCTCACATTTCATTGATCAGCCAAGAAAAAAATCGTCAAATTTGTTGATGATGCATGAAAAACTGCAAATTAAACTAATCGGCTGCGGGAAAGTTCGCATGTTTTCTCGGTTTGCCGCGTGAAAAAAAATGTGAATTTTCGTTGATCGACACGAAGAAATCGTGAATTTTATCGATCAGGGGCGAAAAAATTGCAAAGTTCGTTGATAAGGCACGGGAAAATCGCGAATTTCGCTAGGATGCACGGAAAAATTTAAAATTTTGTTGATCGGCTGCGAAACAATCGGGTGTTTTCTAAGTTTCTCAAGAGAAATAAATCGCGAATTTCATCTTGCCGCATAAAAAAATGCAGCTTTCATCAAAATGAACTAAAAGTCACGAATTACGCTCGTTGGTCGCGGGAAAATGCAGATTTCGTCAGTTAAAGGCGAAAAAGTGTGAATTTCGTCGATCAGACACAGAAAGGTCGCGCATTTTATTGATCAGGTTCCAAAAATGGCAAATTTTGTCAATCGGACGCAGGAATTTTGTCGATCTCACGCGGAAAAATTGTAAATTTTGTCAATCAGGATCGAATAAAATCGCGAATTTCATCTATCCGTTGCGGAAAAGTCCGGAATTTTGTTGATCAGTCGAAGAAAAATCATGAATTTCGTCGATCGGCGTTGCAAAAATCGCAAATTTCATCGATCAGGTTCGTAAAAATTGCGAATTTTGTCAATCGGCTTTATAAAAAATCGTGAATTTTGTCGATAAGGTTTGTAAAAATCGCAAAATTTGTCGACCTGGTATGAAAGAATCGCGAATTTTATCAATCATGCGATGAAAAATTGCCAATTTCGTCGACCAGCTTCGTAAAAAATGATAATTTCGTCGATCAGGAGTAGTATAGTCGCGAATTTCGACGATTAGCTTAGTAAAAATCGCAAATTTCGTCGATCGGCTTCGTAAAAATCACGAATTTCGCCGATCGGCTTCGTGAAAATTGATAATTGTCGATCAGCCGCAGAAAAATCGCGAATTTTGTCGATCTTGCGAAGAAAAATCGCGAATTTCGCCGATCAGTTTCGTAAAAATCTCAAATTTCGTCAATCGGCTTCGTAAAAATCGCGAATTTCGCCGATCAGTTTCGTAAAAATCGCAAATTTCGCCGATCGGCTTCGTAAAAATCGATAATTTCGCCGATCGGCTTCGTAAAAATCGATAATTTCGTCGATCAGCTGCAGAAAAGTCGCGAATTTCCCCAATCATATTTCTAAAAATCGCAAATTTCGTCGATCATCTTTGTAAAAATCGCAGATTTCGTCGATCAGCTTAGTAAAAATCGCAAATTTCGTCAATGGGCTTTGTAAAAAATCAGGTTTTTATCTATCAGCCTAGTAAAATTTGCAAATTTTGATGATCGGTTTCATAAAAATTGTGATTTTTCTTCATCGATTTTGTAAGAATCACAAATTTTGTTGATCAGGCACAGAAAGATCGAATTTTCTGAATTAGTTTCGTAAAAATTGAGAATTTTGTTGATCATTTTCATAAAAATCCCTAATTTGGTCGACTTGCATGGAAAGGTGCAAATTTTGTTGATCAGGCATTGAAAAATTGGGAAATTCAGTGGTGAGACACGGAAAAATCTTATTGATTCGGCTCCTTCTCTCTCGTTCGTTCATAAAGATCACATTTTTTTTTTGTCAGCAGCTGCTTATCTTTGTTTTTTTGCACGTTTAATAAAAAAGAAAATTTACTCTCCTGAATAAAGTCAAGGAATAATATTATATCTTGAGAATAATCCTTGCTATATCTGTTATATACACAAACGTAAAAGCTGCTGATATATCCTTACCAACTGAAGTGGATATTTTGACTGGTTAAGCGAAACTTAAAGTGCTATTTTCCCACTTTCCTCTGAAAACATATTTTTATTCGATTATAGGCCACAGATCACCTTCAAAATCGAATTATCTCCATGTAATTGATGTGGCCCTCGACTGCCCAGACATATTTGTAAGTGGCCCTTCTCTTGAAAAGGTTGTGCACCCCTAGAGTAGACTACATAATTATAGTAAAAAAAAATATTTTTATTATTTTTTTGTAAGGTACCAATTAAGAACTTAATTTTGCTTAGGGTGTTTTTAATTATTTTTATTTCTGAATAGAAAAAATCAGGCAATAAAGTATGGTAGTATGGGTTGGGGAGAGGTGAGGGAATGATATTTGCATGATATATTTTACACTTTTAAATATTAAATTTGTTTATTTTTAAATTATATTCCCTGTCCCTAATAAACAAACTTTAGACCTTCTAATAAAAGTATAAATAAGTAAAAATAAAATGAAATTTAGAGCATTTATTTGGCTGGGAAACATTTTTTGCACTATTGCAGAGAGTAACCCATAACAGCAAAAGCCTATTCAGCGAGTGTTGAAAGAATATTTTCAACATTTGGACTGGTAGAGACAAAAATACGAAATAAATTGGGATTAGAAAAGGCCTCAGAACTTGTCTTTTTTATTTAAAGCTTTTAATTAAAATTAAATAAATAGAATTGTTTTTATAAAGAAATTGTTTACCTAAATTTATTTAACTAGGAAAAATAAAGTTTGTATTTATAAAAAAAAAAGAAAAAAAATAGTAATTTTTCAAAGCATATGTCTCTATATGTATAAATATCATACTCACTGATAAATCAAGTATGTCGATGCACATGTGATTTATTTTAGCATTAAAAAAATGCATATTGATTTTTTTTTTTTTTTTTTTTTTTTTTTTTTTAATAAATTTATCTGTAGTAAAAGATTAAAAATCTTTTGTTGATGTTGATTATTGATATAGTAAATGATTTCTAAACTAAGCACAGGAAAATGTTTTCTATTTCTGCTTATATTTTGTTGGTTTAGTGAAATATGTTTGTTTACCCCTCATTATGTTCCATATTATCAACCTGTATAGTAATTATTTCTTTAATCATTATCTAAAGGCTTATATGAGTATACTAATAAATTAATAGTTCAACATTTTTCAAGCAATAAATATTTCCCTAAAGAAAGCTAAACTTATAGGTAATTTAATTATAATTTTTATATGCTTTAATTATTTAATTATATCAAAAAATTAAGTACCAATGTGAATGTTTAACATTAATTACAAAAAAAAAAAAAAAAAAAAATCATGACTTTCTAAAATTTAATTTTTTTTTTTCTTGCAAATGCTTTTTAAGTAATGATGGGAAAAAAAACCCCGGTTTAAACCAAAAAAACCTGGTTTAAACCAAAAAAAACCTTTTTTTTTTAACGGTTTTTATACCAACCCTGGTTTTGAGTAGTTAATATTAAGTATTGTTCACCTAACAAATTTATACACACTGAAATCCATCAAAAATAAATTTGATAAGCTTGTCATTCAAATTGTCTGGTAGTAATCGATACAGATTCTATGTGATGGAAATTTGTATTTCAACACTATTTCTTTCAAATTTAAAAAACATAAAGCAATGTTTTCTTTATTAAAACTTATTGCATGGGATAGACTTATTGCTTAAAGTTTTCTTAATGATAGTGAAAGATGATATTTTCGCAAACTTCGTAGCCCCATATAAGCAACAGATTTCATAGATTCCCAGTTTTCTGGTAATTTTATGCTAGTCTTACCATATTCATAAGCTAGTTAGAGAACATCTTTTTGTGTTAATCCATAAGTTTAGCTACCTACTTTACATAATCAACAATCTCAAGTTCTTGATTTTTATATGTTATATGTTGATCTAATGTAGTCTAGGATCTAAGATACCCCATAGCTGTTCTTATTTTAGTTTACAATTTTTTAAAACATCAACAGCAGTTCATGCTATAACATTTATATCTACTTTTGGTCTAGTAACTCCATTCGTACTTCTTGGCACAACCTAAAAAAAAAAAAAAAAAAAAAAAAATCTGTGCTAGGAATGTAAATTCATGTACAGTATAAGATTCATTATCCATAATTCAAAAATCCAAAAAAAAAAAAAAAAAACACAATCCAGGAAAAAAAAAAAAAAAAAGTCTTCTAAATTTGTAAATTTTTATTAAATTTTTAGATTTTTTGAAAATTTTCAAAACTTTTATGTATTTTTTTTTTTTTTAGTCTATTGTGTTTCAGTGTGCAACCGCTAAAATTTGTTAGTTCAATGAGAAATGCACTTTTGATTTATATTTTAAATATTAATTTAATCTAATTTTTTAACCAGATATATGCAAATAAAAATTGGCGATATGTTGCCCAGAGTAAAAGTAAATGAAATATTTAACATTATTTGATGCAGTTATGTGTTATACAGATGTATGTATTCCGCTCGCAAACCATGTGGCAGGTGTTCAGATTATTTTACATCTTGCAGATTAATCTAACAATTTAAAAAGAGGAAAAAAAAATCTTAAACAGTTAAAATAACTTACCATTCTTTCCATAACTTAGTGAGTAACAGATATAATAAATTATTATAAAATAGTCATATTTAAGTTATTTTGCTTAACTTTATTTTATGTATGAGATTATTTCTCTCTATTTTCTTTAATATACAGTAGACTCTTACAAATCCCCACAGGTTGGGACCAGAGGTTGTGTGAATTTTAGAATTTTACAAATTTCTGATCATTGCTTTGGTTACATTTTTTAATCAATAATTTGAATGTAATTAATAATGCAATTGAAACTATAATGAATGCTTACAATTAATAAAATATTAAAATAAATAATAAACTAAAATCATAAAAATTTAAATTTTTTAAATGATTAAAATATTAAAAGCAAAGGTCAAGTTAATAATCAATAATGTATGGTTTTAAATATTTCTTATAAAGATGAAATGTATTTTTCGGAAATTATTCAATGAAACGTGCTTCATTTCTTATTCACATCTAAATCATAAAATAAGGAAGTTTTACTTCAGATTTAGCCTGACTTTATAACCAAAAAAGCTTGATAAATACATAAATATATTTGGCAAAAAGATTGAGATTACCAGTGATATCAGCAATATCTTGATTTTTTTCAGAAATAAATTTATTCTTCCTTCATGGAAAAACCTGAATTCAGTAATATTAACAAAAATTGCAAATTAAAATATATATGGAACTGATATAAAACTAAAACAGCCAAATTTTGTTCCTATATCTAAACTGAATGTTCCATTGTTTACACCCATAAATTATGTGTAGATTTTAGAGAGTAGTGAATTTTAGAGTTGCAGATTTGATGGAGTGTACTATATTACATTTAAGTGCAGGGTTGGAAAAAAACCAATAAAACTGTTTTTTTTTGTTTAAACCAGGTTTCTTTTGTTTAAACCGGGTTTTTTTTAAAAACATCCTTTCTTATTACATATACATGCATATATATTGATAAAAATAGATATTATTGGATTATAAGTAGTGTAACTTCATTTTAAAATAATTTAAACTAAATTATTACAGTAAATTTATGTAGAAAATTGAAAAAAATCATATTTTAATTTAAACAGTTTTTGCAAACAATCTTAAACCCAAAGAATAAACTATTCTACACAGTGAAACATTGATACTCTGAAAATCTTTATAAACAATCTTTTGATTATTAATAGTAAACATTTGGGTGTAGTTTGATAAATATAATACTATTTTGCACAGTTATTCAAATAATAAATTTCAAATACTTTTTGGGATTTAGTTTTTTGCGTGACAATTTAAAGTCAATATTTTTGGTCATTAGATTCAGCAGATAACAGGGATTTATTCATTTTATTCAATAATTTCATTAGATTTCTTCTAAAAAAAATCAGTTGGTTTAAATCGTGCCGACCCTGTTTAAGTGTAAATTTAATTTTGAACTGCAACAATTTTTTTCCCTACCAGTATCTGCCAAATATTTGTAAATGCATATTTTACATATGGGGGTTAAAATAATTTTTTGAAAAGATTGTAGCATGAGACTGGTGTCATTAAACAGGTACATTTTGGTGCTGCAGACTAATACAGAAAATTGTGCTATTGAAATTTTCTATTATTCAAATATGAAAATTTTGTATTATATTCAAAACCAATGAAATTCAGATTTGATTTCATTTCTCTGAAATTTTTTCTTCTTATTTTTAATTATTTTTCTTACAGAATCAAGGTAAAGCTGGCCATGAAATTCAGAGCAGCACTTTAGAGTTGATAAATGGTCTTGTATCCTTAATTCACCAACCGTCAATGCCTGATGTGGCTCAGGAAGCTATGGAAGCCCTACTTGTTCTCCACGACCCTACCAATATTGAAATGTGGAATCCTGAGTCGCCAATCAATACTTTTTGGGATGTCAGGTACTTTTTTTTTTTTTTTTTTTGCATATAATTTGATTTCTTTACAGCTAACAAACTAGGTCAATAGATCAGATCTTCCAGAAAACTGTAAGGCAGCCTTTGGTTGTAAATGATTTTCCAGTGTTTGCACACAGACAGTTTTTTTTTATATTTGATATTATTATAATTTGAACTGTAACTGGGAGCTTTACAGAAGAGGGATGGAATAAAAGTTTGTTTCAATTACATCATGTCCTAAGCTGAAAGTGGACAATGAGAAGATGTTTTTGTACATTAATTTTATCAATAAAAAGACATGCAGGAAGCCTATAGTTGTTAGACTCACTCAAGATCTGTATTAGGCTTTACAATTTATGCATGTCCCTGATCACAAGTATTTTACATAAATACGCTTTAGCAATCTTTTAATTTTTTAACATGGAAAGTGATCTAAATGCATGATGGAAATAATCAAAACTTAATCATGTAATTGTCTTGAGTAATCGAGTAGATGTAAAATGCACTAAATAAATTCTGTGTAATTTTTTTAAATGTATAAAACCTGTTTGCAAAAATAAATTAAAACTAAAAAAAATTTTTAAAAAAATTAAAAATTGGCTGTTTGCCCCCTCCCATCCCCTGTCCAATATATATATGTGTGTCAGTTTTAGATTATGCTTATGCACCTTTCATAATTGCAAGTCAAAAGTTATTTATAAGAAAAATATATTATTTGCAATTTTTGTGCATTAGGTTCATTTAAAAATGTCATCATTATGCATGTATTTGAGAGTGGAGGGGATGCAGGGAGCTTTTTTATTTGAACGCTGTTGTAATTGTTATGTTATAAAAACCTTACATAACATTTCCTTTTCCGATTCAAAATTTAGATCTAATATGCTTAAAATAAATATTTATATTTTATTCATTAAAGTTAACAAAATTTAAAATTCAATCTCTATCTAATAATCCCATAAATATCCATTAATTTAATCAATAATAATTACTTTTAGCAATCTGCTTACTTTGCTTTTATTTTTAAAGGTTCGTGATGTCGTTTTCTTTGCAATATTTACTAAGTCCTAAATATATAAAATTTAAAACCTTTATTTTTAATATTCATGTTTAAATCTATATTCAATCAATAAATCTTTTTTTTCTTAATACTCTGGTAAAATTTCAGCAAGATTAAGCCACTATTTAACCAGATATGTGTCATAATATATTTTTAGATTTTTCTCTCTTTAAAATTATGCACACCATTTTTTCTTTCAATTCAATATCGCCATTATCCACCCGTGCATTTTCAGATCATCATCTTGTTGCAGAACGGAAATTCCTATCTTCTTTTTACTCACCTTTTTCTAGGAAACTCTAGCATCCCTCAAAATCCTGCTTGTTTGATGTTGCCACTCGATAATATTTTTCGCCTTAACTTGCCCTAAAATTTCTCTGCATTCAACAAGCACTTTTTTCCTTTTTTGTGATTGGCTCAGTGTGCGGAAAACGTAGTCACTTTCGGCGGCGTCTTTTTCAATTTTCTCTCAGTCTAACCTTGCTCTTGGTCGATAAAAGACGTAAGAATTTTTGGAGATAATTTTTTGCCGTTAGGCCTTAGGGCCTAGCGTGCATCTCCCTTTTATGAAAATTCATTTTTAATTCTGGAGTAACAATAACATTATAATCTTCAACAAATTTTCATGAAATATAAAATGTTCACCAACCAACATCATGACAAAGAAGAATCTATTTGCTACAAGAAAGATGATCTTTGGAGAAACGATCCGGAGAGCATTACCGTTGGATAAACATTCCGGATAGTATTCCCCTCATAGTTCTGAAATGATGCCTACTACAGTCTAGCAGTGTACCTGTCTTTGCTTCAGACATACCAGCATAACTCCCTCAAAACAAACCTTAGCGGGAATAGTTAAAACAACCAACATCTTCAAATTGCTTTCGGTTTACTGTGTCTCACTAAGCTGATCCCCGGTATAGTGTTCTCTTTTTCTTATCCACAGTTTGGCGTAATATCGTAATTCGGACATGTGCACCTGCTGCTTGTGATTTCACGTCGATGATGCAACAATAACTCTGTAGTCCAATGTTTCTCAGTATGAAAGAGTTCAGTGTGTTTGACTATATTCAATATATACAAAACAGTTGTTATAGCCTTGAAACTAAATATTTTTACAAAGTAAAATAATCTATGCAATTAAATGAAATAGTTGTAAGTATAAAATAGTTCATTATTATCAGGATCCTGATCTACTGTGTTCACAATGTGTTTCAATAAAATTAATTTTTGTTCAAGTACTACCTTTGCTTTGTTTATCTGCTTTCTACATGTATCACAATTGGGGTGAGTGTTCAATTTTACTTATTGTTTATTTTTGTTGAAATATTATTTAAAGAATATTTTATTAAATAATAAATAAATATCAAGTTAAGAGTTAAATATTAAATCAATCTTTTTACAACGCTTTGTACATTAATCACTATACGTTAACATCTGTTGTGTGGATTTTGGATGCCGGGATTTATTGGTGTTTTGACACATGAATCACTTTATAATAATTAGCTTGAATCTAAATAATTTTGTCAAAATACTGAGAGCTCCCGATGTCCAGACCCCACATGACATTAATATGTTATGTTATAAAAACCTTACATAACAGTAATCATAAAAAAAAAGTATATGCAAAAGGCAAAATTTATACCCAGGAAGTAATGCACTATAGTTTTAATAGTGAAACGGGAAGTTATGGAACTTCTTCAAAAATCTAGAAGATAAATGGCATGCACTCCACTACAAACTGGATTTAAATGTACACTGTTCTTGTGCAAAAATAGTTACTTATTAATTATATTAGATGCAGTTGAATAACTTACTTTTTTTCTATTTTTCTGTTCATAAATATTTATTTTTTTAGTTTTGTTTCAAATATTAAGATGTATATACTATTCTTCAAAAATGTTTAAAATGCTGATTAGTATATTTAATCACTTTAAATATGAAGTGCCTTTGTGCAGCATTTAAAAGCAAAAAACAAACTTCTGATAAAAATCTGTTCTTTTTTGTTCTTAATATTACTTTTAAAAGAAAACTTGTTTAAAAATCTATGTATTTCATTAAAAATCTGTTGTTAGTGTTAAAAATAAAATCATTTATTTCAAATGAAGGGCTGAATATCTTATGTTTTAAGATTCAACTTTTTTATAAATTACTTGTATCTGTATATAGTTTTTTTTTTATTATTATTGGTGCTTAAGTAAAATCTGCTTTTTAATTATTTGTCCTTTTTTTTAAATTTCAGCTCCCAGGTGCTGTTTTCAATATCTCAAAAACTCATTCAACATCAAATTATGAACTACACTGAAATTTTAAAATGGGTCAGAGAAATTCTCAAATGTCGCAATGCTTTTCTACAAAAGCATAAAGAATATGCTAATCTCGGCAGTCATATTGCGATATGCAAGCAAGCACATATCAAATTAGAGGTAAGACTCTTATGAAATGTTTTCACATGTAACACTTTTTAAATAGTTGAATGTAAAATGTAATAAGCAGAAGTAAAAATTATGACAATGTTCTTTAAATCTTTTATTAACTCATTCAAAGCAGACATTTTACATTGGTATAATAAATATTTCAGGCATGAAAGAGTTCCTCCTGAAGGTGGAATTCCACCTTTTTTAAAGCACTTTTGCCCATTCTCTGGATTGGTACAAAAATGCAAAGAAAATTTTGGAAGGATAATTGGGGGGGGGGGGGGAGCGATCAAAAATTTAATAATTAGACATTTTATCTACTCAAACCCTTAGCATTTGTTCTTGAATTGTTGCATAAAAGAGGCATAAACTGAAAAGTGAGCTTCTGCATATAAGCATCTGAAACTATTGTAAATGAAGTTCTGAATATATTTCAAGAATGAAATCTTTTTTAGACTTTTAAAATTCAAAGTGAAAGGAGGTTTCTTTTTGGAATAGAATATTTTGTACTATTTATATAACATCTTTGGGTAATTTCTATGTTACCTTTTTTGAGATGAATTTCTGAAGCAAAGATCAATTTAGCGGGAAGATTTTTTTTTTTCTTTTAAGGGGAGGAGGGGATTTAACAGCTGAACTATTTAGAATAATATTTTGTTTCTGAAAATTAATGCCTGTACCTCACATAAGTTGATCAGATGTATTTGGTTTTACAAACCTTTAGCATTATTAAAATTTTCTAAGTAAAAAAAAAAACAACTGTATGTGCAGTTACATTTAATTTTATTCTTTGTTAAAATGACACTGAAATTATAAGAGTATGACGCCATTGTGTAGATGGGGAAATTTTTCCACCTTTTTTCTCATTTCCCACTTTCATGTATGATATTTAATATGTGATTTATCACTTGCTAACTAAGCATAGAAACCAACAAGGTGAAAAATGTCCAAGTCGGGGATTGAACCCAGAACCCTTGGAATAGTGTTCCAATTGCTCTACCATTTAAGCTACAAGGATGATGCCCAGCTTGGCATTTTTCAGTCTTATTTTTTAATAAGGCTACACTGTAGCACAAGATGATATAGTGTTTGTGAACACACAATCCTGAAACCATAACATGAGACACAAACAAACGCAGCATCGGTGAACACATATACAGCTTTAATTTTCCCAAATAATTTGTTAAAAAAAGAAAAATACATATTTTAAAGTTGGGTTTGTTTGTGTCTCATGTTATGCTACAGAATTGTTTGCTCATAAGAACTATTCCATCTTGTGCTGCAGTGCATCCTTATTAAGATACAGGAGTGAAAATGCCAAGTTAGGCATCATCCTCATACCTTAAATGGTAGAGCACTTGGAGCATTATTCCAAGGCTTCCTGGTTTGATCCCTGGCTTGGACACTTTTCACCCTGTTGGCTTTATGCTTAGTTAGCAAATGATAAATCACTTATTAAGTATTCAATAATTTCATTGCTGAAAATTAAATGGAAAATTAATTAAAATTGTATATTGGTGTATTAATGATAAAAAGGGGAACTTTTTTTTTCATTAATATGCATTAATTTTATTCCTGTTAAAAATATGTATAAATTTAAAGTTTCTTGGAGCATTTTATTAAGAAATTGATTATTTGAATTTTATATATTTATTACATAGTTTTATTAAATAATATTTTTTGTATCTTACAATTCATTCTTATTGTTGTTATAAAAAATACTATATCTAAGAGTTTAAAATGCACTGTTGAAAAAAAAAAAAAAAAAAAAAAAAAAAATGTGTTGTAGTTTTCTACAAAATTTTTGTGCAAGTATTTTTATCTGTCTGATTTTAAATTTGTTGAAATTAAATTTTTCATTCAAAAGCATGTGAATAGCATTGTTAATACTTGCTATGAAAATTTAATTTCCCATATATTAATTTCCAATCCCATTCCTTCATTTTTTTTTTAACCTTTTATATGTTTTTAATATTTAATTTTCAGGTGATAATCCATAATTTTTGCTACTTCTTTAGATAAATGTTCTGAAAGAACAAAATTGCTTTGAATTGTACATATTTTAATTAGTTTTATTTTAATGTTTGTGTAATTTCACGCTACTTTATTTTATTAATAGTTTTTGATATTTTATTTGACATTTTAAATTTTTAACCAAAAAATGTTACATTTTCTTTTCTTATTATTTTTCTTATAGGTTGTCTTTTTTATGTACCTTTGGAGTGTTGATATAGATGCTGTGTTAGTTTCCATGTCTTGTTTTTCTTTATTATGTGAAGAAGCTGATATACGATGTGGACAAGATGACCTTACTGTTACATATATGTTGCCTAATTATCATGTTTATCAAGAACTATCTGCTGCCAGTACAATCCTTACTACTGGTAAATAATTTTTATAATCATTCTTCTCTTTATTAAAGTTTATTTTATTTTATGCATTTTAAGTTGTGATGCAGAAACTCATCATATTAATATAATTTATTGTGCAAAGTACAGTTGACAGGTAAGTCTGTCTGTTAGAGAAATTTTAACATTGACATCATTAATGATAATTTTAAGAATTTGCAAATTTATCATTACCTTCATTTTAAAAAAGTATTAAATAAAAAATGTGTTGTTTTATCACTAAATTGCCCTCTATGTATTTTATATATGTGTGTGTGAGTGTGGTAATAAAAAGTAATCATTTTTTAACTTTAAACTTGAAATTCAAAATTAAAAGTTCTAGCTGAATTTAATTCTGAAACTTAAGACTATCTTTTCCCTGATAATTTTCTTTTCCAGCATAACATTTATTAAATCACTAAAAAACAATATCTAAATCACAAGTACATTATGAAAATTGCCAGAAATATGTTTTGTGAGTACTGGGAGTCCATTATCAATGCAGAAAATCAACATCCTTTGAAATACATGATAAAAATGTCAGTGTCAGTAAATATGTATGTCATTTTTTTTAATCATCATAAAAATGATCTTTATTAATATTATTTTAAATATGGAATTTATTTAAATCTAAAATTTTAATCTTTGAAAGTATTGTTTTCCAAATAATCATTGTAATTTGCTAAGTTACATTTTTGTTTTTTTAATTGTGTGAAACAAAACAGTAATAAAATGTTCAAATTTTTCTTCAAATGATACCTAAATAACCAACATTTTTCTTGGTTGGTTCACTTGCTTGGTTCTCTTTTCATTTATTTCTATCTTATTAATCAATGAATGATTCAGGATTTCTGAAAATCTGCATTTACCAAAGTTTTAGCATGCTGGATGTAAATATGTTATAAAGCAATGGCTTTCTGTTAAACTTTTAAAAGTTAGATGTAACTTCTTATGAATTAGAAATGTTGTGAATGATTTTTTATGTATCCCTGTCCACAACAGATGGCGCCTGTAGCACGCGCGCATTACGAGCGGCTCATCGCCGGTCAATACGCAGTCTTGAGCTGACCGTCATGTAGCTAGGTTGTGCTTGTATCAATAAATCTTGTTCGTACAATGCCAGATAGTCTCCGGCTCTTTAAACTACCTCTAGTAACATTTAAGTTACTTCACTGGCGACGAGATCGGATCAAAGCATGATTTCAGAAGAAATTTTTTTTTTTCTCGGTAGTTTTAAGCGCCGAACATAGCGCGCCGAGTTAAGCCTACCACGCGGTCGCGCGAAGTAGCGAGTCGCTGTCACGCCGTAACTAGGCCTAAGTGCGGATCGAAGGATTACGTGCCATTGCTGTTGAAACGATTATAATTGCCGAAGATGGGTTCGTTCGGACACATGAAAGAGTTGATGGATCAAACGAGTCCTGGACATTATATACGGAGCGTCTGCAGCATTTCTTCGATGCAAATGGGATTGAAGATCTCAATCGCCGAAGAGCTATTTTCCTGACAGTTGTCGGCCCAGCCACATATGCATTGCTGCGAAATTTACTGTCACCGGCGGCGCCGACTACGAAAACGCTTGCGGAAATTATAGAGGTGCTAAATACTCATTTTGATCCAGCTCCTTCGATTATCGTGGAAAGGTACAAATTCAACAGCAGAGTGCGAAAAGCCGGCGAATCGGTGGCGAATTTCGTCGCCGAACTAAGAAGTTTAGCGAAACACTGCAACTACGGCGCATCTCTCGACGAAATGTTACGAGATCGGATCGTATGCGGCATCCAAGATGAAGCGATCCAACGGAAGTTATTGGCGGAAAATCAGCTAACCCTCGCGCGGGCCACGGAGATCGCCGTCAGCATGGAAACGGCCGCAAGAGATGCAAGCAATTTGCGAACGGCAGCTAATTCCGACGTGAACAAAATCCAATTTAAGAAGAATTTCGCGTCCAAATCGTCTCCGAAGCTTCCGAATTCTCGCGTTTCTGATCAACATACAGAAAGCTGCAATAGATGCGGCGAAGCTCACAGGTCAAGCGATTGCAGATTTAGGAATGCCACTTGCCGCTACTGCAAGAAAATGGGCCACATCGCGAAAGTGTGCCGATCTAAGAAAAATAATTCAGGTACTAAAGTACACAAATTACAAGTGGATGAATCGGAAAGTGAGGCATATACGATGTTTAATATCAGGGGAATTGAAGCTTTACCTCCAGTTAAAGTAGAAGTGCTTATTGAAGGTAAGCCTTTTTCATTTGAAGTGGATTCAGGCGCCCCATTTTCTGTAATGCCATGGAAGATTTTTGGCAAGATGAGAAAATATTTTCCTCCCTTGGAGCCATCTTCCATCAAGCTAAATTCATTTACCGAACATCCAATTGAAGTTATGGGCTCAACCCAAGTAGAAGTGTCCTGGAAGGAAAATTCTTGCTCCTTGCCTTTGATTATTGTCAAGCAAGGCAACGTAAATTTGGCAGGCCGTAATTGGATTTATCCATTACAGTTGTTAACAGTTTTCAAAAGTAGTAATCCCTTGTTATCTGTTAATAATATGCCTAATCCTGAATCATCTGTCCAGGAATTGTTAGATGAATTTAAAGAATTATTTGCATCAAAATTAGGATTAGTAAAAAATGTTAAAGTACATTTATTAAAGAAAGAAGCAGTAACGCCTAAATTCTTCAAAGCACGCCCAATTCCATATGCATTGAGGGAAAAAGTCGACGAAGAAATACTCCGCCTTGTGGAAGAAGGCATTCTGGAGCCTGTAAAAACAGCGGAATCAGCAGCACCCATTGTTCCAGTCCTAAAAAGCAATGGTCGCATTAGAATTTGCGGGGATTTTAAGCTTACCACTAACAAATCTACCGAATTAGAACAATACCCACTGCCTAACATTGATGATCTATTTACCCAGTTGGCAGGTGGATGTGTATTTTCGAAATTAGATCTTCGAGATGCTTATTGCCAATTACAACTTGACGAAGAATCCAGGAATCTGGTAGTCATTAACACACATAAAGGACTCTTTCGTTATACAAGAGTACCATTTGGAGTAGCCTCAGCTCCAGCAGTGTTCCAGCGAGAGATGGATAAGATTCTTCTTGGGCTAAAAGCTGTCTGTTACCTTGATGATGTCCTAGTCTTCGGAAAAGACAAAAATGAACACCTCCAGAATTTAAGTGCTGTACTTGCAAGACTTCAGGAAGCAGGCATGAAGCTAAATCGGGACAAATGTGAATTTATGAAGACGTCGGTCGAGTATCTGGGACACCATATCGATAGTGAAGGTCTCCATCCACTTGAATCCAAGGTTGAAGCTATTGCTAAAGCACCAGAACCGCATAATGTTGATGAGTTACGTTCTTTTTTGGGACCCGTCACCTATTATGCAAAGTTTTTGCCTAATATGGCGACGCTGTTAGCTCCTTTGTATACCCTCTTACAAAGCAAGTCAACCTGGAAATGGGGAACAGAGCAGAAGAATAGTTTTGCAAAAGCCAAAGAAGCATTACAAAATTCATCTCTTTTAATGCATTTCGACAATAATAAAGAAGTTGTCTTAGCTTGCGATGCCAGTCCCTATGGACTCGGAGCTGTTCTTTCGCATGAAATTGCGAACGGTGATCGCCCAATTGCTTTTGCGTCAAGATCCTTAACCAAGGCTGAAAAGAACTATAGCCACATCGAAAAAGAAGCGTTAAGTCTGGTATTTGGTGTGACAAAATTTCGCAAGTATCTCTTGGGTCGAACTTTCGTCCTGCTGACGGATCATCGTCCCCTGGTGAATCTTCTTTCTCAAGATAAACCAGTACCTGTTGTGGCTGCTGCACGGATTCAACGATGGGCTCTGACACTTTCTGCATACTCCTATACAATAAAGTATCGTAAAGGTAGTCTACATGCTAATGCAGATGCTTGTAGTCGGCTGCCCCTAAATATCAAACAAGCTGATCCACCAATTCCCGAAGATGCTGTTTTAATGATTAGAAAGCTTGATGACAGTCCAGTAACCAGACATCAGATTGCTTCAGAAATAAATAAATTACCTGACTTGTGCAAGCTCAAATCTTATATTAGTAAGGGTTTCCCTAAGAAGATGGAAAAAAACCTACAACCTTTTTTCAGATTTAAGGATGAATTGTCGATCGAGGAAGATATAATCTTAAGAGGCACAAGAATCTACATTCCACCATGTTTTCGAAACTATGTGATTAATGAGCTCCATGCTGCTCATCAAGGAATTACCGCCATCAAGTCACATGCTCGTTCTTATGTCTGGTGGCCTGGTATAGATAATGATTTGGAAGCAGCTGTAAAAAGTTGTGTAACTTGCCAACAAAATGCTTCAGCACCTCCAGCCCAGCACATTCCTTGGAATACACCTGACCAGGCATGGGAACGCATTCACATCGACCATGCAGGACCACTGGAAGGTCATATGCTTTTGATAGTTGTTGACGCAAAAACTAAATGGTTAGAAGTCGCACGAGTGAATAGTACATCGTCCAGTGCTACCATAATGGTGTTACGAAGTCTTTTCTCTCGTTTTGGCCTTCCAAAATACCTGGTTAGTGACAATGGGCCTGGATTTAGCAGCGACGAGTTTGCAGAATTCTTGTCGAATAATGGCATCAAACATATCCCGACAGCACCTTATCACCCATGTTCTAACGGATTGGCTGAACGTGCTGTGCGAACAGTCAAATCAGCATTGAAAAAGGTGACTGAAGGAACTTTTGAAGAGAGATTGCAACGTTTCCTTCTCAATTATCGAATTACACCTTCAGCAACAACAGGAATTTCTCCAGCGGTAGCAATGTTTGGTCGTCCTCTCCGGACACGGCTCGACTTGATTCGTGATCCTGCCAGACAAATTTCGGGGAAGAAGGAGACTAACGCATGCAAATTTCCTGAAGGTGCTCCAGTGTGGGTGCGCTCTTTTGGCCGAGGCCCTCCATGGGTTGCTGGTAGTGTATTGCGCCCATTAGGTAAAGTGATGTGCGAGATAGCAACTTGTAGGGTTTTTAATCGCGCTCGGTAAACGGCCGTAAAGTTGTTTTTTCCCTCGAATCATTTCTCCCTTTGGTTCTTCATTGCAGCGGAACGTAAAGTTCGGAGCATGACGTCATGTGACGTTGTGGCACGCACCTTATGAGGAGTCCAATAGGAACTCCTGGAACGTTTATTCTCAACCAATAAGAATTTTTCTTGTATGCTGTACATATTTTTTCTGTAAATAAAGTTTAGTTCTGTTCTGTGATTCTCCCGTGTCGGATGTGAGTTTTTTTTTCTCTCATCGGCGAAGCGCCGATCGCCGGTAAAACGAAATGATAGCGCGTCCGAAGATCCACGGCCGCTACATATGGTAGTGTCAGCCATTTTTTCTTCCTTAACACTCTAAAATACATAATTCTAATTATATATATCGTAATATTGTAAAATGGCATGGCTTACTATCTTATATTTTGTTCCAACTTCCATTTTTCTTCTTTGCCGGCATTTTCCAATCTTCCGATCTTTTGTTTACATGTTCAAATCAATCGCTTATCTTTTGTTTTTCCGATCGTCGCTGATGGGTGTGTTCATCCTGGTTTTATCGTTCCGTTCGGTCGCAATCCGCAAGCATCGCGGATCGCAACTCGTAAGTGGCTGTCTTGCATTTCTTCCATCGCAAGTCAGGAGCTCGCTTGCTCAACTCGGAGGGGCGTATCCAGTTTCGAATTGCCGCTGCTATTTAAACCGGCTGAGATATGTTGTGCTGGGGATTTTGAAGCGATGTTATGAGCTAGCAATATTGAAGTCAATATGATATAGTTTCAGAAATGTCTTTTAGATTCATCCAGTTTTTAAAGTTAACAAACTTGTGTTTAATTACGCCAAATCCGTTGCTGGACATTTAATTGTGAAAATGGTTTTTCAACTTCGCCCGTTTGTCATTTTACCAGCAGTCATAATCCATTTGTGTTTTTAATTAAGTCTTCATATTCATTTGTGGACATTATTATCTTCAGTTAAAAAAAAAAAACTCTATATGTTTTTAAGACTTTTCATCGAAATAGTTGGTGTGCCGTATCATTGGAATTTTTCAGTACGTCGATAGCTGTCATCCATAAGTGAGTCCGTTTTGTTTTCAGTGCTATCCTAATATTGTTATATGCCATGCCATGCCATTTAATAAGTAATATTATTTCATTATATAGAATGGTTTTAATTTAAATACGGAATTGAACTTATTTTCTGTTTACATTTTACCAGTTATATTTTTCATCTAAGTTTATACATATTTTATCTAAACTTGAATATTATTTCATGACATAGAATAACTTTAATATAAATCTGGAACTGAACTTGTTTCTGTTTACGTTATGCCTGTTATATTTTTCACCTGGATTTATACATGTTTTATTTAAACTTGCACTTATTTTTTCGTTAATAAACGTTAGTCTTATTTCACTGAAAAACAGTTTCTTTAATGAATGTCTTACACTACACTGTCACAATGTCACCAATACTTACTCTCTTAGGTCACCGAAGTTGCACTATTATAAACTGCTAAATTTTATTTTGTTTTAGACGGTTCTTGTTACAGGACCGATCACGGGTTATGGGCCCAAAGCGAATACGCTTTTAAACCCTTTACGGCGGCCATAACCTAATTGGTGACATTTCAAAAAAATTTGACAGTTGTTTGTAGTATGCGGCCATTGGACCTCCGAGTCATTTTAGAGGGGGGGGCCGCAATATAAAATTTTTTTGAAGGTTAAATGAATTTTTTTTTTTTTCTATTGATATGAAATACAAAAAGGTTTTTTTTTTGGATAACTTATAATAGAAATTTTGTTTATGTACTATCTGACTACTAAGTACGTTATTTATGAAAAAAAAAATTTTTTTTCCTTTTTCCTGTCAAATCTTCTGTTTAATGCATGGCCATGGCTAACATACAGGTGTGCATAGCAAAACTGAATTCTCACAATTATGGAACTTGGGCAGCTGACGTCAAGTATCTACTATTAGATAAAAATGCGTGGAGCATAGTTAATGGCACTGAAAAGGCTCCTGATGAAAATGACTCTGTAGCGACAAAAGAATATCAATCCAGAGTCAGGTCTGCCCTATCAATTGTGTATTTAAATGTTGAAAATGAATTCCGGAGAATCATAGAAAATATCGACGACCCTCATGAAGCCTGGACTAAACTTAAACTGCATTTTCAGCCTGATAACCGGGCACGCCACATGCAGCTCTTTGGCGAAATACTTTCCTGTAAAATACAACCTGAGGAGCCCGTTGATATGTTTGCAGCTCGCCTCCAAAGACTTGCTGACCAACTTGCTGCGATAAATGAGCCAATCAAAGAAACTTACCTTACATTTCAATTGCTTAGATGGCTCCCGAAGAAGTTCGACAACATGGTGCAAGGGATTCTGCGATGGCCAGACCAACAGTTCACGTTTAAAGATGTTCTTACAGAGTTAGTCGCAGAGGAGTCCCGTATCAAACTACGAGAGGACGACAGAATAGATGCCGTGCAGTCTCATTTCTCTAGAGCCCGTTCCTCAAAGAAGTGTTCCTTTAAGCCTAAGTTCAGAGGTCGGTGTCACAAATGTGGACGCAGAGGACATTTACAGAGCCAGTGTAGAGTGCCTGATGTCACCCGCCAGGAATCCTGTCTTAGCTCTAGTTCCAGAAGTTCCATGATGCCTAGAGACTCCTCCAATTCCGGTTCCGTGGTGTACAGAGACTCTTCCAGTTCTAGAAATTCTTCTTTGTCCAGAGGTTCCTCTTTTTCCAGAAATTCATCGAAAGACTCTTCCGTATCCAGTCCTGTCCGTGCTCAATCTGATGGTCATAGATCCAGAAAAGATGTGCCTCGCAACCGACGTCAACGTAAGCCAACAAGCCAGGTAAATTACCTCATACAATCTAATCTGAGTAACATAAAATGTGGTGGAGACGCCTGGGTCTTTGACACAGGTGCCTCCCACCATTTCTGTAAAGATAAAAGTCTATATGTTAAGTTTAAACCATTAAAAAATGAGGAATTGGCTGTTGCTGTTGACGGTGCTACTTTCCCTATCGAGGGCACCGGTTTAGTGGATTTAAAAATAAATGGGGAAATGGTTCGCTTCGGCGACGTCATGTATTGCCCTAGTCTAAGACATAATCTAATTTCAGGTCCCAGACTTGATAAAATGGGTGCCAGGTTCAAAGGAGGTGAGGGAAGGGTCAAGGCATATCGGGATTCTGGCACACTTTTTCGTGCTTTTCTTAAAGATGGCATTTACTGCCTCTATCCAGATCCTAACCATAAAAATAGAAATAAAGACCCTAAAACTAACCGTAATCAAAATCCTAAAAAGGTACGTTTCCAAGCCTCAACCGTTCAAAAAGATGATTTTAAACTCTGGCATAGACGCCTTGGGCACATCAGTTCCACATTAATTGAACATACTCTAAAATGTAATGGCGTTAGGGGCTTACCACCCATTAAATGTAAAGACTTTGAATGTGAAACATGTAAAATTAATAAACACAGACGAACATCATTCCGCCCAATAAACCAAATAAGATCTAAACGACCTCTAGAACTGCTACACACTGACCTGTGGGGTCCGACACAAATAACAGGGCGAAACGGGGAGAAGTATTTCCTAACTATAACAGACGACTTCTCTCGCAAAGTGTCGGTATACCCCTTATGCAGTAAAACACAGGTGTTTAAAGTATTTTCTAACCACGTAAAAAGAGCAGAAAGGTTTTTGGGCACCAAAGTAAAAGAAGTTCGTAGCGACAATGGGCGGGAATTCGATAATGAAGCATTCACCAAATTCTTTGAGGACAATGGCATACGACACGAATTTACCAATGTATATTCTCCGGAGCAAAATGGAGTTTCAGAACGTTTAAATCAAACAATAATGGACGGGGCTCGCTCAATACTCAATGAAAGTAAACTCAGTCTCAAATTCTAGCCAGAAGCTGTCTTATACATCGCATACACTCTTAACCGAATATGTCACAAAACTCAGGAAAAAACTCCTTTCGAATATTATTGTGGTAATAAACCATCCATAAGACATTTACGACCTTTTGGTACGGTGGCATATGTGGGGGTACCTAAACAACTAAGAAACTCCAAATTCGATCCGAAGGCTAAAAAGGGTGTTTTAGTGGGTTACGCAATGTCTACAAAAGGCTACAGGGTATGGATTCCCGAAACCAATAAAATAATAGAGACAATAAATGTTAGGTTTGGTGACGAATCTGTATCCAGAAGTATCCACAAACACAGTGAACAAGGTCCAAGCTATTCAATAGGCACAAACCCATTTACAACTTCGGAGCAGCGCAACGGAAGCGATCTGGGACCCTCTTACATCCTAAGTTCCGAACCACCTGAAATAGACCCTTTGACTGACCTTCAACCTGACAGATTTACTTCAGAAACACCACCCACTCAAAGTATTAGACCGAGTACCTCTGAATCTTCCGACTCTGCCTCCTCACACCCATCTGAGGGTGACAGTGACGAGGATGGCGAGGAGTTTACTAGAACTCTCAGGGAAGCTGTCTGGTTCCGTAAGCCTGTAACTAGGCCTGACAAATCGAGAACCGACGTCTACTATTACGAGTTGGGTGAAACACAACGTCTAAGATCACTGAAGGAAGTAAGAGATTACTGTCAATCTAATGGTATCAAATTTAATCCGTCACTGTTCAGTTTTAAAGGAAGCAATAAGTACCAAGGCATTGTAAAGTCCACTCCTAGTGCTAGCTCAAGTCCTAGTTACACACCTCCACACACCTCTTTCTCTGAAACTCATAAAACCAATACCTGACTAGAAGACTCCATACCTAACACATATAAACAGGCATTAAAATCCCCTCAGTGGGAACTCTGGAGACAGGCAATGCAGGAAGAGATGGATGTTATAAATAAAAGACAAGTATGGGTATTAACATCTCTGCCACCCAACACCGAACCACTAGGCTGCAGATGGGTATTCACCATCAAACGAGACGACAAGGGACGGGTTGCAAGATATAAAGCGAGACTTGTAGCACAAGGCTATAAACAAGTCAGGGGTGAAACGTACGATGAGACGTTTTCGCCCGTAGTCAATTTCAGTCTAATTCGCTTTTTCTTTGCAGCCCTTGTCTCATGTCTCGGATGGATCCACACTCAGTGTGATGTAAAAGGAGCCTATCTGTACGCCCCTCTTTCTGATAACATCTACATGAAACAACCATCAGGGTTCGAGGTAAAAGGTAAAGAACATTTAGTCTGCAAACTCCAGAGGGCCCTTTATGGTCTCCACCAGAGTGGACGAGTATGGTTTTATGAATTACATAAGATTTTAATTTCTCTTGGTTTTAAAAAGTTAGAGTGGTGTAATTGCGTCTATACGTTTTCTAATTATGTTGTTTTATTACTATATGTGGATGACTTTGTAATATTAAGTAACCATCAGAAACATATTAATGAAATTTTAACCCTTTTAACAAAACATTTTGACATAAAAATCCTGGGGAAAACACGCAAACTACTTGGTGTTGAATTTGAGGAGGATGGGAATGGCACTGTTTCAATTCATCAAATGCAATATATTGATGATATTTGTACAAGATTTAAAGAATTCAACTTTCCCATTACATCACTCCCTATAATTAAAGGTACTGTATACTCCAAGTCACAATGTCCTCAAACCGAAGCAGAAACCCAGGAAATGTTACAATATCCATACAGAAGTGTTTTGGGCTGCCTTTCATTTTTAACAAGCAGGACACGTCCTGATATTTCGTACGCTGTAAATATCTTCAGCCAATTCCAGAGCAATCCTGGGATTGTTCACTGGAATGGTCTCCTGAAGCTTTTAGGGTATGTCCAAAGCACAAAACACTATAAACTGAGGTTACCTTGTCACCACATAAACCTAATAACTTACACCGACGCGGATTTCGCCGCTAATAGGGATGACAGGACATCAATGGGGGGACAACTACTAATGTTAGACAAAGCTCCTATCATGTGGAGAGCCTTTAAACAAAAATCTGTCTGTTTGTCTACTATGGAATCAGAATTTGTGGCTTTAATAGAAGCAACTAAAGAGCTTCTATGGTTCAGTAGGATCATAACTGAATGTTATGACAAACATATTTTTACAGGTCCACAAGTTAAACCAACACTTTTAGTAGACAACATGGCCTCCATTGATTTTCTTAAGTCTCCCATTGAAAATTACAGAACGAAACACATTGACGTAAAATTATTTTTTGTTAGAGACCTTTTAAACCAAGAGATTTTTAATGTTAAACACGTAGCCAGTAAATCTAATCTCTCAGACATTTTCACTAAACCTTTAACAAAGTTTGATCTTAAAAAATTTATTGATGTAATTTTTAGTTATAAGTAATTGATATATATACATAATATTTAAATGCTATGAAAAAAAACTCCTCCTCCTTTGAACTTGTGTCAAGCATTAAGATGCTTGTTTAACTTTTCATGTTAAACCTTGAAGTTTAGCATCTTTTTTTTAAAACTGAAATTTTTGTATATTTCAGTACTTTTCTTTTAAAAAATGTTTGAATATGTGATTATACTCTTGTTATTTCATATTTGTTTCGTATGCATACGTTTCATAATATCATTTCATAGGTTTTGATATACCCTCATTTCCAACATCGCGGACAATTTAACTCCCGCTGGAATGTGGTCAGACCTCAGGATCGTTCATCCTCCGGGATCCGAGCAGCCTCGAAAAACGCCTCGTGAGGTGCCCTTGTAAATAGCCAGAGTGGTCTGCAGGGGGTAGCGGCGTTCTTGAGTGTTCTGATCACAGGAAGGCCTGTCGCGGGCATCGTTCTTTTTAAGTCTGTAAGTCCCTGTTTTTGTATAATGGAAATGTCACATAGGTCCCGTCCGTGGTGTTGAAAATCGAGTTGTATTTTTTATTGCATATGTAAATATGAAAATTTTTCTTCTCGTTTTAAGAGTATATATAACAAGTTTTTTTTTCATATTTAAATTGGCCAAATCATTTGCAAATGTATATCGTTTCAAAAGCTTAAGCATATTTTTTTTTTCTGTGTTGTCTTTCACGTGAGCGCTCACAGTCATTTAACTCTGTCACTATCATAATCATAATTCATAATCGTTATCATGATCATGATCGTTATTGTTCTCATTATTGAAATTTTCTCATTTGCATAACATGTATCTTTCATATATTGTCAAAGTATTTTCATATTGTAATTCATGTATATTTATTCTTCATATTATCCTGAATTTGCGTTTATATGATAATCATTCTCTTCCAGAATAAATATGCAAATGTATGATTGTTTAAAATTCATTTGAATATTGTACAAGTCAAGATCAAGAAAAAATCATCATATTAAATTGTTATGTAAAGGTAACTCGTAGTCACTTGCACGTGACGAGGTCATTGTAATTATCTTTCATGGTTTTTTTCAGGAAAACGTTATCTTTATAGACTTTTGCTATTGAACTTTATTCAACGTGAAAAAAAAAACTTTTCGTTAGAGTTACAATTGTAACTGAACTTTCATGAAATGAAAAAGTTGTTAATCTAGTTGTTATATAGTTGTTAAAATTGTTGTTATTGTTGAATATTGTTATTAACATTATTGAAAATTGATGTTTTTGATTAACCCTGTTGAAGTTATTGAATTTGTTGCATTTATACTTGTTAATGTTAAGTTTCTGTTTTACTGATAACTATCGAAGTGTGATAGTTGATATTCTAATGTTTTACATTATTCTATATATATATATAATTTACAATATCTGTTAATTATCCATTTTATTTTTAAGTACGAGTGTTAAGGGGGGAGGCGATTGTCAGCCATTTTTTCTTCCTTAACACTCTAAAATACATAATTCTAATTATATATATCGTAATATTGTAAAATGGCATGGCTTACTATCTTATATTTTGTTCCAACTTCCATTTTTCTTCTTTGCCGGCATTTTCCAATCTTCCGATCTTTTGTTTACATGTTCAAATCAATCGCTTATCTTTTGTTTTTCCGATCGTCGCTGATGGGTGTGTTCATCCTGGTTTTATCGTTCCGTTCGGTCGCAATCCGCAAGCATCGCGGATCGCAACTCGTAAGTGGCTGTCTTGCATTTCTTCCATCGCAAGTCAGGAGCTCGCTTGCTCAACTCGGAGGGGCGTATCCAGTTTCGAATTGCCGCTGCTATTTAAACCGGCTGAGATATGTTGTGCTGGGGATTTTGAAGCGATGTTATGAGCTAGCAATATTGAAGTCAATATGATATAGTTTCAGAAATGTCTTTTAGATTCATCCAGTTTTTAAAGTTAACAAACTTGTGTTTAATTACGCCAAATCCGTTGCTGGACATTTAATTGTGAAAATGGTTTTTCAACTTCGCCCGTTTGTCATTTTACCAGCAGTCATAATCCATTTGTGTTTTTAATTAAGTCTTCATATTCATTTGTGGACATTATTATCTTCAGTTAAAAAAAAAAAACTCTATATGTTTTTAAGACTTTTCATCGAAATAGTTGGTGTGCCGTATCATTGGAATTTTTCAGTACGTCGATAGCTGTCATCCATAAGTGAGTCCGTTTTGTTTTCAGTGCTATCCTAATATTGTTATATGCCATGCCATGCCATTTAATAAGTAATATTATTTCATTATATAGAATGGTTTTAATTTAAATACGGAATTGAACTGATTTTCTGTTTACATTTTACCAGTTATATTTTTCATCTAAGTTTATACATATTTTATCTAAACTTGAATATTATTTCATGACATAGAATAACTTTAATATAAATCTGGAACTGAACTTGTTTCTGTTTACGTTATGCCTGTTATATTTTTCACCTGGATTTATACATGTTTTATTTAAACTTGCACTTATTTTTTCGTTAATAAACGTTAGTCTTATTTCACTGAAAAACAGTTTCTTTAATGAATGTCTTACACTACACTGTCACAATGTCACCAATACTTACTCTCTTAGGTCACCGAAGTTGCACTATTATAAACTGCTAAATTTTATTTTGTTTTAGACGGTTCTTGTTACAGGACCGATCAGGTAGCAGAGCGTGGTTGCGCGTTTTTTGTTTTATTTGTGTGAACTTTTTTTTCGTAGAGAAAAAAAATGAATTCAGCGGAAGAAAGTAGTGTTTTTCGTATACAAAAGCTAGATCGAGAAAACTACCGGCAATGGAAATTCAACGTAAAGATGCTTTTAATGCATCAAGGATTATATGGACTTATCGAAGGAACCGAAAAGAAACCAGAAACGGGTGATACGAAAATTGCCGAATGGATTAAAAAAGATGCCCGTGCTTTATCAACAATATGTTTAAGCATCGAAGATGAGTTCAAAAACTTGGTAATAGATTGTGAATCAGCGGAAGCTGCGTGGAACGTTCTAAAACAAAATTTCGAGCCAACTACCCGCGCTCGAATTGCATCATTGCGTGCTGATTTTATGAACGTAAAATTAAAGAAAAATGAGTCGATGTCGGTATTTCTGAGCCGTCTTCTAAGATCTGCAAAAGATTTAGAACTAGCGGGAAAAACTGTTCCAGATGATGAAATCGCGTATCAGATGTTGTACCAACTGCCATCCCATTATGATAACGTAGTTATTCAGCTTTACCAATTAGATGATGAGAATTTTACATCAGAAAATGTGCGTAAAGCACTTATTGCTGAATATGATCGTCTTAGTCATCGTACAGAGACTGTTTCCGGATCGCATGACGGTAATTCTACGGCGTTAGCTTCAGAAACCGAAAGAAAGAATAAAACGAAATTCGGTAACAAAACAGAGAATAAATGTTCCAAGGATCGAAATTGCTTTAAATGTGGTTTACCTGGACATGTTATGAAATATTGCAAGAAGAATACAAAGAATTTTCCACCGAAAGCACTTCCGGCCAAATCCGAAAGTAATCCTAAGAAGGGTGATGTTTTCTTAGCGGCGACGTCATCGGCGGTGTTTATGAACTCGAAACCAAAAGTGACTGAATTCGTGATTGATTCTGCGGCTACAGAACATTTTTGTAACGATATGAACTTATTTAGTACTTTTAGTGAACTCAAGAACTCTGAATCTGCGAACATTGCTGAAGGATCAACACCTATATGTGGATATGGTCAGGTAAAATTATTGGTTCATCAAGATGGAGGTAAGGTTCCCTTGATATTAAATAAAGTGTTGTATGCTCCAAAAATGTCGCGGAATTTAATTTCTGCACGTTTAAATGACAATGCTGGGTACAGTATAATTATTAGAAATGGAAAATTGGTCATTAGAAGACCAAATGGTTCTTTTTTCTTTGTGTCATTTTTGAGTAATAATTTTTATGTAATTAGTGCAAATGTAATTGAAAATATTGTTGTACCGGAAGCTTATGTTGCAAATGATAATATTATGTCTTGGCATGTTAAATTTGGGCATCAAAATGTAAAAGATTTGTGTACTTTAATGAAATCTGATGTTGTATATGGTTTAGAAAATGTAAAGGGTAAAATTGAAAGTTGTGATACTTGTAATATGTGTAAATCTCATAGGGAATCTTTTAAGCCCATAAATAGAATATCTACTAAAGGAATTCTAGAATTGTTGCATTTAGATATTTGGGGACCAGCTCCTGTAGAATCCATAGGGGGATCAAAATATTTCATGAGTGTAATTGATGATTTCTCGAGATATTCTACTGTTTATTTTCTAAAACATAAAAATGAGGCATTTGAGTATTTCAAACAATATCAGACAGAAATGGAGAGACAGACAGGGAAAAAGATAAAGAGAATAAGGACTGACAATGGCATGGAATTTTGTGCTAATTATTTTGAGCAAAATCTGAAAAAACAAGGTATTAGAGTAGAAAGAACGAACCCGTATTCACCAGAAATGAACGGAATTGCTGAGAGATTTAATAGAACAATCATAGAAGGGGTTAGAACTTTGCTATATCAGGGAAATTTGCCAAAAACATTATGGGCAGAGTTAGTAAATACCCAGAATTACTTAAAGAATCGTTTTCCACATAGAAGTCTAGGGGGGAAAGTACCTTTAAATGTATGGACAAACAGAAAAGTTTCAGTTAGACACCTAAAAGTAATAGGAAGTGTTGCATATTATCATACTCCCAAACAAAACAGGCACAAACTAGATGAAAGTGCACAGAAGGGAATTTTAATTGGGTATGCAATAAAAACCAAGGGCTATCGAATTTGGAAAGTGGGTACAAGAGAAGTAATTGAGACCAAACATGTAAGATTTGATGATTCTAACATTCTGTCAAAATTTAATAAATCAACAAATGAGAATAGTTCTGATTTCACAATACCGTTAAATTCATCAGATGAAAATGAAAGTTCCATAGAGGATCCTTTCGAAATCATTCCTCCTGACAATGATGTGACATCTGACGATAACCAAATTCATTGGGAAAGAGTTGTAAAAGTAAGAAAAAGTGGGAAAACAAAAGGGAAAAAGGATGTATATTACTATCCCGAGAGTAATGTTAGATTGCGAAGCTTAAATGATGTAAAGGAATATTGTAGATCAAAACAGATAAATTTCAAACCTGAGGACTTTAATTTTACTGAAAGGGAAACTGAACAAAGTTCGGATGAGGACAGTGATGCTGAAGCACACTGTGTTGAGGTGAAAATACCTTCATCATTTTTAGAATCTCAGACATTAGCAGAAAGTAAAAATTGGCATGAAGCCATGACTGAGGAAATTGACACATTAAAAAGCAGGGAAGTTTACGATATAGTTCCTAGGCCTGAAAAGCATAAAGTATTGGGAAGTAAGTGGGTGTACAATTTGAAAAGAGATTCTAATGGGAAAATTCAGAGATTTAAAGCACGGTTAGTTACTCAGGGTTACAGACAAATTGAAGGCATTAACTATGTAGATACATTTTCACCGGTTGTTAATTTTACATTAGTTAGATATTTTATGATTTTATTAGTTGTACTATTGGGCTGGAAACACAATCATCTAGATGTAAAATGTGCTTATTTGTATAGTAAAATAAATGAAGAAATCTATGTCGAACAACCACAAGGTTTTACTGAATGTGACAACAAAGCTTATGTATGGAAATTGAAAAAGGCCTTGTATGGTCTACATCAATCAGGTAGGGAATGGTACTTAGAATTGCACAAAAATTTTATTGAAATGGGTTTTGAGAAAATGAAAAATTGTAATTGTGTATATCATTTAAATTGGAATGTTATTGTGCTTGTTTATGTAGATGATTTTGCTGTGTTTGCCAAGGATAGTTATTATATGAATCGTGTGTTTAATATGTTAAATGAAAAGTTTGATATTAAAAATCTAGGTCCTATTTCAAAATTTCTTGGTGTAGAATTTGAAATGAAAAATGGTTTTTTGTTAATGCATCAAATGAGTTATATTAAGAAAATGTGTGATACTTTTAAGGACATTCCTAAAACAAAATGTAAACTACCAATGAGTACAGGTATTATTGTTGAAAAAGTGCATGATCCAAGTTGTATTGTAAATGATGTTCCTTATAGATCCTTAATAGGAAGTTTATTATTTTTAGCATCCAGAACAAGACCAGATATTATGTTCGCTGTTACAATGTTATCAAAATACTGTAATGCACCTTCTGAAACTCACTGGAAATTACTTTGTCAAATATTTCAATATGTAGTAAATACATCGAATTATTGTATAAATTTGTCTAATGCAAAAGACTGTTTCATTACTGGATATTGTGATGCGAGTTGGGCTGCTGATAGAGATGATAGAAAATCTGTTAATGGTTTTGTAGTTATGATGGGAAATGTTCCGATTTCATGGTTGTCCTCTAAGCAACAATCTGTGGCATTGTCAACCATGGAATCGGAATTCATTGCTTTATCAGAATTGGTAAAGGAAATTTTGTGGCTCTCGCGTATTATGAATGAGTGTAAATTGAATTTAAACATTTCAAAACCTGTAATATATTGTGACAGCCAAAGTGCTATTTATTTTTCAAGAAATAATGTAGAAAATAAGCATACAAAGCATATCGACACAAGATATTTTTTTGTTAAGGACTATTTAATGACGGATTTGTTTGTTTTGAACCATGTATCTGGAAAACAAAATGTTGCTGACATATTAACTAAGATAGTGTCTTTTGATAAGCTTGAATATTATTGTAGTATTTTATTTTCTTGTGTATAATTTTATGTGTCATATGCTTAAATATGTTTTTGAGGATGATTCGAGGGAAAGGGGGAGAATTGTAGGGTTTTTAATCGCGCTCGGTAAACGGCCGTAAAGTTGTTTTTTCCCTCGAATCATTTCTCCCTTTGGTTCTTCATTGCAGCGGAACGTAAAGTTCGGAGCATGACGTCATGTGACGTTGTGGCACGCACCTTATGAGGAGTCCAATAGGAGTCCTGGAATGTTTATTCTCAACCAATAAGAATTTTTCTTGTATGCTGTACATATTTTTTCTGTAAATAAAGTTTAGTTCTGTTCTGTGATTCTCCCGTGTCGGATGTGAGTTTTTTTTTCTCTCATCGGCAAAGCGCCGATCACCGGTAAAACGAAATGATAGCGCGTCCGAAGATCCACGGCCGCTACACAACTCCCGCAGGCACCTGTAAACGTCATTACGATCAACTGCGTAGTAGACATGAAGGCCTGGCAAACAAAGTTCCTCCTGCAGTTCCAGTGACAGTCCCATCATCAGATCCAGTGACTCCACTAGCAAAACCAACAGATGTGCCTGCTGAAAAGCACTCAGACACCCCAATGCCTCCAGTGCTTTCCCCACAGGTAAGTCCAGTTGAAGGGAACAGTTCGAAGTCAGACCCCCCTGTGCTATCACCACAAGTGGTTAGGCAGGAACCAACAACTCCCTTGGTGAGACGTTCAACACGTCACAGACAAAAGCCAGCACGGTTGCAATTATAAACTGTTTTTATTTGTGAACTGTAGTGCTAAGACTTTAATGGACAGTTCCGTGTTTGAACTATCTAATTATTTTGAACTGTTTCTATTTGAGAACTTTCACATACTGAACTGTTCCTGTATATAATGAACTCTTTTGTGTTTGTATTTTCTTTAAGAAGAAAGGGATTGTTGTGAATGATTTTTTATGTATCCCTGTCCACAACAGATGGCGCCTGTAGCACGCGCGCATTACGAGCGGCTCATCGCCGGTCAATACGCAGTCTTGAGCTGACCGTCATGTAGCTAGGTTGTGCTTGTATCAATAAATCTTGTTCGTACAATGCCAGATAGTCTCCGGCTCTTTAAACTACCTCTAGTAACATTTAAGTTACTTCAAGAAACATGCTTACATAAGACTTATTATAAATTAAAATATCTCGTTATCCCCCAGGCCCTTTATTTGCATAGATTACAACTGAAGTTTAGAATTTTTTTTTTCTTTTCCTGTACATTATGAGCAGTAAAATGGTTTCCTATATTACTATATCTGTTTGTGTTCATCAACTGAATTATTTTTTAATTACATTATTTTGATAATTGATTTTTTCACTTGTAATTTTGAACTTTTGTTCATTTTGTTTTTTATTGTTTACTTTATTTCACCAATTTATTTGTTATCAATAACATTATTACCTTTGCTTATGATTTGCCTCAGAATTTGCAGTATTTTTTAAAAATATTTTTGTGAATTAAATGCCTTATTTTACAGGCCGGGCTGCGCTTCAAAAGAGAATCATGGGTCTTCTGAGAAAAATAGAGCATTGTACGCAAGGCTGTTCACAGGTAAATATGTTTGTCAAGATCTAGATTATGGTTTGTGAAATTAAATATAATGGCTGTATAATATTGTAAGTTTTTTATGTGCATGGTATAAGGATGCTTTAAACAGGAACAGCTATAAGCCTACTGTTACAAATGATATTCCTTTTCTTGATATATTTGTATATGTACATTTTGTATTTATTATTTTTATTTTAAAAATTTTGGTGGTATTTCTGTATTAAGCTGCGAATTCTAAGTTCATTATTAATTATTACATGAGAAACAGTTTCGTTTTTAATAGTGCTACATACAAAAATTTTGCTCAGTTTTTACAATTTTTTTTTATACATATACACTTTCCTATTAATAATACATGCATATTTATTGATAAAAATAAACATTGTTGGATACAGAAGTAGTATAACTTCATTTGGAAATAATTTAAATAATTGCATTCAATTTTTGTAGGAAAATTTAAAAAAATTGGATTTTAGTTTAAACAATACTAGTAATAGTTTTATGTTCAAAGAATAAATTGCTCTAAACAGTGAATCATTGACACCCTGAAAAAACTTTATAATAAACTTTATCTTTAAAAACAATCTTTTGGTTACTAATAATAAACATTTGATGTAGTTTAATCAATACTTTATTTTCCAATTATTCAAAAAATCAATTTTAATTACTTCTTGTTTTTTTGAGTGACAATTCAAAGTCAACATTTTGGATTGTTAGATTCAGAAAATAACAGTATAAAGAAATAGATTGGTATTATTAAAATGCTATAACTGCCCTAAGATGCCCAATTTTTGAATACTCTTACTCAACTTCATATTTTGATTTCAATTCTAAGACATAATCTCCCCAACCAAGAAAATTTTCTTTCACATCTTGACTAAAATCTTAAAGACCATCCTATTTTGTTATTAATTGATTTAAATAATCTGCATCTTTTTAAATGATATATATATATATATATATATATAATTAACAAGGATAAATTCACATGTTTTAAGCCTTTTCTTTGAAGTAATAGATATGTTCATCAATGCATACTACTTTTCATTTTATGCATATAAACATGAACTAAACCCACTATACCTAATTGCTGATATAAAGTATTAGAAATTATGTGCATCCAATAATTGGAAACACAAATTATAAAGAAAAAAAAAAAGAATGTCATTAGATTGCTCTTAAAAAAACAATTTATTTTTTTTGTGAAAGTATAATATGACATTTTCTGAATTATCCACAATCCCAAAAAGTATGTTTCAGTTTGGTATCAACATAAAATACAGATTTTTTTTATAATGTTAATTCACAAAATGCTTTCATCTATATAATAGAATTTATAAATAGATACAAGACAAACATGAAAATGTTTACTTGAGAATTGATAGCATTAGATAAGATATTTCATGGTGATACTCAGTTAAGTAAACCAATATTAATACATGGTAAAAATTACTCAGAAATGTTTCAGAAAATTGCAAACAGCAAAAGAAAATTTTGTTATAGAATGCTTCTATAAATTATTATTATTATTTTCAGAAATCTATTAGTTTCTGAGATTTCTGAAAATAAAAAAAGTACTTTTTGCAGTTGTTAGTAAATCAGAAGAGGTTATTATTATTTTTTTTTTATAAGCCTTCTTGCTTGATCAAAAAAAATTTTTTTTTTTCAATGTAATAATTTTACCTCTCTATGATAATTGTCATACATTGTGCATCATATGGGTGTGTTCTGTATTTTTGAATATCATCGTTTCTAAATAGAAATCTTTAAGAGCAGAATTGTTGAGATTAAATTAGGTAAAGATTAGAATGCTAAAATAGTGGTATTAAAATTTGAATATAGGATACTCATCTTCAAGGAGTTCATATGCTGGCCAATATTAAAGAAATTGTAAAGTGACAATATTGTACTGTCAAAATTAAAATTTAATGTATATATTTTTCTTTTTTTAATTTGTCAATTAAAAGAACATTAAAAAAATGTGATTATCAGACAATTCATGTGATTCTTTTAGATACATTAGTAGAAAGAAATAATGTATTATTTTTATTATTATTGTTGTAATTCAATGTGCAATAATGTGTTGAAAAAAAATTACTAGTGACTTTTAAAAGTAAATAAAGAAAATAAAAACTTCACCTTTTAAAGGCAGATTATTTGTGGGAATGTTCTAACTTGACTAGCTTAGCAATTCGGAGAAGTAAAGATACATTATTATGCATTTAAAAAATCTGTAAATTTATGTCTGTTTTCTTTAAATCTGACTGTATAATGTCTTTGCGTGTGGCATGTTTTCCTAATATTAATCTTTGTCTTTATAATGTACTTGTATTTTGCTTTATTTCTAATACTATTATATACGTCTCATATGCATATAACTTCACTCTCTTAGGCGTGGGAAGATACATTTCTTAACTGGGAGGCAGCTACCAAACTTTTAGTGAGTTATCCAAAAACAAAACTAGAAGAAGCTCAAATATGTGAGGGCTTTCATCGAACTATTGGTAAAAGACGTGCATCGCATCAGAGTACTGAGCACGAACTTGAAGTAATCATTTATTTTTAAAACTGTATGTTTTATTTATCAATAACAATTTTATATTATAAGTAATTTGGTCTTTGATCCTTCATTGATGAAAATTATTTTATAAGTACAGTATCAGAAGTTTATATATTTATTTTGTGTGTGTGTGTGTGTACTGCAATATTTTAAGTAGATTATTCTTTTGTTGAAGTTTTTAAAAAAATTCTTGACAGTTTCACTTGAGCAACAAAATGCTCATTTTCTCAAAGAAAAATTTTTAATAATAATAATAATAATTGTGAACATTTCTTTAAAAATGACATTGAAGTACAGGTAAAAATAATGCATATGAGCGTTTATTATAGAAATTTTGAGTATATGAAAATATATTGGTTGCATTTTTATTTGATTTGTTGTAAGGTCCAATTTTTAAAAATAGATATGTTTTTTGGAAAAAAATTTTAAGGAATTTTCTTTTCATGCAGAAAGTTTTTGTATTTGCATTCCTAAAGTATTAATGTATAATATCCTTACTGTTGCCATATTTTGTCATTTTATAGCAATGATAATTGAGTTATTTTGACTTTTATTTCTTAACAAGATTTTGTTACAAAAATTGTAATTTTTGTTTAGTTTTGATGTAATGAGCAACTGTACTTTAAAAGTTTAAGTCAAAGAGTGTAAGTTGTATTTGGTGCAATAGTGATGGTTAGATAAATCTTGATTTTTGCTCTGCAATGGGGTAATTTATTAAAATATGCTTTAATATAATTTTATATAGATACTAACTCTGTGATTGTTAAAAAAAAAAATAGATTAAACAGACTTTAATGTATTGAGCTTATATCCTTTTCCCCCTCCCGTTATAAAGTGTTTATAATACTATTGTAGGCTACAATGTATTTCATAAGTATAAATACACTGGTGTTTTCAAAATAATATTTTAATAAATCAATATTTAAAAATATATTTATGCACATAGTAAAAAAGCGTGTACCAAAAATTTTTTTAAATTAGAATTAAATAATTTCATTCTTAAAATTGATAAATGAAAACACATTTGCTGTCTCATAAATATAAAGATTTTTTAAGCATTGTTCAATAATAGTTCCATTTTTATTAACCATTTAATTAATCAATATTTTTGAAAAAAATTTCAAAAAATGTCTATTTTTTATTTCAATCACATTTTCATGTCAGTTTTTAATAAAATAGATCAAAATTAAGGATTATATATTCAAATATAAATTTGTTTATTTCCGCCTTAACTCATTTGGAACAAGCATTTTTTGCAGAATTCTTAATCTTTTATCACTGATTTTTCAAAACAGAAATTTTTGCTTAATTGAATAAGAAAAATGCTCAAATTAAATAATGCAAAATTTACTATAAAAATTTACTAATGGGAATAATCAATCATGATTTGTCTATAGGTGATACAGGCAAATCACAATTGGCAAAAAATACGTTACTCATATGATATATGGGCAGATCAGGGAAGCAGTTAATGACAATAAATATTCTTATTAGCATGTTGTTTGTTTAAGTTTTGTAAATATTTTGACTTTACATCAAACCAACATCGATTTATTTTTTCAACTCAAGGACTTTTAAAAACTATCGTCCAGATGCATATACACTGCGAACAAGAATACGAATCTCAACTGGATAAATCTGGGTTACATACAGACCACACCATGATATGAATATTGTTATCAGCAAATCATTTGTGAGTTTTGATACATGAATATGGTCATTTTTCTGTTTGTACAAATAATTTTGACCACCAAGAATTTCAGCAACTGGTAACAAGTGACTATCAAGTAGTTCTATATACTCTTATGATGTCAGTTTACCTTCCAGAAGAGCAATATGTGCTTTCATTAAAAGAAAAAGTGTCCCAAGCCATCACAGAACTGCTCCCTTTCTGCTTACTGAAGAAGGTTCCAGATTCACATTTTAAAATTTGCCAGTAGGAACTCCAACCTTCTAGGCTATCCAAGTTGAATCTCTCTTCATCTCAAAAAGTTACTTGCATTCATTTGTCCTTCCAGTGTTTATGATCTTTAGCCCAGAGTTTTCTTTGTGTTCTTCTTTCAGTAAATGAAATCTGCTCATTTGCCAGAACACAATATTTTTGCTTTCTTTTATAAGATGCTAGACTGTGTCTTTTAAGACCATACTATCAAATGGTTAAGAAACTTGTCAGTGACCTTTTTTGCAATGAAATAAGCCACATGATCTTGCGATTACGTCTTTCACTAATCTTTCTTGGTCTGTCAGATCGTTTTCTTGAATTTAGTTTGTAATTTTTTCGTAAAATTTATAAACAACAGCTCAGTTACTCCCAGGTGTTTTATATATTTGTGAAATTGTTGAGCCATTACCTTTAAATCAGTGTATTTTGCAAATCTTTAGAAATTTCAATGTTTCATGGCATCATTGCAGTTGAAACAAGGGAAACAACTTTACTCGTAAGTGTATTTCTGCACTTGTGCATTATTTCTCTAATGCACAAATATATATATATATATATATATATATATATGTGTGTGTGTGTGTGTGTGTGACGAACCCGATCTTGGCATACGTTCGTGGGATTACCGTCATCATCCGAGGAGAGAGAGTTCATATCGTAGTCGTGTGGCCGGTGATAGATGTTGGCGTTCTACAGTCGATGCGGCGTTATTTTGTTGAATCATGAGGTGTGATTGAGAGACAAATAACAACACAGTATTTTCACTTGGGGCCTGGTTTATTAATCCTTTTTGGCAGATCTTTTGGGTGAAACCAGGTCCCTGTAACTTGACACTTTCTTTTTAAAAGTTCGTTTCTTTGGGTCGCATTTTATCAGGCAAGTATTAAGGTCAAAAAGCCGCTTGTTTTAGGTGCTCCCGCTATTTAAAGGACGTTAATTCGCATTATTTCTACCAGGTCGCGATACTAAGTAATGGGTGTTAATCTAATTTTAATTGGTTAAGAAATATCTGGGCAGTATGACGTTGTTAGGTGCGGTTTTCCAAGGCTTCATGCTGATCCTTCAAATTAAGAATTGCGTTTACGTCAGCTTTTTTAATCTTAAAGAACATCCAAAAATGATCTCTGAAAGTAATAAATGTTAGGTTGGGAAAGAACGTTAACAGGGGCAAAATAGTTTTAAGTATTAGAATTAAGGTTAAAAGAAGGGGCATTTAAATTTTGGATTAAAGTTAAAAATATTAATTGGGAACTTTAAGTTTTCGAATTTTAAGTTTAAATTTTAAAAAGGCTTTAGGTTAAGTTTTTGAATTTTAATTTTAAGTTTAAATTTTAAAAAGGCTTTAGGTTTTATTCTTTCAGTTTTATTCTTTCATATATATATATATAAAGCAGTTTCAAATTTGTCTTTATATTTATGAGACAGCATAATTTATAATTTTTTCTTACTAGAGTTGAAATTATTTTACTTTAATTTAAACCCTGATAATAGATTTGTGGCATTTTTTTAATATGTGGTATAAAATTAAATTTTTCATACTGAATCAATAAAATGTAATTTCGAAAACATTTGTGTTTTTATATTTGAGATCATTGTATTTATAAGAATAACTTTATTTTTCATATATTATTATATGTTATAAATCATAATAGTGTTATAAGAGCTTCACAATTATATATATATATATATATATATTAAAAGATCAAATTGATAAGTATGACTATGTTATTGAACTATGCTAAATAAATCTACTTTTTAGATTTTGTATATCACATTTAAATTATACTTCAAATATATAAAGACAATATATATATATATAAAATCAATCAGAAGGACTGTTAATGTAAATCAAAATTATATGAAAAACCAAAACACTATTCCAAACATCTTAGAAAAATAAAAATAATCTGACACCTTTCAAATATAAAGGACAGGGGGGGGAAGCAATGCTATATATTTATCTCCATTGGCAATATCTGTGCTAATTTTACTGGTTGGTAAGATAATACATATACACAAATTTTGAGAAATATCTTTTTATTAATATATTTTACTTTTTCTTTCTAGGATCAGTTAAATGAATGGGCTAACATGACAGGATTCTGTTGTGCTATGGGTGGTGTCTGTTTGCTTAGGAAGTCACCATCTCGTGCTAGGTAAGTACCGTATTTTCCGGGAATAACGCCACACCGAGTATAACGCTGCACTTGGCTAAAAAATAAAAAAACTAGTTTAACGCCGCACCGGGTATAAAGTCGCACCGGATATAACACCGCACTGGGTGTAATGCCGCACCAGGTATAACGCTGCGCCAGGTATACTCCCACATTCATTATTAGAACAATGAAATAAAATTATTAACTGATATAAAATAAAACATTTTGATCTTAAATAAATAACTTACCTTTTTTTTGTTGTACAGTTATTTCAACTATGATGATTACTTATATAAACAAACAGGGAAAAATATAATAATGTACTAAATAATTCGACCATGAACATTATTTATTTTATCCAACAGGAAAAAATATATTAAAGCATTAAATTTTATCATCGACATTGGAAAAACCATCATAATCTTCATCATCTGTATCGCTGGTGAATAATTTAATTAGTTCAGATGACAAATTATGGTCATCACTTATGATGTCTGGATCAGTATCGTCATTATCATGTAAACAATCGGAATCCAATCATATAATCCATATCGGAAGTTAAGTTTGATGGTACATCAATATCATATTGTATTATTTCCGATTTTATGAAAGCATTTTGCACCATTTTTTGGGGAATTTTTTCCCAAGCATCAACAATCTATTGACAAATTTGGACATATGTGCATGCGTACAATTACAGCAAAAGCAACGAAAGTTTAAGATTTGCTGAGCTGTTGCCAATTCATAGTTAAAAGTTAAAATAATACGAACATGGAGTAAAATAGCTTTCCATAGTTTGGATTAGCATTGGACTTTAGTGAATGACAAAAACAACATCTCTGTAGAGGAAAATCTTTTGAAATAGGCTGTTTATTTGAAGAAAGAGGAGCAATGTTAAAATGTCCTTTATGCATATTGTTTTTCTTACGTTTATCTGTACCTGATATCACATGGATAAAGTCCTTTGTGAAAAGAGGAGAAACGAAATGGGAAGAGTTATTCCTTATATGGCAAGCGATACTCTGTGGGGCGAACTTGTCGAGAGACATTGTGATTGGATGCAATACCCAGTAAAAATGCAATCTTCTGCTCCTGAAATTGCATTGATCAAATGTCCGTGCACGGCTATTTTCTTTTATTTCAATCTTATTCACAAAGAGTAAGACTGAAAATTATGATTTTTTTTCTAAGCAGATTTCAAAAATTTTGAATTAATTAGTCCTATTTACAAGCCGTACCTAGTTATTGGCCGCATTTTTGTTTACAAAGCAAAAAAATCTAGTTTAACGGCGCGGCGTTATTCCCAGAAAATACAGTAATTAGTTTGTTCATGCTTTTTTTGTTGTTGTTTGTTTGGGAGTTTATTTTAAAAGCAAATTAATCTAGTGTTCTAGCGTATATATTTTAAAGCATTTGTGCATGCTTCAATTATTATTTTTAATTCTATAATGTATATATTTTTTAATTCACTTATATATTATTGATCTTTTTACTTTTATTTTATACTTATTTAAATAAGCAGACTCATTTTATGAATATTTATTCAAGATTGAAATCTAGACTAAGTTTTAATGTTTGTATCATGTAAGAATTTCTAAGTTTATCATTAACTCTAATGCTTTGCACACACATATATGTGTATATATATATATATATATATTTGCACACACATATATATGTGTGTATATATATATATACACACACACACATATAGCAGGAATAAGATTGACTGTTTCTACCAATTGTCAGTCTGCTGCTATGTGATTTAAGTTGGCTGAAAAGTAACTAAGATTTGTGGACTGCTGTAGCTTGTTTCATTTGTTGGCTTCAAAAGTTTTCTCAAATCAATCTCATCTTTTGTTTCTGGCACATTTAAACAGTTATTTGCACACACAAATGCATACAACTAACAGCTATTTAGTCATATTCTGCAGAATCTATATTTTTAGTACATATTTAAGCATATTATGTGGAAACTGTTTTTCAAGTATGTTTAATTATTATCTTGGATGCATCTAATACTCTCAGTTAAGAAAAAGAAAAAAAAATTGCATTTTATTCATATTGTTATTGTGAAATAGCTAAATGAAAGTAGTTATAATTCCAACCACACTGGGTGATCAGTTGACAAACTTAATCTGTTCCAAAACAATGTCTGCTAACCAAATTGTTCGCTAACTGATCATAAATTTTGTATTGATTTATGTGGGAATTCAATTAATGTGTACTTATAAGCTAAATAATGTATAAAAGTTAATATTAATCTTCCTTTTTATGATAGAACTAATATGCATTCTTATTTAATATTAGCAGATTGTATTTTGATGATTTTGTCCCTGTAGTGCTGTATTTAAAAATAATAATAAATGGCATGCCCTTTATAAAAAAAAAAAAAAAAAAAAAAAAAAATGAATTAATTTTTTTTGACTGGGTCATTAAATCATATCACTTTGTTACTTTGACCTTTCAAAAACTCTTTAAATCTCTAAAAGATTGAGTTTATTACAGGGCTCATCAAAACTCAAATTCAGTTTAGAGCCTGTTAATAATTTGTGAACTAAATTTCAATTAACATAATTAATTTGCAATTGAAAATATTTCTTTAAAAAGTGGTGCAAAATATAAAAATTTATGTTTTTGATCTATTCATTTTAATTTAGTAATCCTTAAATATAAGGCCAGAAACCCTGTTAATCCATGAATTAATTATGCTGTATACAACTGTTAAAATGTTCTTTAGGTCAACAATAGAAGGAATTAAATATAACTTGGCAAATATGAAATACACATTGCTTCTTCGTTTCTTTGTTTTGTGAGGTGTTCATTATCCAAACATAAAAATCTCTATCAAAAATCATCTGTTCATTGTCCAAATGTGAAAATCTCTCGCGAAAATGTTTGTTATCCGATCTGTTAGTAAACCAAACAATTTGATAATTAATCATCCTCTGTATTTCAAAATTTACTGTTCCATCTATGTTGAAAATACTTTGGTATCATGCTTTTCTTTAATTTTTTTTAATTAATTTTTGTAATTTTTTTCTGAATTTAATTTTTTTTAAAATTTTTTCTCATTACAGTAGTCTATCAAATATGCCTGGTTGCACATCATCTTTACCAATGGATGTTCGCAAAGGAAGCGTTCTCACTCCTGGTCAGGATATGCAGTATTGCCCAGTTACTCAGTAAGTACAACAAAAATATTTCTGCCATTTTGTGCTGCCCCTATTCCTATATAATATTAGCATTTTTCACTCTTTGTGGTTTGCTACAATAGATCGGATTTTAATTTATAAATGTCTCATTAAACAGGTTTGTTGGCCAACTATTACGTTTGCTAGTCTGTCATAATGAAAAGTTTGGAACGCAGATTCAGAAACACGTAAAAGAACTAGTTGCTCATGAAATGAGTCCAACATTATATCCGATATTGTTTGATCAAATAAAAGCCATTGTAGAAAAGTTCTTTGATTCTCAGGGACAGGTAAATTGATTGATTAATTATATATTTCATTTATTTTAATTTATATAATAATTTATATTAATATGAAGTATCTTAATATAATGTCAGTACTTTTCTTTTTGTATCTGCACTAAATGCATTTTATGCATCTCTCATATAGTCTATATATAGATAGATATACACTACATGGTCATTGATGACCGTTCACTTGCGATTTTAGACATTTTGTTAAATATCTAGAAAAATACATGAGGAATTATTCCCAAACTCTAAGTGTATAAACATAATAGTACAGGTCATGTATTTCCGTGAAGATTTTTTCCCAAAACTTTATAGGGGACCTTCAACAAATTGAAAAAGAATGAATATCTTTTGGATAACCCTGTCAAAACTAATGTAGCAAAAGCGCTCAAACTGTAGATTATGATTAAAGAGCTTATTGTAATAAACGGTGTTCATTTTTATGCGAATAGCATGTATACTTGTAGAGAATTTAAGGTTTTTATAAAAATGGTCCCAAATTTTGCCAAGTTTTTTGCTTATAATTTGCAGAGTTCTTAATATTAAATAACATTCTTTCCTGAAAATATGACAAATAATATTCACACAATACCCTGTAATCATAATTAAAATATAATAAAAATTGTATAATAAATGAGTAGGTTTACTTAATTTTTCATTGTGCATGCGTCAACGATATCAAAGTTTCATTTGCATATTGTGTTAGCTAAATGTATAGAGCAACTTTTGTAAAAGTCTCAAATTCATAGCTTGAAAATTCTGAAAGTAATCGTCTATAGAATAAGCACAAAATCCGTTGTTCCCAAAATGAAGCAAAAAAATGAGGGATTTTATCCAAATGTAGTAGTACATCCCATATTATATATTCTATATTGACATGAATCAATGAACATATGGATACAACCCCTCTTGTTTTTGCTTCATTTTGGGAATAACGGATTTTCAACTTATTCCATTGACGATTATTTTCAGAATTTTCAAGCTATGATTTTACGACTTTCACAAAAGTTGCTCTATACATTTAGCTAACATATTATGCAAATAAAATTTTGATATCGTTGACGCATGCACAGTGAAAAATTATTTTGTAAACCTACTCATTTTTCATACAATTTTTATTATATTTTAATTCAGATTACAGGGTATTGTGTGCAATATTATTTGTCATATTTTCAAAAAAGAATGTTACTTTATATTAAGAACTCTGCAAGTTATAGCAAAATTTGGGACCATTTTTATAAAAACCTTAATTTCTCTACGAGTATACATGCTATTCACATAAAAATGAACACCATTTATTACAATAAGTCACTTAATCATAATCTACAGTTTGATCACTTTCGCTACATTAGTTTTGACAGGGTTATCCAAAAGCTATTCATTCCTTTTTAGGTGCGATCGTAATTATGTAAGTACGTAGCACCTATTGTTGTCGTTCAGTCCGTCCGTCTGTCCGTCCGTCATGGGTGCAAATTTTCCGCCCACAGACGGAATTCCGTCTTTTAAAAGTTCCCGAGGACGGAAACGGGACGGAAAAATCTCCGATGACGAAAAATGTTTGTGAAAATGACGCGTTTTTCGCCAAAAGATCGCGGAAAAAGACACGATTTTTCGTCAAAAGATTATGAATAAAGTGTATTTTGTCAAATGATCGCAGAAAAAAACGTTATTTCTGTCAAAAAAATCACAGAAAACAGTGCTATTTCGTTTAAAAGATCGCAAAAGGACGTGTTTTTCGTAAAAAAAATTGCGAAATAAAGCATTTCTTGTCGTTGTATCTCAAGAAAAACGTCATTTCCGTCGTAGAATCGCGAAAATGATGCTGTCTCTGTCGAGGAATCGTGGAAAAGACGCGATTTTTGTCAAAAGATCGAGGAAAAGACGTTTTTCGTCATTAGATCGCGAAAAAGGACACGATTTTTTTTTAAAGATTGCTGATAATATGGAATTTTTGTCGAAGGATCGCAGAAAAATCACTATTTCTGTCAAAAGATCGCAAAGAGACGCGTTTTTCGTCAAAGAACAGCAAAATAAACGCGATTCCTGTCGAAGGATCGCGAAAATGACGCAGTCTCTTTCAAAGAATCGCGAAAAATAGAAATTATAGCGGAAAAAACGTTCTTTTTGTCAGAATTGTGGAGAAAACGTGATTTTTTGTCAAAAGAGCAAAGAAAAGACGCGAGTTTTGTCAAAAGATCGTGGAAAAGACGCGAATTTTTGTCTAAGGATCGCGAAAAAGTTGTGAATTTTTTCAAAAGATCGCGAAAAAGTTGCCAATTTTTGTAAAAGGATCGCGGAAAGTCACGAATTTTCGTCAAAGGATCGCAAGAAACGAGTTTTTTTTTTGTCATAGGATCGCGATAGAGACGCGATTTCTGTCAAAAGATTGTGGGAAAAAGTGAATTTTTTCAAAAGGTTGATGGAAAAAAACATGAATTAAAAAAATAAAAAAATACGTGGGGGAGGGGTTGGGGGGGGAGTGATTCAAAATATTTTCAGTCCTGGCAAAATTTCAAACTTGCACCGATGCCGTCCGTATATAACAACGCAAAAACTACCCAACTGAGTCGTTTGAAATTTAAAATACATAATTATTACATAATTTTGTCGAGTCATTTCAAATTTATTTTTAAAATCTGATGCATAGTTCAATTACAGGGACAATCAAAAGTATTCCGTTACATCACGGTTAATGGGGAAAAATGTTTCAAATGCATTTTAATGGTATTACACTCATTAAAACATAATAAAATGTATCTGCATCTATGAAGTACATATTATAATATACATTTTGCAAAATCTGTGATGCAATTGTTATTGATTTACATTGTCACACAAAAGTATTCCATTACATAATGGTATAGGGAGAACATTATTTGGTGCGCATTTTAATTGTAATTAACTATTTACAATTTTATGAGATTGATACATGAGAGTGATATTTTAAAACTTTGTTATCTTACGAACGCACCTCATTTGCTACGCTTTACGTGCAATTCCCAACTTGTTTAATTTGTTGACGGTGCCCTATGGAGTTTCGGGAAAAAATCTTCACGGAAATATAAGACTTGTATTATTATATTTATAAACTAAGAGTTTCGGGATAATTCCTCATGTATTTTTCTAGATATTTAACAAAATGTCTAAAATCGCAAGTGGGCGGTCATCAATGGCCATGTAGTGTAGATACTAATAAGGTTTTTAAATATCTACAATTTTTAGGCTCATTATTTTTCAAACAGCATATAGATGTATACCCAATTATCTTGATACCTGAGAAAATTCTGCACATGTTTTCCATTCTTTATGGTATTTTTACTTACCCATCATACGTAGTATAGGGTAAGTCTTGCAATCGTTTTGAAAATCGAAAAAAATTTTTTGACGGATTTACACATTTTAGATAGTGGAGATTCCGAAAAACATATTTTTAGAAAAAAAATTTTGCCGTCTGTCTGTCTGTCTGTCTGTCTGTCTGTCTGTAAACGCTCTATCTCCCGAACGAATTGAGATAGAGACTTGAAATTTTGTATGTAGTTAGTATGTAAGAATGGGACGAACCCTATTTAATATCAGCAACCTCGGTTATCCGGAACTATTTTTTTCGGACTCCCGAAAAATTCGTTCTGATGAAAGGTATATAAAAATTTTCGAATTTTTTTGTTCTAAGGAATGGACGTAAAAGGCAATAAAATAACACACATTTTGCATATAGAACGAAGTTAATCGGATTATTAGTTGCCGAGATATTTGTAATCCTGTTTTCCACATTCTTCGATTTTTCATGACCGTGTATTTCATTCAAATTTCAATTCGGAGGTATATTTTAATTGGAAATGAGACGCTTAATCCGATGCAGTTAATTGTTAGTTAATAGAGTTATTATTTTTGGAGTTATAAGGATATTTCTTTTACGCAGTTCGGTACTACCTGAGTAGTTTGGCGTTTTATATAATTTGTCGATATCGGTAATCAGCAGTTCTTTAATAGAGCATTACTATGTATATTAACAATATTTAAATTTTGTTTATGAATTGCAATGCATTGTATAAATAGTTTTCACATGTTTTATTTTCATATACATATCCATGATGGGTAAGTATTACGGTGGCCCCCAACGACTAGTTTTATTTTAGACATGCAATTCAATTGTTAATATATGTTTTTTTAGTTTTTAAAAGTTTTTTAATAAACATATAGTATTTTGTATCAAAAAAAAAAAAAAAAAAACCTTTGATTTAAACTTAATAAAATATCCTTATAAACATTTAAAGAAAATAAATGGTTAACTGTTAGCACTTGATACAACACTTGTGTTAGATTCCTATATTTACAGCAGTTAATTTGATTCAAATAGGCAAGAAAATATAAATCTCCAAAAAAAAAATTTTTATTAGTATTAAATTAGTAAAGTATTAGTAAAGAAGTATTGTAAACCAAAATTATTTTTTCAATTAATATAAGTAAACTGTTTTAAAGCTTATTTTTCCCCTTTAATTTTAAATACAGTAGATTATGGACAGTAATTGTTTAAATATTAATTGTTAGACCTGTTTGTCCGCTTATGTATAACATATGTGGAGCAGTTCATTTTATTCAAAATGGCAAACTATAAACCTAGCAAAAGATAATTTTTTTAAAAAATCAATAAAAAGGTATTTTATTTCTCTTTTCCCACCCCATGTTTGTTTAGAATTTAAGGATCATCTTCACACTGAAATTGTTTCAAACTTATGTTTCAACATAAAATGAAAGAATGTATATTTTCCAATCAAATGACTATTTCTATTTTTTATTTTTTTTCATTTTCTGGGAATTTGTTGTGAAACTATATGGGCATTTTTTTTCTATTGTGAATTATATATATATATACTTTTATAAATATAACTAAAGTAATTCAGATATTACCATTCAATAAACCAATGAAACCAGTATTTTTACAATCATATATATATATATATATATATATATATATATATTAATTATAGGATATTTAAAATGAAATTGAAGATTTTCATAATGCCAAAATTAAATATTTGTGTACAAATAAGAATCTGAAATTATTTATTAGCTGTAGACTAGCTACATATGATTATGTGAATAATTACAAGTTATATAACATCAGTAACTTGTCCTGTAAAACAAATGTTTTTCAAAATTAAGCATATAGGTTTTACTAGTATTAAAAAATGCTCTGACGAGCACCAAAAAAGGTTAATATGTTTTTAAGTATGAAAAAGGGTTTGACAAGTGCTTCTGTTAATTACTGAGCATGAGGAAGGACAAGGGATTCCTTCTTGGCTACAACTCCCTTCAATGCCAACTTTGAAAAAATTATATTTGCGCTTTTTCCGTGAAAACAAATCAGTCGCAGTTACTATAAAAATGTATAGTGTAAAGACATAACCAGTAAAGATACAGCTTAATTAGACATAAATGTAAGGGAAGACGACATAGTGCCTAAAACCTAGTTCCTACAGGTATCACATTCATGCACTGCACCAAGCATGCCCTAAGTATATAATTGCACAGAAAATTGATTTGTAGTATAGTGCAGAGTGAACTGTGCAGTTAACATCAGGGATGTAGTGCAGCTTATACGCCGTATACCTTCTGGACTTTTTAATAGAACACCATATACCCTCTGTTTCTCAAGAAAGCTTATAGTATACACATTCTAGGGTATCCCTCTGCTTAGTGCATATATCCTATGTTATTTTTACGACTACACTCCTGGTTAACATCTAAAGCTCGGTGGGAAGTTCTACTAAAGAACCGCAAATTTCTTTTATATGGAAAAAGCGCAAATATGATTTTTTCAAAGTTGGCATTGAAGTGAGTTGTAGCCAAGAAGGAATCCCTTGTCCTTCCTCATGCTCAGTAATTAACAGAAGCACTTGTCAAACCCTTTTTCATACTTAAAAACATATTAACCTTTTTTGGTGCTCGTCAGAGCATTTTTTAATACTAGTCATTTAATTTTTTGTTAAAAACTGAAGATTTTCTAATATCTTAAAAAGAAAAATAATTGCTGCTGTCAAAATTTATAAAATGATAACAACAGCATAAAATTTTGATGTATCAGAATAATTATAAAAGTCATTGCATCGCTATATAAAATGCATGATATGAAAAATAAACCATGGATTTGAACGAAAAAAGTACAGAACTTTATTAAAAGAATTAAAAGCCATACCAATTAAATACATTCACGGTAATTTCTCAAATGAAACATTCACAACTAGAAAAATTCTAGAAATTGAATAACAATTAACATAAGAATATTCCTGAAGGAATAATAATTTAACACAAAAGCATTTCTAAACAAAACGAACTTACATCCGACGGGATTTGAACTCTCTACCCGCTGCTGAGCAACCAAATGCCTTACCTCGAGAGTCCTAGTTTAACACCAGAGATGTTGCAAATTTTGCTATAGTACCTATATAAATACCAGCATAAGTCTTGTGACTGTCATCAACAGCTCCGATCTGATTGTTTTATTTTTTATATGCCCGACGGCTATTTTCCTACTTTTTTTTAGCTACTCGAAACAATCGCCAAATAGGTTTCCTTCGCCATAATTTCATTTTAAATATAAAGCTGTCACTAGCTTTATTTAAAATACATGACCTTCATTAAAAAACACATGAATTAAAAATACATATATCAGATAGTTAACTTGCACGTTTTTCTTTCATTTTATTAAAAATACTATAAGTAAATATATAACTACTTAATTTATCCCGTCGACAAAAGAACGATAGACAAACTATAAGATTATATGCCAATAATGGTTGAACATAAATGTTACACTTCCTTGACATTAAACCCGCTACACTTGTTTGTTAAGTGATCAAATGATTTTAAATTCAATGATTTATTTATATTTTTATTGATGTTTGACTAATTTATCTGTTCTTTTGTTATTTAATATAAATTTTATGCCAATAAGCGAATAGCTCTTGATATTAATTGAGAAAAATATAACATATAATTTATTAAAGTTACTTTATGGTTGTATCCGCCGACATTATTTGATTAAATGAAAAGCATTTAACTCCTTACAAATTTCCGCTAACATTGACATTTTTGGTACCTTCGTATTAATGCCACCGCAGCAGAAGTTGTGCTAATGCGCCAATAAAGAGTGATCTTGTTGTTCGTGCCTTTTTAGTGTTTTTTTTTTATTTTTTGCTCATTTTGGAGTCATTTTTAGTACTTTAGTACTTTTTTAGCCTATTTTTGATGCCATTTTTTTTGTGCACGTGCGAACAAGATTGCTCTTTATTGGCACATTAGCGCAACTTCTGCTGCGGTGGCGTTAATGCATAAGTACCATATTTTTTATGCTCTTTAATAAATTCTAATATTACATTTAAAATACTTCAATGTTATTCACATATGCGATATCTTACAAATATCTCTTTATGGTTTGATTTGATAAATTCTACATTAAAATATGAAAACTTTTATTAGTATTCTTTTGTTCGAAATCACCTGAATAAATAAAATTTTATATTTGGTACGTCTCGACGTCATAACTAAACGTCATCATTAAAGTAATCCTTTTCGTTAATGACTTTTATTTTTTTAATCTAAATTCATTAATTTTCTAAACTTAAAATTTTTTAATGGCAACATTTTTCCTTTTGAGTAATTTGGCGAATAGTTTGGCGATTTCTATAAATGGGTGAAATTGGTCGACCTGATAATCAAGTAGCACCGTACGTAATGTAGATAAAATAGATATGCATTTTTGGCACAGATGTCATATACGTACCATGTTGGCGAATTTTTTTTCTGACGCCAATGTCATATGCGCATCGGAGTATTTTGATGGAATCCCGTCAACAGATGGTTTTCTCATCGCCTCCTATATTATTTTATCCATAAATTCATTCACTCATAATTTATTTTAACATTCATTTATTTATTATTTCATAACAACTATATCCAATAAATATTAACTTACCTTTCAAATCCTTTCCGGCCGTTATTAATTTCAGAACATCCGATAATCTATTCAACTTCAATAGCCTTTCATAATATGTATACGGACTCCATCTTTAATTCCAACCTACATCGACAATAACTTCTTTACGACTAATTGTATTTTTCCGTAACGATATTTTCCCCGCCAGATGGCGACTTGGAATATCGTAACAATAATCGAATCTTTCATTCGCTTTACCGAATCGATCTTTCGATTCGTACACATGTCGTCTTCTGATTGGCTCGTTTCGTGGGCGTGCTCGCAAACGACGTTTTCAATCCTGCTTGTTTAGTATAAATACACGATGCTTATTTCTGTTCTTCGCCGCTTTTATCTCCCTATAAATGGGATCTCAAGTAACTGTATTAAGGCTGGTCCTTAATCTGGAAGTGTAATTTAATTATACTTGTTCTACTTAGATTTACTTTTAATTGTTTTAACCTGCACTATGATGTCAACTAAATGTCAACTGTTAATATGTTCATCTGTACTGATGTGATGGAGTTCGCTGTGTCAAGCCACCTGTAACGCCGTTTCAACTTCTTCAAGTAATGAAATAAATATATTTGTTTTTATTTTTGACTTTTTATTTTGCTGCCAATGAGATCGACATTAATATTACTCAACTATACTTTTTGACTTCCAATACAGCGTTAGGTACCAGCAAAAGCTCCATTGTGTTATCTGCTTCTTTAATGATATTTTTAGCGTATATATAAACCTCCAAAGGTTATATTACGCACATTATATTTAACTGAATCCAGAGTGCCATTATTTTGCTTGATATGTCAACCCAGATGCTGTTCTTTACTTTTTAATAAATATTTTTTTCTTTTTTTTTTTTAAATATATAAATTGTTTTGTTCTATTAAACAAACCTTTTTTTATTTATTTTTATTACCTTTAAAAAAATATATACCGGGTGTCCAAAAATGACTGATGGATTTTAAAATTCAATAACTTGCAAACGGTGACAGCTATTTAAAAAATTTTTGCAGGAGGGTTATGTACAATGTCAAGAGTATTTTTTTACCGTAACTTTTGATTTTAGTTCGAATTTCAACCGATAGATGGCGCTGAGAGCAATTGAAGCCCAGGTCGACGCCGAAACTGACCTTACCCAACACTGATCAAATGGCCTTCAATCGCTATCAGCGCCATCTATTGTTTGAAATTCGAACTAAAATAAAAAGTTACAATAAAAAACTCCTGACATTATACATAATCCTCCTGCAATTTTTTTTAAATAGCTGTCACCGTTTGCAACTTATTAATTTTAAAATCCATCAGTCATTTTTGGGACACCCGGTATGTAACTCGTTTTCCAAAACGAGATTTTCGCCAAATTGGCTTTAGAAAAAAAATTAACGCCAATGTGATTCGTATATGACATTTGTGCCGCATTTTAATATAGAAACAGAAAATATTCGTACAAAAACAAAAATTAAAGTTCATCAGGTTTGTTTTCAGAGCTATTTATATATTTTGGCATCATACCCTCCCTTTTTGAAGCCAAAATAGCACCAAGCTTTGGCAAACAGATTTATATTAATCAGACATTCATAAAATAAGTAATAATTTAATTGACCTAGAATAATTTAACGTACCTTCAAAAAAAAGCTGACACATTCTCACGTCCGAATCATCATGGAGCGCCCGACTCACCGCTCTTGTGTTGCGCCAAACCGGATTTCTTACCGGTACGCCCTTACCTTACATCTCAAAAGCTCAAATAAATGTAAAACCATATTTTTACGCTTATCTTTTAATTGTCCTGTAGATTTTTCCATTCATGTCTAATTATTTATAAATAATAACTGTGAAAAGTATTGATATGAACGTTTGTACTTAATAACTTTACATATCTTTTTGTCTTGTACAATTAAAAAATAATAATATTAATGTCAATCTTGTGTTAAATGAGTCTTTGAAACAAAATATTACGTGATGAAAAAACACGGTTACGTCGCTTTAGGGGTTAAAAACATTTGCTATTCGGTCTTTCGGCGCCATTTTTTATTTATTCGCCAAACACACCAACCAGAACAGGATAATGAGCTTTACCGCAAAATCTTGCCCTGATCGTCTAAATTTGTTGATTTCATCTTATGGACATTCAGATAAGCAAGTAAATAAAATTATGAAATAAAGTATCATATTACAGTGGCTAGCATAAATTTAAGAAAGACTAAACTTTTTGCCAGAGGCGGCTTTTAACTTAAATAAATGAGAAATTAATAAATAAAAGAAATATTTCACTTCGCTCGTCAAAATAGATAGTGAATATGATACATGAAAATAACAACAAATAAGTATTTTTTCACGTGATTTATCTAATCTATTTATTTATGTTAGATACATAACAATTTTTATGTTCATTTAAACTTACGTGCAACAATTACAAGAAGAAACAAATATAAGAAAAAGTCTATGTTCAGCTGGAAATTTCAGGCAAAAATTCGATTTTCTCAGCGACCGACAAACATACAAAGATGAAAAAAAAAACTGTTCTAAGTTTTACCATGAGGATTAAAATAAACCGAAAACGAAGTTCATCCATCCACGGAAACGTTAACTAGACTTTGTTGAACTTTTTGCTTTCATTTTTTCATTAAAAATTAAATAAAAAACTATTCTAAGCTGCAGTAATTTTTTGAATGCTATCATTTTATTCGTCTCGTCGAGTTCTATCTTTTAAAAAAAATTTCACTGCCGTATCTCAACTGGTTCGCCAGAAATTTTAGAAAGTTGTTTGCACTTTCTATTTCTTAAACATATTATACCAAACGCTACCGCGTTTGCTATGATATAGTTAGTTAATTTTGAAGGACAATTGTCCTTCAAAGATCCTGTTTGCTCTGCAACAAATAAGTTCTTGAATTGGATTTCATCAACCTAGAATCATTCAAATAAGGGATCTGAAAATTGCATTTATGTAAGATTTTATAATATTGTTTTCAATGCAACTTTCAAAGGCATCAAACATTTGAATTGCCTAGTAGTTTTGACTGAAGTTTGAATTAATAAGATTCTGGTATCTAATAAATATACTTTTTGATGCACTAAAAGATGCAGTGAAAAGTTTTTTTTCTCTTTTAAGGTTGTTGTTACAGAACCTAATACTCAGTTTATTGAGCATATAATCTTTATTTTGAAAAGTGTGCTAGAAAATAAAGTAGATCACACGGCTGAACATCTGGGTGTTAGCAGCATTGAAGGAATGATGCTTGCTATTGTCAGGTAAGTAAATATCGTATATTCTTTCTTGTCTTTTTTAAACTGTATGATTTGTGGCAATATATTTTTCTAGATCATTTCAAGGTTCTAGTATATTTAGCCTAGTGTTTGCTGTTCAAGAAAAAAAAAAAAAAAGGAGAGGGGAGATATCAAATCGCTAAATAGGGTGCTATTGAAGCAGGAAAAAATGCAGGATTTTTTTATCGAAAATGTACGAGTTTACTAAGAGTTTTAGTAAAAAATAAATTTTTAGATACGATAGATAATGTAACATTTAACATATTAATGAATGATTAAAAAATAATTATTAAATTACATTATGGCTTAATATTTTCTTATTTTTACAATGAAAAAAGAATATTCTTTAATTTTTTGCACCCTTCCAAACTCAAATACAAATTAAAAAAATACATTGATATGAAGGAAGATTTTAAAGAGAAATCAGGAGTACAATTCTGTCTACATTTCTCTATTTTTAGAAAGAGTGATATCGTATTTTGTTGATTTTAACCTTCAAAATGGTCCATTTAAGAAAAAACTCTCATCTATTATAAACAAAAGTATTTTAAACAAAATTGTATTTCAAGATCTGTATCAAACAAAGGGACATGAAGTGTGCTTTAAAACCAAAGAAAGAAAATTTTAATAAACATTATTTTTATAAGCATTTTTATGAAAATGCAGGAAAGCCCTTAAGATGATAGAAGGGTTAAAAGAGCAAGGCACTGTCCATAAATAATGAGTTAATGGATGCATTATTCTAGCAAATACAATATCTATAAAATGGTATAAAAATCTAAATTTATAGCTATTTGATTGCTTTTAGAATATATTTACAGAAAAACTTCTAACAATTTTGGATTTTTTATTCTCCATTTTCATGCACATTATCATTTTTGACCACATATTCTGAAGCATACTCTTATTTCTAATGATTTGAAGAATAGTTATTCTTAGATGTATGAGTATTTTGTTTTGTTCATCTGATAATTTTTCTTTTGATATATTTTACTTACCTTATGATTTGTAAAACATTTTTTGTAGATATGTTCGTCACCTAGATACCACAGTCCATGCCATTCAGATCAAAACAAAGCTGTGCCAACTTGTAGAAGCCATGATGATGCGCAGAGATGATCTAGCCTTTCGGCAAGAGATGAAATTCAGGAACAAACTCGTTGAATACCTTACAGATTGGGTTATGGGAAACAGTCATCAGTTAGCTCCACCTAATTCAGGAGATGTTACTACTCTCACTAGAGATTTAGATCAAGCATGTATGCAGGCTGTTGCTGCACTACTAAGAGGTTTACCTCTACAACCAGAAGAAAGTGATAGAGGTGATTTAATGGAAGCTAAATCGCAGCTGTTTTTGAAGTAAGCTTAAAATCCAATGAATATTGTTAAATATCTCAGTATTCTTTCATATGTAACATATTTGGGGATTAAATAATCTTTTTCATTTGACTCGCCATCTTTATGTTAGTATTCCTATTAAGGCGCAACACTAGGCACAAAAAAAGACCCGGATGATATTGTAATGTCTATGGAGGCGTTCTTTTCAAATGTTTCGCCCAAATTTTAATGTTTTTACATGATTTTTTTTGCACAAGATAGCTGAGGATGATCCAAAACCGGCCTAGTTTTTACTTTTCAGTTTTGGTTTCAGGTTTAAAAAAAAAAAAAAAAATACTTTCGAAACCAGTTTAAACCAGTTTGGAAATTTAAACTATTGTAATATAAAAAATATATAAGCAAAATCAAAAAAGTAAAAACTAGGCCTGTGGATCGTCCTCAGCTATCTTGTGCAAAAAAAAAAATATATTAAGATATTAAAATTTGAGCAAGATATTTGAAAAGAATGCTCCCACAGACTTTATATTATTATCCGGGTCTTTTTCTGTGCCTTGTGTGGGGCCTTAATAAATGTATCAATTCTTTTATTTGGAATAAGTTTTAGTAAGTAATAGTCTAAAATGTCTATTTTCTTATATGATAGCAGTGATTCTCTTTCAAGGTAAAAATAATTTCATTAGAAGAGGTAGCTTTTAGTTAAATTACATACAAATCATTTTTTAACAGTGTAATTTTAGCCATGTGAAATAAACACAGTTAAAGTAGATCAGGGGTGCAGAAAATGTTTTTACTCCCAACATTTCCCCCAATCCATATAAAAATTTCCCCAAACTTTTACGATGTTATAGACTTACATAAATTCTGTATTACCATAGGTATAGATTGCCCCCCCCCCCCCCCCCCAAATTTTCTTAATATATGTGCGAGTATATATTGTTCCGAGATCAATTTTGTAAAGGTCACCATACAGATCTTTCTAATTGTAGTGGGAAATTTTCTATCCTGAGTAATTATGTAATTCATTGTTAAAATCAAAATCAATTGCATATTTTTGTGCAAAATTTCCCCCGATCCTAGATCGCCGAATCGAACATATTCTGCACCCCTGAAGTAGATACAGTATAACATCTTTAATCCGGACTTCTATAATCTGGACACTTCAGTATGTTTATTCATTTTTATTTTAAATTAGAGATAATAGATGGTGCCACAGTCATATATAAATGAATTTCAGAAAATGATTAAAAAAATGAAAAGATTTCATAATAACATAACTTTTTTTTTCAATTTTAAAACTATAAGAACTCTCTAAATTATATTTGTAATTAATATAGGTATCTTTTTAGATATTAAGTTGTAAAAATTCATGATTAATAGTAATTTCAATTATTTTTCTTTTTCCAAAGATAATGAGATGTTGCAAAAATATCATAAAATCAGATTTTTTTAATTATTATTTCTTTTAAGTATTTAACTTATGACTTACTTTGATATTTATAGATGCTATATATTTAATTTTTTATATTATTAGCGTTATATATCACTGGTTTATGTACATTACTGTAATTATATGGTTGATTTTTAAATTATAAGTCTTAAATTTCTCACTGTAATTTTTTTGATTTTATAATTTAGTTTTTCAATATTTTTCATGACAAGTGTATTATTCTTGTGATATGCATTATTTATTAAATATTCAGAAATCAGAAATCACAATTTTAAAAAAATGGTACATTTGTTGTTTTTAAAATGTAGGTCAGATGGCGACACTGCATAATATCTATATAATTTTTTTTAAAAACATTCGTTTTATAGCATTTTAAATTGATTTTTCTCAATGTTTTCAATTATCTAGTTCCTTGCTTTTTTGTATTGCCATATTAATAAAAGATATTAGTATTATCATTAATCTTCATGCATTTTATCTACAAAACTTCTGTAATCGCGAGGATTCCGGATTAAAGAAGGTATACTGTATTAATAATTTCTAAACATTTATAAAGCATTCCTTAAATATGTTTTTTTCCTTTTAACTTTACTTATCAAGTCCAAATCAATTAAAATTTTAAGCATTTCAGTGTAAACCCTACTTTTATTAAGAAAAATTAAGGAATTATACCAGACTGTGTATGTCTAAAATATATAAATCCTGAAATCAAAATGTATTCTAGTGTAGAGATGGGAATGCTCGGAAAAAACCCGGAAAAATTGGGAAAAAAACTGGTTTTTTTCGGGGTTTTTCCGAAGACTTATTTTTCGATTTTTCCGAACTGGAAAAATTGAAATTTCATTTATGAAATAATGTAGTGAAAATTTTGTAATAGTTACATTCTCATACTTTTTATTTTATTTATTTTTATGTTGAGTGTCTCACATGAAAATTTTAATGTGGATAATCTGATCTCTGAGCAGAAATCTGTTTGAGAATACTTGAAAGGATCCTTCACATTTTTTTCTTGTTCGAAACACAAGGCCCTTTGCAAAATTTCTCTTGAAACTAGACATTTCAGAAAAAGTTTAATCAACAAATTGAATCTTTCGCAAGTGCAATGATTGAAGAAAAAAAAAAAAATCTCATGCCATACAGCAACTGAATCTTATTAAGTTGCATATGTAAATAACCTTATTAAAAATGTCTAAATAGGAACCTAAATATAGTAATAATTTCTTTTTCAAAAATTCTGAATATATTTTGTACAAGTATATACAAAAAGTTCACAATTTCACAAAAACTTGATTACATGAAAAGAATCTAAATGTGTAATTAAATGCAACTTCTCTTTTTTTGCAATAATATGCCGATTAATGGAAATGATAAAATTAAAAATTCAACATAAAATTTTGAAGTATGCATTTATTACTTTAATCTATCTTTTCAAGAAGTAAGTATTGAATTCGTGAAAAATTTGACTTTCAGTTTTTGGTGTATTTAAATGTTTTAGAAGATCCTGAACACGTTTTGATGGTTTTTGGAAAATATCTGTCACTCTGTGAGTCTGTATGTGACAAATTTTATGGGCACTCTCTCTCAAGAACTGATGCACATAATTTCACAAAACTTTAGATTCAGCTACACCTTGATATAAACTCGAGATGTTTAGTTATTAGTGTATATCGCCAAACCGATGGCGCTGCTATGCTACATTATTCATAATTTCCACAATAGTTCTATCTCAAACTAATGTATGTATTTTTATAAAATTTCAGATTAAGTTAATCTTTAACATAACTTCGTGCTCATTACTTTTTGGTGTAAATTGCTCATCAGATGACGCTGCTATTCTGTATTATTCATGATTATTGCAATAGCTTTACCTCAAGGACATTTTTTTTTTAATCAAACTACAGCTTCAGACAGTTTCTGATATATATTAATGTTGTTTAGTTTTTGGTGTAAATTGCCCTATAGGTGGCACTACTATGCTGCATTTTTGAAAGTGTTGAATTTAAAATTGACCTCCATTTTACCTCAATAATGTACAGTAATGTTGCAAAAACATGGGCAGTTTGCATTAGAAAAGTACAACTGCAATGAAAAAAAAAAAAAAAAAACCCATATTTTATTACAAGTAACTATGTTCCAAATTATACTTTTCCTCTTGATTAAACTTTGAATTTTTGTAGTTTTCTAAAGTACAGTAGAAGTTTATCTCTGTATGTAACTGTTTTTGTTAATTCCTCAAATAGTGAGCATTTTCTATTTGTAGTGTTCTATTTTCATAACTTTTGAGTTCCACTCTTAGAAATATAAAATTACCATGTGGAAACATTGTTGAATATGGTTTCTTACTCAAGAATAGAATACCAGATTTCAGGGTAAAAAGAAAAAAATTACATTTAATTAAACTTAAAAAAAAATATATATATATATATTTCTGGTTTCAGTGAGTAAAAATCTAACAGTCAATAAATCCTACGCTATTTTTTAGTTGCAGACCTGAGTAAGCCAAAGTAAAACTTAGTTTTGTTTGAATTTAGATTATAAAACTAAATCAAAACTTTTTTGAGTTGAGATTGGAAAGCTATACCAAAACTAAACATATTTTATAAAGGAAATAAAATTAAGATTGTAAGAAAAAAAGTAATAATGTAAAAATATACATTTTTTAAACAAACAATGGAATTTTTGAATACTGATATTCATAATAATGACAAAACTGCAATAATTTCTTTAAACTAGTATCATTTACTTAAAAACTATACTTATGTAAATGGAATGCATAATTTATTTCATTCCAAACTGCAGACATATTGGTTCAGGTTTTTACATTAGGTCAATTGGTAGTTAAACTGTTAAACATGTAATTGAAAAATCATTTCAACAGAGATATGATGTAACAAACAATAGCATTTAATAAAAATTCTTAGGCTGTGGGGAAAAAAAAAACTAAACTTTTAAAAGCAGGCTTTGCTACTTTCTTTTTATTTTGTAATATAAAGTGAAAATAATTTTCATTTAATACCTATAAATGGGGAAAAATGTTTATTATTTAATATTCTCTAAGAAAATATAATTTATTTGGGAGAAACAGTCATGAAAAATCAATTTTTCCAATTTTTCCGAAAAAAACCGGTAAAAAACCAGTTTTTTTCTGCCACTTATATTTTTCCGGAAAATTTACATCTTTATTCCAGTGTATAATTATCAATCCCACATTTTGAATGTTTTAACAAAAGATTATCAGTAATTCATTACACATACATATGAAATTTTATAATGATATTTTCTTTATTATTAGAAATATTTGACTGCATTAGAACCTAAAGTTGGTAGACCGTTATTTAACATTTTCAATGCTTGTTTTTTGTCTTCAGAAGAATACTTCTGTAATGTTTTTCTCCACTAATTGATATTGAACATTATAATTGCCAATAGAAAATAGTCTATATCTTTGTGGCTTGTCCTATTTAGTCTGTTATTGTTTTTTCTTACATATTTTTTTAATTGAAACTAATTCGAGAAGATGCTTCTGAGCTACCTCTGTTGTGCACTGTAAATATGTGTCCTGAATACTAAATAAAACATCTGTATTAAAATTTAGTATATATGAATACAGCTAAATTTTGTTTATTCATTAAGATTAGATTCGTAGTTTTATGTTTAAAAATGACATATTTATGAATAGACTGATTATCAGATATATTTGATAACTTTGTTGCATGTCTAATAAATCCAAATTTGTATGCAATTTACCATTTTACAATACATATTTAAGTGATTAGTTACTTAAAATACTTAACTCCAAAACTCATTTATTTCATTTATAATTAAATAATATACATGCAAATAATTCATAAATATGATTAATTTTTGGACATGTAAATGATTTGTGGATTGTTTCTGAATCTCAGATGCAGTTTTAAAGAAATAATAATTCCCAAAAGGTAACCTGTTATACATGGAATTAACTTTAATGTGTAAAACTTAATTTTTAATAATGGAAAATTAAGAATAAATTAATTTGAAGATCTTTTATTTTGATAATCATTTCACATTACAGCATTAATATCATGTTGTAACAAAAGTTTCTGTCAAAAAAATATTAAAGTTAAAAAACGAAAACACTACCTTTTGTGCAGATAGTAATCACCACCCAAACCTATGATTTTCTGTCCTATGTTTTAGTAGTTTTTCAAAATTTTCAGTCCAGAAACTTGGAAGTTGCAAGTCTAAAACCAGATCACCCTCATTTCGGACCTCTTGTGCAGAGTTAAAGATAGCACTGCAAGGTATAGCTGCAAGTGTGAAAAAAGTTAAAAGTCTGAAGAAGCAAAGTTAAGACTATATGACGGGTGTGACAAAAGATTCCATTTGAGTCCATACATGACATTAATTTCTAACTCTTTAGCCCTCAAGTGGTTGAATATTGTTCTTTTTCCACAAGTTCTCACAGGTGGGCCTCAGCAACAACTGTACGATTGCCAAAGCACTCTGCCTTGTCAGTGTCATAGTCCTTGTTTTTGAACTTTCAGTACCAAACCTTCACAGTGTCATGTGGTATCTATATTATAAAGGCCAAATGTATCTGTGCGTAACACATACGTCATTTTGTGAATGGCAACACTTTCCCATGCAATTTCGGTTTTGCAATTTTCGCTACTGCAAATTTTACACTTCTAAACATTTTAGATTTTTACACCATCGTAAAGAGAAAAAAAAATTTACTTTTAAATGCAATTTGTTTGAAAGTTGTATCTCAATTTCTTTTTGAGATATAAAATTGTTTATAGTTTTTAGTACCAATTTTGGAATTGTGGCAACAGAATCACTTCCTTTTCTCTTAAAATTGAAAAAAAGAAGAAAAATTAAAATGCATATATTTTGTCAAAAATACTGTCTGTTATAAAATTTGGAGATTTTGGTTTTATTTCGTTTTGATTCATCAATTAAATAACTTCAAGCTTTGAGTTAAAGTGATTTTAAAATGATCAAATTAAAATAACATTTTATTAAACTTGGTGTATACGGATATGAGAAGTGTGTGTGTAAATTTTGAGAAGATGAAAATGATGACAAGTTTTAATTTCGCGTGAAATTCTATAATCGTGTCAATTTGGGATATTTTTTTCTGCATTTACACCAAACTTAAGAGCCTCAATTGATAACTTCATAATAATAGCAGATCTTTATTATATTTCATTGATTACATATGTGATTAAAGTTTAATTTAAAAATTTGGACAACTGAGTTATTTTCTTAATCTTAGCTTAAAATAATATTTGTTTGAGAGTTAGACTGATCAATATAAGACATATTTTTTTATAAAATTTATCTGAGAGTTAAACTGATCAATATAAGATGCATTTTATACTGTAACTAATTTTGGAGATTTTTTATAATTCAGTGGAACAGCTTCTTCTTAAACAGTTTCTTTCGTCAAATTTTGACGAGTATCACCTCGTAACAGTAATATCTAAAGCTGTACTCATGATTTGGCAATATTTTGTTGCAGACTTTTTGCAACAGAACTGGAAGTAAATGATGGTTCTAATCTGGTAGCATGATAATTCCGTTTCAGACATCCGGTACTTAATGATAACCCTATTTTTTACAAATTTCACAACACAGTGTTATAAAGCAAGTCTTGTTCTTTCAAATGCCAAAAATCATTTGACAAAGTATAAGCAAACCTGTAATGTAAACTGTTTGCACAGATGATATGAACCATGGTGGAAAACTTTCATTACAACCTAATATTAATTTGTTTATCACTTCAATATTGAAAAAATTAATAATCTTACTTAGAAGCAGAGGACATTTAACATATTTATTCATGCAATGTACTAATGATTTTTTATTGATTGCGACAATGTTTCATTCTTTTTCATTTTTGAAAGATGTTTAACATAGTTAAAGAATAAAATCTTTTGTGTTGAAACTGCATCCTTAAAAAATTTGAATCAGTAGCACTAGGCAGTCTTCAAGCCTGCAAAAGTCATATTTTATCTTGCATGGTATACAATTGGTCATTCTCAGATAGGATTTCTAATAAATTGCAATTATGTCAAAGTGCTGAAACTTATTTATTTTATATAAGGAGAATTGATTAATGAATCTATGATTACTTATTAGTAATTTTTAATTATTTTATTGTTAGGTATTTAAATATGATAATTTTAAAATATTTTGTCAGTTTATTCATTAAATATGAATTTTCTTCATCTTTTGAATGGAATTCAGTGTCCTGAAATTAATATTGTGTTGATTTTATTTTTTATTCTCGGTTATCTTTGATAAGCTAGAAGATTATAAAATATTTATTGGATAACTTTTTTAGTTATTGCTTACTTTAGTGCTTCTATATTTAAATTTATAAAATTTAAAAATTTTATTAAATTTTTCAAAGTTTAATCATAAACTTTATAATAATTTTTTTAAGGTACTTTTCTCTGTTCATGAATTTATTGAATGAATGTGGTGACTCTTCAGAAGATAAAGAAGGATCTCGCCACAGAGTTAACGTTTCAAGGCTTAGTGAACTGCGTACTTGCACCATTCAGGCCATGTCAAATCTTTTAAGTGCCAATGTTGACAGTGGACTTATGCATTCAATAAGTTAGTATTTCATCTTTAATGATTTCATTTGAAAGGCTTCTGTTATTATTTAATCCCTCATTGATGAGCAATTGTGACTTAAATGTGAGTTTCAAACCCAAAACTCACCTTATCCAGATTTTTTTTTTTTTTTTTTTTTTTTTTGGGGGGGGGGGGGATAAAAAATTTCTGTGCCCACTGATTTTCATTATAAACCAAAATTTTAAGTCCAGACAGAATACAGGATAAAATTATATTTTTTTGCAAATTGTAGTGGTTTTTCAAAACAAGTTTTCCAATAGAATAGATTGATAGAAATAACACTATTTTTTATATGTATAAATTTATTTATTATTATTATTATTTTCAGATAAGGTGAATTTTGAAACTCGCATTCTCATATATATTGACTAAAAGGTACTTTTTTTACGTCTGCAATAAACAGAAAATTAAATATTTCTCATGAAATTCACAAAGTTTATTGTAGCAGCATAATGATGTGAAACTGCTCAAATGATGATTAAAACTTTACTAAGAAAAAATAATTTACTATTAATGTCTGTTAAAAACAACGAGTTGAACTTGAAACTACATTTCTTTTAATTTTAGACATTATAAATTTTCAGAAATATTGTTGAAACTGTAGTGTAAAAATATATCCCCCCCCCCCCCTCTATATTTCCGAATTTTCTGAAACAAGAATTATGAAAATTTGAAACTTTGCAGGAAAACTAATGATTATCCTAGGTCACATAGTTTTTCAGAAAAGAGCATTTGTCTGTTAAACACAAATATTGATTTACTAGAATTCAACAAATGTTTCAAGGAGGGACACTGTAGGTACCTGCTGTTACAAAATTATTAAAGCATTTTTGATAATGATTTTCGAAAAAAGCCATCCAAAATTACAGGAGATATTAACCCTTAAAGATATGGATAGTTTGGACATAAATAATGATGAGGGTGGTGTACTCTGTTTACCATCGACTTTTAAAGCCCAGATAACAACATTTAATGATATATTTAATGCAATGCCCAGTATCAATAAAAAGCAATAAACATCAGATTGTTAAAAGCTAGCTTGACGTTAATCGGGTAATAATTTAATTAGAACTAACCTATTAATGTCTAGATTATTTTCTTCATAAAAATTTTAATTTTTGATTTCCCATCACTATTAAAAGTTTATTTTTGTGTTATTTTATCAAGGACATTGTCTTGCGAAAAAAATATTCTTCTTTTTTTATCTTCATATTTATAGGTGTGAAAGACACTTTCTAGTCATTAAGTCTAGTGATTTGTGTTAATGGGTTAATCAGATAAATAATATGGGGTTCACGGGTAGTTTGAATTGAGTGAATATCATAATATACCTCTCATATTTTTAAGACTTAACCCCTTCGATGATGAGCATTTTTTATAAAATTTAATCTTCTATCACCGGTTTTCCAAAACAGAAATTCTTGGCTAATGGAATCGAAAAAATGCTCAGATTAAATAAAGCAGAATTTGCCATAAAATTTTACTAGTGATAATAATCAAGGATTCTGAGCACCTTATGAGGCACATATACTGGTTGCTCACCTCCGAGGGATTGATTAAAAGTAGAATGGCCATGAGCAATCATTTTGACTGCCATCATATGAATATATTTTGCTTCAAACAAAAAATGTTACTATAAAAAAGTATAAAAGATACAAAGAGGAAAATCAGTATAGTTCTGGAGTCTGATCATAGACAAACATGTTTCCAGCTAGAAATTTTATTTAATAAATGATTTTAAAATGAAAAGTACCATGTTGAAAGTAGACACATTTTCTTATAAACACTTTCAGGTTTTAAACTTGTTTGCCTTGTATCATACTCTAGAATAATTAAGAGATATTAGCAACTATGCTATACTCAATCCTAGGTGGTATTGTTTTCTATGATAATTTTTTTTTTTTTAGAAAAGATTTTTTTCAATAACATAATACAGTTAATAATTCTTATATTGTATAGAACTCTCTAAGCGCAAGTAATATTTGCACTTGACTGTTTTTTAGAAAATATGTATATATATATATTTATAAGTTTGAGAAATGTTTCTATTACATTTGAACTATTTCTAATTATCTAGTAAAGTGTAGTTATTCCTAGTAAATGCCTAAAAAATTTCTAGAATTCAAACTTTTTACGGCCTCTGTACAGTTATAGCTTTCATATCTATTTCTTGTTTCATTTAAAAATCATTAAAAGATATTATTGGGCTGTTTTGTTTCTTGTCTTCATTAATGTAGTGTAGGGAATGTAATTTTTCTTATTTGTTTGTGATTATTGTTAGTTATTATCATTAGGAAAATTTTAGTTGGATGTTTTTTTTTCCTCAGTCATATTACATGGTTGCCACGCCACCTGGAGAACCTGGAAAACCGGGAAAACACAGGGAATTTTAAAATCCCCTCCCAAAACAGGGAAAATCCAGGGAATTTTGAAAAAATCCTTAAAAATCTGGAAAACACAGGGAATTTTTTTCCCTACTATATCCAAACATAAATTATTTTTCTTTGGCTATCATTTTGAAAGCCGAATATTATCTTATGATATTTTTTAAGATAAAAACTAAACCAGTGTTGTGTATCAAAGTTATCCTATATTTTTTGTGTCCTGTATTTTAATATAAATATTAATTTGAATCCGTAAAGTAAATAGCTTTTCCTCTTTTCTTTTCTTTTTTATTTCTGCAATTTTTGTGATATTATGTTCAAGATAGTTGATTTTTAGTTAAAATTCTTTAAAATTTTATATTCTTTAAATTATTAGATACAAAGTTTTTAGATATTTTGACATTCATTTACAAGTATTTCAAAGTATTTTTTAGACGAATGTTTGAGTATTGCTTTACTCTTTTTATTATTATTAATGTAAAATGTGGGATTTAATAATAAGTGTAACAACTTTAAAGGATTTTTTCATTTGCTCATATCATGTAATGCATTATAATTGCTCAATTAATTGGGTAATGGTAAATTATAAGGTGTCTAATTAGCATACATACACACATATATTTTTGCACACTCAACATAGAATAAATGCGTTGCAGTGCAGGGAAAACACAGGGAATTTTTTTTCAAGATTAGAGTGGCAACCTGTATTAGTAATTTTAAATATTTATTGATTGTTAAAATACAACAATAAAAAAAAAAGTTGTAAAACTTACATGTACTTTTTAACTTTCAGGTCTAGGTTATCATAAAGATCTACAAACTAGAGCTGCCTTTATGGAAGTTCTCACTAAAATCTTGCAACAAGGTACGGAATTTGATATGTTAGCAGAAACTGTTTTAGCAGATAGATATGAACAGTTAGTTCAGCTTGTGACTATGATTGGTGACAAAGGCGAGTTGCCAATTGCTATGGCATTGGCCAGTGTTGTCATGAGTCCTCAAATGGTATGTATGTTTATGCATATGATAATTTTGGGAAAAAATTATAATTTTTTAAAAACACACTGTTATAACTTTTAAGTCAATAAATTCACCCTTTGCTTTTATCTTCTGGTAAATTTAGATGTTTGGCTTGCGTAATTTTGCATTAAATATTGTAAGCTTCTAGAAATTGATTTCTATGAAAATTTTCACATGTTGCAATTTATATTTTTTATATTAATTTCATGATTTTTATACATATTGTAATTAATATATAAAAGAAATTTTATACTTTAACACACAAGCATTTTAACAGATGTCCATTTCTAGGACCTTCAGATATATAAAATCCATAAATAAAGTTCATTTTGCAAATAGTTGTTTAAGAAATTATATTTGCAATGGGGATATAAGGAGCATTGTAATCTGTTTTGCAAAGATTAAAAATGAATATGCTTTTAGTGGTTTAAAATTTTAAATCACCATAGTTCCTGAACTACATGATTTAGTGACTTCCCACTTCTATTTAAAAGATATAACTTACTGACAAATTCAACTATGTTGTAAAAATTAGACGTTAGTATTTAATTTTTAAGGTTTGTTAAATTTAAATGTGTGGATTACACTCAAAGTATAATTTAAATGTAGCATTAATAGATATTATTGCAAATTTTTTTGTATCAGTCATATTTTTATTCTATGATAGTTTTATTTTGAGGAGTGGGAGTGTAGAGGTTATGCGTGGGGAAATTGCATGTTTACTTAAGTTTCTGCTAAATCAACATCACCCATACAACAACATATTTAAAATTTTGACACATTTAAAAATAATGTGTGCTCATAAAATTTATTATTTTACTTTTAATCCATTAAGAATGAGTTTTTAGAATTTTTAATCTTTTATCACTGAGTTTTCATAAGATTTTGGTGTAATTGAATCAAGAAAATAACCTGATTAAATAAGACAGAATTTACAATAAAAAATAACTGGTGGGAATAATTAAGGATTCTGAGCCCTTTTTGCATTGCATATACTAGTTGCTCGTCCTGTGAAGGTGTTAATATTTGATATTACATGATTAGTTTCTGATGTAATTTAAATACTCTATTACCTTTTTTTGTTTTAGTATTATTATTTAATCCTGATTTTGTATGTAAATATATTAATTTTAGCAATTTGTTTTAAATATTATTCTTCATTTCAGGATGAACTTGCTCGAGTGTTTGTGACTTTATTCGATGCTAAGCATTTGTTAGCCCCATTATTATGGAATATGTTTTATAAGGAGGTATATATATAAATTATATAGCAATTTATTTATATGTTCTTCATATTTTGTAATGAAAATATATTTTAATAACTTATTTCATTATATAAAAATAGATTGAATTTTAAATTCTTGATACACCTTGGATTTTGAGGAATTGAAATGCAAGCAAAAATTGAAATTTTGTATATTGATTCCATAATAGTCATTGTTTGCTTGTGTAATCATTGCCATTTTATAATCATCATCATAATTATTATTCATTTGTAATTGTATGTTTAGTATTAAATTCCCAAAAAATTATTTTTAAGTATTAGCTTTAGTTTTTAATTTTGTGTTCATATAGTGTTTATTATTGATTTGTTATATTAAACGGTTCAAAATTCAGGCTTAAGTAAGAATAGTTTCATTAAAAAGGTGTGTTAAAGATGTTTCAGTCTAAGATTTTTTGTTATTAGGATGTTCATGTAAATTCATCAAAAGTAACTAGCTACTGTTAAACACAACATTCAGATAACATTAATTTCATATTCTGCTTTGTTGTTATTTTATAAAGAATAATTTAACCATTTAAACTTTTTGAATTTTTTATGTTTTCTAACTTTGCATACTTATAAAAAATGTTACGTTTCGCAAAATACAAACTCTTATGTATAATTTTAAACCGAATGTTATTGAAAAACATTGTCATCAAAAGACATTTTAAAGATTCATACAGCGTAAGTTAAAAACATACATGGTCTGTCCATTAAGTAATGAGACTGAATTTTTTGCATCAAGCAGAAGGGCAAAGAGATGAAGTTTACAAGTGAGATGTGTGGTGGGATCTGTCAGATATAGATTCTAGCAGAAGGCATTTGACTTTGAGCCTTTGTAGGGCATGGATCACTCATGAAGCAGACAGGTGTTTGAATGTGATGTTAGGTTTTCATCAGTGTTCTCGCTGTCACTCGCCAATGCGCCAAATTGCGACTAAATTCTTCATTTAGCGAGTAAACAAGCGATTAGATTCGCCAAATTGCTAGTGCTCAATTTTTGCTTTTTCTTTTTCATTTTTCATACATATGCATGTACATATATATATTTAATATATATATATATATATATATATATATATATATATATATATATATATTATATTTGTAGCGGATAGTTGAAATTAGATTAATAACAGTCGCTGTCACAGTTATAAAAACTTGGGTTATTTTAGAACATATTGAAAAAAAGGGGGTACATTAAAGGATTAAAGATATTTTTTTGTGCTACACGGCGAATCTATTTTGCTAATACTTTTCTCATTTGGTGAATGTTTTTTATTTTTAATTAGCCAAATTACTAATGTTGGTCAAATGTCAGCAAGAACACTGGTTTTCATTATGAAGCAAACTATTGAGCGGAGATACCCCATAATGTTTTGTGTAAAACTAAACAAATTTGCTACTAAGAGGCTTTTCATGTTACAAGAAGCCTGCTGGAATTACTTTTCAGTCTCAAATGTTTTGATGGCACAAAGCTTTCAAAAACAGTAGAGAGGACATTCATGCCGTCCAACATACTGTTCATCATCAAATTCTTGAACTTCAGACAATGTGGCTAAAATGTTATGGATTTTAGTCTCTGATCATCGGATGAATGTCTAAATGATTTCTAGGCAGTGTTCTCATTGCCAACATTGTTAACATTTGACCAACATTTATAATTTGACTAATTATATATAAAAAACATTTGCCAAATGAAAAAAGTATTAGCAAAATAAATTCACTGTGTAGCACAGAAAAAAAAAATCTTTAATCCTTTAATATACCCCTTTTTTCAATATGCTCTAAAATAACCTAAGTTTTTATAGCTACGACAATGATTGTTATTTATCTAATTTCCACTATTCACTACAAATATATTAAAAATATGTATATAAATATAAAAGCATATGTATGAAAAAAGAAAAAAAAGAAAAAACAAAAATTGAGCACTAGCAATTTGGTGAATCTCATCGTTTGTTTACTTGCCAAATGAAGAATTTAGTCGCAATTTGGCACAATGGCGAGCGACAGCGAGAACCCTGTTTCTGGGACATTGGGACTTACAGAATTGATTGTGTATCAAATTGCCACTGAAGAACTTCGAATGTGGAAAATTTGGCAAACTGGTTCTTCAAATTGACCCTGTTCCTGGCAAGTACAATGTCTCAACACTGCTGCAACTACTCTAAAGCCTCAATCTTTCATTATCTGGCCTTTTTCTATTCCATTAGTCAAAATCCAGCTTAAAAGATCATAGTTTTGACAATTTGGAGAATATGCAGAAAATGTTATGTGCGTTGTGAGCAGCAGTCCAGTTGTAGACTTCTAGGAAGGCATAAATGGGTGACAGACTTATTGAAAATGGTGTATTAATAGGTGAAACCAATTTTGTTTGTGCTTTTCAAAAAAAAAATTAAAAAAACATCTTTTTTTTAGGATCTAGATTTTACTAAATAACAATAATATTGTTTAAATATGTGTTTAAGCTGTACAAAATTAGCATCCACACAGAAAAAAAAAATAATTTTACACTTAAAATATAACTTTTTAAATTCATATCTAGCATAAAAAAAGTAACCTCTGTTACCAGACAATTTTTGCTTAATTTATGATAGAAATACTTTAACAAAAGATATAATTTTTATATTTTACTTTAGAAAAAAATGTCCTTTAGTTAAAAACAATACTAATAGAAAGATGAATAATAAATAATAAAATTTAATCATCATTACATGCATAATTTTATCGCGTTCAGAAAAAAAAAAACTAAGTTAAAGTTCATAATTATCACCTTTTTTTTAGTTTTAAAGAGAAGATTTTTTTTAATTGAATTTAAAATACATAAAATATTCTTTGTTTTAAGTACATTTGGTTTATTATCGGTTTACAATTATTAAAATAAAATAGAAAAATTCATGTAACAGAGGTTACAAAAATTTATAAGATGTAAACAAACTGAATAAATAATACTTACTAATGCAAAAATAAATATAAACAAATGATAAAAATGATAGGTAAATTTGGTACTATGAATAAATATACATATATTATTACCATAAAAAACCTATATTCAGTTATAAAATGTAACCTCTGTTTATATAACATCTGTTTCCAAAATATGGTAACAGAGGTTACATTTAAGGAAAAACAATTTTCTTTCTTAAATAATAATGTTCTAAAAAGTTATATTGCTTAAATAAACTTATTTTACCTAGAGTTTTGTGATTTAGAGAGAAATTTTATTTTAAAAACATTATTTAAATCTAAAATTGGAGTAACAGAAGTCACAAAGAGAAAACACACTCACCTTAGAACTTTATAATACTGTTCTATACTCTAAACATGTGGCAGACAAAGTGAAAATAACACTTGTATTCTCTTCTAGAAAGTTCTTTGGGCAATATAGTTTAGTAGCAATCTCTGATAGACAAAATTTTTATTATTTATTCTGCTAAATATAAATAAAGTAATAGAGGTTACATTTTCATGGACAAATGTTAAATTTAACTTATACAGTTAAAAAATACATATCTTAATTCATTATTACAAATTTATAAAACTATATGTATGTTAATTAAATAAAAATAGATAAATATTGTTTTGTTCATAATATTTAGAATTGTAATCTGTTTGAAGTTGTCTCTCCAATCATTTGGACAGCTAAATTTCATAGATAAGAATGCATAATTGCATAAATAATGCATTAATTACATTAAAATTGCCTAGATCAAATTTTAGACTAATATAAAATAGTTTTTTCGGAAAGATGGCATAAAAATTTTGGAATTTCTTTGTATATTTATTGAAAAAAAATATATTAAAGTTTTGGACACGAAAAGCACCTGCATTTTTGCTGAAATTGCCGATTGCTGAAATTCGCGATTTTCACAAAGCTGATCGGTGAAATTCAAGATTTTTCTTCGCAAAAACGATAAAATTCACACTTTTTTGCGGGTGATCGACAAAATTATCGATTTTTACTAAGCCGATCGACAAAATTATCGATTTTTACGAAGCGAATTGGCAAAATTCACGATTTTTCAAAGCCGTTCGACGAAATTCGCAATTTTTACGAAACCGATTGACGAAATTTCCGATTTTTACACATTTGTTCGGCGAAATTCGCGATTTGTCTTAGCATGATGAATAAAATTCGCGATTTTTCTGAGGTTGGTCGACGAAATTATCGATTTTTTTCGAAGCCGATCGACAAAATTCACGAATTTTACGAAGCTGATCAGCGATATTCGCGATTTTTGCGAAGCCGATCGACGAAATTCTCGAATTTTACAAAACTAATTGCCAAAATTCGTTTTTTTCTTCGCAAGATCGATATAATTCTCGATCTTTATGAAGTCGATCAACAAAATTCGCGATTTTTACGAAGCTGATCGACAAAATACGCAATTTTTACGAAGTAGATCGACGAAATTCGTGATTTTTTACTAAGCCGATCGACGAAATAAACGCGATTTTTACGAAGTCGATCGACGAAATTTGCCCTTTTTACATAGCTGATTGGCGAAAGTGGCAATTTTTTTTCGCGTGATCAACAAAATTCGTGATTTTTCTGCTGTTGATCGACGAAATTCGGGAAATTTACAAAGCCGATCGAAGAAATTCTAGAATTTTACGAAGCCGATCGACGAAATTTGCGATTTTTACGAAGCCAATCGACCAAATTTGCAATTTCATTTGATCCTGATTGACGAAATTTGCAATTTTTCTGCGTGAGATCAACAAAATTCGTGATATTCCCGTCTCCAACCAACGAAATTCTTAATTTTTCAGAACCAGATCAATAAAACTCGTGATTTTTCCGTGTCCGATCGACGAAATATGCCCTACTCCGTCTTTCACTGACGAAATCTGCATTTTTTCGGCACCCAATCAACGAAATTCGCGATTTTTAACTAATTTTGAGGAAATTGCATTTTTTTAATGCGGAAAGATGAAATTTGCGATTTTTTTTTTTTTTTCTCTTAATAAACTTACAAAACTCACACGATTTTTTCGCAGCTGATTAAAAAGAATTTTCAATTTTTCTGCGCATCACTTTTTCCGCGCAAAATTCGCGATTTTTCCGTGCCTTATCAATGAACTTTGCGATTTTTTTGTCCCTGATTGACAAAATTCGCGAATTTTTCGTGCTCGATCAAGGAAATTCGCGTTTTTTACATGCGATAAACCAAGAAAACATCTGATTTTTTCGCAGAAGATGAGGACGATATTTTCTTGCCCGATCGATGAAATCTGTGATTTTTCGCGTCCAATCAACAAAATTCGTGATTTTTCCGTGCCTGATCGACAAAAACTCACGATTTTTCCGTGTCCGATCGGCTAACTTTGCTACTTTTTCCAACCTTCATGGGCAAAATTCGCGATTTTTTTCACGCCTGATGAACGAAATGTGCAATTTTTCCGCACTTTATCAATGAAATTCGAGACTTTTCTGTGCCCGATCAAAGAAATTTACGAAAGTGACATAGGAAATTTTATATTTTCCCGCGATAAATTGACAAAATTTACATTTTTTTCAAAAAAAAAAAAAAAAAAAAAAATTGCAATTTTTTTCTAGTTGTAAATTGACGAAGTTCACGGGCCACACGTTAACCCATTGCGGGCCATAGGTTGTGCATCCCTATTTTACCTGAAATCAATTCACTCGTAACTCAAGTGGGACTAAAATGGGAGATTACATCCAAAGATGCTGTGTTTAAAAATAAATAAATAAAATAGTTCACATTTAAATATGTATACATAATGAATGAATTTTCATTAAGTTACTTTAATGTTTGTCCTTTTTTAAAACAAAATTTCTAATTACTAAAATTTCTTTCTTCCTATCTTCAGGTTGAAGTCACTGATTGTATGCAGACTCTTTTCCGAGGCAATAGCTTGGGTAGTAAAATAATGGCTTTTTGCTTCAAAATATATGGTGCAAGTTATCTCTTGAGTTTATTAGATCCACTCATCAGCCCACTCTTGGACCAACCAAATATCAGCTATGAAGTAGATCCTGCAAGGTATGTTCTTCTAGAACAATAACATTTCAACATTTTAGTAGAACTTCACATATTTTTTCATATAAAACAATCAGCAAATGCATAGTTGCTCAAGTGTTTGTGATTTCAATTTATATCACTCCTATAAAATGATCCCTAAATTATAAACTGTCGCTAAATGAATTAAAATTTGTGAACAATTAAAAAAAAAAAAAAAGTACATGCATTCTATGAAGGGACATTACATGTGGTTTTTAATTAATCTCTTTTTCTTTATTAAATGTATCTCTTTTTTTATTCATTAATTTATTTTAATAATTATTTTAACCCTATGTTTTGCTATTTGAAATTAATAAAAGAAATAATATATTTTTTACGTTAAATGCTTTCATACAAATCTTTCATCATGTGAAGTCAAATACATCAGTCATATAATGCATAAAAAAATATTCTGGCTGTAGAAATAAATCTGCTTCTCTTTTAGAATTCCCTATAATTTGCATTTGTGTGTATATTTATTTCTGAATTATATGTTGGCATCTTTTAATTTTGTCGTTCTAATGTGTTTCTCACCAGGTTTCCAAAACTAGCCATGTTCTCAGTGTTGTTAACTTATATCAAGTTTATCCTTATAAGTTCAAAAATGTCTGTATAATAATACCTGGTGGGTATTTTAATATTCATGTATTATCAAATTATGTCATAAGCTAAAAGAACAAATTATGGCCTTTGATTTTTAGCTTTCCTTCTTTGTGCAGCCATCTATATGATTTCATTTTCAACAAGCTACAATAAAAATGCTTTTGATTTTGTGAAAACATTAATTAAAGCTAAATATTAAATAATATAAAATTTATGTTTTTAATCACTTCACAGAAAATATCTTTTAAAATCAGTATAAATTTGTTATTAATTTTTTATGTGATCAACAGTATTTCAAATGCAGTGATTTTGAAAGTGTGACAAGACCAGATTGAGTAAAATTATTTTTTACTGTAATTAAGCAAGAGTTTGAGACATCAAAATAAATGTAAATACCATTTAATTGCAAATGTAGGTTGCTGTGTAGTCTTATTATGAATAAGGATTAATATACATGAAAAAAAGAAATAAGGAAGGAAAGCCTGGAGAAGTTGAATTGTTTCATTATCAATGATTTACCATCTTGCAAGGATATCCCCTCCCCCCCCCCCCCCAACAAAAAGCAACAAAATTAATAATAAAATTTTACAGGTATCATTAGCTAAATAAGTGTATCTCCATCATAAACTCTAAAAATTGACATTTTATACTGAAATTTTGGTGAGCTTAAGAATTACACATTTAAGGTACTTTGCAAATAATTACATGTATATCTGTTTACTGGTTAGTTGTCAATGATAATCATGATATTTTTATATCTTTAAATTACCTGTTATAATAAAGTATGTTTCTAAATTTTTGTGTAAAACTGCATGAAAAATTCAAGGAAGAGTTTTTACTGATAATATATAAATACTATAAATGTGCTTTTAATAAAAATTGTAATATGTTTTCAGTTACATCATTCAAGTTTAAATATTTTTTTAATTGTTCATACACTTTGATTTATCTATATTAATGTTAAGCCATTGTATATGTTTTTTTGATCTATTGTGCAGTTTGTAATAGACTTCAATTTTTAGCTTATATATCATCTATTTTCACATTAATAACTCAAGATATATTTGTTTTTAAAGCTAGCTTGCAAAACTATGCCTAAATTTAAACAAGTGTTCATGCATTAGTATGTAATACTTAGTCAACAAACATCAAATGGTAATTTTCAAACATTTGAGTACCTAAAAGAAAATCATGTAAATCAAGAGTGATTGTATTGGATGTTTTCATTTTCAATATTGAACTTAAGGTCCCCCCCCCCCCTTAAATCACAAACTTTGATAATTATGTATAAATTAAACTGTCCTGTGCTTGTCATTTATTTTTAAAGGAGTAGAAAATTCAATTTTACTTTTATAATTAAAAAAAATCCTGCCTGTTCTTAAGAAATTTTATGAATTTAAAAATGCATATCTGAAGGCGATGTGATTTTGATTTCAGGTTAGAAGAAGGAGAGGATGTCGAAGAAAATAGGAGGAATTTATTATCAATCACTCAGAAAGTCTTTAATGCAATTGTCTCATCAGCTGATAGGTAAATATTTTTTTATTTTGAATTTTAAAGTTTTTATTCATGCAGATTTTAATTAAGAGAGCATTCTTGAACATTTTAATTTTAGAATACCAAATGTCATCTTTTCTGACATTCTATATGCAAAATCAAAGATTAATCAGAGAAAATAAAAAACTGTAAATTAATAAATTACAAAAAATTATTATTTAGTTTTAACATTAAATGAAAAAATAGCCTGTCAGTGTAATTTTAAATGGAATATCCTCATGTTTTATTTTGCAAAAACTAATTATAAGCACATCAATTTTTTGTATTTTGAAGTTAAGTGATTTAATTTTATCTTTTATAGAGAGGTCTAATTCATATAAATAGTTAAATAATGTTATTTTATATACACTCAAGAGCCAAAACATTATAACCACCCCTACATTTTGCAATGAACTCACCTGGAAGACGTGGAAGGCACGTGATCTGATGAAAGTGGTATTTAACTGCTGCTGGAGAGTCTGAAGAATCATTCTTTCACTCACTTCTATGTGTGATGGAAAAGGCTGCAGATCTAAGCAACGTTGATAGAGGGCAGATTGTAATGACTCGAAAGCTCAGAACAAGTATTTCCGAAATTGCACGACTCGTGGGTTTTTCGTGATCTACAGTTGTTAAGACGTATGCAAAGAGGATGAATGACGGTGAAACCAGCAGTAGATGACATGGTGTTGGACATCCACATGCTATTGAAGAAAAAGGTCATCGGAGACTGTCTCGCATAATGAAGCAAAACCGGAGCCAGACAGTGGCTCAGCTGACTACCCAATACAATGCAGGGCCAAGTAGAATAGTATCGGAGCACACTGTTCAGCACACACTATTGGATATGGGGCTACGCAGCAAACGTCCCACTCGTGTGCCTTTGCTGACCAAGCGTTATCGCCAACTGTGCCTGTGCTGGGCCCGGGAACATAGCGACTGGTCCATGGATCAGTGGGAGAGAATTGCCTGGTTAGATGAACCATGGTTTGTGATTCATCACGCCGATGGCCGTGTCAGAATATGCCGTCTTCCAGGCAAACAGTTGCTCACTCAATGTACTGTAAGTCATATATAGGCCGGTGGTGGCAGTATTATGCTTTGGGGGACATTCTTTTGGGCGTCTCTGGGACCTGTGGTTGTAGTAGAGCAGACCATGAATGCTACAGGGTATCTGAACATCATTGCGGACCAGTTGCACCCTTACATGGCCTCTGTTTATCCAGCCAGGAATGGAATGTTCCAACTGGGCAACGCTCCATTCACACAACTGAAATTGTGTTGGAGTGGTTCCAGGAACATGATGCTGAATTCCAGTTAATGTCCTGGCCGCCTAACTCACCGGATCTCAATCTGATAGAACACATTTGGGATTTCATGGGGCGGCAGCTCAGAGTTCATAGACCACCAATTCAGATCTGCATGACCGTTGCTTAAACATCTGGTACAATCTGTCTCCGGCCATCTACCAAGGACTTGCGGCATCCATGCCAAGGCGGGTTAAAGCTGTGTTGCGCGCCAAAGGTGGGACAACTCGTAATTGATAAGTGGTCATAATGTTTTGGCTCTTGAGTGTATAGTAAATACTAAAGCAAAGTTCAACTGTTAATTTGACTTTAGTTTTCATGAATCTTTTAGAATTGATATATTTGCTATATGTTTACCTTCAACCTCACACTAATATAGGTAAATGCTTATCTATGTCTTTAAGAAGTAGAGAGATAAAAAAGGATTTGTGTTTTCATCACACTGTATAGGTTTTATACCTTTAAAATTTTATTTATGAGTTTTAAAATAATAGAAATATGTTTTTCAAAATTGGAGATCCTCATTTAAATTTTGCAATTCTTGAAGTTGGAATTCATGCAACTACTCAAAAATTAATGCAACTTATTTCACAAATATATGATGTGAAAATGAATGAAATATAAATGTTATGTACTTGTGAACATTTTAAAAGTTATACAACTATAGTGATTAGCAAATTATTATTATTGTTGAATTTCTTGCCTTGTTTAGATGTAAAGGACTTTAAGAACATTTGTTCTTGTCTTGCAGGTTTCCTTTACAGTTACGAAGTATGTGTCATTGCTTATATCAAGTTCTCAATAAGAGATTCCCTAATTTTCCCCACAATATCAGTGCTGTTGGAACAGTCATCTTTCTCCGTTTCATTAATCCTGCCATTGGTAAGTTTTTTCATTTCCTTATTTTACATGGCAAAAAATGTTTAGGTCTTTTCACTTAACAGTATGTTTAAAAGTGCAATCTGTCTTTACTTTTTTATTCTGAATATATTTGCCTATTTTAACTTTCCAGTTGTATTATCTTAGATCCAGTTGTATTGTTTTTATTGATTTTAATGTTGAAACATTTTAAAGATTTTAAAGTAAATTTTGTGTTTTAATGATGTATATTATATCATTTATCAGTAAATGAATGTATGATAGATTTTAATTTTGTGTGGTTTATTTTAGTTTCTCCCTTTGAAATGGGTATTGTTGATAAACAACCCTCTGTCCGTACAAAGCGGGGATTGATGCTTATGTCTAAGATTTTGCAGAATATTGCAAACCATGTTGAATTCAGTAAAGAACAACACATGCTTCCTTTTAATGACTTTCTGCGAGCAAATTTTGAATTGGGAAGAAGGTTTGTGCATAAATGCTTTTTTAAAGTATTTAATTTCTTATTTAACCTTTTGCTTTGTTAATTTTCTCTCTCTCTTATCTGTGTTTTGTTATCTTATTCTAATTAATATGTTTCATTTGGGATTTCAAAAGTATTATAATTTGAAGTTGGGAAAATATTCTTAGTAAGCAAATTGAAAAAATGCATGCAAAAGTTTTTAATCATAACCACTTTTTATTCACATTGAGCTTGCAGAAAATATCTAGTTTTAGAAACTAAAATCAATTTACTTCCACATGTACATTTTTAATTGTATGTTTAAACACTTTTTATTTACTGTTTTATTTATTTATTTGGTATTGATCCTTAACATATTACTATGCATCATTCCTTTAAGATATAGTGTCTTATTTTTATCTTTGCCTTGAATTATCCATTTGTATAAACAAAATACATGATTACATGAGGTGATATATTATGACTATATGAATTAATTTTCAATAAATAAATTAATTTAAAAAATATTCTTCTTCTAGAGAAAGACCATAGAGAAATTCCCATGGTAATTCTAATTGATCTTGGAGATAAATACATTTTTTGTTACAACTCATTAATTTTGCAAACATCCATTGGAATAGCCTGGATAGAATTTGCTGTCCAGTAATTAAAAATATATTTTACCTGTTATTAGATATAGATTAAGAAAATATAATAAAGTGTTTCTCAAAAATTCCTGTATTATGATCTGCTTAAACATAGTAACTAAATACAGTTAAAAATGAGGAAAATTGATTCTAATAATACTTTTATTCATATTTTCACCTGATAAAAAAAATGTATAGCATTTTTACCTTTTATTGCAGGTATTTAAAAATTTCTAAACAGCAGTATGTGAATGGTAGTTTAATTTAAAACCTGACTTTGAAACAAAAGAAAGTTTGCCCTTTCTGGAAAGTTTTTTGGTAGTGATTGACTAGATAGATTTTTCAAATGTATACATCAGTAAAAATAGTACAATTTAAGATTTAACATTGGGCATCTTAATTTTAATTTTAATGTTCTCAAATGTATAATAAAAATATATTTTCTCTCAACAAAAGCTTAAGAACAGTTTATGAATTAAAAATTACATTGAAACTAAGAATTTAGAACAAAGGGTGTGCCTAATTATTACAGCAGCAAATTTCACTACTGTTCTATAACAGCAATCGTCATCCAATTTAACATGAAATTTTTCATTAATAAGGCAAAAATTGCTGTTTGTAGGATTAGTGTCTTTCAGAAAATTCCTGGAATTCCATTTTTTACTTCAAACTCCTGGAATTTGCTTTTGGCTCCTGGAAATTAAAAAAACTCCTGGGAAATATTAAAACTACGATATTTTAATAATAATTATTATTTTTTTTACCATCTCAAATTTTCAGATTATTAAACATTGAAAATTTTATTGATTTTGAAGGAAAATTGCATAAAATATAATTATTTCAACATAACAGTGTTAACTGCAACATGTTTTAAATAATAATTATCCTTACAAATCATGTGAGAACATCAACTTCACATTTCAAAGCATGTGAGTAGAAGTTAAAATTATGATTTATATCTGAATTACTTATGCCTTCTGAAATTGAATTAATTTATCTCGTAATTGTCGATTACAATCAAAGCTCAGTTTAATAAAAAGTTTAATTTTTTCATAACTTTTAATTTACTTTTGGTTTTATATATATATAAATTTTAAATTGATTTTTTATGGATTTGTATCTGTTTTGTCTTTTTTGTATACAGAAGCAAATTAAACTGGAAACTTCTATTTCTAAGGAGTGAATTTAAAATTAAATTGAGGGAATGTAAACAAACAAATTCAATTTTGCTTCTCATGTGTATCAATTTTTGCATTAAGAATACAAATAAAAAATCAACATTCTCTTAGATGTCATTCTTTCAAGGTTTCTTTATTTTTTAATTGTTTTAAGATTTAAAATTAGTAAGATTTTTGGAGATTGACTTTGAGGAATAACCATGTCTCTGTATACACCAATGTGTAAAAACATCTTGTATAAAGGTAACCAGGTCGTATTAAAGCACTAAATAAACCTCTTGGAAAAATATTCAAGATTTCTTAACTCCTTGGAATGAACTTTGTTTAAAATTGTATGGACTCTGTGTTTGGAAACACTGGTAGAAGTTTGCCTCCAGCATCAATAAAGTCAGTAATATTTACATAAATAAACATGTGTTATATCATGAAAAGTCAATAATGCATTGCATTTTTATCTTTTAACAGGTGGGTTGTCCAGATAACATCAGATTTGGAGTCGATGGACCAAGCTAGCCATAGCATGTCATTCATAAGTGATGCCAATGTGCATGCTCTTCATCGATTACTTTGGAACCACCAAGAAAAAATCGGTGATTACCTGTCTAGTTCAAGAGACCATAAAGCAGTGGGAAGAAGACCATTTGACAAAATGGCTACATTATTAGCCTATCTTGGACCACCAGAACATAAGCCAGTCGACTCACAGTATGTATGTTTCCCCCCCTCTGCTTTATTCCACTACCTAGCAATGACGGCTATTCAGGTGAAGTAAGTGTAGAGCCTCTAATCATCAATAATACACCAAGTATCAATTATATCTAAAGCAAATTATTAGGCTAAATTGTTAAGTAAATCTATAATAGCATTTTTGGAGATTCTCCAATGAGCTTTAAGTTAGAATTACATATTTATATAATCCCTTTAACTTTCAAAATAACTTGATTAATCTTTATTATGTATTCTTATTTAAAATAATTTCCTTTTTTTTCCCCCATACTCCATCTGTTCTTTTCCATCATCTTCTAATGGAAAATCTAATATAAATTCATTTTGTCTTGCACTGATTGATTTTGTGATTTTATTGTTGCCTAAAAATAAGTATCTTCATTGTTCATGGATTTTATAGAATATAATTCTATCATCAATAAGATACTACTATAAAATGTTTATGTATTGTATCAATATAACATTTAGCCTCTTACTGTATAATAGCAAATAAGTTTTAAGTTGATATTCTTAGCCATTTTCATCTTAGTTCTAAGATTTTAAGTCTTGAGTTCCCTCTCCCCCCCTCCCAAAAAAAGGCATTATTGTTGTATTTAAACTCTTTAAGATATGTATGCTATTATTATTAATTAAATTAACTGCTAAAGACAAGTTTAAAAAAAATATTGTAAATAATTCCTTCATTATGCTGTTAATAATTTTATATACTAGTGTTATTTAATGCATAGTGATAAATATATTATTCCATTCTAATTCATAATTGAAAATAAAATGTGGTTTTAAAAAAAGACTCTTGGAATTTGCTTGAAAGGAAAAGAAAATTTTTAATCAGGGCTGCAGAGTCGGATTCAGGTCTATTTTTGAGTAAGAGAGTCAAAGTCGTAGTTGCTAAAAAAACAAGCAAATTTTAACTCCAGCTTTTTTTTTTTTTTTTTTTTTTTTTTTTTTGGTAAGAAACTTTGAAGTAGAATTAAACCAATTGTATATAATTTTAAATACATAAATAAAAGGAATTATTGTTGTTTTTAGATTATATCGGGCTACCCAAGTTAAAGATTTTTTAATTAAAAACTCTAGTAGATTCTGAATTATTTCTGAACTAATAAAATTTTAATCTTTATCTTTTTTCCCCCTTTCCGTTGAAATTTTTATATTCTGGAAGACCTTAATTTATGTCAAAATTGTAAACATTTTCCTTTTTCAAGTCCACGGATCAGAAATAATAAAATTTCTGTTTTGTTTTGTTCTTTAGATTTTGATAATTTGATTTTTTGGGTTGTGGAACGCAAAATAGTAAAACTGAAAATATTTTTCTTTTTTTTAATCTCAAAGCTCTACGGATTGAATTAATACCAAAATAGTGAAAACTTTGCCTTACTTTTCTTACTTTCCCTCATAATTTTAACCAACAATAACACTAGTGTATTAGCCAACCTGGAGCTAATTTATTTAAGGAGTTAAAGCAGTTAGTTTCTTCGCAGCCCTGTTTATAATGCTAACAATGTCAATATTCCCCCCGCCCCTCCCTTCAGTTTTGGACGATTGTCTTCAGTGTTAGTATTGTTTATTTAGTTTAAAGCAGAATTTGTTTATATTTCATCTTTTTAAAGGGTTGTTTCATTAACATTTGAAACATAATGTTTGTGTTAAAAGTATTTTTGCTGCTTCTTTCGCTCACCTCAATTCAGTTTACAAATCTTTTATTCAAGCCTTGAAACAAAACCGTCTGCTTTTTACTTTACATTGAGTGAAGTTGAGTTTTTTTTTCAAAAAAAAAATTATTTTATCTTGTTCTTTAACTAGTTATAGAAAGATTATTTCTTCCTCTTTCCATGTAAATATATCTTTTATTTTAGGGGGAAAAGGAATTGAGGCTATTACTGAACAGTTGATAGCTGTTAATATTGTAGTACATAGGACACATGCTAGATTTTGCCATTGTGGTGTTACTAGGCTTTTTATTTTTCATGGTACCTTTTTTTTCCCCCCCTAGTATCTGGCACAAATAGCACTATACTCTGCTAGCTTAGTTTACTTGCATGCTATGATAATTAATTTTTTCTTCTAAACTTTACTCTTTGATCATTAAAACTTTTACTATTTTTTAAATAATATTATAATGCAGTCAACTCTCTGAAATTCACAATGTGTAATCTGATATTCACTTTTAAATGAAAAAAAAATATATATATAAGCAATGGAAATCACAACAAAAATTTAAACTTGTAAAACAAATTTAATGTGATAATGATTTTCATCAATTATTTTTTCGAAAAAATTGATTATATTTTAAATGTTTCAATGTATTTTATGCACTGTATGCTAAAATAAGTATTTTTTATTTTATTCTTTTAAGCTGACTTGAACATTGCTTCTCATCCAATTCCAAGCCTTTTTTTTTTTTTTTTTTTTAATATCTTTTACTTTCATTTTTTATAAGGAAAAAATATTGGATTTATGGAAATTTTTGACTTCTGGTTCTCAACAAATTTACATATTTTAGGAGTCAGATATCCTGAAAAACTTGTTTTTACAAAATGTCTGTGATTAAGTATATATATCTGTCTATCTGTAGGTGGCACAAATTTTGTTGGCACTCCATCTCAAGAGATAATGCACAGAACTTAGTAAAAATTTATATTCAATTAGTCCCTGATAAAAATTTGTGCTGATCTGTCTATGGTATAAATCGCCCATATAGGTGATGCTGTATTTTTCATATTTTCTGTCGTAACTCTATGTTAAAAATTAATGCATGATCTTAATTTTATCTGACTTAGGATTCACTTAGGTGTTGACACACAAGTTGTTGCAGATTAGGTTCTGGTGTTAATCACCCAGTATATGCCCATTTGCAGGATTTACATGATTTTAGCAATAGTTATATCTTAAGAATTAATGCATAGAATTTCATATCTTTAGATTTCTTATAATGGGCATAGATTGTCATTTAATTTTAGCACTGTGATATTACTGTGTTTTAACATGTATAAAATAGAAGAAAGTTTAGTTATTATCACATCTGATTAGTTATTATTATTCACTTTAAGTCCTATTGTTGTTAATATTGTTTTTTGTGACATCCAGTCAACAATCCTATAAGAAAAATTTTGATATGATCTCATAAAATAAATAAATAAATAAAACTGTGCAACATGATTGTTTAAAAATAATAATAAAGTAATAAAAGGTACCTTGAGAACATATTCAAATTTAATAATGATTGGCCATTTTTTTTTTAAAGTTAAAATCTATAAAATTAAAAAAAAAAAAAAAGAAAAGTAAGAAGACATATTATTTTTAGATCCTCATGATACATAACCATTACCAAAACAAGCCCTTTCTGAAAAACATAAATTTGAAAGTCTCAGCATCTGTTGAAAAGCTATTTATAGACATACATTAAGAAAAGATGCACAACCAAATTGTATAAACTCTTTTGCAAGAAATCAGTATTAATTTTAGCTATAAAAAAAAGGTAACAGCCAAATGCAAAAATTAAAACAGCAATTACATTTTTATGTTACATATATATATATATATATATACTAGCTGACTTTGCCCACTAGTGGGCCACTCCTTTTATACGTAAATCTCAAAGGGGATGAACCTAGAACCATGTCTCTGCTGCATACAGCACCATTTAGCATTCATGCTACTTACATATGTATCCCTTCTTTTTGAACGAAACTCGCACTGTGCAAGAACTAATATCTGTTACGAATTAAAAATAGATATTTTCATAAAACCGAAAGTTTTTAAAGTGAAAAAATAGACATATTTTTGAACAGAATAAAAATTTATATCGGATTCCAAAATAATCAGAACTCGAAAATCTATATTTTTAAAAAAATCTTCCCATGTAAAAATTTTGAGTTTCACTAATGCACCTGTTTTTTATTAACTGAATTTAAAAATGAAGTGGAAAAAAAATAATTTTTGAGATTTCAATAAAAATCCATAAATTGGGTTCTGTTTGGGCTACAGACACGATTTTTAGAAAATATGAAAGTAGATTTTTTTTTCTATATCTAACAGTAAAAGTTTGGAATTTTTGTGATTTATAGAAAAAATGTTACAGACCCCCTTAAAAATTTTCTAGTTACAAGTATCACAGGATACTTCAACTGCCGGAGCTTTGATAATCTTGCAGCTAGATTTCATTTCTTTCAGACAATGTGTCTGCATGACAGATTGAAAAAACTATGCAATAAAATGAATTTTTAATAGATTTTTAAGGATATTTCAAGAAATATCTGGGTTATAAAATTAAATTTTAGAATTTCGGCAAGCTCTTTCAATTTCACATTCTCTCGTGCAAGTTGTGTGTTCATGGCTTTTTTAGAACAAAAGATACTGCTTTTTAAAAAATTTGCCTAGTACATAAATTCCATTAAATCGATACCTGCTTTTGATCCAATTAAGCCGAAATTCATCAAAAAAGATGTTTTAAATTAATTTAGCCGCTAATTACTACCAGATTTTTTTCGAGACAGACATTTTCGGATGCACCAAAAAATTAGCTTATATTTATATATATATTTTGTCTTTCTGCGTCAAATAGGAAGAAAGTTTTTCAAGGGAGTTTTGCTCACAGACAGACAGACATTTACCACTATTAATAGAAGTGATACATGTATGTATGTATATATTTGAAAACACTAGGTGATTAAAGAAGCACATTATAACAATAATTAAATTACTCTGAACCAAGTGTTTATTTGAAGTATTTCATCAGTACTTATTATTTGAAAATACTTTAATATGTGCTATTCATAGTGACTTCACAAAATGCAGAAAAAATCATTCATTATTAACCAAAACAAACCATTAATATGCCTGTGTTTAAGAAATTAAATAACCAAAGAAATATGAACTTTACTTTTGTTTTATCTGTATTTATTAAATATTAAGCTACTCTTACACAATATTACTTTTTTTCTCTCACAAATATTGCTAATTTGTACTTGAGAGTAAAAATAAAAATATGGGAGCAATACATTATTCTATAATCCATAATATCATCAGACCCAAACATTGTGTATTTCACAGAGTTGATTGAATTTTACTGTCGATGTTTTTTTATGCATAACATAGGGGTCTTCAACCATATCACACCAGGGGTCATGGTCCATGTAATTTCAAATATTTAGAAATAAAATTTTTCCATCATATCAGAAAAGTCCTTTAAAATGCCTTATTAGGGAAAAATAACTTCAGATGAAAAATAAACAAGAAGCATAGGAAAAAAAAATATATACATATATTTCCACTATAGGAGACTTTATCTGTACAACCTATTTACTGTATTGTAAGTTAAAACTGTTGTTAGCTTTCGTTTTTTCAAAAACTAAAACAAAATCACTTCACCTTTTTTCATTCACGTATAAAAACATTTCATATTTATTTACTTAGAAGGTGTCACAAATAAAAATTAAATTAAAGAGTTGACATGTTTCGGTTCATTAATAAGAACCGTATTCATAACATATAAAATCAGTAGAAAATTAAATGACACTGGATATAATATAATTTAAAAATCAAAACAAAACATTGCGCCCGCTATGATCGTGAATATAGCCATTGCCAACGCGGCATATAAATATAATAAATTTTGACCATATATTAAATTTAAAATCATATATTCTATATTCACGATCATAGCGGGCGCAATGTTTTGTTTTGATTTTTAAATTATATTTATATCCAGTGTCATTTAATTTTCTACTGATTTTATATGTTATGAATACGGTTCTTATTAATGAACCGAAACATGTCAACTCTTTAATTTAATTTTTATTTGTGACACCTTCTAAGTAAATAAATATGAAATGTTTTTATACGTGTATTGTAAGTTTGTTTTTTTTTTTTTTTTTTTTTTTCCCAATAGTTATGCAATTTATTTACTGTAATTTACAGCCTACAATCTACAGATTATCTGTTAAAAAACTTCAAAAATTTTAAATGTGGATCAGATTATCTGCTGATCTCTTTTATGCAGTAGCTCCTTACATATACCCGGTTCCTACCAACAGCTATAAACTAAAAATGTAAACAACTATCACACAATTCTCTGCTATCAACTGTTCTTGGAGATGCTCATGATTGGTTTGCTTATGACATGTACATTCTAGTAGGAGTGGCTTCTGATTTTTGTTATATTTTCTTAGCCTTTTCGCAACATGTTTCTATTAAGAACAAAGTGATTCTATGAAATAATTATCTTATATGACAAAAATTATCACCTTGATCACTACCAAGTGGGCATTGAAAGTTTTTGTGAATGGTGCAGCTACAATACGATAATGATTATGTCAATTAATGTTTCAATTAATTCCCATTGATTATATTGAATTATCGATCATCATAAATAAAACTGATGTAGATTGGTAGGAGCTATTCTTGCGTTTTCAGATGGCAATCTGCATCCATAATCACTTTCGAATGTATGGAAACCAGTTCCCAGAATAACATCTTTTGTCAATTGCGAAATGACATATTATGGAAAAAGTGTTTTCAAATGATGCTATTCCTGCCTTTTCAGATGGCAATCTGTATCCATAATCACTTTCAAATGTATAGAAATCAGTTCCCAGAATAACACTTTTTGTCAATTGCGAATTAACATAGAATGGAAAAAGTGTTTTCAAGTGATGTCACAATTCACTGCAAATTTGCTTCATATCTTGTGGAGATACAAAAGTCGTCATAATATCTAAGTGAAACTTTTTTTTTAAAAACTGCAGAATTTAAATTGTATGTTATGTTATTAAAAAAGCAGAAGATAATAAAAATGATTTAAAAATAACAATTGTTATAGAATTGTATTGCCACAAGTAACTCTACGTTTTAAATATAAGATCAAATTTTAAAAAAAAAGAGTATTTGTTAAAATGTAATTATTTTATAATTATTTTATTACAATTATCATTTAAATATCTATACTAATAAAAGAACAAAACGCTCTGTCTGTCTGTGTGTGTGTGTCTGTGTGTCTGCGATGGCTAGCAAAATCTACAGCACGTACGAAACTCAAAATTTTTTGAGAGTAGCCCAATGTCTCTCCTGATGCACCTGAAGCTCAGAATTTCAAAATTCTATTTATTAACTGAGTAATTAATTAAATTCCAAAGCTCACTCTCATAAAAAATCGCCTTTTTTCGCTTTTTTTCCATTTCATTTTCTTATGGTTGATTGGTTGCATAACATTTTCGCAGAAATAATTAAAAAAGCAGGGACAGACCTTTAAAATTCATAGAATGGCAAACTGTCAGTTTAAATGAGGATTTTTTTTAAATCACAGCTGCTGTACACCATGGAGAAAAAGATAGGTGGAGGCGAAGTAAACCGAAAAAAGGTTTGCAACACGGAGTAAGAAGTGTCTTACTCCTGGTTTGCAATATTAAACCATTTATCGCTGAAATTTTAATGTCTCAAAGAAAAGCACGAGGAAGGAATTTTGTATTAATAAAACGAATTGAAAGAAACGAATTACAGCTGAAGCATATTTTACGAAGAAATAGTAATTTTTTAAAATGGTTTTTTTCTATTATATTATTTAGGTTAAAGTTAGGTTAAAGTTAAATTGCATTTATGTTATGGTTAGAATAAGGATATGTTACAATAAAGTGAATACATTTAGGCTAGGTTACATTTCTGTTATATTTAATTTACGGTAGGGTACTGTTAAGTCGCTGTTAGGTTACAGACAGGTTCTGGTTACGGTATAAAAGTTTAAGGTTAGGAATTTATACACAGAGTGAACCTATACGCAAGATTTGATTAAAAATAACACTTACTTTTGTTAAATAGCTCTGAAACTATAGTATTATATACTTACCTTTTAGCTACCATCGTGTATCGATTTCATTCATGGTATAGTCGGATTTAAGAGTGCTATAATTAATTTGAAATTCAAAATATTTCACTTGGGATTTATATGTGAAAATAATAATTAGTTACGTGACACAACAGCGGTTTTTACGGGTAAATATCAACTTTTTTACACGAAAACCATGCAATCGTTGGATACATATTCCCTCCCATGTTTTTCATTGCTCATTTTGAGTATTTTTAGAGCTTAATATTAGTTGTTTTTAAAACCGATTTCTCACACAGTCAGTGGCTACGTATTTCAGACAATGCATTTCTGCATGTAACGAGTTAATGATAAAATCATACAAATTTCAAGTTCTTTTAATATTGTTAATACGGACCCGGGCAACGCCGGGCGGGTCAGCTAGTAGTAACTAAATAAATAGGGTGACGGTTTTTTAGTACTATGGAATGTTAAAAGCAATGCGCAATCTTCTTATAGTCCGGTGTACAATCCACAGATTATCCACTGAAATTTTTTTCACAAGGACTAAATATTATTGCTGTGGATTATAGGCTGGAAATAATAACATAAACAAGTCATTTGTTTACTTTTATGTACAAATAGTAGTAAATTGTATTTAAAAAAGCAAGACAATCTGATGCACTGAGCTTGGCACAATTTTTGAGCCATTTCGATGAGAAAACTCTTTTTATGTGCACCTTGGGTTTAGCATGTGAAAAGAGCATGTTAGCTTTATTTTTTTGTTATGAAATGGTCTATTTTATTTAAAAACACACTTTTTTATGAAAGCACACAAATAATTTTATTATAAAATACACAATGTTTAATGTAAAACACGCTTAATCTGTTTTACCAGGTTGCCATATGAAGCAAATTCTTGTCAAAATTGTCATATTTATGCTAAATGGGTGAGCCGGTGTGTCTGAGACATCTGTGCCAAAAACAGTAATATATTTAAAAGAAATTTTTTTTTATATACATAAATACGTATGAAAAACCCAGAAGCCAAGGGTTGCAAGTGACAAAATTTAGATTTGGAGTAAATTGAGTTCAAATTTAATCATCAATAGTTATTGACTGAATTAAAATATGAAAGTGTTGCTTATTTTACACTGGTCTTTGAGTTCTTATTTCAATAAGTGTTAAAGAAAAATGAAGTACAACATTTTCTAAATTTTAAGTAGGTAGACTTTTAGAACGCATCACATAATTAGAAAATCACTCATATTTCTTTCCTCCAATCAAATGGCCTTATTTCCAGGTAACCTGTGCACTTAGCTAAATTATTTTTCATTTTGTCTCTTGTACTACTTGGCTCCTAATGTACTCATATAAGGATTTTAAAATATTGATAAAATATTACCTTATACTGGAAAAGTACCGAAAAAATATCCACTGTCTATGCATAGTTTTTCATTTTAACATAAATACCAGTGAAAGGAACTTCTATTACTAAATGGGGTAATTTTGTAGAACTTTTGATGATGAAGTATTTTGTGCAAATATAAAATTTTTTTATGAATAAAAAAAAGAATTCTGATGCATGCAATATCTATATATTATTTGTATCTGTCTCTTGCATGTGATCTCATTAATGTAAAGGATTTACAGTTGACTTGCAGAATTTTAAGAAATTATTGACATGGCCCTTGGATTGCAAAAAATTGAAGACCCTTGGTTAACATGTATGCTATTTTATTATTATTTTAGTGCCGTAATTCAATTTCTGATTTTTCAAATACAAAGATCTGTTGAATTAATGATTTAATAAATCTTGAAACTTTCAAAAGAAATCCTAAAGTTAACGTTTTCAGATTAATAATAATAATAATAATAATAATAATTTAAAAAAAAAAAATTATGGAATGTAAACTTTTATTTGACAAAATGTTAATTTTTGAATTGTTGACATGCATTTTCAAATTAAATCTATATAAATTCATTATTTTATGTGTGTTTAGTTTTTTATCTTTTATTTAGATGGAACAGTATGGACATGACCAGCACAAAATTTGAAGAAATCATGTCCAAACACAACATGCATGAAAAAGATGAATTTAAATCCATAAAATCTCTTAATATTTTCTATCAAGCCGGGACATCTAAAAGTGGTCATCCTGTATTTTATTTTATTGCCAGGCGTTACAAGTAAGGAAAAGTTCACTAAATAATATAAGTTTGTTCTTGCCATATTTACAGTACCCCAGTTATATATTTTTTGTTTTAGAATTGGAGAAACAAATGGAGATCTCTTAATTTATCATGTGATACTGACACTAAAGCCATTCTGTCATAAACCTTTTGAGCTTGTTGTGGATTTTACTCATACTAGTACCGAAAATAGATTTAGGGTATGAATATTTTTTTCTTTCCTTGTATTTCTGCAAATATTTAAGATTTGAATTGTGATTATATTTATTACAACCAGAGCTGGCTTTCCCTCTGTGTGCTTCTAGTCCCAGCACAGTCTGTTGGTTCTATAACTCTCTAATTCCCTCCAAAGCCTAAAAAGCAAAATACCACATTGTAATATTGAAAAATTTCTTGTGATATGTCATTATAATTGTATTAAAAAAACAGAAATTCATAAACTGAATCATTATTTTTTCAGTTTTATGAGATTACTTTGAAAATTTCAAAGAATATTTTTGAAGAATGTACTACTAAAAAAATTAGTAAGAAATACCAATTTGAAAATAAATAAATAAATAAATTTTCTTTTAAATAATGTATCATAATCACATTTTGCAATTAGTTCAAATTTCCTAGAATTATATAAATTAATAATAAAAAATAATAATGAAACTATGTAAAAACTATGAATCAAATAAGATTTAATCAAAAAGTTCTAGGATTAATTTTGTGATGTTTAAAATTCAAATTATTTATAATACCGTATTTACTTGCGTATAATGCACACTTTTTTTTCAAAAAATAACTCCTAGGTGCGCGTTATACACGGAATAATTTTTTACTGTTGGATGTAGTCGCACGAAATACACATGAATCAAGGAATTGTTCAAAGAAGACATCAAAACTTGGAAAATCTTACTTAATTGAAGTATTACCTACTGCATTTTTATTTCACTCCTTGCAGTTTTTTATACAACAGAGCTAGTAACATTATCTAAACGCTAATTAGCAATTATCTTGGCCATCACTCATTCCTATTTCCTGTCACTCACTTACAACCTGAAGTTTAAAAATGCATTTTCATCTTGTTTTCTGGCCTGGTGTAATGTTTGTTTCGACTATTTTTTACTGAAATTCATTTGGTCGTTCTTCATTAGCGTATCAAATTTATGGTGCGTGTTATATATGAGATTTTAAAACATCGCCATTTTTTCTTGTAAAGTAGGGGTGCGCGGTATACACGAGTAAATACGGTATATATTATTATTAATAATTTTCATATCAATTTGTTGTTAAACATCTGTAAACCTGTATAAATAATGACAACCTTGACAGCATTATAATCACTGCAGCCTTCTTACATTTAACATTTTTGCTTAAAAAAAAAGAAATTGCTTTAGAGTATGTGTAATTAAGGGGGAAAAAAGTATTTTTTGAAATTCATCCCATAGAAGTAAACTCTTCATATTTTTAGCACTTTCCAACAAAGTTGAAAAGTGCTTATGCATTCGGTTTGTCTGGCCGTCTGTCCGCGCTCTAACTCCCGTAAATATACTCGGATTGCTATGAAATTTTTATACGTTATTGAAGTTTACCCTAGCACGAACCCTATTGAAAATGAAGTATCTACCATGATTAGTTTATCTACAGAGAGAATCAAAAGTTTCCCATTACATTACGGCCTATGTGGAAAAATCGTTAATATACTCGGATTGCCTTGAAATTTTAGGACGTTATTGACGTTTACCCTAGCACGAACGCTATTGAAAATGAAGTTTCTACCATGAGAAATTTATCTACAGGGCAAATCAAAAGTTTCCCATTACATTACGGCCTATATGGAAAAATCGTTAATATACTTGGATTGCCATGAAATTTTAGGACATTATTGACGTTTACCCTAGCACGAACGCTATTGAAAATGAAGTTTCTACCATGATTAGTTTATCTACAGGGCAAATCAAAAGTTTTTCATTACATTACGGCCCACGGGGAAAAATCGTTTATATACTCGGATTGCCATGAAATTTTAGGACGTTATTGACGTTTACCCTAGCACAAGTCCTATCGAAAATGAAGTTTCGATTATGATTAGTTTATCTACAGGGCCAATCAAAGATTCCCATTACATTACGGCTTATGGTGAAAAATCGTTAATATACTCGGATTGCCATGAAATTTTTGGACATAATTGACGTTTATCCTAGCACAAACGCTATTGAAAATGAAGTTTCTACCATGAGAAGTTTATCTACAGGGCAAATCAGAAGTTTCCCATTACATTACGGCCTATATGGAAAAATCGTTTCAAAGGAATTTTAAAGATGTTATACCCTGTCAAACATATTAAAATATGCATTCTATAAAATATAAGGTGAAAATGTAGCTATTATTCATTTACATGACCACACAAAAGAATTCCATTAGATAATGGTAAAAGGGGGAATTGTGTGTGACATATTTTAAATATATTAAGCTGTTTCATGTATAATAAAATTGATATATGTCACTGAAGCTTAATATAAATTATATGCTACTGTCTTGCATAATATGAAGTACATATCATTTACAGGGCCATACAAAAGATTTCAAATAGTATATTCTTTCCGAAGTACCGTATATGTGTCCGATGATGGCTGATGGAGGGATGAAATGCATTTTAATTATGATATGCGCGTTTATATTTCGCTAAATATATGCACATTATATGGTGTGTATAAATGTTATAGTTGATATACAGGGCTACCCAAAAGAGCTCACCAACGTTACTGAATATGAGCGTAAATTATTTAAACGTGGTTCTTAAATAAGCTATGCATTTTTACGCTGAGCTTCATTCAAATTACTGAGAAATGTTTGCAGAATATAGATAAAAGACTATACAGAGCCACGCAAAGAATTCGGTACATGGACGCCTATGAATGATAATTTATGAGAATGTGATTTCAGTTGTTTTAAAAGTGTTTTAGTTTACAATAAATTTTAGCCTAATGCTGACGTGTAATAAAGGTACAATGTAAACTACAGGGCTGAACAAAAGTATTCAAGTATGTTTCTATCTAATAGTATGAAATGCTGAAAAAGAAATTTCAAGCTACTGGGTATTTTCTTGCTAAACTAAATTTTCCCATTATATCAACTGACATATGAAATACAGAGCTGTTCAAAAGTACTGGAATACATATTTGGGTATATTTGGCTATACACTATTATTTCCCTAAATAACAAAGTTTTGTTAAAGATTTCATTAAGTGTTGGAAAGTGCTTCATAATCTATGCTTAACGCATGATTTTTCTTACTTGTTTAATTATTATTTTGTTTAGATTTTGAATGTGTAATTTGAAACAAAACAAACTCAGTAGAAGTAAAATCTTCACCAGGAAGATTTAAAAAAAAAATTAATATTAACCCTTTTGCTCTCAGAAAGAGTTGTCTTTGCATATGCTTCAAATACAAATACTGACCTTTAGCTAATCATCCACCAGAAAATTTTCATTTACTTGTTAATAATAGATTGAAAGATTCAAGAAGAAAGTAAAGTAGATGTTGGGTATGCTGTAATGTAAATTTTAAAAAGCCAAGCTAAACATGCATTCATGTAATGATGTCAAAAATCTTTATGCTCCCAATGCAAAAGGACCACATTTTGATTGCAAACTTGTGTGAAATGCATCACATTTATTTGTACATTAAATTTAGCATTGTAGCAATTCAAAGTTAAGTGCAATGAAAATTATTTTTTGACTTTTTTTAAAAAAAAGCGAATTATAAGAATATACATTTCTTAATTAAGTTTACTTTCTGTAGATAAATGATTCAGATCATACATTTATCTCCTATTAATCACATTATATAGCAAACACATAACAATAAATATGAGTGTTTTTTTCTAGATGGAAAATATTTCTTTTTTATTCATTCGTCTAAATTTGTTTTTAACGCATTCTTTTCTTTTTTCCAACTATTTGTTAAAAGATGGGTGGAAAATAGAACAAATTAACTTAGCATTTTCCCCCTCTGTTTCTCAATTACTATAAACTTTTTTTGTTTGTTTCAAGTGGTTATTTCCTTTGAAATATCAGTAATAATTGAATTTAATTAAAATTGAAAAATTACCACTTGTTTTATAAAATATACATTGTGATCTATTATATCAAACCTGTAAAGCATTTAAAAGTATACATACTCTGTCAAAAATTAACTACCATGTACTAAAAATGTAACTTTTACCAGAATGACCCATAGTGTTTTTTTTTTTTGTTGTTGTTGTTTTTTAATGGATTTTATTTAATTAATTCTTTTTCAGACGGAGTTTTTGCAAAAATGGTTCGTTGTTCTCCCTGAAGTTGCGTATGAGAAAATACAAGCCGCGTATATCTACAATTGCAACTCTTGGGTTCGAGAATACACTAAATACCATGATAGGATTTTAGCTCCCCTAAAGGTAATTTCAAATAAATTTTTTATCATGTTTACTCATGCATAATGTAAACTCCATTTTTAAAATTTTATTCTTCACAATTTGTTTGCAGATTATACACAGATATTTTGGAAAGTAACGTGAAATCATGCATTATTTCACAAAGTCTCAGTAAAACATGTTGATATAGTGCAAAATATTTATGAATATAGATGCATAAATAAATTAAATAACTGATTGTAAAATTATATGAAACATCTGTATTAAGACTTATGAACAAAAGTGTATCGATTTCCAGTATTGATAAATACCTTAAAAGAAATTATAAAAATGGGAAAAAGCATATGAAAGAAAATTTTGTGGTATCTTAATAAGAGGTTGAAATGCTATGTATGATGACCTCAGAAGTTGAGGGGTGTAAATGACAAAAAGCTGATTTGTCTTAAATTGATTTTAAAGATTATTGATTTTAAATGTGAACATCAGTAATAATCCATTGAATTGAAATAGGAAACTGCTACTTGTTTTATTATGGAATTCTTAACTTTGAACTCTTATTGCTATAGAAGTTAAAAAGAAACAGTACAGTTTTTTTTTAATTTATTATTATTTTGCAAAAGTGCTTTTTCCCTAGAATGCAGCACATAATTAGAAAATCACTTATGTTTATTTACCTGAAAAGGAAATCATATTTCCAGGTCATTTGTTCACTTAATTTTTTTTCCAATTTTGTCACTTATGTCAATTATACCCTTTTGCTTCTAAGGTTCTCATATATCAGTGAAAATGATAATTAATGTTCAAGTTGAAAAAATACTATATTTTCACAATTAAATGTGGTATTTGAAATTTGTTTTTGATGAACTAAATTAAATTGACTAGTTCTTATGGAAAAGCTTGTTTTGAAAAATCTGTATATTTGTATCTAAGTGTTCCTGGAAGACTTAAATGATCCTAGGTCTTTCAGTCCCAGATAATTTTAAAATTATGATATATTTCTGTTGACAATCTTGCATGTAGTTTTTTGTTGTTGTTGTTCGTTTGTTTGTAAATTAGTCAAAATGTTCAGGTTTTTTTCCCCCTCAAAATGTCTCTTTTGCATTACTTTGAAGCTTAGTGTTCTGCATGTTTGACTGTCATACTACAGGTTGAGAGTTTGATTCCCAGGTCTGCTAGTTCACTCAACCTTTCATCTCTTCAGGGTTGATAAAATGAATACCAAGCTAACTTGGAAAATTTGAACTAAACATTGAGGGTCTTGCCTTACAATGATCACCTGACTGGGACATATGCACCAATTAAACAGGGTTGGGCATGTAGTCCCTAATCCTGAATTTATGAATCGTGTAGCCACAGGTTTAGTTTTTTTAGTGACATTTATTGTTTCGATTTTTGTTTAGAAAGATAATTATAGTTTCTTATTTTAATATAAAGTGATATTTTACTATGTTATGAAAAAAGAAAAATCTTGGATATTCCTTATCAGAAGTGATAGTGGTTCTTGAAATCAGTTTTTTATATGCTATTTTTTGAGCAACTTATATTACTTTATGCCTTTTATTCTTGCAAATTCTATTATATTATTAGGTTATTTTTAGAAATACTGAAATATATATATATAATAGAAAATTCACACAACTTAAAAATGCAAAACATTGAAGTTCCCCGAAGCCAACTCAGAGTCAGAACATCAAATTAAAATTAGAAAACAGAGCTAAAACAAACAGAACAAAACTGTAATAAACTTAAAAAACAGAATAAGCAAAGAAAAGTTAAACGCTTAAAGTTTTGGAGGCAGGCTGCATGGCTAACGACAAGCATGCTTGGTTTTACCGGTATTACACATGTAACGTCCCCCAAACCTGCCGAGACCAGACGAAAACTATGAAAGACAAAATTATTGTTTTATAACAGTCGATATAGAATTAGTAAATCACTAATTAATTGACACTTTTATTGAAATGAGAGTGTATCGCATTCTTGTAATTTTTATCCCTAACAAAGTTCAAAGTCAAGTGCATTAAGATTCACTGGATAACCATGTTTGATAGCAGTATCATCGAGTTTAACTATGACAATAGTAACAAAGCTAGAATTTAGTCCCTCTATGCGGGTTAAACCATTAATATAATTTTAATTGTGTCAGAATCAAAATCATTTCTTTTATCATAGATGTAATCAAATCATTGTCCTTAATTGCAATAGAAACATCCAGATAGTTGACTCTCTTATGATTATCTGAAGCTTTCTTCAGGTTTAAACTGTCTGGGTAATAATCAAATGAGATATTCAGAAACCAATCCGACTAACTCCATCAAATAAAAATGTTTATTTGAAACATTTAAAGTTATTTATCTATTAAAATGTTACTGTTTTTTAACCATTTTTTATTGGTATGCATTAATTGTCTTTGACTTAAAGGTAATTTATAAACACTGTGTAGATATATAGAAATATTTCAACACAATCATTTTATTAACTGAATTTCTAAAAAAATGGAATTAGTCGGATTGTATTCAGAATGCCTCATTTCTACAAAATAAATTTAAAGTATTTTGTACTTACCTGTATTTATGATGCAACAAGTGATGTAATATATAAACAAATTTGCTACTCATTATTTTTATACCATATCACATAACATAAAATTTCTTAGGAAGGAAAATCGTTCTAAATGTATTTTTTAATAAATGATGTAAGTTTCACTATTAAATGCATCTATCTTATAATATTTTTTTTCTCTTTTAAGATTCATGGATATGCATATTATTTTATTTAAAAGTGTTTGGGATTATTATTTTAGCTTTAAAAATGTGACTTAATCTTCATTAAAAGTTTTTCTCATGTAATAATTTAATTATTTCAGGCATTTAAAATCAGACGATATTTAATGTTTAGAGATTTTACATAAGACACAATTATAACTTTTAAATTCATTTTGTGTGCAATAATTTTATTATTTTAAAGTTTTCGCACTTTTTCCAATATAACATGTAAATATTTTGACGCAATTTTTCTGATTTTCAGCTTTCAACACACAATCATAAAATGTGAAAAAGTTTTTATATTCTGAAATTTTCTGAAAAACATTATTTAGTCACAATATTGTCTTCACTATTGATTTAAATAAAAATTTTATTTCATATTGAAAATAACTGAAAAAATCAGAAAATTTAATAATCCCTGTCTTTTTTCCTTTCATCCCTTTCTTCCATAAAAATGAAGTTATTGAGTTGCTACCATTATAGAAATAAAAGTAAAATTAGAAAAAAAATTAATATTTTGAAAACTAATTCAAATCTTAAAATTCTATTAACATTTTTGAGATCTGCGTATCAATACTGATTTTTTTATGTTAATTTCACCATTTGATATTACATATTTTAGGAAAAATTGCTATAAAACAAAATTAGTCATTTAAACAGTCATTTCATAAAATTGTTTCTCAAATTCATTTTTATAAATCCATTTCATTGTAGTTATATATATATATATATATGCTTACAGTATGACCTCAGAAATCTTCCAACATTTTTAGCCAATCTGTAGCCTCCTCCTCCTCCTCCTTTTTTTTACACTTCCAACTTATGGAATAAAAACAAGAAGTAAGCAGATAGTGAAATCACTGATGCTGTGCTAAATAGAACCGGCAATAATGCTGGGAGCTCAATGAAAAAAAGAAAACACTGGCAGAAAAAGGAAAATGTTGCTCGAAAAATACACAAATTTGTCTGAAAATTAATATCTGCTTGAGAAACAAAGCTATATTTAAGTATCATTTGGCTAAGAATTAAATTAGAAATAAAAGAATACAGAAGTATTTTTGATATTTATTCAGAAATCCAGAACTTTAAAAAATCTAGCTTAATCCGAGTCCCAACATTGCTGCATTTTCAAAGTTATACTATATATATTTTTTCTATATTAGTAGGTATACTATCTCTTTTCAAGAAAAATAGCTGCATATAAAATATTAATACTCTACCCCTTCCCATGCACATACACACAAATGAAAAGAAAAACTTTTAAGTGTAATTTTTATCTTGTTTTATACAATAGTTGCAATTGTTTACATTTGGAACTGTTGTATTTCTAATACATATATAAAATGCAAGTGGGTATTTTGTTTCAGCTGCTTACAACTTGAGTTCTGCTGAATGGATTTTAATGGACCCTGCACTGTTACTTTGATAGTTTTCTAGATATCTTGTATAATCGCATGAATCTGATTATGGAAGAATAGCCTAAAGATCTATTGATTAAATTTTGGTGCATTCTTATATAATTTTTCAGGCAAAGTTTTAGTATAACTGTACATTGCTTAGTTATAAAATTATGTATGAGATTCTAGAATCAGTTGAACTCGGGAATAAAAAAAAAAAAAAAAAAAAAAAAAAAAAATAGTATTTTTAAGATTTTGCTGAATAACCAAACATTTTAATATATTTTAGTTAAGTTAGTTTATAAGGAATGGTTTTAGCACATTGTGTATTCTTCTACATTGCTTTGTTATAGAATTATAATGGAAAGGATTCATATTGTTTTCAGCAATGCAGAAGGGCACTGTAGTAAAGATATTGCTTTAAAATACAGTTTCAGATTTCTGATAAATTTCATTTGATTTGAGGTTTGTTTGAAGAAACTGACAAGCATAGTAGTTGAAACCAGCTAGTATTTAATAAATGTTTATTGAGGCATTTTCTTCCATTATTTTCAATTTTTTGAATTGGCTAAATATTTTGGGTGTTTTTTTTATTCATTTTTTCTTAAGAATCATACTAATTTTCTAATTTCTCTTTTATTATTGATTATTGTTTGGAGAAACTGACAAACATAGTGGTTGAAGCCAGCTAGTATTTAATAAATATTTATTCAAACATTTTCATCCATTATTTCCAATTACTTGAATTTGTTAAATATTTTGGGTGTTTATTTTATCTGTTTCTTATTAAGAATCATACTAATTTTCTAAATTTTCTTTATTATATAATCCTTGTAAATGTAATTATTATAATTATTATATTTATTTACCATGACATTGATCTTTTCTTTTAGGGTTGTAGAAAATTAATTTTCCTAGACACTCCTCAAAGACTGAATGACTATATTGAAACAGACCAACAGCGTTTACCTGGTGCTACTTTATCTTTAGATGAAGATTTGAAGGTCTTTAACAATGCTTTAAAACTATCTCACAAGGATACAAAAGTTGCTATAAAAGTAAATGTTATTAATTGTTTCAATATTGATTCCTTTCATATAAAATATGGCTAATATTTCAGTCTGTTTTTGCCCCTTCTTCCCTGCAATGCATAGTGTAGCTATTTGGCATACTTTAAGTTTCACATTATTTGTTGTTCATGTTATAGTATAGCCATTTGACACTTTAATTTTCTCCTAAATTTTGGATAAAAGTTGACATATGATTATTTTTTATATTTTCCTTGTACAGTATACACATATTTTATATATTATAGAGGGGGGGGGGGAGAAGAGGAAGATAAAAATCTTGCATTCTAGGGTTATTTTTCAATTTGTTAGTACATTCAATGTGAATCACACAGGGCTTGAAAAATAGCATTCCTGGGAATGAATTTATCCCACTCAGGTTCCTGGCCAGGAAACTAAATTAAAGTGCTCGCCAATCGCCATGGCCGCTGCTATCAGTGATGAGTTTTTATTATCCTATGGACTGTGGTGATTTTTAGAAGAGGGAGGTGTGACAAGGAGCACCAAGCACATACACAAATTGCATTTCTGTGCTTCTGTGTGTGGAGAAGGTGATTTCTGGGATTTCTCTTGTTTTTCCTCTCTGTTTTGGTTAAGGTTCCCAGATGGCAACCTTAAAAGTTTTATAATTTTTAAGCCCTGATCACATGAACAAAGCAGCAACTTTATTAAGAATGGAGATACAAAATATCAATGAAAACTAAGAAGCTTTTTGTTTGTAAGTAACTGATAATATGTATTATTACTTAAAAAAGCAACTTTTTTTCTTGAGGTGGACAGTAATATGAAGAGTTTACAAATATATATGTAAATATTTTATTTACTTCACCCATGAACTTGGAAACTGAACAAATGCATCATTTGTACACTTTTACTTGTGATTTCCATATATCATGTTTATTATATTCTTTTTTTAAGATTAAACATACTTAAGACCTTTTGATAAAGAAGAAAATAGAAAATACCTTGTATAATGTTTCTGAAAACCTGACCTGTGTTAATATTTTCTTGTTTACATTTAAATTTTTCTGTTTTCAGATTGCTTACATTTTCTTAAAATTTAATTTTTTAAGGTTGGTCCAACTGCAATTCAAGTAACTTCTGCAGAAAAAACAAAAGTTATTGGACATTCTGTTCTTTTAAATGATGTTTATTATGCATCTGAAATTGAAGAAGTATGTTATGCTTTTTTATTCTTTAAATTTAGAATTTAACTCAAAGTAATACTAATACTTGATTATTTAAAAATACCAAGTAAAAATTCTATACTAACTCAACAAAACATGTGATGACACAAACAAAATTAAATATATTTGCTAAAAGAAAGAAGATTGTGTGTGTTTAAGAGTGCACAAAGTGAAAACTTCTTTGGTGTTCATAATCAATTCAAAATAATATGTGTAATATATAAAGAGCACCTTTTTATTTCAATTTATTGTTGAACCAGCCATTTTGATCAGTTTTTAATTTCCAATTTGTAAGAGACAGTATTTTAACTTTTATGCATACATATATTATGCATGACATTACACACACTTATAATATTAAATAACACTGCTCGACATTGAAAATGCAACACCAAGAAGGAGTGGTCAGAAATTTATGCAAATTTCAGAGTAGGCGCGTGTCACTGAGTTATGCAAATGATGTGAAATGCGTAGGTCTCCGACGCACGTGATGTAAGATATAAGGGAAGGAACTTGTAGAATGGGCAATATTCATGTCGCTATTTCTGCCAGACGAATTATCGAAAATTTTTTGTTTTTGTCTCGGAGGATACGTGTATAGAAGAGAATGCCAGGCTGCCGTCAACAAAGGCACTTCCAGCAGATAGACGATTTTACAAGAGGTATGGTGATGGGACCGAGAAGGGGGGTTGGTCTTTACGTCAAATCGCAGCTGATACCCACATGGATGCGAGCACGGTGCATCAGCTATGGCGAACATGGTTGGGAGAAGGAAATGTGGCAAGATTGAGGGGTGCAGGTGCAGCCAGAGTGACGTCAGCACGTGTGGATTGACGCATCCACCGACAAGCTGTGGCGGGCCCGCAAGTCACTTGTACCTCGATTCTGCAGCCTGTACAAGATACCCTGGATGTTTCTGTGTTGACCAGAACCATTTCCCGTCAGTTGGTTGAACATGGCCTGCACTCACGCCGTCCGTTAAGAAGACTGCCATTGACTCGACAACATAGACGCCAACGTTTGGAATGGTGCCGGACTAGAGCGACTTGGATGACAGAATTTTGAAACATCGCGTTCTGTCGTGAGTTTGAAACGTCGCTTAGATGAGTCACGCTTCTGTTTATCCAGTGACAATCGCCGCATACGTGTGTGGCATCTACGTAGAGACAGATCAAATCTGGCAATAACTGTGGAATGCCCCACCGCGTGACAACATGGCATAATGGTTTGGGGCGCTATTGCGTATAATTGCATGTCACCTCTAGTTCGTATTTAGGGCACTATGACGGCCCAACGATTCTTCGATAATGTACTGCGGCCAGTGGCAATCCCCTACCTTCAGCGGCAGCCTAATGCAATTTTTCAGTAGGATAACGCCCAACCACACAGTGCTCGCATGTGCCAACATGCTTCCCTGGCCACTGTACTCTCCTGATCTGTCACCAATTGAACATGTGTGGGATGTGATTGGACGCCGTTTTGCAGACTCTGCCCCTGCCTCGTTCAGAAGATGAACTGTGGCAAATGGTTGAAAGGGAATGGAAAACGATCCCTCAGGACACCATCCATGCTCTTATTGACTCGATACCTAGACGTGTTTCTTCGTTCATCGCAGTTCGCGGTAGTCCTACATCCTACTGAGCCGACGCCATTCTCGTTCTGTATTCTGACTTTCATTTTGAAATAAAGATCACTTAATGCTCCTTGCTGTCTCTGCCTTTTCCCCAAATTTCATCACTTTCTGACCACTCCTTCTTGGTGTTGCATTTTCAAAGTCGAGCAGTGTATATTAAAAAGTCCATGTATAAGTGTGAAGAAAGATGTAATCAAAATTATAATTCATATTCGATTGAATTTTTTCCACAAAAATTTACTCACAGTAATGAAAGCACAGTGTAAAAGATTTCCCCCTCTATGCCGTGTTTTACACTGATTAATTTTGTGTAAAACATGGCATCCAAAATCCATTACTTTGTCCTAGGCCGTAGTTATGAAAAAATCTTAGTTATGGTCAAAATGAGATTTGGAATTTGGTCTTTTTGCAATCTAAAAACTGAATTGTCTTATAAATGTTCTGTTGTCTATATCCATTTAAAGGAAGTTAAATTACAGCCCAATTCAGTTATAAATAAAGAATAAAGAAGTTATCATCCCAATCCAGTTATAAATAAAGAAGCTTTTATTTTTTTTTAACTGCTGCTGACAAATATTCTCTGAAGCATTTCTGATATTTTGATGATATTATGAACTTTTTTCTGTGAAATCTTTAAATTGTTTACTATAAAATTTCAACAGTTACTATCTTGTTTCTTTTAAAACTGTTAAATTAATTCTCACAAGGCCTAAATTGATTTGCACTGTCCATTACCATACCCTTTCTGCTACTGAGAGATTAAAAAGTTGAGTTCTTCAAGCAAATTAATAATCTCTTTCTACCTTTTGTACTTAATAATTCATATTTTGTGTTTATTTTCCTCTGTATATGTAGGAGAATGAAAAAAAATCCCTGTCGGCTTGGCCTGTAGGCGGAGGTAGATTTCGAAGTTACGTGCTCATTTTGACAAAAAAAAAAAAAAAAAAATATGATTAGAGATAACTCCTGTTTAACAAGTTTAGTTGGCCACTTTTGTAGAACTTTTAATTTCATTTTTCTGTAAGAGCTACTTTCAGAAGAATTCAGAGACTTTCAGTTCTACTTTTATAAGAATCATCTTAAGCGATCTTTGGCACAAATGCCCACTTTGACAGCATTTTTTGAAATATATTCTGATTTTATGGGAAAATTGACCAATAAGGCACACTATGTAGTTCCTAAATAAGAGAAACTGTCAGTTGAATGCATTTGAGAGTAAAATTGAATTTATAAATGAATCATAAAAAAAGCAATTTTTTATTTGAATACATACACAATTCTTCAATCTCTATTAAATCAGGAAATTTTGTTCGAATTGCCCACTTTCACAGTTTTTAAAAAATATATTCTGCCTTTATCAAAAACCTAGACAGTAAGGCACATTATACATGTTGTAGATTCATTCAAAATTGACTAAGTATTGCAGTAGAATCTAATTGTAGAGGAAATGTATTTGTGGAAGACTTCAGTAACAAGACATAGATTTAACAAGAAAAACACTTTAATGATGAATCTAATTTACAGGTGAAATTTCAGCAAACTATGCGGAACAACATAAAATTTAAAAGCATAAATAATTCAGACTTAAAATGTGAGCAGCATCATACTTTTACAGTAGCATAAGCTACAACACCTTCATGATGTGGTGAAACAAACTGCTGCTTTCCAGCAAGCGATGATTCTATTCAGCAAACATAGCAAAGAACAAATCTGTGCTTCCTTGTTATATACCAGTATGTTTTGAAAAATCTACATATCTTCTGGGATATCTAAGTTGCCATTATCCAAAATGAAAAACTTATCTGAAAATATATGCAAAAACTATGTACGTGAAGCACCACTGGCTCACAGACTATGACCTCAAACATCGGCCGCATCCAATCACTGACAAAAGCTGTGAACGGCGATTCACAGTGATCTAGAATCACAGCAGATATAGCTTGACAGGATCATTTATTTACTTGAAAAATGATATGTGAAGCAATGGTGCCGACTATACTTTTCAAAACAGTAGGTTAGACTTGGGGATGGTAAAAACACCAGGTATGTCATGTTAAATGAGTTTAAATAAATATAACAACTTCAGAATTAAATAAAACATTCTGAATTAAATATAACATGACATAACAATACAGTTTCTAAATAAGGAAACCTGTGAATTGAAAGCGTTTGAGAGCAAAAATGGATTTAAAAATGAGTCATAAAATAAGCAATTTGTTAATTGAATACTTCTTCAATTTTTCAATCACGATCGCTTCAGGAAGCTCTGTTCACAATGCCATTTTTGACAGCATTTTTTGAAATATATTCTGCCGTTATCACAAAACTGACCATTACACCACATGATATAGTTCCTAAATAAGAGAATCTGCCAATTGGATGAGTTTGAGAGCAAAATGAGTGAGAATATAAACAGTTTAAGATTGAGATTTTTTCTACAACTCCTATTATTGTTTAATTTATTCTTGATATAAGAATTGGTCTTAGGAAAAACTTGTCATTATAAAAGTTGAAGATATTATTGAGAAGATGTATGATAAATTTAATTGGATTTGATATCTTAAGAAATAACAAAGTTATGGATTTTTTTCTTCTTTCATCTCCCTTTTTGTTTTTGTTTTATTTATTTTTATTTATTTTTTTTTTCAATAAGAAATGTTTCAGTCAAAAACTTGTCAATACAAAAGTTTTAGATATTATTAAGAGCATTTTTAAAAAAATTAGTTAGATTTGATATCTAGAGATTTGACAAAGTTATGAATTTTTAACTCCCAAAAACCCTATTTTTTGCACCCCTTGAGCCCATTTTTAATTTTATCAAAACTCTGTTATGCAGAAACTTTTGGCCTATTTTCTAGAAGTAATGTGGGATATTAAGTGATTAACTTACGATTTAAGAAAAACTAATATTCTTGATAAGATAAAAAAGGTTTAATAGACATAAAATATATACGTAGCATTCAAAAATAACAGTAGAACTGAATAATATTCAGTATAAATAAGCTTCTCTGAGCTTTGGATTAAAAATCCATCCAACTCGCCATCGCTGAAATCTATAGAACACCTCGTTCTTTCCACGCATCATCACATGAGTCTCATTTTGGATATCACTTTCATTAAATCATTGAGTTTATTATCTTTTATTGCTGAATACTTTATTCTTTAATCCCACATTCTCGGTCATCCTGACGTTTCTGACGTCCTCGGCAGCTGCTTATAAAAATTTAGACACAAATTTACACATACAAAACAGGTAAACATAAAACAAAAACATGTCACGTTATGCAGATGCGTTACTCCAGGGCTTCATATATTCTGCAGCAGTTGAGGTCTTGTTGGGACCATCATGGTCTCCAATTTTCTCTACATCATAACGATCATTTGACTTTACTTTAGTAACTTTATAAGGTCCATGGAATTTTTCCTTTAATTTCAGACCTGTGCCGTACTGCATTCTTTGGATTGCCACGAGATCATTTAATTTATATTTGTTGGGCTCTCTCCTCTTCTTGTTAAATTGTTTTCTATTTTCTTCTTGTATTTTCAAAATATTTTTTCTCGCTTCTTCTCTTACATTTTCCCATTCCATCATCATGTGGTTTATATCTTCTTCCTCTAGTATTTCTTTAATCCTTAAGTCATTTTTATTTTTCATTTTTACACCAATCATCAATTCAAACGGGCTGTATTTTGTACTTCTTGTAACTGTACTATTGAGAATTCTCTGCACATTTGCCACATATTTATACCATTTTGTGGGCTCATTCCCACATAGCTTTGCTAGTACAGGAATCAGGATGCTATGAATTCTTTCGATCTGTCCGTTTCCCCTGGGCATCCCTGCCGTAATTTTACCGTGTTCTATCCCTTGCTCTTTGCAGTATTCTATAAACTCATCTGATCTGAACGCTGGTCCCCGATCTGTTATTATTTTGCTGGGATTCCCGAACACAGTTTGTTGCAATGATAACTTTTCAATGACTTCCTGAGCTGTCGTGGATTTCACCGGATAAAACCATACGAACTTAGTAAAAGCATCTACAACTGTGAATATATGTTGATATTTCTTGTTTGTTGATGGCAGCGGTCCAATATGATCAATGTGGTATGTGCTTAATGGTATATTCTCTTTTGGTATGGGCGTTAGAAAACCTTCGGCTTTGCCTCGTTTCTTGTTAAATAGAATACATTCGATGCAATTTACTACCACTGTTTCAACTTGTTTTCTCAGGTTAGGGATGAAGAACTTTTTTTTTACTAATTCTTCTGTTTTGAATGCAGCAAAATGCCCTTTATCGTGTGTTTTACGAATAATCTCTTTTTGCATTTCTTCAGGCACTACAATAACTCTCTTCCGTTATCAAACTTATACAACACGTTATTCTTGATAAGATATTCATTTTCTTCACCTTTTTCAACTAAAGATTTTATTGATTTTATGAGCTCATCTTTCTCCTGTGCTATAGCTATTCTAGCTGTCATCTCACTCTGTGATCTTGTAATTACTAAAACAGTATTCCTGCTCAAAGCATCTACATGTTTCATTTTATTCCCTGGTCTATGTGTGATTTCATAATCAAATTCTTCCATGAATAAAGCCCATCTTGCGACTTTTGGAGCCAAATCTTTTTTGTTTAATGTTTTCTGAAATGCTTCACAATCAGTTACTATCTTGAATTTTGTACCAAGTAAGTAGTTCCTGAATTTTTTGAGAGCTTCAATTATTGCCAATACCTCCAATTCATAACTACAATATTTTTCTTGTTGCGGGGTTGTCTTTTTGCTCATGTATTGTATAGGGTGGAATTTTCCATCATCCGCTTTTTGTAATAGTACTGCTCCGAAACCATGACTACTGGCGTTAGTGTGTAATTCTAGTGCTGATCCTTGTTTAAATAAATGCAATACTGGTTTTTGCGATAATATTTCTTTTAATTTTTTAAACGCCTGTATTTGTTCTGTGCCAAATTCAAATGTGACATTTTTACGCAATAAATCAGTCAATGGTTTGGCTATTCGAGCATAGTTCAGAATAAATTTACGAAAATAACCTGTTAATCCTAAATATGATTGCAATTGTTTTATCGTTTTTGGTTGAGGGAAATTCCAAACAGCTGATGTCTTCGATTCAGATGGCTGTATCATCCCATTTTCAATTATATAACCAAGGAATTCTATTTTTTTCCTTAAAAATTTGCATTTTTTGAAGTTAAACTCTAGCCCATAATCCGCTGCAACTTCAAGTACTTGTTTCAATTTCTCTAAACCTTCTTCTTCAGTTTGTGATGGAATAATAAAATCATCCATATAAATAACTACTGTGCCGTCACGTAATAACTTTCTAAACACCGTGTTTACATATCTTTGGAACTGGTTTCCTGATGTACATAAACCAAATGGACACTTCAAAAACTCATATTCCCCTTCGTGTGTCACAAATGCGGTGTATTTCCTGCTTTTCTCCTCAATTTCAACATGAAAAAAACCATTCTTTAGATCGAGAGTCGTAAATACTTTTGATCTCTCTAATTTATCTAAAACATCTTCAATTAAAGGTAATGGGTACCAATCTTTGATTATTTTCTTATTCAGTTTACGGTAATCTATGCATAACCTATACGAGTTGTCTTTCTTTTTAACTAAAACTACCGGTGCAGCGTAATCTGAAAAACTGCACCTTATAATTCCGTCTTTCAACCATTGCTGAACCTGGTTTTCGATTATTTCTTGCTCTTTAAAAGGAAATCTTCGTGGCCGTTGACAAACAGGAATTTCATCAGATAAAATTATGTTCATCCGTAATCCTGTATCTTTTGATTTATTTGGCTTGTATCCCTTTAATAATTCATTTATTTGTTTTCTTATATTAAAATTTCTCACGTGATCTAAATCAATTTCATCATCTTCTATGACTCTCGCTAAATTAATTAAGAAATTATCTCTTGCATTATTATCATTTACAATTATAATATTTTCATCACGTGAATTATTTAACGTTGACGTTTTCTTTTCATTATTATTTCTGGCAGCATGATTCAATTTTATGTCAGAATTCTTCTGAACTTCAGTGTAACCTACTTCAATATTGTTGCGTTCGCCAACGATCTTAATTCCGTTTTCATCTATCGCCAAATTTAATTTGCTAATCACATCATATCCCAATAAAATATCATATGAAAGAGATTCTAACACATACAAATTTGCTTTGATTAGAAAACCATCAATATTAAATTCATATGAAAAGTATCCTTTAGGATAAACAACTACTCTTTCTATGCCTGACAAAGAAATATTATTTGAACGTAATCTTGGCGATCCAATTTTCGTATAGTATTCATAACTGACCAGACTGATATCACTTCCAGTGTCAAAAAAGATCTGTGTCTTTTCACCGTTAATATCAATATTTATCATGCGATCCGGCTTGGCGCTGTTTGTTTGTTTGATTACTGCAAAATTTATCTCCTTGTGATTGGATAATCGCTGGTTTTGGCTCCCATTAATATCGGTGTCTAACAGGTGATCCGGTTTGGCGCTGTTTGTTTCTTTGATTAATGCACAATTTACTTCTTTGTGATTGGATAATCGAGGGTTTTGGCTCTGATTTTGGCTGTCATAATTTATTTGACTATTATTCCCATTTTTACACTGGGATATTACGTGGCCAAGATGGTTACATTTAAAACATCTAATTTGTGCCCTGTTTCTTTCATTTAAATTAGAAGATTCATTTCTATTAGCTGTATTATCTGCAAATTGTTGTTTTCTTAAAGTATCATAACGTTGAGATGGTAACCACGGTTTTGAATTGTTATTTTCGCGCATTTTTGACTTCCTATCTTCAAAGTGGTGTGAGTGTCTATTCATGGTTTTAACATTACGCCTTGCTGTTTCATAATCATCTAGTTTACAAACTAATACATCAACATTTTTAATTTTGGGAAGATCATCGATAAAATGTTCTTTCATTTCTATCGGTAACCTTCTCTTGATTTGATCTACTAATATTAATTCTTTTAAATCTTCAAAATTGGATACATCAAGACCGGTAATCCATTCTTCTAAATAATTCCTTAACTCAAATGCTAGATCGCACCAAGTGGCTGAGTTTTCTTTCTTATGCGACATTAATTTTTACCTAAACTCTTCTGGCGTCAATTTGAATCTTTTGAGCAGCAAGTTTTTTACATAATCGTAGTTATTTGTTAATGTTTCTGGTTCTCTAGTTATAACATTAGCAATTTCTAGCGGCATTAAACTTAATAAGTGCATGACCCAATTCTCTTTTGTTATATTCATCCTAGAAATCTGTCTCTCGAATAGAGCTAAATAGATACTAATATCACCCTTCCCATCAAAGTGTGACATTAATTTAGACAAATCTGGTTGCTTACCTGAACCAGTTACAGCCCAACCGTCACTTGTATTTGTCATATTTCCTTGAAGTTCAATTTTTCGTAATTGGTACTCCATCTCCATCTTCTTTTCCTCTAACCGTAACCGTCTTTCTTCTTTTTCTGCTTCTAGTCTTTTTTCTTCTTTTTCTGCTTCTAGTCTTTCTTTTTCTATTCTCTCCACGGCAATGACTTCAAGTCGAACTTTTACAAAATTTTCTTCATAATCCTTTGATTCCGTCACCAACTTTATCAAATCAATGATTCTTGGACTCTGAGGCGCAACTATACCTAGATCATCACACAATGTTAACAAGTCCGCCTTTCTAGCTTTATTCAGAACAGACATTATAATTTTTGTTTACACTTCAACAAAACAATATAGTGCACTATCTTGCAGGCTTGATTACGGATAATTTCTAATCATTACACATATAACAAACAGTTCCTTTTTTTTTTTTTTTAATAATACGTTTTAGTTTAAAAGCAAAACATTCTTCTTAGACTTAGATCTTCTTAGTACAAAATAGCTTTCATCGTGAAATTCAAATTCAAATATAAATCAGCGAAATCATTCAAATCCCGGCAACGAACCCCCAAAACTTGTGGGATATTAAGTGATTAACTTACGATTTAAGAAAAACTAATATTCTTGATAAGATAAAAAAGGTTTAATAGGCATAAAATATATACGTAGCATTCAAAAATAACAGTAGAACTGAATAATATTCAGTATAAATAAGCTTCTCTGAGCTTTGGATTAAAAATCCATCCAACTCGCCATCGCTGAAATCTATAGAACACCTCTTTCTTTCCACGCATCATCACACGAGTCTCATTTTGGATATCACGTTCATTAAATCATTGAGTTTATTATCTTTTATTGCTGAATACTTTATTCTTTAATCCCACAGTAATATAAACCTTAAACTGATTTAATATCTATTTTAATAAAGAAGTTATGAGGGTTATTCGGTTTTCACAAAAACCCTCCCTATTTCTACCCCCTTGGTCCGATTTTGCCCATTAACGAACTCGACCGAGATTTTATGCCCCTTGATTTTATGTGTCAGTTTGGAAGAGATCTGAGCAGAATTAAAGAAGTTATCGCGTCCATAAAAAAGTGATATATATATATATATATATAGAGAGAGAGAGAGAGAGAGAGAGATCAATAAACTTTTTTACTAATGGTAGTTTTGGAGTCTGGGGGTCGTGATCGGTGTAGATCTGCAAAAAATTTCCAGAAATTCCAACATGGGAGCGATCGCAATGCTAGTATTTCATGCGAAATCTAGTAACAGGAAATAGTGCTAGACTACTTATCTATCATGAGCTATTTCTTTCATAATGTAGATATATTTTTTGTTAGATCATTCGTTTATGATTATCTTAAAAAAAAAAAAAAAAAAAAAAATTAAATACTGCTACAAATGTCTTTTAAATAGTCTATCTTAATTGAAATAAAAATGTTCTAAAAAATAATTTCAGATTTCTATATTGTGACTGTTTATTAGGGATGGGGCAAATATTTAGTCTTATTTGGTATTTGGCCCTTTTGCCATACATTCGATTAGCTAAATATTGAAGGCTTGTTAGCTAACTATTTGAAGATATCTCGCCAAAAATTGCAAGATATCTTGCCAAATAAATTCAGGATAAGAATTTTTTTTCTAATCCACATGGACTATTTTCTGACGCATTCATGAAGCAATTTTCTTTCTTAATTGCTGAGTTTCTTAACTCAAATAAGCATTTTTCTGTAAAATTCTGCAAAGTAAATTCATAGAGACTATTTATTTACTATTAGTCGGCCAGAAATATATTTGAAGAACTAAAAAACCGAGAACACAAAAATTACAATTTTGATGTATCCAACTTATTTCTAAAATTAAAATAATTCTTTTTTTTCTTTTTTTTTAAATGAATTTGTAATGCAGCCATTCTAAACTTTTTCTTGAAGTTACAATTGTAGAAATTAGTGTAAAGATGTATATGATACAATATCATGATTTCTTGCTTATAGTTATTTAGTTTAACTTAAACGGAGATGCCATTTATTGATTTCAGTATTTTCCTTTCCCCAGTCTTTGACAGAGAAGTTAATTACACTAGTTTACAAATTTAAATTTTTTTTTAAATCTACTTTTGATGAAACAACTATTTTCTTAGTAAACTACCTCTTATTAATAAAAGGCGGTATTTGAAAAAAATCTATCACACCACTTTTTTAATATCTTTCATACAGGGTGTCCACTCTCAGCAGTGTCATATGGCTAATTCCTAAACCATTAGTCTTAAACATATGATTACAGTTACAAATATGATTTAAATGAGGAAAGAAACAATTTACAGGCGATTTGGTTCAATATAAACATTAATTAAAAAATTATGAAATTTAAATGTATGGTTTCCTGGTGCTATAAGTTGTATTTCGTAAAATTTTCCTGTTACACTCATAAGTAAGACAAAAAAAAAAAAAAACTTATTATTCTACAATTAAAAATTGACCAAATAAAAGCTTTTTAAAGTTGGAATATATTTTTCTGCAAATTAGGGGTCATTCACAAATTTAGTAAAAAATAATTTTGTCAGATATATTAAAAATAGCCGAGAGTAAAAGTAATATTGCAATATAAATTTGAAATCTTTAACACGTTCGCTGCGGCTTACATGAAGATGTGATGATAGTTAAGGCCACACTGAAGAAGTGGGTTTTTCCCAGAAACCGATTTACTTTTTATACAAAGAATCAGTGAAAGATTTTCTCACGCCAGCATGTGACTGGCTATTGGACATCACCCCACATCACGTGATGGTGCGTGAGTGGCCCCTTAACGTTGGCGCCATATCACACGCTATCCCGTGAGCAACAGCGAACATGTTAATCAGTATGACATAATAATGCAAAATATAGAACTTGTAACAAATGTATAAAAAGAAGAAAGAAAAAAAAAAAAAAGAATTTTTGATAAGTGAAATGATGAAAATTAACAACATCAATTCTCTACAAAATGGTATATATTTTAAAATTTTATTAAATTACACTAGCCTGCAAAATTTAGTTTGTCATGTTTTTTAGTTTTTGATAATTGATTATTATGTTTTCTGTACTACTGAAGCTGAAATTGACCTTTATTTTTTACCCTCTCATAAAGTTTTTTTCACAAATCATAAAGTTTAAAAGGAAAACTTAAAATTTTGTACAAGAAAAAGGGGGCACCTTGGGATATGGGGCAGATTGAGGCAAAACCTTTATCTCGCAATATCCATGGGGGAAAAACAATTGTTCATGGATTCTTAGGAAATTATAAAGATGAAAAATTAGGAAAAAATTCTTACTCTTTTATTAATAAACTATCATGCGATGGGTGTGAACATGTGTCTGGAGATACATTTTCTCCATTTTCACCTTTTTTTTTTTTTTTCCCTGAAAACTTGGGCACCCTGAGTTACGAGCAGGGTGAACATTTTCATCGAGACTTTAAACTGTTTGAAAACAGAAACAAAGGTTTTGAGGACAAACATGTTAGGGGACTACTGCTAGTCTATTTTAAGAGAAACAGATTAAAAAAATTATAAAAAGAAGAGTAAAATCAGTCATATTTAATTTTTTCTTTATATATTTCATGCATATATTTATTTAAGAATTTTATAAATAATTGTATGTTATATGTTTAATAAATAAATATATAACATACAAAATGATTTTTACAACAATTTTCCCTCACTCAGTGCACAAGAATCTATGAAAAAATACTAGCGAAAATATATAAATCATGTAAATCAGTGTTATTGGTAATTAGGATAAGTGAAGTGAATCCTCTACTAGGCTACACAAAATTACATTTTGTCGTACACTTTACAAAAAACAATTCAGTATTTTGACTTGAAATTAAACTTTAAAATAAATTATGAAATGTAGATTTGCACAATATTATTTTTTTATAGAAAAACCTTTAAAAAAAGTATTATTATAAATAATTTAATTTACATGTTTTTCTGTTATGGATCCATTTTTGCAAACAAAAAATGAAACACGTATATTTTCAGAAGAAAAATAAATCATGGAGTTAGTAAGAAACCTGCGTACTTCTTTCAGTAAGCAAAAATCATTGAGGTAGTAAAAATGAAAAAAATCATGAATGATTAAGTATGTGAAATATTATCATTGCATCAAAATTTCTTATTTTTTTAAATTATTTAAATAAGAAAAGGAACCTACATATCTGCATTTTGCGAAGACAAAATATTGCAAAAATTTAAAAATAACTGCAGAATTTATGCTTCAAATCGTAAACGAACACTAAACCTTCTTATATTAAAAATATATGCTATTTGAAAGGGAAATTTACATTCTAACAGAATAATTTATTAAGAGTGATTGGAAATAGAAATATTTTGGTGCTCATTCTTTTTAATCATATAATAGTTTCACAATTTCTTTTACGAAATTTTTAAAATGCCTTTTTTATAAAAATCATAGCATATTTTTAATGAATTAAAATTTGTGAAAATTCAGTTATTTACATTCAATTATAAAAATATTTTTCAGGGTTAAGAATTCAAATACACAATTTATTCTTAGTATGTGAAATCATTCACGCAGGCAATACATGCATTAAAATATATATATATATATATTTTATATACAGGGTGTCCGAAAAGTCTGGAAACGGTCAAATAAATAGAAAAATACATATGAGATTGAAAAACGTAAATATACATGTTAAATATTTTTAAATAAGCTACTCAGTGATACCAAATTTGACCTTCGTAACCGACCCCCTGGGGGTCAGAGGGGGTCCAACTTTGAAATCTTAAATTATAACCCCCATTTTTTATTGCAGATTCGGATTCTACAGTCAAAAATACGTAACTTTTGTATTTGATGTTTATTTCGAATCCTCGTTTATCACGGTTTAATTGAGCATATTAAATCGATACATATTTCGGCTTTTCCAACAGGATTTTCCCTTATCGAAACTAATTGGGGAGAATTTATGACATCAAATTCCTCGTCTTTTGCAATAATAGCGTTTCCTGAAAATCACCCGTGCCGATTATTTCGGTAGTGCTACACAGTTAAAAATTTGTTCCATTTGCTGTAGCGTAACTCCACAGCTTTTATAGAATATCTCTTTCATGACCAATGAGAATGTTCCATAACACAGTAAAGTACACTGTAAAAAAATTGACCCTTTTGCTGCATCATCACTCCACCGCTTTTATAGAAAACGATTACTTTACTGTGTTATGGAGCATTCTCCTTGGTCACAAAAGAGATATTCTATAATAGCTGTGGAGTGGCGCTGCAGCAAATGGGTCAAATTTTAAACAGTGTAGCACTATTGAAATAATCGCCACGGGTGACTTTCAGGAAACGCTATTCCTACAAAAGACGAGGAATTTGACGTCAAAAATTCTGCCCAATCAGTTTCGATTAGGGAAAATCCCGTTGGAAAAGCGGGAATATGTATAGATTTAATATGCTCGATTACACCGTGATAAACGAAGATTTGAAATAAACATGAAATACAAAAGTTACGTATTTTTGTCCGTAGAATCTGAATCTGCAATAAAAAATGAGGGTTATAATTTAAGATTTTAAAGTTAGACCCCCACTGACCCCCAGGGGGTCGGTTTCGAAGGTCAAATTTGGTATCACAGAGTAGCTTATTTAAAAATATTTAACACATATTTTTACGTTTTTCAATCTCATATGTATTTCTCGAGTTATTCAGCCGTTTCCAGACTTTTCGGACACCCTGTATATATTTATATTTTATATAGACATATATATATACATACATTGTAAAATGGCAAGAAAAGAATTGTAAGCAAATAAAATTAATTGTTAAATTTGTTATATAAAGTATTATTCAAATGCGAAGGTTGAAGTTTGAACCAAATGAAATATATTTACTATTAAGAAGTAAGTATTATTTTTAATATGTTCGCCATTTAAAAACAATTTATGAAATTTCGCTGAATTTAATTTTTAATTTAATACAATTTATAGAATTGGCTAAAATTAAAATGTGCCAAAACATAAAACAGCATTTTTGCTTAATAAGGATGCAAAAATATTATTAAAAGTATATTGTTACTTTCAGATATTTATCTTATGAAATAATGCTTCGCAAAACCAAACAAAGCATGGCTTTTGCTAGTATTAAAGAAAATTGAAATCTATTATATGAACTGTTTTAAAATAATAATAAATTAGATTGTAGTCAATATCATTAAAATGTAAGTTGTTCTACTATAGCTTGACACCATTTGCATACTACAGGCTCGTAAATATCAGTTATTGGATATTTGTATTACTAATAACTTAAAACATGAAAAAAGATACATATACATCTGTAGCATGATATATATAGATATGGTTTAAGTAAATTGTTTTTATAATAAATATATAATTGCTTTCATATTAATAAATAAAAATTGTTTTTTAAACATAAAATCCTTGAAATAAAAAGGAATTATTTTAATATTTACAAGTAAAATGCCAATCACTGGTTCACTCCATGTCAGTTGTTTTTTCATATAGGAGTTTGTGTCATTTATTGAAGTTATTCACTATATTTATGAAAAAATCGATTTTTTTGTAATGCAGTGTATAATTTCTGTAAATTATGTCAAAAATAATTTTTAAATGTTTCACTGTCATGCTTTCAAAAAGAAAAGTAAACATAAAATGGATTTAAAATTTTATAATGGTGTTTTAAACAAGAAAAAACCTTTAAAGGGGCTGGTCACTATGATTCCAAATTTCCCTCACTAGTGTAAAGTCTATGGATGTTTGATGCTTTAGTAAATTTAAAATATCACCTCAGAAATTAATATTTTTAACTTCTATTTTTTGTCTACACTTTTTAAAAGATGTCTCTGTTTTTCTGTGCTTTGAATTTTTCTCTAAATTATATACTTCATTTTATATGAGGAGTTAATATTTTATTGACAGTTAGTCAGCTTTTAACAGTTAAAATATTAAAATCAAGCATATATTTTAGAAATATTTTGAAAATTAAGAAAAAAAGTACTTTTTTAAGAAGAGAATGTAGAAAAAAGTTTAAAATATTGATTACTCCAAGAAATAGTTTAAATACACTAATGCATCAAATGACCATAGACTTAACATTATGTAGGAGGAGTCTGAACTTCAGTGACCAGCCCCTTTAAGGCATCAGTTATTGAAGGTTTCACTCTGTAATAAGTTAATAGAAAACTTTTTTAAATATTAATAATCTAACATAAATTTGCCTTTAATTCTCTTTTTAATTTTAAAATTTTAAATTATATTTATATGTAATCTACTAATATTTTCTTTTCTGGGAAAAAAAAAAAAATACTGTTCAGCTAATATTTGGTATTTGGCAAAATTACTACTCTTCACTATATTTCTTATTTCTGTTTTTTAATGAATATTTTAGGTATGCCTGGTTGATGACAATCAGTTTACATTAGCAATAGCTAATGAAAGTGGTCCCCTGTCTTTCATTCATAATGATTGTGACAGCATCGTGCAAGCCATAATTCATATCAGGACACGATGGGAACTTTCTCAGCCAGTAAGTACTCTAAACTCCCACTTTTTTTTTCTCCCTCTCTCTCTCTTTTTTATAATAAATAATTTAATCCACTAATTTTATTTCATTTCATTTTATTTTATTTTATTTTTTATTTTTTTTTTTTTTTCCTTAATTTACTGCTTTTTATTCTAACATTTAATAATATGGAAAGCTTATAAAAACTATTATATGTGTCTTTGCTATAACTTGTCTTTATCTAAATTCATGATATTTACAATGCATATATGTTAGTAATATTTATAATTCATTGTCTCACAATTAAATGTTTTTTAATTACATTTACGTCTGTCTCCAAATAAATTATGGGAAAATGATCATCTGTTGTATCTCGGTCATGAAATTTTCTTTCATAGTTATGAGTAAATGTAAAGTATATTTTTTTAATATAAAAATTGTATTGGTATTGAAAATTGTGTAATAAAGTCTTATTTTACTGATTTCAGTTATGTTTTATGTATTGTGAGGCATTTATTTTCACTAATTGGCATCATATCGTAAAATAATGTATTTATAAGGCGCTACTCTCTTCGAATTAAAGCTATTTAATCATTTTTCTTGTTATTTTATTTTTCTTTAATACAAAATTTTATATTCAATCTATTTTTTACTGGGAATTTCTTACAATGTTGTAAAGTAAGATGTTGAAATTGTAAAATTTTAGCTTTAGAATTATTAGTTCAGTAAATTCTGTCTAAGGGGAAATTAATCAAAACCAAGAAAATTTCCTGCCATAGAGAGTATTTTTCCTTAGACAAAATTTACTTTATTGTTAACTGTTCTGCAGCTGCTTTAAAACTTTTTTGCATTACTTAGTTTTTAATCTCACACAAACTTTATTGTATAAATTTATCTTGCAATTTTAGAAGCTTTAAAAGGAAAATATTTAATAAACATTGTATAACTATAAAAAATCCTTCTTGAAATGAAATTGCAGGATAAAATTTTTCATTCATCATGAATGGATATGATTGATTTTATACACAAAATAAAATATTCTGTATATATATACAAATTTATCATCAATTTTTAAAATTTATTTATTTATTTATTTATTTTTATATAATGTAAAAATTAAGAAAGTATTAGGAAGTGTTAAAAGGTAAGAAACATACTTGTTAGAAATTACGAAACAAAAAATTATAAATAACAATAGTTTTAATTATATTTATTTTAGGGTGGTTAATATTGTTAAACAAAACTGTTTATTTAAACTGTGTCTAAAATTTATTAGGTTGAACATGCTTAATAATGCAGATATTTTTGCACTTCAAGTAATAACCCATAACTGACAGTATATTTTACTTCTTTTAAAGGTGTACATTAATTATGTTTCAAAGTATTTTGAAAAAACACACTTTGAATTTTCTTTTCAAGCATAAATTATATTGCCATTCTAAAAGTCATTTTTCTGGGATCAGTAATTTATTTCAAATGATATTTTGATAAAGTAAATAAAATTTTCACTTAGAGACACTTAATAAAGTTTTAAGTTTATTTATGCAAATAAACTGTATAGATACATATTATATTTTATTCTAAAAGGTATTAAATTTTATAAAAATTGTATATTCTTGTAGTAAATGCATTATTATGTTTTTTATATTAAAAAAATCATCAAATGAATGTTAAAATTTAATTTTAATTTAGTCACAATCAAGTTAAATTTTTTCTTTTACAGTCATCAGTATTGTTTCGAACAAGTTCCAGCAACAGTCGGCTAGCATTGCTGGTATCCATTTTTCTTCCTATCTATTTTCTATCATTAAAAACTCTTAAATTCTTTTTTTACCTTGCTCCTGTAAAAACTTTTGATACTATTTAGGAAAATAATCTGAATGTGAATGAAAAAAATATATTTTGAATGATTGTTGCATGCATAATTATCTGTTATAGCACATAAAAAATTCCAGCAATTTTTTTTTTTTTTTTTTTTTTTTTTTTAACTTTGCTTCTGTAAAAACTTTTGACACTTTAGGAAAATAATCTAAATGTGAATGAAAAAAATATATACTTTGAATGAGTGTTGCGTGCATGAATTATCTTTTATAGCACATAAAAAATTAACAGTTTTATTTGCTGAAAAATATTTTTATGCATGAATTATCTGTTATAACGCATCACAAATTAACATTTTTATTTGCTGGAAAATATTTTTATGTATAGTCAAACAAGTAAAAAATTACATATCATTTTACAATTTTCTAATCTATAGACTGAAAAATTTAGAATTGTCTTGAAAGTTCTGAGCTTTTATTTTTTAACTATCAACCCTTGGTGGCCAGTTTGGTCTCTCATAAATGATACTAAGCGTTACTCTTATCCATAATTTAATTCACTTTTTAATCCTTCACCAAATAAAAGGATTCTTATAGAGAAATCAAAAACTTGGTACTTTTCTCTGCACAGGTGATAAATCGCCAACTATTATTCCCGTCACATTTTTTCATAAAAACTGAAACATTTAAAATTCATGGCTTTCACTTATTTCTTTTAATTTTAATTAAAGAAAAGAGAAGAAAAATAATACCATAAATCATGTTTGAATATCAAAGCATTGTTTTAATTTTCCACAGGAAAAAAAACTAACTTACATGTTAGAAAATGATATTGTCAAGATTTATACTCAAATAACTTAAAGAATTCTTTTCTTTATGGCCATGGCAACTTTTATCTTATTTTATTTAAAAAAATAATTTCTATTTTTTAATTAAAATAAGAATTCTTTCATATGAAAAGTGAATGGGTCATCCTGTAATTGTTTATGACTGTCACATGACTTGACCAAATGTAATGCAAATGAAATTATAAGATAGAATAATATTTGCCAATGAGATAGAATAATATTCACGCTAGGCTATCATTAAAGTATCAAGATCTCTACTTGGCATATTAAAAGAGAAGCGGTCAGCCCGGTACTGTTGGGGACAATCACATGATTTAAGCTATTATTATAGAGATAACTGAAAACCACATTTTGTGCTTAAAAATATTTAAAATGGTATATTAAAAACTAGTAATATTGGATTTGTAAAAGCGAAAAAAAAAATCAGATAACGAAATTAAATTCTTAAATGTGCTTATACGCAGTAAAAAATGACTATTAAAAGTTAAAATAGTTTTTTTATTAAGGGAACTAAAAAAAAGTTGCACATTCAATTAAAATTTAAAAAAAAAATTATAAAAGATTGAATTTTTAAAAAAATTTATTATTTGTTTAAATATTGATTTTTTCCCAGTTTTTTGTTTTAAGATTTTCAAATCTGTGTTACACAAGGCAGCACATGAATTTTTAGTTACATCTAATATTGCATTTAATATAATTTTTTACAGATATATATGAGGAAAAACAGTGAAATCCGACACATCTTCATATGTTTTAAGTGAAAAAAAGTTTGTCTGTATTTAAAAAAAAAAAAAAAAAAAAAATCAATATGCTTTCTACTTTATTTCTTTGATTTCATATATATTTGAGTTGATAATTTTCCCCAATCTTAATGTTTTGTTGTTGTTTGCCAGAAATCTATTATTCTATGTGCAAACATTCATGACCATAGTATATAGCCTCTGCTTATAGTGCATACTCCTCTATTTTTATGACTACAACACTAAAAAAGCTTATTGAATGTGGCATTAGCTGAGATACCACTTATATCTTCTACAATCTTGAGCTTAAAAAGTTCTGCCTTACTTTTGAATGAATCTTATACTTAATCATTAAATATACCTTGCAATGAAAAGTTATTGCATAATCATTGGATTTGACAGAGATGCAGCTCTTCATCTTCACTATTTTATACGATTTTTCTTGACAGCCTTGGTGGCTTTGGTTGGTCATAAGGCTGAAAAAAATTCTAGGTTTGGATATGGTTTTTGATTTGTGCTTTGATTGATCTTTTAGCCTTTGTATCTATTTTGCTTATATAGATAGCACGATTTATTTTATATACATTCTATACTTTCAAACTAAGTTGAAAATTTTTATGTTTTTTGCAACTTCTAATAATGAATTCTTCAGATTCGCTGTAATGTATTTTAAAATCACTCACTTGTGTTTCTTCAGTTTTTAAGTATATTTATTGCTAAAAAAATTTCTTTTATGGGAATCTTATAAGGATTGTCTGCATTGTACTTTTGTAATCATTCACATTTTCTTATTTTTGTGCATCAACTTATCCCTAAATGAAGTTTTGCTAAAAATCTTGTATGCAAAAACATATCTAGATAATTTTTTTTCCAAGAAAGATTCTCTGCTATATTTTCAAAATCCCTTCCTATTTTCCATAAATTTGCAATTTTTCCCAGGGTACTCAAAAGTTTATACAGAATTTGAATAAGTTTTAATGATTTTCATTCTGATTCATGGTTATAGCTTAAGTGATTGACAATATATAATTTTTTTTAAAAAGTTAGAATTAAATAAAGATGGCAGGACAGCAATTTTAAAGTTCACTAAAAGTATCTAAAAAAAATAAGGTTATGTAATTTCAGTTGAATATTTCATAAACTTTCATTGAACCCAAAACTGAATCCTGTGTTGTGAAAGTACTACTTGAAATCACAGCATTAAAATTAATTAATCAATAGACTCTGTATGTTCTGCATCAGTTTTATTTCAAAACTTTGTAAAATAATCCTTATCAATTACCACTAAATCACTCTGCAGCTAATCATAATTGTAAAAAGAAGATATCTACTACATCAAACACTAATACACTCATAAGTTTCTCCTTTAATAAATACCCATTTGATTTCGTCTTTATTGGGTGTATTTTCATAAAAAGTTTTCTACGAGCCATTTTTTGTCTGGCTTAATTGATAATGTAAAAGTAGATATAGAAAACTCTTCTATCATTTCTGCATGCAGACTTAGTTTATAAAGACAACATATCCACAATTATGCAGAATGTTAATATTTTATGAAAGCCCTGTTTACAACGTCATTTTTTTTTTCTATTAACATTTTATTGCATTGCTTTATAGAAATATATATACATATATATATTAAAGACATTGCTGCAATTAAAATATACAACCTATATATTTTTAACATCAGAGATTGTTGTGTGTGTTGTTAAATTATTGAAGTATTATTTTCAAGCAAATGAATAATAATGAAAATTAAATGACTTAAAATAATATCAAGTCTACCTCTTACAACCAATTTTAATTTACGATTCTCATTTCATGGCTATAAAATATTTCTGAAAGCCATTCCAGTGGTATTAATATTATAACTCTGGTAAATTATGAGTTGCAGATCTTTTAGTAAATATTTGTTCTGTATCAAAAGAAAATAAACGTTCTTATTTCTAAAGTTTACAGCTTTTGACAAATCATTTTTCTTTCAAAATTATACATAAAAAAATCTATTTAAATCCAAAAATATTATTACAGTTCTTATTTTATTATTTAAATTAAAAAGACTTAATTTCATTTTTTTTGAGGGGGGGGGGGAATACGCACGGTTGGAAATAAAATCTAATTTAAAATGATGTGTATGAAATTTGCTTAAGACTCCATCTGAGACTATACAGCACGAAAGTGCTGTATAGTAGAGCTCAGCCGCATCTCTAATGTTAAAGTCCAAAGTTTGTCTCTTAATAAATTTGGACTCAATCATCGGATCGCGACGAAATTGAAAAGGCAAAGTGTCCTACTCTAGACCTCAAAATTTACAAAAATCATCCAGATCCACCGATTAGTTATGGAGATCCAGAACCCCTATTTTGTCAGTTTTTTCTCGTGAAAAAAGAGGAAAAGACAAACAACTCAATTATAACCTCAGCCAGTAAACATTCAGTAATGTGTAATAGCTTGTTCGAAAGCTTCTAATTTAGGTATGTGCCTTTCGAAAGTTCTGTCAAATAATATCCAATATTAAGGAAATAGCACCCATTTAAAATTTATATAACGCTAGATCTTCCATAATTTAACGTTATAGAAATCTGTCCTTTTTAATTGTTAATTCAATTATTTCTTTCGAGTTGCCACCAACTAAAAAAAAGGTCAATAATTAAAAAAAGAAATGATAACACACATTCTTTTTTTTATAGATCAATAAAAATTCTGTTTCTCCTGATAGATTTTTGAATTTCTGAAATTGACATCATTCAAAACAGAAAATACATATTTTTCATAAACATATATATAAACTGTAACTAAATATGTGTTAAAACAACATCCCACCTTTATTTGAGTGTTTTCGACATCAAAACAGTTACTAGAATACAGATATTTAATTTTAAAAAGGTAATTTCGAAAGAAAAAAAATTCTTCTATATTTATAAAAATAACGATTTGAAAATGAAACTGAAAATCTGTGTAGATACCCTATGGTCATAAGGAAATCTTTGTAGATATCAAGAAACTTCAGTGAGACTACCATCTGAGAGGGGGTGGTTCTGTTGGCACGTTTCTCACCAATTTGGCGATATATCGCCAAATCGGGCATCCAAAACTACTCGCCGAAAAGTAATCCAACTTTGGCATTATTTCCGGTATTTTGCCAAACTAACATGCCTACTAATAACTTTAAACTAATACTAAATAATAGTTTAGATTTGTTAACTATTGTTACTATTGTTAGTTGAAGATGATTGATAAAGTTCCTGAAAGGATCTGAAAAAGCGATGAAATCATATAAAAACTGGTGAAACCAGAGAGAAAAGTAGAGCTCGATCTCAAAAAATGTTACAGTAAAAATTGGGAAATTTTTTCAATCTAAAAATGTGCATAGAAAAGAAATGGAATCAGATGATCTGTAAAGCCATGAAATAACCCAAATTTTTGTTAGCTGAAAATGTGGACTGAACTTTACTTGTGCCTTATAATCAGAATTATACTATTATCCACTCAAAATGATTATTGTGGAAAAAAGTCAATAGAATGCATTGTTATGTTGTCTCAAATCAGTTAAGCTCCACAAAACTAAAAGAACATAAATCATGAAGTAATAATTAAAGTATAACATTGATAATCAGGTTGTTGAGGAACTGATGTAGATAAATATGTCTGAACACAAATATTTAGTGTAGGCTTAAATTGTATCTATTCAAGGTTTTGAGTCTACTTGGAGCATTGATCTTCTACTTATCAAAACCACTAGAATGGAATTGTGTCCACACTTTGTACTGAATGAACCATTCTCATACTTCATTACATCAGCCTGTAACATATAGTTATGAACCTGAATTTTTAAACTGGTTATAGAAGATTGCAGTGGTGTAGTTGTAAAAAATTCAGTCGATATACGCTCAAAGCAGAGGGTATACAATCAAGGCAGAGCGTATAACCTGGAACATACATACTAACAGTGTTGGGCACGCTCACAAAATAAACGAACTAATTCAAACTCACGTTCAATTGCTAAAAAGTGAGTCACGTTCACGTTCAAATTCAATTTTTTTCAAACGAACTCGTTCAAATCAAACTCATTTATAAAAGTGAACAAAGTTCACTAAAAAGTTCACTTTTTTTTTTTTTACTGTCAATTTTTATTGTCCAAATTTTTAAAATTTTGTGAACTAATCTTTTGATTATTCGCTGTAAGAATCTTCATGGGCCCGACCCAATTTTTCTTCCCAACACTCGGTCCGAACTTAGTTTAGGTATATTACTTTTTTCAAGAGGTGCGGACTACGGATCCAGATGGGCCGGGGCTGAATTTTTCTTGAAGTCTGAACAAGCAGAAATTTTCAGTGTCAGCTCATATGAAAATCATTGGACCATTGGCACCATTTTGAGTAAAAATATCAATAAAATTTGGCCTGGCCCATTTTTTTTAATGCACGTATTTTTAAATCGCTATTATTTCTCAAATAAAATGGGTATATTTATTTTTATTTTTTGAGGTAGGTAGATGCATTTCTAAGCAACACTAAAATTTGAGAAAAAGAACCTGCTTATAACGGAATCACGTGTTTAACAAAACAATACAAAAGAATATATCGATCTCTGTAAAATGAGGATAATAGTACTTGTGAAAAGAACGTATGTATTTACAAAACAACTTGTCTATTATATCAAGCCTATGACGGATTTTTATTCTTTCTACGCAGTTCCGTCTTAGAAGATTTTTTTGTATGGAATTAAAAAAAAAAAAAAAATAAATAAATCTTCAAGCCATAGAATGTGCTTGTGAATTTACGATATTAATGATAACTCTGATATTTACACATAATATAAAATAAATTGCATTTTAAAAAATCTAGATTTTGAAGAGTGACCCATCCCATTTTACTAGATTTTGAAGAGTGCTCATTTCAACAACAAAAATAAAATATGATTAGAGATAAGCCCAGTTTAACAATTTTATTTATCCGCTTTTGAAGAATTTTTACTATCATTTCTATGTAAGAGCTGGTTTTGTTACAATCATATTAAGAAAAACTTGGCTCAAAATGTCATCTTAGACAACATTTTTTGAAATACATTCTAAATTTATGAAAAAACTCGACCAATACGGCACAGTTCCTAAATTAGAGAAACTGCTAATTGAATACGTTTCAGAAATAAATTAACTTTAACAAGTTGGAAATTGCACTAGAAGCATAGTAAATGAGTTGCATTCTTACGATAACGAGGTTTTAAAAAAATCCAGATCTTGCTGTTATAGTATACAGTACTTCGGATATAGTATAGTGGTCGAAATTTTTTTGTTGTTTCTCTAAATATACAGGAAGTAGCATTTATTACACTTCAGCAACGTATATCATATTCATAAAATGTAAAATAGTTTAATATAATTCAAACATACCTCAAGCAATGTTTCCCCGTATAGCATTATGTATTGGAATACTTTTGTGTAATTTAATAATAAATATTCTTTGCATCACAGATTGTAGAGAATGTATTTTTTAGTACATATGTACTTCATGGGTTCATGTCAATTCTATTATATTCGAAAGAGTTTAACATCATTAAAATTTACTTGAAACTAGTTTTCGAGTAAATTTTAATTTTAAATTTATTTGTACATTTTAATTTTAAATTTATTTGTAAATTTTAATTTTAAATTTATTTGTAAATTTTAATCGCAATGTAATGGAGTACTTTTGATTGTCCCTCTAATTAAACTATACATTCGATTTTCATAAAATTTAAAATGAATCGACAAAATTACGCTAAAATTATATATTTTAAATATAGTGTGATTTGGGTGGGCAGTTTTTGCTTTGTTATATGCGGGCAGACAGACGGACGAACGAACATACGACGGACTGACAGATATATGTACAGATGTAGATACTAGTTATTTATATAGGGACATACCTAAAATTATTCAGATTTTGACTTAATAGTACACAGTATTTCGGATACAGTATAGTGGCCAAAATCTTTTGTGTGTCCCTGTAAATACTATCTGCTTTATTTTATACTGGAAATAACTTGTAGTATTTCTCAGCAACGTATATCAATCTCATAAAATGTAAAATAGTTAATTACAATTAAATGCGCACCAAACAATATTTTCCTATAACATTGTGTACTAGAAAACTTTTGTGTAGCCTTGTAAATCAATAACAAATGTTCTTTGCACCACAGATTGTGCAAAATCTGTATTATAATATGTACTTCATAGACGCATATCAATTTTATTATGCTCGAATGATTGTAACACCAATTAAATGAATTTGAAACTTTTTTTCCCCATTGACTGTAATATAACGGAACAGTTTCGATTGTCGCTATAATTGATCTATGCATCCGATTTTCATAAAATTTGAAATGACTCTACAAAATTATGTAATAATTATATATTTTAAATTTTAAACGATTCGGTTCGGTAATTTTTGCGTTATTATATGCGGACAGACGGACGGACTGAACGACAACTATAGGTTCTACGTATTTACGTAATTACGAACGCACCTAAAAATGAGTCAAAAATAAGCAAAAACGAAACAAAAAGGGGAGCAAAAAAAAAAAAAAAAAAAAATCCTTAACTTAGTCTATTCTTAAACTATCAAATCCGATTAAATTTATTTTACATCTTCTCAATAATATTTACAACTTTTATGCTGACAAGTTTTTGATCGGATCAATTCTTATAGCAAAAATAAATTTTAAAAGAATGGGAGTTAAAGACAAAATCACAAATCCAAACTGACTCATTTTTACCAAAACTCATTTTGCTCTCAAACACATCCAATTAGCAGGTTCTCTTATTTAAGAACTATATTATGAAAAGCTATGGCCAGTTTTGTGATAAAGGCAGAATATATATCAAAAAATGGTGTCAAAATGGCATTTTGAACCGAATTTCCTGAAACGATCGTGGTTGAAAATTGAGAAAGTATTCAAATAACAAATTGCTTATTTTCTAACTCATTTTCAAATCCATTTGTGCTCTTAAATGTATCTCAAATGTATGCTTTCAAAGTGAGCATTTTGAATAGAATAATCTGAAGCGATTTTAATTAAAAAATTGAAGAGGTATTCAAATGACAAATTACTTATTTTCTGACTCATTTTTAAATCCATTTTTGCTCTCAAACGCTTCAATTGATAGGTTCTCTTATTTAAGAAAGGTATAATGTGCCGTATTGGTAATTTTTTTTATAAAAGCAGAATATAGTTCAAAAAATGTTGCCAAAGTGGGCTTTTTGAACAAAATTTACCGAAGCGATCGTGATTGAAAAATTGAGAAAATATTCCAATAACAAATTGTTTATTTTCTGACTCATTTTTAAATCCATTTTTGCACTCAAACGCTCTCAAATGACAAGTTCGCTTATTTAAGAGCTGTATAGTGTACTGTATTTGTCAGTTTGTCATTTATCTTTTTTTATAAAGGAAGAAAATGTTTTTTTAAAAAGTTGTCAAAGTGGTCCTTATGAACAAAATTTTTCGAAGCGATCGTGATTGGAGAATTGAGGGTATATTTCTGTTTGTTAGTGAGATAGATGCTTTATCTCCAAATTATGATGCCTACATGCAAAACGTTCAAGTTAAAGTTCACTTTCAAAATGTAAATTGCAAAAATGAACGGATGACATTGAAAAAATTTAATTAATTAAAATGATAAACTTTTCCAAAATTTTATGTTTTGTCGTGTGACTTGAGGTATTCAACTGTAAGTATACAAAATTTGAAGTCTCTGACTTATACAGTTTATGTATAATCTCTCTGACAGACAGAGGACAGAGACGATGAATAACGTTTCATAAAACGAAGGAAACTGTAACAAGTGGGTAAATGCAATCGTACATTGTACAGAGGGTTTCGTTTAATATTTCTTTCAAAAGAAATTATCTTGTAATGAACAAATCCAAACTGTTAATTTATAATTATTAAATTCTTAGACAGCTGGTAGCACCAATAAATTTAAAATAATTATAAATCGAAGTTATTTATTTTAATCGAACTAAAAATGTTCAAATCAAACTATTTAAATAAAATCCAAAATTCCAAATTTTTTGAAAGTCCAAAAATAAATAAATAAATAAATAAATAAAAAATAAAAAAATAAAATAAAAAAATAAACAATTAGTGGAAATATAAATAATATTTGGAATTTCTAAAAACGAAAAAAAAAAAGTTTAAACGAAATTTAAAATGCTGAATTATTAATAAAATGCAATAGTTTTTAAAATCGAAAGAAAATGGAAGCCAAATAGATAGATAATATATCTATATTCCAGCGCCGGGATTCGAACAAAGAACGTTCTGCATACGAGTGAGATGCTCTCCGTCTAAGTTACACTGAAAACATTAAAATTAAGGTTCTCTTTTAAAAGTTAAATCGCTAAAATGAACGGCTGATATTGATAAAATTGATTTAATCAAAGTGACAGACTTTTTCGAAATTTCATGATTTCTTATGTGACATGAAATAGTTAGCTGTAAGTACACAAAAATTGAAGTCTTTGTAGTCTGATGGACAGATAGATAGAAATGAGAGATGTTGATAGGGAGATAGGGATAAAGGATAGTCTATCCTTTGGAGATAGGGTTTCGTTAGATGAGCGAAAAATTAAAAAAAGGACAATTTACTTTTTTCGTTTGGTTTAGAACACTTAAGGAAAGTTGTGTCACCTTTGCGTTTTAATTATTTTATTTTTTAGTTTTATTTCTAGCCAAACTCCTCATCAATTTTTCGCACAGTTTAACTTCTGTCAATTTTTTTTTTTTTTTTTTTTTTTTTTTTTAAATAATATATGTAATCACGTATTCCGGTATATAGATAGGCCTCTGCCAATTGTTTCGGCTTCAAAGTAATGAGTTCATACGGTATTGATCATTCTTGACGAATGATCAATTTATCGTTTACTACTGACAAAACAAGCAAAAAAATTGAAAAGAGCATACCGGTAAGATTAATATTAGCTTACAAATATTGTCGCGTGACAACTGTAAACTCTTAAGATAGTTCTCAAATTCTCTGCACAATAGTGCAACATTTTGTGACTTATTTTTTGCTGTAAAACTATAAAATTGGCAGGAATAACTATTGAAGTAATTTGTAATCAAATAGCGTTTTTCATTTTTAAATAAATTATTTTTAGCTTACTTATAAGTGACAACACGTTTTTCTCATTTCTAGTGCTGCCAAATTTAATTCAAATCGCACAGTTTCATAGCATTTTCTGAAAGATTTATCTTTCTGATAAAACAGAAAACATCATTCAATAATTATATAGTTTCTAAATGAAAACACCTGCCAATTTTGTGCGTTTCCAAACAAAAATGAATTCGAAGTGTGTCAGAAAATAGCTCCTTTGAATTTCAGAATAGCTTTACTAAGTACATAAACTAAACGTTGTTTTACAATTGTTTTTTTTTTTTTTTTTTTTTTTTTTTTATCTAGATGAAAATATACTAAATTACGAACGAAAATATACAACAAACCCTTTTTTGTGGGGGACTTTTTTATGGTTCTGTAATAATATTCTGATTTTTTTTTCTTTGCCGACATTTTAAGTATAACTTTTAGAACAGGCCTGTCCAACCTTTCAGTAAATATAGGGGCGCACCTCAGATCTTGGCACTCAATGTAGGGCGCCCATTATTGACATGATACGAAACATGCGGCATTATATCACCGAATTATATTAGTATATATACGCACGTCTTATATAAAGTAAACCCATCTTATAAGACAAAGGGCTCTTACGGTTCTGAAACTTCATGTAAAAGCAATCTTCAGAAAATAATAATAAGAATAATAAAACGTACATAGTACTAAATTTCGAAGTATTCATTTTTTACGAGAGGTCTATCTTAGAAATATTTGCATGGGAGATACCAGACTTTAATCACATTCAATAATAATATATATATATATATATATATATATATATATATATATCAGATATATTTCTAGGGTTTTTTTAGCATGTAAAAACAAACTTTGGCTTATATTAAAGAGATGAATTTTACTTTAAATATATATATATAAAGACATACTAATGAGTAATACATGGGTGGTTTCAGAGAAACCTTAGAAGTACTTTCACAGCTGAAAATCATTCTGCTCTGTCTTATGGATTTTTCGAAAATAATAATAATAATAATAGTAATAATAAAAACTTAACTAAAATTTCAAGAGTTGGGAAGTAAAAATTAACCACTTTTATCTCTATTATAAAACAGCCAATAGAGCACTGCAACAACAATAACACACACAAAAAAAAAGGGAAAAAAAGGAAAAAAAATTAAATTTTCATGCACGTTTCTTAAAAGGGGGATGATGAAAAATGTTTGTATATCTAAATGTTATTTCTTAACATATTCAGAAAATTATAGTCAACAAATTCAATCATCATAATTGCACATTGCAAAATTTTATAAACAATAGCTACAAATCGTGAATATATGCATTCTAAAATTTTTCACCTGTGTTTCTGGATTTAATGTGTTTTCATAGATTTTGAAAATATCTCTCATACAAATATAAATGACTTTAAAGAAAGTATCCTTTATAATGAAATTTTACTTCTAAAAAAACCAGTCGTAGAAAAAGCACCAAGAAAACATTGAAAGGATGCCATGGCGCCCGTGGGCGCCGCGTTAGACAACCCTGCTTTAGAAAAATAAACAATTTGAGCGATTCTCTGATCCCTGCAATAAAAATGTTATGCGTCAAAGGACCAATAGCTTTATCAGTCTGTTGCATCAAAGGGTCAGTCGTGATCCTAAACACACTGACCCCTCACTGTGTGTTCGAGGAGGTCCCAGAAAGATTTCAAGTTGTAAAACTGCCAAGTCTAAATTAATTAGTATTCTGCCGTCCTCGTTGCTGTACTGGTGTTGAATAGATCTTTCTACGCTTGTTTATCTGTTTCTTCTTTTGGGGATGCATTTTATCTTTTTCTCAGAGAAGAATAAATATTAGAGACCGCACAATGAGACTTGCATGCTGTCTGCTTGAGTTGTTACTGCTTCAGTTATACAGTATGTTCACTCTCAACGATGGCCAATGGCTAATTTCTAAACAGTTAGTCATAGACATATAGTTGCAAAAATGCTTTAAAAAAGATGAAGAATTGTTTTTTAAGCGATTTAGGTAAAAAAAAATAGAAAAAAAAATGCTAAAATTAAAAGGCGAGTTTTGAAATTTACATCCTCAAATATATTTTTACATATGTTTTATTTTGTAAAGATATGGATCAGTTACTTTTCACGATATTATTTTAAAAATGTGTGTTATTTTGATAAGTTCTTTTTTTTTTTTTTAATTTTTGTATGCATGTTTTCTTAATTCAAAATATGTATTAAAATTTTAACTTACTTCCAAATATCCGATCGTGTTTCAACTCGCATACTTATTTATATTCAATGAAAATGTAATATTAATGCGATTTTAGGTGCGTACCACAAAGTGCCGCAGCTAGAATTCAGTTCTAGGGGAGGGGGGTGAGTTTCTGATAAAGATGTTTGCCAGTTATTTGAATCACCGGATAATAGAATCGGTACTAATTAGAATATTCACTGTATAATACTTAAACTCAAAAAACATCTGTGTGGCAGGAAATAATCATTCTTTTAGCATAATGCGTCTCAGAAAAGTGATTTAGTTCAAATAACCAATTTTTACCTAACAAGTCGATGTAAAATGCACTTTCACAGTTTTAAGCAGAATTTTTGCCATTTAATTGAATCACTTTATTAAATGAAATCTGATTCCGAAATACACCATAACGTTTAAATATCAAATTTGGTTTTAATTCATATAAGTGGCATTTATAGTAATCTTTCTTAGCTCTGGGAGGGGTTTTAACCCCCAAAACTATCCCCTTGGCTACGCCACTGCCACTATTTATTTATTTTATAGGACTACACCAAATTCTATTATGTTAAGTAATCTAATAAAGTTTTTTTTTTTTTTTTTTAAATGTATCATTTTGTAACGAACTGTGATTGTTGCTTTTCATAATTTAATTTAACAAAATGGTTTATATATATATATATATATATATATATATATATTTAGTACAAGTTGTATATTTTGCTTTAATGAGTAAACATCAACATAAATTAAAAAAAAAAAAAAAATTTTAAATTATTTTACTCTCAATGTTTAATGTTAAATTTTATATCTGACATTTACTTTTATTTCCAGTGAATTTGTGACTGACCCCTATTTTGCAGCGAAAAAGCTGCTTCAACTTTAAACAGCTGTTATTCGGTCAGTTTTATTGGCAGAGGAATGGAACTTTTTTTGCCTTACTTGTTACAGTAGTAAATATCACTTATAGTACTAAATATCACTTATGGTACCGGGTGACTGTATAAAAATTTAATTTTCGTAAATTAAAAAAAAAAAAAAAAAATTTTTTTTGACCCATATACCTTAAAAAGCAATTCTTTGCCTTTTTTAAAGCATTTTTGCAACTGGAACTATATGTCTATGGCTAACGGATTAGAAATTAGCCATTGGCCACCGTTGAGAATGGACATCCTGTATAAAGTCCAGTACGGTTAAAAAAAAAAAAAAAAGGAAAGAAAGGCGAGGGAAAAAGTTGAATCTCAAATTATTCGAATCCATAGACGTACAGTTAAAATTTGTCTAAAGTGAAATATTATCCTCTACAGAAATTTTTTTCAGTCCCGATTGATTTCGCCTTCGACAGCGTTTGCTGTAGAACGTATTTTCATACATACAGCATATTATCTAATTATTATTTAACTTTGTACAATCCTATTGACAACGTCATCGTTTAAATCATAAATATTTAATTGTTTTCAACCTCTTACCTCACAGAAACATCATTATGATCAGAATTAGCACTAATATTTTGTGATAAATATGATTAAATAACAGTTTTTTTAGAGATTACTGAATAAAATCCCTACATGAAAAAATAGTAATAAAATATTAAATTTTATTCTTTTTAAAATGGGTCATGGGCTGCTTAAATAGGCACATTTATTTCAAAGTATTGGTCTTTCCATATTTCTTTCTGTATATCCCATTGTAAACTAAATTGATTTTAAAACGAGTCCTTAACTGTATCTAAATATCTGAAAAATTAATAACATATGCGTTTCCACGCATTGGAGGCTTAAAAATATGAAAATTTCTATACTGGTGAACCTTTTAAGAAAACCTCTTAGAAAAATTCATAATAGACAGATTCTTTATTGAAAAATTCGCCGTCTTTTACAAATACGTTATATATATATATATATATATTTTTTTTTTTTTTTTTTTTTTTTTTACACGGATTACTCTATCTATTTTGCACCGATCTAGAAATTGTTTCGTTTAAGACAGGATTTCGTCATATACAGATTTTTGTAGCACCTTTTATAATACTGTATCACCCTCCCGTAGCATTGTATATGTACTATTCTTTAAAGAAATTTTGAATTGTTGAATTATGGTAATTAATAATTACAATAAACTCTGGCTAAGACGGAATCGATTGGCATCGTGAAAATTTTTCGTAGTAGACAATATTCCGTCTTAGATAAATTCTACTCCGTCTGCGGATTCGCAGGAACTTGGAAAATCTTTCCGATTTAGACATATTTCTGCCTTACACAGTCCACCTTGTACAGAGAGTTTACTGTATATATCTATTTTCGGCGAAATTGTATACAGTCCGGGTCCGGTTCGGCGCGACCCGAGTCAGCAGAAGAAGTAAGACTAGGATACTACCCAGAGAAGTGATATCTAGACTTAACCCGTCCTGAGGCTCGTGTAGGCCTCTAAATGGCATTTGAAAGAGGGAAAAAGTGGGTAAACGGAAAAAAAGTTATAGGAAAAAAAGTGACAAACTACAAAAGCGGAAAAAAAGTGACAAGGAATTGATTTTGGGGATTCATTGGTTAAGTTATGAAAGGGGGATCGGGGGGGGGGAGAGCTCATAGTTTAGGTAAATAGGTTTTTCATGCTGAATTAACTGTTTTGGTTCAATTTTTGGATATACGTTCATCCTGAAAAGACGCTTGCCTGATTAGTTTTGGGAAGGGACGATTACCCCCCCCCCCCCCTATCCGTCCTCAATTAGATGAATGGGTTTTTACGCAGAATTATCCAACGTGTGTCAAATTTGCATATAGGATCTTTTCGATACGGCTTATGTATAGTATAAAATGCCTGAAGAGATTCTAGGAGTTTAAGGGTTAAGTATAGAGGGGGAACGGAGGATATAACCTTTCTTAAATTAAATTAATGGCTTTTTACGCATAATTATCCGATTTGCTTAAAATTTTGGACATAAGTTTTATGATAAGACGTATCTTAGATTAGTTATGGGTTCTTCTGCTTATTATAAAGGGGGGGAACGAGCAATTCTCCCCCTCAAACTAGATAAATATGTTTTTATGCAGAATTATCCCATGTATTTCAATTTTAAATGTAGGTTCTTTCTGGTAAGGTGAATTCCGGAATAGTTTTAAGGATTTAATGGCTAAGTATAAAGGAGAGATGGAGGAAACCCCTCTTAAATTAAATAAATGACTTTTTATGCAGAATTATCCGATTTCCTTCGAATTTTGGACATGGGTTCATTATGATAAGACGTATTTCTGATTATTTATGGGGTTCTATTGGTAATTAAAAAGGAGGGCGGGTGATTACTATACCCACCTTAAATTAGATTAAAAAAAATTATGCACACTTATCCGATGTACTTCAAATTTTGGATATAGGATCTTTCTCATAAAGTGAATTCCTGAATAGTTTTATGGGTTTAATGGCTATGTATAGAGGGGGAACGGGGGATAAACCCCCTTAAATTAAATAAATGGCTTTTTACGCAGAATCATCCGATTTGCTTCAAATTTTGGATGTATATTCATTATAAGAAGGCGAATCTCTGATTAATTATGTGGTTCTTTTGATAATTAAATAGGGGAAGCGGGAGATTAATCCTCCACTCTTTAAATAAAATAAATTGTTTTTTTTCTTTCGCAACTATTCAACGTATTTCAAATTTTGGATATAGGCTCTTCATGATAAAGTGAATCCCTGAATAGTTTTAAGGGTTTAATGGCTAAGTATAGAGCGATGAACGGGGGATAACCCACAATTAATCAGGACTTCGCCTTATCATAATGAACGCCCAATCAAAATTTGAATCAAATCAGATAATTCTGCGTAAAAAGCCATTTATTAATTTAAGGGGGGTATCATCCGTTCCCCCAGTGTTTACTTAGCCATTAAACCTTTAAAATTATTCCGGGATTCACTTTATGAGAAAGAACATATATCCAAAATATGAAATATATCGGATAAGTGAGCATAAAAAACAATTTATCTAATTTAAGGGGGGGGGGAATAATCAGCCACCCCAATTTTTAATTGGCAAAATAACCCCATATGTAATCAGGGATACGCCTTATCATAATGGTTCTATAATCCAAAATTTGAAGCAAATCTGATAATTCTGCGTAAAAAGTAATTTAATTTAAGGTGGGTTATATTCTATTCCCCTTCTATATTTAGATATTAAATCTTTAAAACTATTCAGAGATCCACCTTATCAAAAAGAACCTATATTTAAAATTTGAAATACATGGGATAATTCTGCATAAAAACCTATTTTTCTAGTTTAAGGGGGATATAAGTGCTCACCCCCCTTTATAATAAGCAGAAGAACCCCATAACTAATCAGCGATACGTCTTATCATAACGAACCTATGTCCAAAATTCTAAGCAAATCGGATAATTATGCGTAAAAAGTTACTAATTTAATTTTAGAAAGGTTATCCCCCGTTCCCTCTCTATACTAAACCATTAGAACTCCTAAATCTCTTCAGGCATTATATACTACATATAAGCCTTATCGAAAAGAACCTAGATGCAAATTTGACACACGTTGGACAATTCTGCATAAAAACCCATTCATCTAATTGAGGACGGATGGGGGGGGGAGTAATCGTCCCTTCCCAAAACTAATCAGGCAAGCGTCTTTTCAGGATGAACGTATATCCAAAAATTGAATCAAAACAGTTAATTCAGCATGAAAAACCCATTGACCTAAACTATGAGCTCCCCTCCCCGATTCCCCTTTCATACTTAAGCAATGAATCCCCAAAATCAATTCTTTGTCACTTTTTTTCCGGTAACTTTTTTCCTTGTCACTTTTTTCCGTGCCACTGTTTTTCCGCTTTTGTAGTTTATGTCTCTTTTTTCCGATAACTTTTTTTCTGGTCACTTTTTTTCCTAGATTCGAAAAAGTGTACTAAGGTCTGGAAAAATTTTAAATAAATTATGGAAAAATTGAACGTAAATTTGAACGTAAATTTCGTTCAAACTCGTCTATTTTTTGAGTTTCCGTTCAGTTCAAACTCGTTTATAAAATAGTGAGCGAAGTTCAGTTCAAAGTTCACAAATAGTGAGCGAAACTCGTGAGTTTTCGTTCAGTGAGCGCGTTCGTACCCAACACTGCATACTAATAGCTTTTGAGAAACAGAGGGTATACGGTGTTTCTTAAACAAATCCTCCACTACATCCCTGGATGATTGAAATACGGAGTGAGTTAAAAATGCCTCTTTTTCCCTGATTAATTTTAAGGCACCAATAACTCAGTCTTCATTTTCAACTACAAAAATTTGGGTTATTTCATGAGCTTTACAAATCATCTGATTCCATTTCTTTTCTATGCACATTTTTAGATTGAAAATATTTCCCAATTTTTACTGTAACATTTTTTTAGATCGAGCTCTACTTTTCTCTCTGGTTCCACCAATTTTTATATGATTAAAAAAAACTTTAAAAAACTTTTTTTTTTTTTTTTTTTTTTTTTTTTTTTTTTCAATAGCAGTACCCAATCCTGACACCATAAATGATTTCTACACCCTTGAATTAGCTAAAAATAAATTTTCATGAATTTGTAGGATTACTTTCTGAAAATTAATTATTTTAAAATGAGTATGTTTTAGGGGCTGTATGCAAATTGAAATTTGGTACTCTATTGTTGAGCGGTCTTCTTGATCAAGACATTACTATGCCACTCAAGCAGTCATTGAAGATTGCTAGATTACAAGATATCATGTATTCGCATATGTCTAGAAATTTTAGACAAGAAAAAAATAACTTTAAAGTGGGATGGGGGGGTCGACTTATATTCAAGACCTTATAAAAAATATGTAAATAAATTATTCAAAAACAGTTTTCCAGAGAATCGGAGCTGCAGCACCTCATTGCGTTTGTAAAGTACAAAATGCAAAATACAGAATCTTCCAAACCTTGGCAATTCCAAATTTTGGATTATTTTTAATTTATTTGTCAAAAAAAAAAAAAAAAAAAAAATACCCCTTTGCATTAAACAACAAAAAAGTGTGTGATTTTTTTCAAGAACGCATTTCCAATACTTAAAAACTGTTGTCTTGTTGACTTAAAATACTGATTAAAGTTAATGTTAAAGTAAGTTTAAAATAGGTAACATGACATACTGTTGTCTTTACCCTCTCCAAATCAACAGCAAACTATGCTAAAACGCCATTACTTCTTGCTGCCAGCATGCCGATTCTTCAAAATATGCAACTTCATAGTGTTCCTGAGCTGTGATCATCAAATCACCGGTTATTTCACTATTCACAGCAGTAGATTGGAAATTTGACGTCTTGGTGTTCAACATGCATTCAGTACTTTTCAGCCGTACTGATTTTTTACATACATTTTTTTTTTCAATGGCAGCACTTGTTATGCAGAAATTCTGTTTGTTGTTTGTATGTATAAATTATTTTTCTTGCACAACAAAAAGAAAATAAGACTTTTTTGAGGGGGACGACTTATACGCAGGTTTTGAATTTTTTATTATTTTTAACAACATAAGTTAGGGGTAAACTTATAGACGAGTATATGTGGTAGCATAAGAAGTTTAAAAAATATCTAGTCACTTACAATTATAGATGTCCCGTAAAACCATCATTTTGCCATTCTTAAGCATAATTTGAAAACTAATAGGAAGAAAATTTTGAAATTTTCATAAAACAAGACTTAATAAATCTAATTCAATCAAAAAAAAAAAAAGTTTGTTGCAATTCCTAATTTTTTCGAATATTAATTTTATAATTGGTATCATAAAATTATAAAAATTGCAAATTCAACACATATATGTTTGGGTATTTTAGTATTATTGCTACATAAAAAAATAGCACATTAGAAGTATAATTTCAAGAGAGATTAATAAAAATATGAAAATGTAATTCAGCATTAGAAATACTAAATTTTGAATGCTTATAATTCAAAAACTTAATTTAAATAATTTGAAATTTGGTGTCTAGGCATAGTTTAAACTAAAGAGTTTAAATGTCTTGTTAAAATTGGGTGTTGCCATTGAAAAAAATGAAATTTGGATTTGTTTTAATATGCAGATGGGTCATTCCATGCCAAATCAACCAGTGGCTCAACCTGACCCTTTCTGATTTCAATGAAACTGCTAGGGATCATTCTCTATGATGATATAAATTAGAGCATATTTTTATTTTTTGTTTATTGCTTTAAATTTTTATACAATTAAGTATTTAAATTTTGAAAAATCATCATTTTTTGACTTGCATAAACATTTTCAATTTTGAATTTCTCAAGTTCTATCAAACATAGAACATTTTATGACCACTCATTTCAAAGAGGAGTTTATAAGGTTTAATTTGATATGCAAGTCGACTATGTATAGTTAAAATAAATAAAATTTTAAATTTTTTAAAATTTAAAATTTGAAAATTTTTTAGATAGTCATTTTTAAAAATTTTGAAAAAATTGCATGTTTGTTGTAATATTATAAGCTTTAAATTCTGAAATTTTTAGACTGGGGTCTCAATGGGATCAGGAGTTATTAAATAAAAACAAATATTACCATTAAAATAGCAATTTAATTCTGTCTATTTTGTTATTTATTTATGATTTGTATGGTAATTTTCAGCTTTTATTTAATAACTCCTGATCCCATTGAGATCCCACTCTAAAAATTTCAGAATTTAAAGCTTATAATATTACAACAAACATACAATTTTTTCAAAATTTTTAAAAATGACTATCTAAAAAATTTTCAAATTTAAAATTTTAAAAATTTTATTTATTTTAACTATACATAGTCGACTTGCATATCAAATTAAACCTTATAAACTCCTCTTTGAAATGAGTGGTCATAAAATTTTCTATGTTTGATAGAACTTGAGAAATTCAAAATTGAAAATGTTTATGCAAGTCAAAAAATGATGATTTTTCAAAATTTAAATAATTAATTGTATAAAAATTTAAAGCAATAAACAAAAAATAAAAATATGCTCTAATTTATATCATCATAGAGAATGATCCCTAGCAGTTTCACTGAAATCGGAAATGGTCAGGTTGAATATTGAATTTTTTTGGTTGATTTGACATGGAATGACCCAGATGGTCCCCTAAGCTAAATCTATATACATCATTTTAAAGTAAATTTTATTTTTAATCGTTCGGCACCAGTAACTTTTTTCTACAGTAATTTCTTGAGGAGTTAGTACGGGACTGTTTACCTTTTTTTTTTTTTTTTTTTCCATGACTATTCAACAAATGTCACATCAAAAATCTTTATTTTATTTGTTTATCTTTTGTTTTTTGAAATATGTTTCATGTCTTCTACAATTAAAGAGATAATCATGAACATCATAACCTAGATTTCGAAACAACTAATATAATTTCTGTCATCTTTCTTTGAGATGAGTAGTTAAAGTATCATAATTTAGAAAATAAAACTAATTGTTTTTAAGATTTGTCTCTGCATGCGCCATGAGTTCTGAACTGATAGCCTGTTTATTTTAGGATTCTGTTACTGTTCACACAAAAATTAGACCAAAAGATGTGCCTGGGACCCTCTTAAATATGGCTCTGCTAAATTTGGGTAGTTCAGATCCTAATTTGAGAACAACAGCTTACAATTTATTGTGCGCTCTTACTGGAACCTTTGATCTAAAAATTGAAGGACAATTACTTGAAACTGCAGGTAAGTTATGTAATTTACATTTAAAGTTTTCTCCTTTTTCTTGTACGCTTTCTTTTAACTTACAATTATACTTATATGTGGTAGTCAAATCTTATTATTCATTTTTCATCCACTTAGAACTTTGAAATTTAGAAATACAGCCATGGATCAATTATTCACTCACCCATGATTCGCAATTTTCTATAATTCCTGTTACTTTACGAACTTAAACAGTGAAATAAACAGTTTAAAAAAATTCAAATTCGAGATCTAAAAAGGATTGTATAAAAAAATTTTAAAAATCATAATAAAACATCTACTTTTTTATAAAAAATGTAACTCTTTTATTTTAACAGTAAAAAACAAACTGTATTATGGAACATGTGTAATTATTTTTATAACATATATATCAATTTTTTAATTAAATAACTTTAAAAAGACATTTTTTGAGATAACATATTAAATTATTAGATTTTCATATTCATCTTTTCATATTATACTGATTATAGAATTAAAATATTGTCTAGGGAAAATAAAATTACGTATAATCGATAATACTCTACAATCTACAATGTTCCATTATCTGTATAACTTTTGGCTCCAACTTGTGCTGATTATAGAACTTCAACTGCATACATGGACTACTGAGGACAGTATATGAATTGGACATTATTTTTTTTATAACAAAAATAAATTGCCATATATGAAGTCAACTTGGTGATAGCTGACTAAATTTGTCAAAATTACCATATAGATCCATTAATCTTCCATACTCTAACTCACGGCAATTTAATTTTAAGCCACATATTTAAGTTTTTATCATGACTTTTTACTTTTAGTGCATTTTAAAATATTTTTTAATACACTTTTTTAAATACAAAAAAAAATACATTATATAATGCATTAAAATACAATAAAATACTTTAAAATACAATTTTTTCTACATTTTTGTGAATTTTAATCAAAAGTTAATTATTTTTCTTTAAAAAGTTAAATATGTTCATGGTATTTTTTTAAATTATTCAAGTTTAAATATGAAACTTTGTTAATCCAGAAAATAGAGAAATATTTCTTAAAGAAACATTGATAGACTTTTATTTTTTACTGTAAATGCTTGACGAAGCACTGTTGAAATAATATATTCTCATGTATTATTCTCAGTTTGCCTCAAGAAATCCCCATTTTCGCAGTGTAAGTGATTAATACCGAAAACTGTTGTCATATTTTTCATTCTATAACTGAAATGGCAAAGGCTAGTTAAAATGTTCCCAGAAAATTATTTCCTTTTTGCTTTCTCTTAGAGATTCCCCTTCCAAGCATGTGCAAGCTATTAAGTGCACTGTAGTTCTTGTAATACAGATATGGTACAGATCTTATAAAAGAATGTACCAGTTTCAAGGGAATATTATAGCAGTTTAACCTAGATTATTTACAACAAATCATTCATCAAATTGAAGATAAATTAGACTAGTTTTTGTTTCAAATGTTCAATATGTGCAACTTTAGTTCTATAGTACACATCCTATCTGAAGTAGTGCTCTCGATTATACGTTTATACGCATATACGTATAATACGTATAATACGAAATACGGATCAACTATACGTATAATACGGCATCGGCGGTTATACGTATTGCGCAAAACAACATATACGGTACATCGTATATACGGATCTTATCCAAGCGGTTAAACGTATAAACGTTTAAACGTTTTTCATTCAATATATGAAATTTGATGTTTCAATGCTTTTCTGCGGATTACAGACATTGAGAAATATCCGGTTGAGTATCCCCATCGCGATTCTCTGTTTAAAAAACTACGATGCGTTTACTTAACTACTATTTGTTATGCAGGTACCTAAAAAATCTGAATACGTTTCTCAGTTTAAATTTTGGTTTCTTTCCCAAAAAACTAAGTTATTTATTATAAATTGTCTTACATTAGTTGTGGATAGAATCAAACTAATCTTTGGAAGAGCTGTGGCTCAGTACTTAGTTTTTAGCTCACAGGCTATCATAGCCTGAGAGCTTATGTGCCCGTCCGTTCTGTATGTATGTGCGTAACGCGATAACTCATGATAAAAATATCGGATCCACTTGAAATTTTGTATATAGGTATATCCTGATAAGGCGCTTCCCTGATTAGTTTTTGGAGTTCATTCGATATGTATAAGAGGGGGAACGGGGGGCTCATGCCCCCCGTTAGTTGATATAAATGGGATTTTCATGCAGAATTAAGTTTTCAAAATTTAGATTAGGATCATTTTGATGAGGCGATTCCGTGACTGTTATTAGGTGTTCATTGAATAAGTATAAATAGGGGGAACAGGGGTTCTAATCCCCCCCCCCCCCCCCCCCGTTAGTTGATATAAATGGGATTTTCATGCAGAATTAAGTTTTCGTTCAAAATTTAGATTAGGATCATTCTGATGAGGCGATTCCGTGGCTGTTATTAGGTGTTCATTGAATAAGTATAAATAGGGGGAACAGGGGTTCTAATGCCCCCCCCCCCCCCGTTAGTTGATATAAATGGGATTTTCATGCAGAATTAAGTTTTCGTTCAAAATTTAGATTAGGATCATTCTGATGAGGCGATTCCGTGACTGCTATTAGGTGTTCATTGAATAAGTATAAATAGGGGCAACAGGGGTTCTAATGCCTCCCCCCCCCTCTTAATTTATATAAATAGGTTTTTCAAGCAGAATTTTCAGATTTCGTTCAAATCTCTGAATCGTTTTGGAAGTTTAATGGTTAAGTATAAAAGAAGGGGATAACTCCTTTTAAATTATATAAATGCTAAATGGGTTTTTATTAAGAATTATCTAATTTGCTCTGAATTTTGGATATAGATTTTTTATATGATAAAGCATGTCTTTGATAGTATAGGAGGTTCAATGATTAAGTATAAAAAAAGAGGAAAGGGGAGAGCTGTTTCCCCTTCTTAATTTTTTTTTCGAACGGAATTAACCCTTGAAAATATAAGGCTTTAATGTACAATTAGTATTTGTAGCCTGTGAGCTCAATGCCATCAGTTTAACTGGGCAGTATTCTTTATTTTATATTTTCTTGTATCTTAACAAGAAGAAAGTAATGGATTCGAGAAATCTTTTGACTGGTTTACACTTTTTAAGGGTAAGATAGTCCGAAAAATATGTTTTTACAAAATATCTGTCTGTGACTTTGTCTATATGTGGCATGAATTTTGTTCCACCAGTTGCACAGAATGAGTTTACAGCAATATCATCATCACATAGCAGGCAGTAGGCTCTGTCATTCTTTTTCTCAGCGTACCGCCACACCCAGCTTTTTCTATTCATTTCTAATTGTAATCTAAGAAGAACTGTGTCTATAAATGCTCGTTCTTCTACTCTACGAGATACTTATACTAAGTGTCTGCGTCACGTGACACAATGGTTTTATTTTTCACCATATGTAAATTGTCTTACCGCGGAGGAATTTTAAAATAATTTACATATTTGGTAATTTTTATTAGTTTCTTTTTTAAATAATTTAATTATTTTGTCCTCCCAGAATATTTTATGACTTATTTAATGAAAATTAGAAGAAACATAATTAAACATTGAGTATGTTTAGAGTAACTTACCGGTCACTTACCGAAGTGATCAATGTTACCAACCGATTGTAGGGCAGTATGAAATGAAAATCAATGGGAATTGTAATGTCAGCTACAGTTCAACAGGATAGTTTTCATTGGTGCCACATTTCGGTTTCGTACTGCCCTACAATCGATAGGTTAGGTAACATGGGTCACTTCGGTAAATTGCACTGAACATGTATGTTGATTAAAATATTTATAAAGGAAAATACCAAGATCTTGGTTGGAATCCAGATAGTAGATATTTCACTGTTAGTGAAGCGAGATTAGCCAATCAGGAGTCTGATCTTTTGTGAACTTTTTGCAAACCGTTTTAAAAAATATACGCTTTTCATTGCTTGATCTCGTATGTATAAGACATACTATCAGGGCCGTAGCTAGAAGTGAACCATAGGGGGGGGGGGGGGGCTCGAAAGAATGTAGGGGGGCTCATAATTTTTATTTCTCTTTCTGACGCAGAAAGATAAATTAATAACTATTCACATTGTAGGTATTATGTTTCTAATTAAACTGTTGTACTAACTTCATTTTATGCTAAGAAAAGTATAGGATGATGAAAATTTTGATTGTATAACTGGTGCAAAATGAAACATTATGTTAACTTCATATGTACATATAAAATGAGGGAGTGTTGACACACTTATTTTAGATACAATTTAGTAACTCTGCAAAACTGTGAAAGGGTCTCAAAACTAAATTAGATTTTTGAACAGAATTTCATATGAATTTTTGGAACAGAAATTAATTGAGTGACCTTGGAATCTTTTCCAGGGGGGGGACTCAAAATATTCTAGGGGGGAGGGCTGAGCCGCCCATAGCGCCCTCTTAGCTACGGGCCTGCATACTATGCGGATTTCTGTCGTAACGCTACCGATTTCCAAATTATTCTCCATTCAGCGACATAAGACTGGTGAAGTCCGCTATTTAAATTAGATACGATACGGCGAATATACGTATACATTAAATATACGTATTCTTAAATATACGTTTAGTTGATACGCCTTATACTTATCCGGATACGTTTAAACGTATATTCGAAAGTATCCGTATAGCAGAAAAACGTATTATACGGATATACGTATATCGTTTAATCGTATACCTGCTATACGTATCCTATCGTGAGCACTAATCTGAAGTCCAATTCTTCCCACACTTCAATTATCCAGCCCGGAGTAATGGAACCAATTGCCTCTTCAATTCTACATTCCAACTCTAGCAAATCATTAGATAGCATATGGGAATGTAGATATGGTCTTTTCGAGAGTCCCAAAGAAATAAATAGCATGTATGTGTTTTGAACCTTTAGCCTAGCAATAGCGCTTTACATTCAGGGGTACTGCTGGACAAAATCAGAAATTTAATATCACAATAAATCAATGATTTAATATTGATATTTTCGAAATAACACAATATCTAAGGATAAATTGAAACAGGTTTTTAAGAGCAGAACTTAATTTTGTGATTTTCCTATTTTTGGCCAAAAACAAAAATGCTTATTTTTTTTTAATTGATTAATATATAGATAAATATACATAATTATTAATTAATTATTCATATTTATTAAATATGCATAATTATTTATTGATTATATGTATTTATTAAATATATATAATTATTAAAAAATTATATGTGTGACCTAAGTTGCGTCTTTGCTTTTGACCCAAAACTTTTTATTTTAATATAAATATAAATGTAATTAATTCTTCAATGACACAGAAAGAAGTTCTAATTATACAAATTTAATTAAAAAATGTTTTACTTTTAAGTATACACATTTCGATTTTTCTTTTATAATGATTTTTGTAAATGATCATTTGTTATACTAGAGCTTCCTCGAAGAGAATTCAAAGCACTTGTATGTTTTCAAACAAAGAATTTTCTAAGTCTACTGAGTCTTCAGCTTTTAATGAGCACATGAGAAAGTTTAGTCATATATCAGGGTTGCCACGCCACCTGGAAAATTGGGGAAATACAGGGAATTTTAAAATCCCCTTCTAAAACAGGGAAAATCCAGGGAATTTTGAAAAAAACCTGGAAAGTACAGGAAATTTTTTTCTCTACTATATCCAAATGTAAATTATTCTATTTCGGTTTTCATTTTGAAAGTGGAATATTATCTTATGATATTTTTTAAGATAAAAAATAAACCAGTGTTGTGTATCAAAGTTATCCTTTATTTTATGTATCCTGTATTTTAATATAAATATTAATTTGAATGCATAAACTAAGTAGCTTTTCCTCTTTTCTTTTCTTTTTTATTTCTGCAATTTTTGTGATATTATGTTCATGATAATTGATTTTTAGGTAAGATTCTTTAAAATTTTATAATCTTTAAATAATTAGATACAAAGTTTTTAGATATTTTAACATTCATTTACAAATATTTCAAAGTATTTTTAGCAGAATGTTTGAGTATTGTTTTACTGTTTTTATTATTATTAATGTAAAATGTGGGATTTAATAATAAGTATAACAACTTTAAAGGGTTTTTTATTTGCTCATATCATATAATGTATTTATTTGTTCACTTAATTGGGTAATGGTAAATTTTAAGATGTCTAATTAGCATACATACAGGCATATATTTTTGCACACTCAACATAGAATAAACGCGCTGCAGTACAGGGAAAACACAGGGAAATTTTTTTCAAGATTAGAGTGGCAACCTTGTATATGCATTGCTTGTTTTATGACTTGTACTCGTGTCTTGAATCATTTATGACTTATAAACAATGAAGAACATGACAATAAATACTCTGATTTGAGCTGATACATTCAAATCAATAAGTAATGTCAAAAATTTCTGAAGAAAAAAAACAAGATTTTTAAGAAAACAGATTTAAGTTGGCCGAATTTCCAACCACATTTTCATTGAAAATGAATTTTCAGCAAAACTTAGAATTTGGGACAAAAATGAAAAAGAAATCAAAATTATGGTCAATTTCTCCCAATAACCACCTTAAATTGTGCAATAATAGAAATTTTGCTAATTTTGAAATTCAGATAGTATAGTAGCAGTAATTTAAGTGAAATCAGATGTGGAGAGCAATGCATAAAGATCTTATTCTCTGTAAAAAAATATTGGTGTAACTTTACACCATAAAGGGTGGCAACTAAGTTGTCACCAAAATTAATCTAAGGAAACACTGCCAGTGAATTGACGTGATAAAATACTGTCAATTAACTGGTATAAAAGACTACCACTTTTAGTGGCAATTTAGTTGCACACATCTTTTGTGTGAAGTTACACTACTACTGATTTTGATATACTTTATAAATTTCTAAACTTTTTGAGGGAAAAAAAAAATATTTTAAGAAAAATGTTTTTCATTTTAAATGAGACATCAGTTTTCAAATGTCAGTTTTAAAAAACATTTAATACAAAAGCAAATAAAATTATGAAGAAAATTTTTCATATTATCTTCTTATCCCTTTCCAATATTTATCTTATTGTTATGCATGTCTAGTATTACAACTTTATTTATTAATACTGAATTATTAATAGCCTTTTTATAATTCATAAAAAGGCTAATATGATTAATTAGTATTATTGTAAGCTGAGATGGCAAAGCTTATCTCAGCTTAGCTTTTTCTAGTATGCTGTGTCTTGCATTGATTAAGAATATCAATAATAGATTTAAAATGGTTGTTTGCTGTCTTTTCATACATTATTTGTGTATTTCTCAATGTTGGTTTTCAATCTTTATGCATTTTTGCAAAAAGTTTTTTTTTTTTTTTTTTTTTTTTTTTTTTTGGAGGGGGGGGGGGGCTATTTTAATAAAGCAATACTTGCATATGCAATGCTTTTATCTTAAATTGTTTCAATTACTTTTAATTTGTGACCTTGAACCAACACTTTAATGCTTACAGTTGACAATGTTTATAACTGAGACGCTGTTTTATGATGAACACCCTGTGTGTGTTTGTGTTTGTTAGTGTTATATTTTTTTCTGTCTAGCATATTTTTATGAGTGTATTTTTTTTAGGTCTATGTATTCCATCAAATAACACTATATTTATTAAACAAATAAGTGAAAAACTTGCACAAAATGCATCTCACCTGACATTAGAATTTCTTGAAGAATGTATCCAAGGTTTCAGATCATCCACCATAGAACTAAAGCATTTGTGTTTAGAGTACATGACTCCGTGGCTTCCTAATTTAACTAGGTAGGCTATAAAATTGAATTGCATCTTCTCTGTTGATAATAATTATTTCCCATTAAATTTTAGAAAAAAGTATTAATTTTATTTTTGCTCTTTTAACAATGTTTAACTTTTTTGTTACATTTTATTTATAAGAAATTTTGTCAATTTATGTATGTTCATTTTAATATGGAGAAATTACAGTTTTCATATTCTTCAAAATCTTCTTGTACATACATATTGAGTTACTACAAACAACCAGATAATATTCATAGAAATTTGACAGTAAAGAACCGGACATTACCATAGAAAAAGGTTCACATTTTTAGTTATTTTTTATGAAGAACTAAAAGCATAAAAAATTATCACATTTTTACTGCTTATAATCAATTACTATAGATTTAAAATGATAGATGTTGCAGTCAGTCTTCTTTTACTGCATCTAAAGAACTGTAAGACCATGTAATTTAAATCATATTAAACTTTTTTTGCACTATTAGGACAGTGTGTTTGTTTTATTTACTACAGGAGCATAGTTATAAATAAATAAAAGTTTAGTTTAGTTAAGTTTCTTTAGTTTATATTTGTGCTTCTAACTAAAGAAATTACTTAATTGCAGTTTTAATTAATTCTGTAGTTACTTGCTGTTTTCTGTAAGCCATTTTTTGAAGTGCTACAACCTGTTTCTTTCAAAATTGACAAAATGTACCCTGCCTTTAAAAAGATAATGCAATTTATTTACGTTAGATAGAAATCTCTTGTTTTCCAAATTTCACAGTATTTTTTAATCAATGTGTCCAAGACTCTGCAAAAATGGTAGAACTTTATTACTTTAGAAAAAAGTTAACACATCTAATTGTACTTTTCCATTTATAATTCATAAAATTATTAAAATTAATGACATTTGTTTTATTATATTAAAAACTATATACTTTTTTATATAATTACTAAACACATTACTAATTTTTCCTCACAGTGTTCTTTTTTGGAATTAGCATTCTCCCTATTTCTTTCTAGAAGGAATGCTAAATTGTTAATTACCAACTTAGTAATTACAGCATAAAAATGTATATTATGTTCCTAATAATTGTGTTAATAATTTAATAATAATTAACATTAAGTAGTGTTAACAATTTAATATTAAATACAGTTATTTTAATAAATAAATGTTACTATCACAAGTATTTAATATAGTTTTGCATAATTATTACAAAATTGTTGTATGCTACTAATGGAAATACTGATTTGTAATTTCTATAATTTCTGTAATTACTAACTAATAATTAAAATTATATTAACCTTTTAGTGCCAAGGAGTGCCGTCGCACTGCTCTCTCTAGTTGTGAAAAATGCCAGCATCGCGATAGCGCTCATTTTGACAGTTCACTTTTGCTGCTCGCAGTGTTTGATAAAGTGCTACATAAATTTATTTAATTTATTGTTGCCTAGCAACAGAAATACAAAAATGTAAGAAGTTTTCTTATTGCAAATGATAATCTGTGAATGAAAGACATTATCATTTTATTTCTGCAATTTTTTTCTAAGCTGTGAAAAAATATAGAACGACAGCGCTCCTTGGCACTTTTCAGAGCAGCTGAAGGCGCTCCTTGGCACTAGAAGGGTTAATTGAAGTATAAAAACTTAGGTTTAGTAGCAATTAGAGGTTTAATTGCTTTGGTAATCTAAAATTCTTTGTAATTATTCAGTATTTGAAGATTTTTGGGGGGGAAAATCTGATTTAAATAAAAAATAAAAAATCTTGATTTCTTTTACACTTGACTATTTATTCAACTAAATTTTTTTGCTTTAGCAAAAATGGGTTTCTGTTCTATATAATATCAATGATAACTTATTTTTAAAAAAAAAAAAATTGTGTTGCTATTCATCAATATATAACTGTTTTGCTTTTCAATGTGAAGCTTTATTTCTTCATTATTTAAAAAGCTTTATTTCCTCAATTAATTTCACAAGATACCACTGCAATAAAATGACAAGTCGACCCAGTTAGTTTTAATGAGTTATCTATCCTTTTTTTTTCTTAATTTAAGATTTTGCAAGCATAATGATGACAGCAAACGACAGAGAGTGGCTACAATCTTAGATAAACTCATCACTCTCACTATTGAGGAAGTTGAGGTAAGAGACCATCTAAAATACTTATAACATTTCTTTTTATAAAATTTCCACATTTCATGATTTATTGCAGCTTTCTTTTATTTTTAATTGTATTTGCTTAGCTATGTTTAAATTAATCATTAAACTTATTAAAAATCTTGCTGAAAAATAGACATCTATATCTTTAAAAATTCCTTTTTAAAGTAATATTTTTTTAAATATTGTTTAAAAAGATTATGAATTGTAACTTGTAAAATTTTTAATAGGAATAGATTTTACTAGGATCTTCAAATATGCAAATTCAAAGTAATGGCTCTTTCTGAGAAGTAATTTTTGATTAATTTCTTAATCCTTTCTAGCATGGACAAATTCTCTTAGTAAAATAAGAAATTATCGACTGTCACTGGAATTTACAAATGATTTTTTTAGAAATTAAGAATCCCTTGATTTAAACTTTCATTGTAAAAGCAAAATTTTGTTAAAATATTATTGGTGCCATTTGCAAGTTTGGAATTAAAATTAGATATCCCAGACTGAGCATAATGTGCTGAAAAAGTGACTACTTGCAATGCAATTTGTTTTACATTTATTGTAAAACAAATTGCATTTATCATGCCAACTTTATATTTTGAATATTATATAAAATATAATATTATATTATATTATTTTATATTATATTATTAATTTTAAACCTTCATCATAATTTCCAAACTGCTTCACTGATAGACTTCTTGTATTGCATCTGAAGGTTAAATGTATTCAAAAATCCAAACACATGCTGTCAAAATCAGATGTTTGTTTTGAAAATTCCCTCCCCCCCCCCCATCAAGTTTTTTAACATACATTGAAATTGTATTTCCTTATCAAATGGCTATTTTAATTTTTTCTCTGTGACTATTTAGCAATAAAATTTTAATCATGTGTATCTATTTTTATATACTAGCTGTATATTCTTTGTTGAATAGTGTTTTATTTTAAATGTTATTAATCTGTTTTGTTAAAGCTGTCAGAAATTCAGAAATATATGAAACTGAAAAGTTTGGTCAAATTAGTTGTGCCAAAGAGTAAGGGTGTAAAAATCTAGGCACCAGCATTCTTTTGCCACTATTCATGATTTTTCATTTAATATTTCAGCTGAATTTTTTGTAAGAATGCTAATAAAATTTAGTGGTGGTTTAATTACATTTATGTATGAAGAGCTTAGATGTAAAACATTGTGACTGATGTTTTTATTTTATTTCTTCCTCATAAAATTGTTTAATTGGACTTGGAAATCTTATACAAGTGCAAGAATTGCTTATTACTCTAAAGCCATATTGCTTAAAGATAAATTTTTAATTTGAATTTTAGTAACAAAACTTCTTGCACTTAAGTCCAATAAAATATGTTGTACACAAGTTATATAATATGTTTTTAACAAAATAACTATTTTTAATTAAGTAATCACGCTTTAGTTTTGCTAGTTTTTTTTTTTTTTTTACAAAATTTGAATATCTTAAAATTTGCATTTTATTAATTACATTGTTTTGCTCTTGAGCTAAACATCCCCCTCCCCCATATATTAACATATTAGTAGTATAATGTTATGTAAAATAATATTTTGAAATATTCACAAATTAATCAAGCTCTTATTATTTAAATTTCTAATTGATTCAATAATCTCTTTACAGATGTATCCTTCCATTCAAGCCAAAATTTGGGGAAATATTGGTCAAGTGTCTGATCTTCTGGACACTGTTTTAGATAGTTTCATAAAAGTAAGTTTTGATGAAACATTTTCACAGAATATATTTTTCATTTTAATCCTAAAATGATTATGACAAAAGCAGTTGCTGATTATATATTTCAATATTAAATCTGATTCACCAATACATTTATTTTATCTTAACTTAACAACTAATATTTTCACAAGCTTTTTCCCCAATTATTCTTTTATATTTTAATAACTTAAGTAGATTTTAACTGCTTACTTCACTATTAGGATGTAATAACTATTAATATATATATATATATTATATATGCATAAAATATTAAAACTAAATCTAGTTAGTTTGCTAATGATTCTTTATTTTGCTTCTGATAGAATTTCTATGATCAATAGGCATCAATTAGTTTACTGACTATGGATTTGACTATATTTTTTTAAAAGCATAAGTCCATGTAACCAACTTGAAAATTAAAAGGGAAAAAATGGTTAACTTTTTGACTCAACCTTAAAATCTTAATATATGATAATTCTTTACATATGAAATTATTGCATTTAAACTAAAAGCTTTTTTCTAGTATGAACTGTTTTTATTAAGTCACTGTCTTTTATTTGTATTAACCTCTTTCCATTGTTGTCCAAACTGGAATCAATATGTTCCTCAAATGAGCAATATTGAGCAATGTGTCCAAGTCTGACAAGAAAAATTAAGCTTGGACCTTGACCCGGACCCAGTCTAATGCGAATAAAATATTAGTAAAAGTGTGTCATCCAAGGACTGGCCTTTTTTTATTTCTTCCCCCCCCCCCCCCCCCCATTCTAAGCTATTTATTTTATTTTTTGTTCATTGAAAATTTTTTCTTTTCCCCTGAGAATAAAAACTTGGGCTGAATCTAATGAGCGAAAAACAAACTGTGGTAAGCCAGCTGTCTGCAGCAACAAAATTTGAGTTATTTCATTTTAAAAATCATTACCGTCTCATTTTTTATTCATTGAACAACAATGAAAAAGAAAGAAAAGACTGCTATAAAGTTAAAGACAAAGACATTGTTGATGAAAAGATCAATATAGAAATTGCTTAGGATTAATTTCCGTTATGTTTAATCAGCCATCCTTGATTTAATTTTAATTCATCCTAAACCACACATCTGCAGTTTTAAGAAATAGAGGGGAGAAAAAAAAAGACTTTTTTCTTTGTATAAAGCCTTACATTTTTCCTGAACATTCATGGAAGGTATGACATTATCTTGAACTGGGGGCAATTGAAGCTCATGCATTAGTGTTTGGTGACAGTTTTAATGTCTCAACTAATTATTAAAAATGTGAATCTTAATGCATTGAGATCTGTCTTTGTCTCTCATAATTGAAATTTGCAGACCTCTGTGTACAATAGATTTTCTTACCCATAACTAACAGACACATACGCAAATTGAGAGAGAGACTGACCAAAACCTCAATTTAAAAAAACTTATAAACAATTGCTTTTTGTTTATTTTTTATTTATTTGGTTTATTTGCATTTTGCTATTAAACTAGTATAGAAGTTTAAAATCATTTTAAAACTATTTAATTATTCAAAAAATCTTTTAATATCTTTAAAATATTTTTTCATATAATGCAAAATTTTACTGTAATTGAATGTTATTTAATAAATATTTTTAATGCAATGTAGATACTTTTTAAAAAATTAAATCTTGTTTTTTGTTACTTTAGCGGAGTGTGACTGGTGGATTAGGATCAGCTCAGTCAGAAATCATGGCTGATACAGCTGTTGCTTTGGCATCTTCTAATGTGCAGCTAGTGGCTCTAAAAGTGATCAGTAGGTTGTGCAGAGTAAGCATTATTTATTTATTTTTGAAAGTTTCAGAACCAGTGATATCACTCTAATGACTATTAATTCTCTTAAGGAAATGCTCATTTCTTTATTTTTTTTATCATTACAGTAGAACCCCGATAATTCGGATCGGGTTTTTCACTTTTTTTTTCAAGTTTGAGAAGCGATTGGCTAATTTCCATAACATTAACTTGTTGCATCGTCGTATTCTGTATAATAAAACAAAAAAAATTCACCAATCGCTTCTCAAAGTTGAAACAAAAAATGAAAAAAACGATCCAGATTATCAGGGTTCTACTGTAATTTCATTATTGAATTTGAGACTCTTTCTTTGTGAATGTTGGTGTGAAAGACGGAGGATAGTGTAGAAGATTTCTAATATTTTGGTTGAAAAAAACTGTATGGATTTGTAGAGAATGGCTTGGCCATCTTTTAAAATTCATCATTAATTCATGATTTAATCTTTTATCCTTAAATTTATGTTATTTATTTCATTTATTGCAATACTATATTTTACTAAATATCATTTTAAAATTAACTTCCCACATTACATTAATATATTGCTATCTTCAGCTTTTTTTTTTTTTTTTTTTTCTCCCTCAATTCAGACAATTCAATAATAAACATTCCTTCTAATAGCTTCATATGATAGTCATCAAATTAAAAAAAATTTAAGAATATACAAGTAATTATGTATATTTTTTAATAGTTTAGTATAACTTCTTAGGAGTTATAGCAATCACAATATCAGACCTATCCCTCATTATGTGATTTGCATTTATTAAAATGTTTTCCTTTATTAATTACAGTTAGGAACCATTTATACAGAAATCAGTTAATTATAATCATATTTTTGTTCAACTAATTTCAGAATATTTCTAGAAAAAGAACCACTTGTAGTATGATGCAGTGATTCACTGAAAAGTGGTATATTTCTTACATTTCAAACACATAAAGCAAAAGAGTTTTATGAATGAATTTCGAATTATGGTGTGTATAAGATTCAAGAATTTTTTTTACAAAAACTAATTTTAAATAAATTAAAATTAATAAATTGTATATTTGATTACAAAATAAATAAATAAATAAATAAAAATAAATAAAAGAAAAAAAGAAATCAATTTTTATGTTGTACCTATGAAAAGAAGAAAAAACAATGCCTCGTTCAGCAGAAACATATCAGCAGGTTTGCAAATCATGCAACTTGCATGAGCAGAAAATCTCATTTTGATTGAACATCACATCTAATTACAATGGTTCTCTCCAAGTTCACCTCAGAATATCTTGCATAGTATATAAGGATAACTCCTTCCATTTTTTGTTTATTTATTTATTTTTTTATCCATTGTGGATAATCCTAATCCTAACAATAGGAAATTATTTTCTTCTATGCTCATAATTTTTTTCATCATTAAAAAATATGTATATTCGTATCTGACAACAGCTCGATTAATCTTAAACACAAATAAGTGCTACATTTGATTCAAATCACTTTTTTACGAATGATGCATCTCATTTCATAGACAATGTTTTTTTTTTTTTTTTTTAATAACTGCAGTGCTATACTTCATTTGACGTTATTCTCAGAAAATACGATATCTGTATTTTCTAAGTTTTTAAACAAACAGGATGTTCATAAATATTTCTTCAAAAATAAAAGGATTGGTAATACTCATTAAAATGAACAATTTTCGTATAAGAAATCTAAGATTGCAATTAACTTATTCTGTCAAAAACACAGTGTGCCTCACTCAAAGCTAACTAAACTTATTTTTTCATGCATAACTTTAACAAAAATTAAAATAAATAAATAAATTGTATGACATATGATTTGAAATGTAAGGTGTTCAGAACATAAATGGATAAAGTCCATTTTTCATGCTTTCAAGATACATTGAGTTAAAGTTTTCCCTTGATTGGAATTTTTTAGTTTGACTAAAATTTACTATTAACATTTATTGGTAATCATCACAACAATGGACTTGATCCAAATACATGCTGAAAAGGTAAAATTTAAGCAGTTCAAGGAAACAGCTAAAATTTGCTCAAGAGTGGACTTGATCCATTTTAGTTCTGAACGTCCCATATGATGTGATATTATAGCACTGGAGAAGACACTGCTGCACATGTTAACTACCTTTCTAATTATGAAATGTCTAGTTTAGTATTGTTTAGAAATGAAAGGTAGTTATTTATAGTATTGCACATGTTCACATCACATTTCAAAGAAAGACTTCTCAAAATTTTCTACTATATCTCCAATTTTACTGTTTTATTTAACTTTGTTCATGTGTGCCAAGCTGGAATTTTGTAATTGATTTTTCACTCATTTCCTTGTATGTTAGAATTGTGTACACATGTGTGTTTTGGATGACAATGCATCATTTTAATATTTTTAGAATTTAATTTTAAATGAATGAATAAATTAATTTTAGGACTTTTCTTGTTAGATGTGAATAGATGATAAATTACCAAATATTCTTATAGTTACATCTTTATGTGAATGCAACAATGAATTGATTTGGCAAACCATGTTTAAGGTAGATCAACTGGCTGTTGAACTGATTAAATGAAAAATTTTAATCATTAAAAAATGAAAAAATATATATATTATGCTTTTTTTATTAATATGTTTATCATTTAGTAGTTTTATATGAGATATTATTATACATTGAAAAAATAATTTAGATATCCTGAATAAATAATTGAAATATTTTTTTTCCCTGTTACTATATCTTAAAAAAGAAACAGAACAAAACTTATATATTTTTTAAAAAATTCATTAGCTCACACTTTTTACTAAGTATAAATTAAAGCACTGAATTTTCCATAATCAGGGTTCATACCAAATTAATTAATGATCTGTCATGGAAATTTTTTGTTACATTATGAAGTTCAATCATTAAATTATTCATGATTTTTTAAATAAAACATTGCATGCTTATAAAAGTATTTTTTAATATTTTTACTTTTATATTTATTGTTAAAATTGTGTATGGAACTCCACATTCGACATGAAAGGGGGCATCCTGTATTTTTGGCAAAATAAGTAGATTAAAATCCTTGTTTCCACAAGAATGTTTAATCTGATAGGCATTATTTGCTCTCTTATTTTATAAATTAGTTTATGAATATCCTTTAGAAATTTATTTTATTGACTATTGAAAAATAATTCTATTCATTTTTTAACTTGAAAATGATTAAGATTTATCTGAAAATGTTAGAATATGTGTTTATATTGTAATTATATTATTTTTTAGGTAATAGAGAAAACATGTACTTCTCCTACGCCTACTTTAGAGCAACATTTGATGTGGGATGACATAGCAATTCTAGCCCGATATCTTCTTATGTTATCTTTTAATAATTCTTTAGATGGTAATTTGCTTTTTTACAATTAACATTTTTATTTAGCTAATTTTCTGTTGTTGCATTAAAATTCACTACTTTTTTTTTTTTTTTTTTTTTTTTTTTTCTTTTGTAGTAATTCCAGTTGTGAATAATTTAAAATAAAAATGTAAAGAATATCTAAAAAATACTAGGTATTCATATTGTCTGTTTGCTAAATATTTTGTCTTTAAACACAAACTTCCTACTTTATCCATTTTTTTATAAATATTATACTGATAGTCTGTTTTTACTTTTGTTCTTAATATTCCATTGAAGAAAAATGTAGTACAATTACTACTAAAAACAATTAAGATGCAAAGCAAAAATGAATTATTTTTAATTACTTTTGAATAATTACATTTTTTAACAAAATTTACTGTAATGTTTGAAGAAGTTCTAAATATTTATGGAAGAAGACTGTTATATAATTAGATCTGAAAACAATAATTATTATTAAAATAAATAATATGTTTTATAGGGTTGTACTATAAAACAAAAATGTATTTATTGTGTAAATTACTTTTTTTTTACAGTAACAGATTTTTACTTTTCCTATGTTAATTGATTTTGAAAAATCTTAGCCATAATTAGTATAAATTATTAATGTGTCTATTAACATTACATAAACATTTACACATAAGCAATTTTTATAAATACAGTGAAACCTCCAAATAAGGGACACTCCGAATAAGGGACACCTCTATTTAAGGGACAAAACTTCTGGTCCCAGTCCCTTGATATAGGACGTGTAATGTATTTACCTCTGAATAAGGGACACTCGATTTAAGGGACACTTGAAAATGAGATTAAAGGGACTGGTTTTTGCATTTTATGCAATGAAGTAGTCTGTGGTGAAAATTAAAATACATATTTTTGTGAACTTATCAAATAGATAGACAGTCATGTTGATACAGAGAAAATACGACACAATTAACGACAATTTATTTACCTACAATTGTGATTCGACATAAGTGCGTTTATCCGCATTGAAAGTATTGCTGAAAATTGTGAGGATTATTCTGAAAGTGGAGAATAAAAGAAAATTGTGAAACAAAAACAATACAGATGCTTTAAGGCTGTTCTCAAATCCAAAAAAGCAACTTTTAAGATATAAGTTTTAATTTATTTTTATTCAGAAGTACCTGAAACTAGGTAGTGTTGTTCGGAAAATATGAAATCGACCAGTTTTTTCTTTTTCTTTCTTTTTTGCAAATGTGATAGATTTTTCAGAAAATATAATCAAAGTGGGCGGTTTTGAACCGAATTTCCACGCGAAAGAAGAATAACTCCTCAAGAAAGGGCAAAAAAGTCTTTGTCACATGATCAAAATCGTTTATAACTCAATAGATAATTTACTTAATAAAAAATTGAAAACACAGTTCAATTCCAAATCGCTTCCAGAGTCAAGCGTTCCAATTTTAATTGTGTCAAAACATTTTCCACTTGCTGAGCAGATCAGTTGAGATTTGTTGCCTTAAAATACACAAAACAATTCAATACTTTTTTTTTGGGGGGGGGGGGGTAAATACTGCTGGTAATGAAGAACTAAATTTAGAAGTATGATAAATGAACACTTGAAAGGTTTGTACTGAAAAATTGAAATTTGCTCTTGGCTGATTACTTCAAATAAAACTCTTTCAAATTTTTTATACTTTTTGCATATATACAATTTGCAAAACAACCAGTCAATCATTCTACAAATCATTTAATGATTTAGTAATTAATTGAAAATTTTAATTGGTTAATTCTTTTTTTTTTTTTTTTTTTGTCTAATTAACGTAATTTATACATTTAGAGTACATTTAAATTTCACCTTTAATGCCTTGTTATTTTTATATTCTTCTTAATGATTAATTAAAAGTAATACAAAAACTCCGAATAAGGGACACCTCTATTTAAGGGACAGAAGTTCCGGTCCCATAGGTGTCCCTTATTTGGAGGTTTCACTGTATTTAAATTTCAATTAAAAACAAAAGTTGATTTTTTACAAACAAGAAAATTTTACATCGTGTTTTTTTAAAAAATTATTATTCATATTGTATCTTCTGATCATATTTAAACGTTTTACCTATGAATTAAGATTCTTTTCCCTCCTCGTATCTTGCTTAAAGTTTTAAACTGCTGTGTAATAAAATATGTGTTCTCATTTTACAGTTGCCAGTCACTTACCCTATTTATTTCATATTGTCACATTGTTGGTCCATACTGGTCCTGTATCATTGAGAGCTTCTATTCATGGATTAGTCATCAATATCATTCATTCCCTTTGCACCTGCACTAAACCTTCATTTGGAGGTAAGAATTTTATACTTTTTTGTCTTTTTAAATTTACTTTTGTGTTAGATTCTAGAAATTTTCACTATTTTATGTGTTCATTCATTGTTTTTTCTTTTAGCATATGTATTTTTTAATTTTTAAAGTTGTGTGTGTGTGTTTTGTTTATTTAAATATCAGTTTTGTTGTCATGGAATTATCTAAAAAATTACAAAATTAAAATTATTTTACTGTTTATACATCTTTTCTGCAAATTTCAACATAAAATAAAATTGTTTTTTAATATAAATTTTCTCATTACGTTAGTTAAAATTTAGGGTTACTAAATACACTTGTAAATTTATTTTGTGAATTTATTTTTTGCCCATTTATCACCTCTGCCTGGCTAACATTAAAATACTAGAAATGGCCACATGACATATAAAAAGCAAAGCAGTCAGCGTGGATCCATTGATGACAGTTCATGAATTTCGGTTTTTATTTGATAGATTATGGAACTAAATTCAAATCAAGCATTTCCTTTTTTGTGTCATATAGGCACAGATTTTTAGATTATCTGATGTCTTAGATCAGCAATTCCCAAGCTTTTTTTCTTTCATGCATCCCTTATTTAGATTTTAGCTTTATGTGTACCACTTTTTTTATAAACCCATCCCAAATATTATTATTATTATTATTAATTAGTAATGTTCTTATGTTTGGTACCAATGTTAAATCCAGTTCTTTTTAGAATTCCAATTTTAAACCACTTTTCCATTTTGAACCACACAACACGTTATCAACATAAAGACATTCAAAAACACTAAATATTAGTTATAGATTTCAAATTAAGCATTCATAAAAGAGGAATAAGGCTACTCCCATTATGAATGAATTAAGGGGGTAGTAAGGTTAATTCGAGGGAAAAAAAAGCATATTTTCTATCATTTTTTGTAAGGATACAATTAATATTTATTTATTTGTATAATTATAGTATAATTATATGTCATTTAAAGAGTATTCTGTGAAATTTTCATTAAGAAATATTAAAAAATGAGCCGATGACAGCGAATCTTCGAAGACGTCCCCAAAAAAAAAGTTGATTCGCGGTGAACTCTGTAGCTCAAAATCTACTGAACCGATCTTTTTAAAATTTTACACACTCTTTCTTTATATAAATTACGAGATAACGCTGTCGAGTTTTTTTTATTTTTTTTATTTTAACTTACTTTTAAAAAACAAAATATCAGATTTTTTTTATGAAAAATCAGCATTTTGACTTCCGAGCCTTGTAAAAAATTGAAAAATCAATAATAAAAAAAAAACTCGACTGCGTTCCCTGAGAAAACTTATCACCTAATTAAATTAATTTGGTTTTTTAATTTCAGTTGATCCAGTCATGAGTTATGCGGTTCACCACGAATCAACTTTTTTTTGGGACGTCTTCGAAGATTCGCTGTCATCGGCTCATTTTTTAATATTTCTTTATGAAAATTTCATAGAATACTCTTTAAATGACATATAATTATACTATAATTATACAAATAAATAAATATTAATTGTATCCTTACAAAAAATGATAGAAAATATGCTTTTTCCCCCTCGAATTAACCTTACTACCCCCTTAATGCTAATACTGCTCTTTCAAACCTAATAAAATGATCCACTTTCAAATGAATTTTAAATAAAATTGTCAAAGCCAACGACCTGATACAGTTCATGTTTTATCTACATGTTACTCGAAAGAAAGGAACAGTAAACAAAAGAACATATGCAAAATTGAAAAACATTATTTAAGCTAAACAGAGATAACAGCAACAAATGGTCAACCAATTATTAAGTTTACCCATTTTTCTACATTTTATGTAAAGAGCCTATTTTATTTTTACTCAAATCTCTTTTTGTGAATAAAAAATCAGTTTTTTTCCTCATAACTTTTATATTTTAAGTTTTCTACCTTTATCAATGTAATTTTCATTGATACTCCAACTGGTTCACTATGTATGCCTATGGTTATGCATGCATACACCCATGTGAAAATATCCTCTCACTGAGAGTTTTATAAACGTTAAGGCTTCAGCATGGAAGTGTTTCATCGGAGGCATGCCCTTTTTGTCTAGTACATGTTTTTTGAACCAACATTTTTGGACATAGAGTAATTTCAGTTGAATGGCTGCCATAACTAAATCTACTGGAATTTATGTTTGGTGAATTATTATTTTCTAATGATTTCGCAAAACTAAGCTTTTAAATTGAAAGTTTAGTTATCATTACCAATTGGGACAGATATTTCAACAAAATCTTTCACTGAAATCATTATTAGCATGACCTATGTATTATCTATTATTTTTTAATACAGTAATGATTACTTTTAAATTTTCCTTTAAATTTTGAATTTTCTTGAGTTGCTTTCAATAGAGATACAAGATCTTTAAATATATATATGTAATAAAATAAAAAAATTTTGCGCCATTTTTATTTTTGTTCTCTCTTAGCTTCAATTCTAAATTTGTGGAACATATTCCAATCTTAGTTTCGTAACTTGTAACAGCTAAAATTCTTTTCTTACTTTAGTTATTAATAAATTATTTCTTGCTTCTCAAAAAGGCGGCAGGTATTTCGTAAGCTTTTTACTTTCTGCAATATTCCTGGGATTTTAATTTTATTTTTTATTTTTAACATCGCGTGACAGGTGTTTCTACGCGTTGCTAAAGGGCTTGCTCTTCCGAGGAAAAAATATAGTTCTTGCCAGGGACCGACTGCTACGACCAATTAGAATTGATCATTTTTGTCCGTTTGAGGCTAGAGTTTATCCTGATTGGTTTTCTAAAATGATTGACGCAGAGTAGGAGGGCGCTAGCTTGTCGTGAGGATGTGGATTTCTCATTTGGCTTTTCAGGAAGTCAGAATGCATCTCTCCTTTAAAAAACTCAGAAGCCATGTCATTTTTTTTTTTTCGAGAATGTCAAACGCCGAGAATGTTGCAGCTTAGTGAGCGAAGGCCGTGGTGATAGATGTGTGGAAAGGTGATCTGTGGAGTAACTTAAGCTCTTGCTCTAAATAATAAAGAACTAAAAACTGAATTTCTTGCATTTTTATTGGAGAAACTCCTACGACAACAAATCCATGGCTTATCCGCTTGCCAGAACGACTGCTCATCCCACTATTGAGTCTTAGTGAATAGTGGTGTTCTACAAGCTTATACACTATTATAGAGCATCGCCTTCGTTATTATTACATTTTAGCCGGCAGGATGAAGATGAACCGGCGTTTGATTTTTGAATAAGAATTAACGAGCTCATCAACTACAAAATGAACCTTTGTATGAGAATTGCTTCACAACGCTGTTTGTGTTTGCCATGTTCTATGAACGATTACTCGGTGAAACATCTGTTGTGATGGTTTTGTTCTGAGACGCATCAAAATCTACAAAGTAATGCCACTGGTGTTGCAAGGAATGCTGTCGAAAGAAAAAAAAAAAAAAAAAAAAAAATCATAGGAAATATGTTGTGAAATTTTATTTGTGATCCTTGTTGGCACCTACAGGAGGGAAATTCTTTGTTTGTGAAATAGGTCTCACAGTATTTTTATTTTTTTTTTCATAATTAACATCTACGAAATCATCTACTGATTATTACAGATAAAGAACACCTGCACGACAAATTTCAACATCATTTGCTTTTATTTATTTATTACTGTATTTTCTAGGTAAAAGTGCAGAAATATTATGATAAATTTTCATTTCATAATAAATGAATACTTCATCACGATTGCGAAACCACGGTTGATACCATTGGAAATATAAACTAATTGAAATTTGCACCTGTGAGTCGTATCTACGAAGTGCTTTATTTTTGTTTATTTTAATAAATTTAGGTATTTGAACAAGGCCACAGCGAGGTGTCTGTAAGTTATTATTTATTATTTTATTTGTTTATTGGTTAAGAAATTTTAATAATAATTTCTTTGTTTAAATTCTTGATTTTTTCTTTCTCTTTTATTACAGATATTAAAAAATAAATGTGTTCTTAATTTATAATTAATTGAAATTTTATGCTCATAGAAATTTTATTTAGTTTTAAAGGTGTTTTTTTTAAATCGAAAGATGGATTAATTAGTTCTTAAAAAATACTCTGTTGCTAAATTTATTTTCCATACGTAAAGAAAAGTATTTTTGTTCTTAAAATTATTTGTTATTTCCCATGTATGGAAAACCGATATTTATTATTTTATTACTTATTTATTTATTATTTATTTATTTCACATGAATTCAAACAGAATTGATTTATTTATTATTTATTATTTTTATTGTTATTTATTGAAGTATTTGAAGTATAGTAATTGAATTTTAATAATTGAAGTATAGCATTTAAATATTTTCCATATGAATTATCCTCTTTCATGTTATTAAGGTCAGGATTAGTAAAAGAAGAAAAAATGTCAGAAAATAAACTTGATATTGTCCCTTTTGAATTTGGGTTGGGCATGGATATTTTTAAATGGTTTAAACATTTTGATCGAGAATGTTCTGTAGAAAAAAAAGATAATGAGTGGAAACATCAAAATATTTCAAAATATTTAAAGGGGGAAGCGCTAAAAACTTATATCAATGATTGTTTGGATTGTGCTACTTATGAGGAAATTGTCGAGATTTTAACTGAAAAATACATTCAGGTTAGAGTTCCAAAATTTTCTGAGTTTACTTTCTTAAAGTTAAATGATCTAAGTGATTTGGATTCTTATTTTAGAAAGAAAGTTGAGATTGGAAGGCAACTTCAGCTTGAGGAAAATTTAATTATACAGGGATTAACAGATGGACTTCAGCCGGAGTATCAAAATTGTTTGATGGTTAACCCTCCTTCCAATACTCGTGAATGGTTTCGCATTGCTAAACAATTAGCAGCGATTCCAAATCATACCTCTAATAACAGCAATAGAAATTTTCAACAAACTAGACCTATGCACAATCCCAATCCTCAGCCCAGACATTGGACTCGACCTACTCTAAACAATCCTTCCATTCCAAAATTTTAATCCTAGGTTTTTCACTCCTAGAATGCCTACGACTCATTATCAGAATAACTACCCAAGTCGTCCGTGCAGAATATGTTTAAACAGAGGCATAGAAAATGCATATCATTGGGAGAGGAGTTGTATATTTAACACAAATTCCTTTCAATCTCAAACTCCTGCTCATATTCAACCACCCCCTACTAATAATATTTGACAATTAATCATCCCTGGATATGTGGGCAATAACAAAGTGTATTGTGTGGTTGATAGTGGATCGACTGTCTCAATTCTACCCCTCAAATTTGTTCGATATTTAAATGGTAATTTACATAATGTTACCCCTATTACTATTAGACAGGCACAAGGAACTCTCACAATTAATAAATCGTGTTGATTATGTATTAAATTTGGTAATATAAAGAGATATGTTAATTTTTTAGTAAGTAAACTTGATTTGGATTATGCTATTTTAGGTTTACCTGATTGTGCCAAATTTAAATTGAAAATTGATTGCGCAAAAAGCCAGGTGTTACAAGACAATATTTCGTTAAACCAATATGTCAACATATCCAGTGATAACTTAGAATTGCTTCATTTTGATATTATAAAAAATGATACTACTGTGCAACCCGATTATGGAAATACCATAACTCCTCAATCCTTGCCGCGAACTAATAATGATGATTATAATCTATTGGGGAGTCTGAGTGCTATTCAAAATAAAAATGTAAGGGAACTTTTAAGGGATTATTTAGATATTTTTGCAAAAAATAAATATGATGTAGGGAGAATTAATATTGAACCTCAGCGTATTTATCTTAAATCTGACCTACCAATATCTTTGAGGCCTTATCGTACATCCACTGCTGATGAAAAAGAAATATCTCAGCAAATCCAATCCTTATTAGCTGCTGGGTTAATTAAAGAAAGTTATAGCCCATATTCTTCTCCAGTTACGTTAGTAAATAAACGAGATGAAGGCAAAAAAACCCGAATGTGTGTTGATTACCGAAAATTAAATTCTATTATGAAAAATGACGCTGAACCTTTGCCCCGAATAGATGAAATTTTAGACAAATTAAGTGGTGCCCAATATTTCTCTACACTAGATTTAGCCTCAGGCTATTGGCACATACCTATTCACCCAGCCGATTCCGAAAAGTTAGCCTTTACTACTAATTGTGGGCTCTGGGAATGGAATGTTCTCCCCTTTGGTGTAAAGGTAGGCCCCCCAATTTTCAACAGGACAATTAGAAGAATTCTTACAAAATATAAAATAGACTTTGCTTGTTATTATTTTGATGATATAATTATTTTTTCTAAATCAATAGATGAACATATACAGCATCTCATCCAAATTTTTGATTTATGCCGAATAGAGAATATTAAATTAAAATTATCTAAATGTACTTTTGCTCAAAAACAAATCAATTTTCTAGGATATGAAATCCAAAATGGAACTTTAACTCCAGCTAATACTAATATAGAAACAATTAAAAAATTAAAACCTCCTACTAATACTAAAGAATTACAAAGATTTCTTGGTTCTATAAATGTGTATCATAAATTTATTGACAAATATGCTGAAATTAGACACCCCCTAAATAAATTACTTAAGAAAGATACTATTTGGGAATGGAATACTGAATGTCAAAACTCTTTCCAAAAATTAAAAGATGCCCTCATTGCTAAACCAATTTTAAAGATTTATGACCCAAAATTACCTCTACACATGTTTGTTGACGCTTCTCAGGTAGCGGTAGGTGCAGTTCTTAAACAACCCGGCCATAATAACTTTTTACATCCAATTGCTTATTTTTCTAGAGGATTGAGAGGTTATGAGAAAAATTATTTCATTACTGAACTAGAGTGTCTTGCTATCATTGATACTTTAGATAAATTTTATCATTACTTTCACGGTGTACAATTTACCATCCATACTGATCATGCATCTCTTGTTTGGTTAAAAAATGTCAAACATTTAAGAGGTCGATTATTTAGGTGGTCATTGAAGTTAAGTATGTTCGATTACAAAATAGAGTACTTAAAGGGATCTACAAATGTCGAAGCCGACATGTTGTCCCGAAACCCTATTTCTCATTTTTGTAAACCCCTTACTTTTCTTCTTGACGTTAAAGAGATTATTGAGATGCAAGAAAAAGAAAATGTGTGTGGATCAAATTATATTAATGACAATGGACTGATTATAGTTAAAAGAAAAGGTTTTCGTAAAGTGGTAGTTCCCATGTCCCTAAGAAAAAAATTGCTTAGTGTTGCTCATGAACAGTTTGGTCACCCTGGTGTTCAAAAAATGCAAAATTTAATTTCTCCTAACTATTATTGGCCAGATATGACCCAAGACATTACTAACTTTGTTAAATACTGTGATATTTGCCAGAAAAATAAAAAACCTAGACAGAAAAAATTTGGCTTATTACAAGCTATGCCCACTACAGATCAACCTTTTGACTGTCTGTCTGTTGATACTGTAGGAGGGTTCAATTATTATAATTCTACAAAAAAATATCTCCATATTATAATAGACCATGCCACAAGATATGTTTGGGCATTTCCTTCCAAAAGTGTCACTACAGAAACTTATACAAATTGTCTGAAACAAATCTTCAATATCAAAATCCCTCAACAATTATTCTGTTTTAGTAAGATTTCAAGTGTACAGTCCCCTCAAAAAATACTTAGTGACAGGAATGCTGCTTTTACTTCTTCAAGATTAAAAAAATTCCTGCGAAATCATAATATTAAACAACGTTTGACCACTGCCCATCATCCACAAACGAATGGGAAATGTGAAAGGGTAAATCAGACAATAGTAACTAGATTAAAATGTAAAGTAAACTCCACTACCTCTAAAATTCCCTGGACTAAGCTTTTAACTGAGGTAATTAATGAATATAATAATACACCCCATTCTATTACTAAATTTTCACCTGCTTACTTGCTTTTTGGCCAATTACCCTATGACTCCCCCTTACAACAAAATTATTATCCCCCTGTTCATGAAGCACTTTAAATTGCTAAAGCAAGAACTGATGAATTTCATTTAAAAAATAAAAGATATTATGATAAAGATTATATCGAACCAAAATTTAAAATAGGAGATCTAGTTATCACCCTAATACTAGAAAGTTATCACAAGTATTTAGTGGCCCTTATAAAATTCTTAACAAATTATCCGAAGTAAATTTTGAAATTGATAGGCAAAACCAGTTCAAAAGTTCAGAAATAGTACATGTATCTAAATTAAGGCCTTATTATTCCCCTGATAAATTTAAATTAAGTCATGAGCAACAACCCCCTAATCAACAACAACAAACTCAAGTAAAAACTGTAGCTTAGACTATATCTCTAGTTTATCATTTTATAATTTTTTTTCTCTTAAACAGTAACTTTCTTTCCATATTTTAATTCAGATAATATCTTGTAATTCTTACAGAATGGCAATGATATCTCTTGACTGCAGCGAGAGTGTCACTTGTCTGGAAATTTTTTATATTTGTTTGTTTATGCCGGCGTAGACGAACAAAGTGGAAATTTCTTATTCTGTACTGAATTACCCTACTTAGAATAATATATTAACAAATAAATATTTAAAAATATATATATATTTTTTTTTTTTTTTTTTTTTCAGCTGAACCTATTTGTAATATTAAATTTAAGCTATCAATTAATAAATTAATTATTTGCCAAGTAACAAAATTTTTATCACTTAATTTTAATTTTTTTTCTTCTTTTTCTCTTTCTTTGCTGCTGCATTCCAGTCCAAGAACATGTCAATTATAATATAATTTTGTTTCTTTTTCTCTTTCCTACTTGCATCTTGCAATGTTTTATCACACCGAGAGAATATTTATTGCGTAATTATTTGACTTGAATTGACATTAATAATCTTGTCTTTTATTTTTTTTTATTTTATTAATATTTCTTTTAAAGAGTCTTAGTAGTTTGAAGGTCACGTGCATTCTCAAACATGAACAAAATTTTTATTTATCTTTATTGTATTTTAATTTATCATATTATATTTTAATTTTTTTGTACATATTCCTACTTAATCCTGTACTCGAATTACCAGATTAAGTAAATGATTTCATAATTGATTGTATTTTTATTCTATTACACTTCTCTCTATATGTCATCCCAAATGCCTGAGATGAGATAAACCAGATTAAGTATTTAAAGAATGTCTATTGTGATATTTATTATTACTTATTATGAGATTACTTATACTTATGATATTTATTATTATTGATATTTTTCCTTATTATGTTTCTTACTTATATTGTTTATTATTTACATTGTTAAAATTTATTATTGCTATATTATAAAATGTCTTATTATATTGAATTTGGACAATTAATAAGATATAATTAGACTTCCTTGAAAAGAGATCATGAACATTCCAAATATGACTCTTAAATGGATTTTTGAAACAAACTTTCAACATTGATTTCAAGAAAGTTCTATTAAATTCTTTCATTTCTAGATTTGACATTGTTAAAAAAGAATTCAACGTTATTGTTTTTCATTTTTATGTTTCATTTTTATGTTATTACTATGGGTAATTGCTTATATTTTCAAATTACTTTATGATGTGTACTTTAAACAAGATTATATCTTGTATTTGTACGGATGCCTATTTTATTGTATTTAAATTTAAAGTTATTCCACGCATCACCTTAGTGTTCTTAAATTTGAATTCTATATTTATATAAAAAAGAGAAATTAATTTAATTTTTTTTTATTTATTTAGTATCTAATTATTATTACTTATATCAACAACTTCGTGAGCTAAGTCTGCATCATCTCCCTTTCTGTGAAATTGCAGGTCTCAGACCTACTTTTTCACCCGTCTTTCTGGGAGGGGGGATTTGTAATAAAATAAAAAAAAATTGCGCCATTTTTATTTTTGTTCTCTCTTAGCTTCAATTCTAAATTTGTGGAACATATTCCAATCTTAGTTTCGTAACTTGTAACAGCTAAAATTCTTTTCTTACTTTAGTTATTAATAAATTATTTCTTGCTTCTCAAAAAGGCGGCAGGTATTTCGTAAGCTTTTTACTTTCTGCAATATTCCTGGGATTTTAATTTTATTTTTTATTTTTAACATCGCGTGACAGGTGTTTCTACGCGTTGCTAAAGGGCTTGCTCTTCCGAAGAAAAAATATAGTTCTTGCCAGGGACCGACTGCTACGACCAATTAGAATTGATCATTTTTGTCCGTTTGAGGCTAGAGTTTATCCTGATTGGTTTTCTAAAATGATTGACGCGGAGTAGGAGGGCGCTAGTTTGTCGTGAGGATGTGGATTTCTCATTTGGCTTTTCAGGAAGTCAGAATGCATCTCTCCTTTAAAAAACTCAGAAGCCATGTCATTTTTTTTTTTTCGAGAATGTCGAACGCCGAGAATGTTGCAGCTTAGTGAGCGAAGGCCGTGGTGATAGATGTGTGGAAAGGTGATCTGTGGAGTAACTTAAGCTCTTGCTCTAAATAATAAAGAACTAAAAACTGAATTTCTTGCATTTTTATTGGAGAAACTCCTACGACAACAAATCCATGGCTTATCCACTTGCCAGAACGACTGCTCATCCCACTATTGAGTCTTAGTGAATAGTGGTGTTCTACAAGCTTATACACTATTATAGAGCATCGCCTTCGTTATTATTACATATATATATATATGGAGATGAGACATGAGAATATTAGACACATAACTTAATATACTCATACTGTACTTCATTTCAAAACACTTAATTCAGTCTAATTTGTTTTAGAACTATCTATATTGAAATGATTGAAATGAAAAAAAACTTCTTTAAACACCATAAAATAAGTTAACTGCGCAAGGCCTTTCGAAAGAACTTAGTCTTTCTTCGTCAGGCGCAAAAAAAGACGTGCGTCCACAATGAATGTAGCGGCACGACTGAAGGGGAATGCGGAAGGGAGAGGGAGAAAGCAGAAGGAACAGCCAATAGGAAAGAAGAAGGCAACAGCCAATCACGGAAGAGCATAAACAAAACTAGATAGACAATGAAGGAGAGGAAAGGAAGAAGGGGGGAAGGGAAATGGGAAAAAAGCGGGGTAAATTAAAAAAAAAAAAAAAAAAAAAAAAAAAATATCTATATGTCTCTTTTTCTGGATATCAGTTCAAACTATATTTCTTATTTTCACAAATTCTTTATTTTCTGTTTTGTTTTCTATAAAGCATAAAGTCAGGTATTATAAAATTAATTTTATTTGTTATTGTTTGTAAGGTACTTTTCCAGTATATGCATTGGTAAGCTACAAAAATTTGGCAACTTATTTCACTGTTTCATAAACACTGGCAATTTTTCAATATTTATGTAACTTAATTTAATCTAAAAAAATCATTAGTAAATTGCATATAAAAAACAATAACACATATTTAAATAAAATATTTATGTAAATACCTATTAAACAAGCATAGATTCATTGTTTTTATTTTCATAGCAGTTTATGTATTCTCAACAGATCTATCTCTCTTTCTAAACTTAAATTCCAGCAAGCTTTAAAAAAAGATGCCAAAACACTTATACTGGAAAAGTATCATTTTTAATTGATGTTCTATTTATGATAGCTGAAATTATATATTAAAATCTGAAATGAAACATTTATAATCATTAGTTATTAAAAATGTCATGTTCCATCCTTTTTTCTAACATTTCCTTGTGTATTTTCAGTGTGCTTTCATTTCTTTTCAGAAACTCAGAGAGTGTTACGTCTGAGTTTAGATGAATTTTCTCTTCCAAAATTTTACAGACTATTTGGAATGAGTAAAGTAAAATCAGCTGCTGTCACTGCTTTTCGATCAAACTGTCGCCATATGGATCGTTCATTTGGTTGTTCTGCAACAGATAATGAACCCATGCCTTTAGCTTCTCTGGAAATTATTACTGATGCTATTCTGGAGATTATGGAGGTTAGTTTCAATTTTACTATTTAAAATTAGTTTTAATAGTATGCAGTATGCCAAAAAATTTGAATTCTGATGAAAATGTCAGTTTTGAGATTTTTATTCTGAAACCTGTACGTACCAAAATGTATATCTAAACACAGGGATCACTCTAGAGAGGTTCAGAAGGGCGGCCCGCCCTTGTGCCCTTTTCAGACAAAATGCCGCCCTCCTTGCCCTTTTTTATGGAAGAAGTCCGCCCTTCTTTTTATTTTGGGATTCAGTCCTGCCTTGTTTGTATTGCAATTCAAAAAATTCTTATCTATCTTTCCTTTTTTGAACGCTAGTACGCTACGTTGGAAGTAATTCTCCTTTCTTTTCCTCCCACTCTCTTTGTTCTCTTGAACATTTCACCTGTTCACTTTTCACCTGCTCTTGTGAAATAGCATTATGACCATTTGGTCTGACACTTGACTCAGTGATACCTTTTACACTAAGTCTTTAAAAAAACGAGAAACATCATTTGTAGTTTTATTTTGTACTCAAATTAATCTGTTTTTCTAAAAAAGAAACAAGTTGCTTAGGGAATGAGTTTTAAAAAGAAAACACAAAGATCAGAGATCGTGGGAAAAAGAAAATGAACGTGAATATATATTAAATAAGGAAAGAAATGTGCTAAAATAACAGAATTTTTTATGGGAAAAATCGATAATGTAAATTTTATATCATAAGTTTTAATACTTTTCACATAGTAAAGTTTATTAAATTATAAATTTTATTATATTTATACAAACATTACTCGGCTTTAGTAACTACAATTATTTTTTCAGAGCCCTACAATTTTATGATTGATATAGTCTAAAGAAATTTATATTTTGATTAAAATTTGATGTTTTCCTTTACTTAATTTTTAGCTCTCCCTCCCCCACCCCGCCCGAGAATACATCGAGACAATTACAAGACAACGCAATGCCGAATGTTCGGCAAATGCGTGTTCACAGGGGCGTGCGAAGAGAAAACTGCACCCGGGGCAAAGTTTCATTTTGGCGCCCCCTCCTCTAATATTTTCTTGTGGTGAGCCAAAAGTGACGTTGGTAGTATAAATTGGCGCCCCCTAAACTTCCGAGCCCGTGGCGACCGCCCCTATCCCCCCCCCCCTCCTTTCGCACGGCGCTGCGTGTTCACTACCTGTTTTCTTCCTCTTTCCATCTATTATTTCTTATGAAGGAGAGCAAGGGAATTCTTCCTTCCCTCTTAAGTTTTAAATCCATTTCATTATTTTAGAAAATATGTAAAAACAAGCAAAAGTTTATTACTTTTTTCATTTTCATGTATTTATTTTGAAGTTTTGTATATCCTTGGCTACTGCACCTACGCGGAAACAACCGCTCGCTAATATAACGTTGATCCGATAAAAGATTTAATATATGTATAAATATCCAAACAGAATCGAAGAAATAAAAAGCAGCGTTTGTAGAGATCAACCTTAGCTATTTAATGCACCCCCCCCCGCAAAAAATAGAAAAATATGCAAAATAAAATCTATTGAAATGTAAACTAAATATTTAATTTTAAGAATACACATATCCGTAAGCTTAATTTTAGTGATTGCGCGTTAGTACACGAAAGCAAAAACAATTTACTTAAAATCGATCTTCTGTATATTAAGTACGAGATTAAAGATTTTTAGATAATACAAGTATTTTCACCTTGCATTGATTTATTTCAATTTTTACCACCCTATCGTTCTAATGACTTACACATTATATAGCTTATTTAAAACATTATTTATGTTAAATAAATACAACGATTATATGCAGAGCTGAGTAAACAATAACAAAAAATCCTCCGAAAGTATAACGCAGCTCAAATGTTAAACTCCTTTTAAGTGCTTTTAAATTAAATCATCGCAGAATAAAATAATAATACGTAAACTGCATTCTCATTCTCAAGTATTCAATGATTACTCATATTACGCATCAATAAACAAACACTTCTCTTCAACGTGGCACATCTCACGTAAAAAGAATCTGCAGAGTAAGAAAAATATAATAGTTTGACTCGCAATTTACAAACAGAATGTGTGGAAAGAAAACAAAGTTAACTAAGATATCTGCACAGATCAAATTCTTGCAGGTTCGACACTATGTAAAAGAAAAAACTTCTGACCGGCCCGACCCACTTATATTTTCTCAGTTTTCAATTCGACCTTGCTGTTAAATGACTATGTATAACTGTTTAACATGCGGCAGCAAAAGTTACATTGGTCCGTACCGCCCTGGGCCCAGCCAGCTCGGACAAAATCAATGAGAACAAACCTGACTTGTCTCCTGCAAAGTTTAGTAAATAAGTTCTGTCAGGCCCAACTCAATTTCTATAGTAAAACCCGTTTTTTCTTAAACACAATTTAATATCTTTAATGATTAATTAAACTCAGAATTTTTCAACATTCAGATACAAACTCACAAATAAAAATAAATAGTTTGCAATAAAAGAAAAAGGAAAAGAGCAAAAGAGTTACTTTTTTGGCGTACTTCAGAATTAAATTTTGTTCGGAAATGCAAAATTTATCACGTGTTCTCATTTGGAAACTACGAAAATCGAATGGCATTTTCCCCGCAAATAATATTCTGTTGACAGATATTTATTATTGCAATTATTATTTGTACAAAATATATTGACCAGCTACACTATCGTGAGAATAACTGACAACCTGATTCCGGCCCGGCCTGTGTCTGTTGAATAAATTAAACGCGAGATCAGACACGATGTGCCGTCCAATCTCTAGGTTTGACATCTTATATTTTTGTTTTTATAATGATGTTTTCAAACTAGCATCAGCTTGTACAGAAATTTGTGCTTATTCTCACGAACGTCAAATCCATTTTAAATAGTTCATATTTTAACCTCCGTTTAATTTAAATTTTTAAATCGGACCGCCCGGCCCAAATAATTTTTTCATCTGCCGGCTGACAAATCTTATTTTTAGGGCAATCCGCCCGTTAAAAATATTATTCCAACTCTGCCGGCCTGATCCATTTGAACATTGATCCTAATTTTGTCAGACCAAATTCGGTATTTGGGGGATGTCAAATTTATTCTACCAACCTGAATTTGTTTCTTCTTTTCTTGCAAAAAAGAAGGGGAAATGTACATATTGCGGAGTTTTTTTTTTTTTTTTTTTTTGACAAAAACATACATTTTTACAATTGCATATTCTCATTCATAAGGAATTACAGGCGCCCGGGGCAAAATTATAATTTGATGCCCTATTCCCCCAACTTTTTCTTGTGACAGGCCAAAAATGACGTTGGTAATATAAATTTGTCGCCCTCTAAATTTCAGCGCCCGGAGCGTCCGCCCCCTTCGCCCCCCATTTTGCACGGCGCTGGTTGTTATACTGCAGTAGATGCATTTATTTCGCATCTGTTTTCTAGATAGCCTTTGCTAAAAAATTTTATCTTATATTGTTTTGTTGTTAAAATTAAGCATTTTTAAGTTGTAAGATAAATGCATTATGTGTATTCAATAGAATTTGTGTTTCCACACTTTTCAATTTTGTGACACCTGTCACAAAAAAGAAGAAGTGGGGGACGCCAAATTGAAACTTTGCCCCGGACGCAGCTTTCTTTTCGCACGACGCTGCCCATACGACCCCCCGGTCGATTTATTATTATTTGATTAGGGCCGGGCATTGGTCGACATTTATCCATTTTTTGCAGATACAGTGCGTGTCTGAATTTCTCGGGCCATATCAATCTCATAATTATTTTTCAAGAGAAATATTGGGATAAAATGACTCTTTAATGAAGAGAGCAAACGTCATATTCCTCCCTTTTCTTTGTTTAAGTTTCTATTATTTTTAGAAGAAAGTATTAAATTCGTGAAAAAATTCGCATTTTAGTTTTCGATGGATGTATATACTTTAGAGAGTCTTGGAAAATATTTGAGTATTTTTAGAAAATATCTGTCTGTGACACATTTTCTTGAATTGATATATGGAATTCAATAAAACTTCAGATTTAGTTATACTTTGACATACATTGATGTTGATTATTTTTTGGTGTAAATCACTCAACAGGTAGCGCTGCTGAGCTGCATTTCCCCCGATTTCCGCAATAACCGTACCTCCAGAACTAATATACGGAATTTCATCAAACTTCATATTCTGCTAAACCTTAACATAGATAAATGCTGTTTATGTTTTGGTGTAAATCACCGAACAGGTAGAGCTGCTATGGCGCATTATCTCCTTTAGTTATATTTCAAGAACTAACGCATGGAATTTCATCTAACTTAATACTATGTTAGACCTTGAAATAAACAGAGCCTGATTAAGTTTTGGTGTACATTGCCGAACAGATGGCGCTATTGTGCCGCATTTTTCCCGATTTTCGCGATAATCGTACCTCAAGAACGGAATTTATAATTGATTGATAATTTATTGATAATATCGCAATTTCATCAAACTTCATATTCTGCTAAACCTTGACATGCATAGATGCCAATTACGTTTTGTTGTAAATCGCTGAACAGGTGGCACTGCTATGCCACAATATATCCGATAGTTATATCTCAAGAACTAATGCATGGCATTTCATTAAACTTAAAATTATGTTAAACCTTGAAATAAATAGACTCAGATTAAGTTTTGGTGTAAATTGCCGAACAGATGGCGCCACCGTGCCGCATTTTTTCCGATGTCCGTGATAGTTATATCTCCAGAACTAATGCACAGAATTTCATCAAACTTCGTATTCTGTTAGAGCTTCAAATAAATAGAGACTGATTAAATTTTGGTGTAAATTGCCGAACAGAGGGCGCCATTATGACGCATTTTTTCCGAAATCCGCGATAGCTATATCTCCAGAAAAAATGCACAGAATTTCATCCAATTTCATGTTCTGTTAGAGCATTAGATAAATAGATACCGATTAAGTTTTGGTGTAAATTGGCGAACAGATGGTGCCACTATGAAGCATTTTCCCAGATTTCTATGTTAGCTATATCTCAAGCACTAAAGCACGGAATTTCATCAAAATTCATTTATTAATTATTGTAAAATGTATAGATTTTCTAAATATATTACGATTGAGTTGAAAGCATACTATTTTAAAGATGATATAAAAGTAATATTAATGGGTTTTTCAATACAAAATGCATTTATTGTAAATATGCCCTTTTTATGAAATAATGTGCCCTTTTTGACAAAATTGCCCTTTTTCTGTAACATGCGCCCTGCCCTTTTTAATTTCTAGAATGATCCCTGCTAAACAGAATATTTAAATCAAATAAATTAAAAAAATAAAATGAAGGTTGCTACAAAGGTGTAAAGATTCCAAGTCTCTTTGATTTTTTTTTTTTTTTTTCTTATTGCAAAAGACCTGAATTATTAAAATTTATTTTCTTTTCTATCCTTCCTTTGACTTTTGCAAAAATATCTGTGATATTTAAATTGAACTGGTACATTTAGAATAGTTCTTCATTGAAAATACCTAGATTTTTTTTCTTCTTTGTGTAAAATATTTCAAGTGTATATCATCTAAAGCCTTTATTAATTGAAGTGCCTTTGCATTTACAGCATTCTAATTCAAGCTAAATGAAATTTTAGTTGAGAAATTACTGAGTTAGATATGTAGGCTATTCAAAGTTTTTCTATTGTAAACTGCTAGTGTATGTTATGATTATTTGCAAACACCAAAAATTATTAGGATATATCTATGAGTATCTTCTTGCTTTTCTTACAATATTATGAAGTTAGATTTTCAAAACTGTTTCTGGAAGATGACTATTTAAAATTGTATAATATTGTCCAAGTGTCAATTAAATATTTGAAATACATTATCATTTATGAACAACTATTTTTTAATTTGTTGAAAATGTTTTGTAATAATTGTCCCTCTCAGCATTGCCTGGACCTGTGATAATCACTTTAAATATACCTAAAATAATTGTTGAATGATTTTATATATTTAAATGAAAAAAGTAAAAAAGGCATACTAAAATCTCTTTTTTGTCCTATAGAACAGATGCATTTAAACTTTAAAAAATATATATTTCTTACTGTCCAAACTTTAAAAAAAATTATGAATTATAAATGTTACCTAAACCTGTGTGTAATTTTATGCTAAAATATTGGTAAGGTAGCGCTGCAATGGTGGTTTTTGTGCCATTTTCAATATTGTACTGACTAAAAGTGTGTGAAGTTATGCACCAAAATGAAATAAATTTTTTGTATAAGTGTTTGGCTATAGCTAATTGGTCCTCCCTGAATTTGAAAAAATCTGCTGGAAGAGGGGCTGCAATAGTAATTTTTGTACCATTTTCAATATTATACCACTTAAAAGTGTATGAAGTTATGCATAGAGTTAAATTAAATTTTTTGTGTAAGTGTTATAGCTAGTTGGTCCTTTTTGAATTTGAATGAAAAAAATCTAACTGAAGGGGGTGTTGCAATAGCAAATTTTGTGCCATTTTCAATATTGTTCCTCTTAAAAAGTGTATGAAGTTATCCATTGAATTAAACCAAATTTTTTGTGTAAGTGTTTGGCTATAGCTAGTTGGTCCTCCTTGAATTTGAAAAAAATCCGTCAGAAGGGAGCGCTGCAATAGTTTTTTTTTTTTTTTTTTTTTTTTTTTTTTTTGGCCATTTTCAATATTGTATCCCTGAAAAGTGTATGAAGTTATTCATAGAACTGAAGCAAATTTTTGTGTAAGTGTTTGGATATAATCAGCAGATGCTCCCAGATTTTGAAAGAAATCTGCCATAAGAGGGTACTATAATCACAATGTCTGTGCCATTTTCATTATTTTACCATAAAAAATTGTATGAAGTTATGCATAGAACTGAACTAAATTTTTTGTGTATGATTATTTTTGGGCATGGCAAGCAGGTCCTCCCTGAGTTTGAAAAAAAAATCTTCCATTAGAGGGCTTGGTAAAAGAGATTTCCGTGCTATATTCATTATTTTACCACCGAAAAATAAAGCTATGCACAGATATAAACTTTTTTTTTTTGGAGGAGGGGGGAGGGGGCTATTTTTCTTGAATTTGGAAATATTCCATCGGAAAGGAGCATTGTGATAACATAGCACTTTTTCTATAACTTTGTTGATTATCTGTTGTTCTATTGTCCAACGACTCATGCAGAGATGGGACCTCGCGTCCTGCTAGGTAGGCCATTTGCAAACAGCTGATGATAACAAAATAAGGGGAAACTATTGATTTTAATAAATATTATGATCCACATCAACTCAGTTTTACTCTGCTCAATTGACTGAAGAAGAAATTTAATATGAAAATCAAAGTTGGTATAGATTGAATTAATAATATTAAAGTATTAACATGTGTAATTATTTTTTGAAATATTAAATGTACCTTTGAGATTTTGGGATTGGCACATCCACCTAGTTTTTTCTTTCCTTTGAAATTCTACAGGAAAGGAACTTGCAATCCCTTTTTATATGCAGCTTTTTACTAATATCAAGGCTAAATATCAAAAAATTAAAAGTTCAAGTCTCAGGTGTATTAGGATTTTCCTTGAACTATCCTCTGCCAAGTTTTCATACCTCTACTCACGGTAGATTTCAAGCTCACTGAAGTTTTTTTATATGGTAAATGGATGAGTTTTGCAAATTTTTCCTGTAGCTTACTGACAAATTTCACAATTTTTTATCCCGTGAACAGTTAATAATTTTCTTGATTCTCCCCCATAGCTTACTAGCAAAACAATTTGCAAGTTTTTTTCATATGGACCATTGACTAATTTTGTGACACTTCCCTTCAGCTGAATAACAAATTTGTGATTTATTTTCCATGATCAACAGATGTATTTTAAGTGGTTTTTTTTTTTTTTTCTCCTTGAAAAATAAGTAAAAGTGCTCTACAGAAAGCTCTATATAGATGGTATTTTGTAATTTGAAAGATCCTTGTACACAATGTTAGTAGTTAAAAATAATTTTTATATACAGATTTTGAATAACCGTGACAAATGTGTTTAGAGAAAAATGTTTAGGACATTTTACTTTGTATAAGGGTTTTACTATGTTGATACTTTAAGGATATCTATATCCTGAATTACTAACTTATAGGTCAGTATTTGCCTTGTTAATTTCTTTCAGATAATCTTTTTGTAAAAAATATTAAAGATTTTAGAAAAACAAGCTTTTCTTATGTTGTTTTAATACTTTATTTGCTCAAACTTTATAATATGTATTTCTTTCTAAACTTGTTAACCAAGTTGAAGATTTAAAGTTGTACAAGATATGTTATTCTGTGCATATAATTACACTATTTGAATTGATTAAAAAGAAATAAAGTATCTTTTTTTACCTGTGATTAAATAAAAATGGACACAAACTAACTCTAATTAGGTTGGTAGAGGTTTTTTTTTTTTTTTTTTTTTTTTTTTTTTTTTTTTTTAACTATTAGAAACTTTTGTTGATGACAGGTTTTCAAAATTGGCATTCAAAATCTGTCTAAAATGGGTTGTTTAGCAGTTTTGTGCAATTAAAATGCATTTATAGTATAGATTTTTCTAACAATTCAATTAATTCAACATTACCTTCATTTGAAAGATATATGAACTAATAATTTTTATTAATTACTGACATTATTTCCTCTGAAAGATATATGAATTAATAATTTTTATTAATTACTGACATTATTTCCTCTGATTTGTTTATTCATTTGCAATTAACATTTATTTTTTCTTATTTCATTTAAGGCTTGCATGAAAAATATAAATAACTGTGATTGGTTACAACAGTGGACTTCACTGGCAAAGAGGTATTTATTATGTTTTTTATAATTCAAGTGAAATTTTGTTATTTACTTTAAATTCACTTTGAAAATTAATTAATTCATTTAAATGCTTTTAAAATAATTATTTTTTGTTGCTATAGACTATTTAAGCTATGCAGTTTTCATGGGTCATGTTTCAAGCATATTTTGTTTTTAATGCATTAAAAAAACTTAGGTAATAGAAATAATTAGCTCTGAAATGATTGCAGTAGTAATGTAGTCTCTTTTCTCTGTGAATGTTTCAAATGTTTTATTAATTCCTTAGTATTGCTAAATTTTAAAAATTATAATTATTTTTATAGTATTTTTCATTTTTGCAGTTGGTGCTTTTAACAGAGAAATGTGTGATAAATGATGCATGTGTGATAATTAATATCACAGCTGTTTTACATTAAAGAATGTGTTTTACTGTAAATCCATTTATTTTTTATTAAATATGCTAGGATATAATATCCAATATATATTATTTTTAGTCATTTTAAATCATAATAAAGGCAACTTTAAATCAAGCACATTATATTGTTTTAATATTGGAATGAAATCTAGATAAATGTATTTATCATTAATTAATATTTTCATTTCAGTTTTGCTTTTCGATATAATCCTGCATTACAACCAAGGGCTCTCATTGTGTTTGGCTGCATTAGTAAAACTGTTCGAGATTTGGATGTAAAACAACTCTTACGAATTTTAGTCCGAGCTCTTGAATCTTTTCAAGATTTACAGCTTATTGAAGCTATTATTATGTGTTTAACTAGACTGCATCCATTACTGAGACCTGTAAGTACATTCTATTAAAATTTATTTACATCCATTTCTTCTTATTTATTTGTATTATTTTATTTATTTTCAAAATTTGGTATACTGATGCAGATAGTTTAAAGCAATATTATTTTAAAATTTGCTTGTAATGTTAATTTATCTGTAATGTTATGTATGAATACATTAATTTTTAATTTGTTTTAGAATTAATTTTGTACCCATACCATAAGGACTTTATTTTTTTAATTTTAACTAACAATTAAATACTATAAATAAATAACCAATTTCAAGAATGTTACAAAATCTGCTTTTTCAGTTTCTTTATTTTAAAAAAATCACATGTTGATCTTAAAATGGAATAAAAAGAAAAAAATTGGTTTAGTAAATTTTTACATGATATTATATAACAACATCAACTTTGATAAACTAACATTATATTTTTATTAAATATCATTTATAATGTATTTATTCTGAGCCCTTTACGATTTCTATAGTTTAAATTAAATAATATCTTCTGATACCTAAGAAGCTTTTGTAGATTTATTTAGAGAAAATACATTTTTAAAGGATGAAAATTTATGTGCATGTGCTCTGAAAATGCATGCATTTATAAAGGATTTTAGTGCATTTTTCAAACAATTTTAATAAAAAATTGAAAAATCAAACTGTTGTGTTATAAAAATGCTCAACAGAAGTATATTTTAAGTATGTGAAATGTTATTTGTTACCTTTTTAAATGCATTTCCCTTTCAAAAGTTCACACAGAAATAAGCTTTTCATCGAAAGATAGCTTTCTATTCTAACTTAAAATTGACTGTAAATTGTAATTTTGAACCTTGTAAAATGTATAATAAAAAATATACATCATTGCCAATTAAAAAGGTTTTTTTTTTCTTTTTCATGAAAGATAGCTACAAATCATAATACAGAAAATAAGGAGAATTTCATTCTAAATCTTAATCAAATAAATAGTTCTTTGATGCAAAATATTATTGTGTTAACCTTCTTTCTAGTTTATTTAGATTTAGCTCAAAAATTTTAAATAGTTTTCAAATTTGGCTTTTTAAATATTAATCATCATTAATGTATATGTATTCTTTTACAGGAATCCCTAATACACAGAGCTTTATTCTGGGTTTCCATTTCTGTTTTACAATTAGATGATATGCAATTATATGCAGCTGGTTTATCTCTATTAGAACAAAATCTACATACCCTTGATTCTCAAGGAATATTTGAAAACAATGTAAGTTTTTTTTTTTTAATTATTATTAATTTGAATTCATATAAATGAACAGATCTAATTTATTTGATTGTACTTCAATTTTAGACATTAGAGTATATCATGATGTCCAGTCGAGAGCCTTTAGAATGGCATTTTAAACAGCTAGATCATTCCGTAGGATTGAGCTTCAAATCTAATTTTCATTTTGCCCTGGTTGGACATCTTATAAAAGGTAAGTTTTATTTAAGTTCTTGGTACCCATTCAATTAAAAGTTCATGGTTAGAGAAGTTCTTTCTTTATCTGAAAATCCCAATTGGCAATTTTTTTTTTCTGGAATAAAATATTTTGTAAGTTTTTTATATTTCTGTGTGTGCAGTTAGTCACTAGAATTTACTTTAATGACTTTAAAGTAAACATTTATATAAATAATCCTTTAATGTTCTGCTGATACAATGAAACCTGTGAAAATAGAATTGATAGAATCATAGTTTTTTTATTATTAGACAGTTTGTTTAGACAGATTTTACAGGATTTTTTTTAGTTGAACCCATAAAAATTTTCTATTTAAGACAGGATTCTGTTATAGATAGATTCTGTTTTTACAGATATTCTTGTATGTGCATAGTTACTGTATGATCTATAAATAAGAAGAAAAATTAATAAAAAAAATACTTATTCATATTTTTTTTCAGAATGTTTGGTTGTTTTAATTGGTTTTACAATGTTTTGTTTATACTGCTATTGATTTACTGTCTTCTTTATAGTACTATTTTTAGTTTATTTATTTATTTATTTCATTTAGCGTTAACAGAATTTTATTTAATACCTGCTGTAGTAGGCTTAAAAAACCTCTTTATTATGCTTTTGAACTATAAAACTATAAGTTTTTTTTTTTTTTTTTTTTTTTTTTTTTTTTTTTTAAGTAAGTAGCTTTAAATTTTTATTTGCAAACACTGTAGATTCATCCTTTGCTTATATTTCCTCCTTCTATTCTCTGTTTTATTTTATTTTTAAATTACTGGCTTGCTTTTTATCTTCAACTGATAAAAAAAAATTTCATTTATGATTTTAAAAAACCCCACTCTGATCATGAAAAGTGATGTTGCACTGCCACGATTGTTGCATTATAAGTTAGGATTATGGAAGTCTTCCTAATTAGTCATTGTTTTTATTTGAAAAAAAGATTATTATGATTAATGCATGCATTGACATCCAATCATGGACAATAGACATGACGTATTAATTTCTATTCAGTGCATTTCAAAAGTACTTATGTTATTAAGTTAAACATTTACACAATGTATTTGGTTAAGGGTTATAGGGATATCTGTGAGACAAAGTTGTAAGAAAATCAACAACTGGCAATGACAGACATAATCCTGAAATATCAAAGTTGGAGAAAATAATATTATGAAGAAACATTTTTGAGTATACTTATCCATTAAGGAAAGATTTTGAAAAATATTTATAGTAAGGATACTTTAAAAAATATAAATAATATATCATCATCTCTGATGCTCTAATAAGTTCTGCGTATTTAGGTATCTTTTTCCCTTCTTCTGCCATTCGTGTAATATTTGTTTTTTATTCCCTTTTTTTCAGAATATATTTATTTTCTGTATTATTTTTAATGAATCATTGATTGAGAAAACTATCATACAAACTTGGTTTTTTTACCCAACTTAATGAAAAAAGTGCCCTGGCTGGGAGTCAGAGTCTTTAACTTAAATTGCCAATGCTCTGTATATTGAGCTATGTAGACCAACAGCCTGTAGATACATTTTACTCAGAAAACTTACTGACAGTAGCTTCTGGTGTACCATTTATACAGTTCAACAGAATATACCACATGTAGTAGAACTCATGCAGATACCTTATTATTTTTAATTCAATCATACTGATTTGTAAAGATATGCAAACTATTTTTTCAACTTTATGCTGAAAGGCTCATGCTGGGAGTTAAATTCAGAAGCTAATAAGAGTTTTTGAATGAAATGTGTCTGCCAATTGTCCATCTGGGTATCTCAATAAGTGGAGCATTGTCAATTTAGGTTCTTGGATTTAGTTCCCTGCCTGGTGCTTTTCTTGTCCTTTGTCTTATTTTATTCATTATAAAAAAAAAAAAGAAAAAGAAAAAAAGTATGACAGCTTATTGTTTATTATATGGCAATGATTTTCCCCTCTAGGTTTTCGTCATCCTACTCCAACAACAGTTTCAAGAACAACCAGAGTTTTAAATACAATTTTAGGAATTGTTGCCAAACCTCATAAAAGGTAATATATATCAGAACATTTCTATAATGAACTAACATATTCTAATTAATAACATTATTGTAATGGGAAAAAATGTTTTATTGTTTATGGCTTAATATAAGATTTTTCACTCTAATTGAAATTTTAATGTTTTTATATTAATACTTAAATGTATCTATAAATTTGTTTCATTGTTGTTCAGAGTTCTAAAATGCTGTTAAAGAATAATTAGAATTTTGAAAAAATGATAATTGCTTCTAATCATTTAATGACCCACCAGTATCCGAGAGGTTCTGACCTTTCAATTGATAGATGGCTGGTGCTGAGTTCGAGCCCAATCACAGCCATCAGCCTAACCATTTTCATGCTTTTCTTTGATTCTTGTGTAAATACGGGTTAGGTTCCCTTAAAAAGACCCCCCCCCCCCCACAAAGGGCATTCCCCCACTCTATGCCTATATCCCTCGAGTAGATAATTGGTCAACGCAAAATAAACCAAACCATCTGTATTAATTTCTTAAAATGAGAAAGAAAATTGAGGTACAAAAATTTCTTTAGTAAGTCTCTCGAGTTTCAATACAAACATTTCATAAAGAATTGTCCTTTTACAATGTATGCATTTTAATATATGCATTTTATTAGGATTATTGTATGCATTAAAGTAATAAAAACTTTATTAAATCTGTTAAATATAATGTTTTAATGATTGACTACCAAGTTCTATCTACAATTCTTAAAAAGTGTAAAATTTGTTTACTACTTTTAAATTGTTATGCAGTTAAATCAAATTTTATTAAAATTCTTTAATGAAATGTATGTAAAACAACAGATTATTTCATCAGCTTTATTTAATAGCTTTTTTTGATATCATTTATCTGTGTGATAATTTTTAAAATACTTTGAATTTGTGTTTTTGTCATACATTACAATCATGCCTGCTCATAGTTTTTCTCCTCTTGAACAACTCTATTGGTTATTTGAGATTTTCTATTGAGAATTTATTTAAAAAGAAGTTAGTTCATAAATATTCAATAAATAAACATGGACCTGTAAAACTTTTTTGGAGGAAGATGAATCCCCATAAACCCATATATGGCTGTGGCTTACACCTTTAATAATTATCAGTTAAAAATAACACCTTTAATAATTATCAGTTAAAAATAATAATACTAATAATAATCAGTGTACACACTTTTTTATTTTATTGATTTATTTTGAGGAGGAAAGTAAACCTCTTTAATTATTATTGAAATATTGAAAATATTTTGTGTATTTATTCTTTTTTCTTATGAGTATGTTATTTTATCATATCTAACATGGTTATTTGTTTTTTTAGAGACAAATTTGAAGTAACTCCTGAAAGTGTAGCATATTTAGCTGGTAAGAAATTATTATTTTCATTTAATAAATTTGTGTGATTTAGTAAGTTAAAATATTATGCATTATCATTTATTTTGCAACCTCTTCAGTAACAGTTGTAATTTTACCTTTGTTTTGTTGTTAATTTCAGCTTGCTCTCATAATTGTCTCAGCGTCTACCACTACATTGATTCAATTGTATCTGAAATCTAAAAATGAAATATGTGTTTTGGAAACCATGATTATGAATTCGAGATTAATGAATTTTTCTAAATGTGATTTGATCAAAATGATTATTGTTCTTTGCTTGGATATTAGTTGCTCATATCCTATTTTTTATGCAATTAAAATAGTTTATATTATTATTTTTTTTAAAAGTTTAGATTTTCTATTAAATTATTTACATGTTTGATACATCAAACCTAGATAACATGAACATACTAAATGCAAATTACTTTTAACATAAACTGTTTCCAATTGCCCCATCAAGCTGTGTAGGCATTTTTTACTGTGATTTTAGTCTTTTTAATACAAACAAAATCAGCCATTGTAATTTTTTTTTCATAATATGTATGAAGCAAGTTTTCCTAACTTTTCGATGCAATTGTAGTATTTTTCTAGAATGTTAAATCTTTCTATCTCAAACAAAAATTATTCATTATTAAAAGAGAATGTTAGTTTCAGAAGAGAAATGTCTTTCATTTTTTTATAGCTACAAACTAGCAGTTGTAAAATTGTCAGCAGTTTGCTTCTTCTACCAACTCAAAACATGAAATTCTATTGTAAAAATTACATTGAAGCATGGGGGAAAATGTGTAACACTCATTAAAATTATTTTTACAAAGCCATTTTTATTTTACCATTAATCAATACTATATTGTTAAATCATCAGCATATAAAATACAATGTTAAATATTAACTTTTATTTTCCTTTTTCATGGTTAATAATATCCTGTAGTTTTGTGTATTGTTGTCTTGCTTTCTCTTTCTCTCTTCTTGAAGTAGACATGGGGGATGGGATTTGTTATCAATGGGATAGCTTAGGCCATAGTTTCTTACATATCAACAGACAAATTCAGATACTCGTTAAAGCATTTTTACTGTTTTTGAATTACCATTTCTGTCCCTTTAGTGGTTATTTTCCTGGATTACCTTCAAATCATCTCACTGGCAGAAAAATTTAGGGGATGGAGAAATTCTATTATCCTATTTTATTGCATTTCCATGTGTTCTATTTAAAACTCTGTTCATAAATCTTGCTATTTAGTATCATCAATTAAATGCAATTAATTAAATATGCTATTATAATATATGTATATTATAATAGCAAGGGTTTTTTTTTTTTTTTTTTTTTTTTTTTTTTTTTTGAGATTAAAAATGTCAAGTATTTTCTGTATAATGTGCCATTTTAATTCTACTTGAATTTTGTATTAGCATTGGTCTCTGTTTCTGAAGAAGTCAGGAGCAGGTGTCATTTAAAACATCGCATTGCCCGTGTGGTATCTGAATCTCCCAGTGCAGAGGCATTTGCCACTGAACTCCATCCTGCTGTTTCACCACAAGTATCAACATCTCCTAGCAACCCCAGTCCACCAACTCCATCGCCATCTTCCAATTCCGCACAAACTTCACCCCATGGACCACCGCCCAGTAATTGTCTGCAGCAGCCAACATTACCTGTGACACCAGTTAATAGAAGACACAAGTCATGGGATACTCTGGATCAAAATGCTCTATTTCAAGCCAAAAACAAACAGTCTCCTGTGCAATTGGTAAACAGGGATTTATTTTGTATTTCTTATAATTAATGAAGGTTAATTAAGAATTTTTTAAAGAAAAGAATAAACTACTGAGGCAAATAAAATTTCTCATATATGGCTATGACAAAAAGATCCTCCATGAATTTGGAAATATTCTGTCTGAAAAAGGTGCTGTAATAGTGATTTTTTTTTTTTGCAATTTTTATTATTGTACCATGAAAATATATAAAGTTTTGCATAGTATTGAACCAAGGCAAGCAAGTCCTCTTTGAATTTGGAAATATTCCACTGCAGAAGAAGTTGTAACAGTTATTTTTCAGTTATTTTCTTGATTTTTTGTAATTGTGTTGTATATTGGTAGCTGGTGTAGCAATAGGAACTTCTTATCCTGCTAGGCCAGCTATTTCCAGACAGCTGACATACAATAGAATAATGAAAAATATTGATTTTATTAAATATCATGATTCAGATTTGCTATATTTTACTCTGATCAATTGTCAGAAGCAAAAATCTAAGATAAAAGTCAAAGTTTGTGTAGTATTTAACTAATAATATTGAAATATTAACATTTGTAATTACTTTTTGAAATACGAAGATGTATGAGGTAAAAGAAACACTTGGGATTGGCACATCCAACTAGTTTTAAGGAAATTTATTAATTCATGATATATTGCAGCATCATTTTGCAAGATAGAGTTTTTACTTTTTAAATTGTCAATACTTTACTATTTATAAGAAATTAAATTTTATTTCATATTAAATCACATGATACTCATACAACTGAAAAAGATATATTTTCTTGTAAGATGAAAAGCATTTTTGAATCTAAGAACTTGTTTTTTGTAGTAAAATTTTTATTCTCATATTTTAGCCTCAACCTAAAGAAAACAAATTTTGGCGTAGTTTAGACATTGATGCTCAAAGTATGCGACCTCGCTTTAAAACCCAGCGCAGCAGTTCCATGCCCACCCCTAAGGCTCAAAAGAGTGAAGATGGTGGTAGATTATCCCCAGGTCTTGATGACCAAGATGAAGATTCTCTAACGCCCAAAGACGGAACATCCCGTGTTTCGAATGAAGATAATGTTTTGCTTGATCCAGAAGTTCTTAGTGACTATCCAACTCAAGCACTGGTTCTTACTGTTTTAGTAAGCATTTTATTTTACCTAATTTATATCTTAAATCACTTTCATTCAAAACAATTAAAATCAAATTTAATCAGCTTGACCTTATTATTTTGGATGAAAGTCAATGATATATAGTCACTTTAAGAATAACTTTATAATACTTTTATTTAGATTGGCTTATCTTTAAATTGAGTTATTTAACAGATTATACTATTTATTTCAAATTTTTTGCATGCTCTATGATAAGTGTATTTTTGTTTTTGTCTGCTTTTTTCAAAAAGTTTGAAATTGCTGTGAGTTTTTGATGAAGGATTGCAAAAAAAAAAAAAAAAATTGACATTTATCAAATGTTTCCCCCAAAAATGTGAATTTCATCAAATCATCATGGAAAAAATGCAACTTTGGCAAATATTTGTTGAAAAAATGCAAATTTTGTCAAGGATCATGGAAAAAACACAAGCCAAAAAGTAGCTATTAATATAATTTTAAGTAATAAAGGAGCATAATTATTCTGAGTAGTTGATTTTTTTTTTTCATAATCTTTTGTTGAAATTTGGTTCTTTTTCGTTATCCTTTTTTGAATGCCGTGCAATTTTCACAATCTTTTGCCAAATGTTCTGGTTTTTTGGTCTTTGTGACGAAATTCTCATTTTTTAATGATTTTTTGTTCAAATTTGCATTTTTCCATGATTTTTTGCTGAATTTTACGTATTTTTCACATACGTTGACAAAATTAGTTTTTTTTTTTTTTCAATTCTTTACAATATCTGCATCTTTTCAGCTATCCTTTGTTGAAATTTCACGTTTTTTTTCAGTGATCTTTTGTCAGAATTCACATTCTCCATGATCCTTTGCCAAATGCAGCATTTTTTTTTCATGATCCGTTGACAAATGTCACATTTTTTTTCATGATTCTTTGTCAAATGTTGCCTTTTTCTATAATCCTTTGATGAAATTCATCTTTTTTTCTGTTAACAGACAAAAGTAGTTTTTTTTGCAGCAATCCTTTGCAACAAAATTGATTTTTCCAGTGACCAGCTATATTAAAATTCATGATATTTTTCCATAATATGTTTTATGTCTGAATTTTCATAATTTTTGGAATAGAAATTTTTTGGAAAAGAATCACCTCTGAATTTGCCAATTTGAAAATAAAGTGAAATGTGCCAATCAATCATAGAGAAAAAATTGTGAAATTTGTCTATCAATCACGGTAAAAAAATCGTGAATTTCAAAAATTTTTCTCAACAAAATCTCACAAAAAATGTCAGTTGGTTGGGGATAAAAATATCACAGAATTTGCAAGGTATTCGAAAGTTGATTGTAGTTTCAAAGTGCAATATATTCTGGAAAATGAAGAATTAATTTTATGCAAGCCTCTTGCCCCAGTATTCTTTTGTGTGGGATTTTAAAATTTTAGGCATGAATCATCCTTCATACCCTGTTGTTATATGTTGAAAAAACAATTTCAAATTCATGACTAGATTGTTTAGCCTGAATGTTGAGCAAACAGGCATGATACACAAATAATGACCAAAAAATTTCTTAATAACACCATTAAATTTAGAGATGTATTAATAAATTTTGCAAGTCTCCTTATTTTGTCGTGTTAAGAAGTTTCTTGCTTTTTTTAGATAAATATTTTTATTTTCTATTGCCATATCTTTAAAAGAATACATATAGGACAGAGTGGTGTGGTGTGGGACATGATTTACAAAAGCAAGAAAATCAATTTCTTTGATACAAATACAAATTTCAATTTATAGAGCAAAAGGTGAAACCCTTTTTAAACTCTCTGAAAAATATAGAAACATAACATGCAAAAGTTATTTTATAATTTAAGAAATTGTAAATTTCAAAATGTGTCCCATACCTCCCTGTTACAGGCCCGTAGCTAGACCATATTGCCAGGTAGGGCAAAAGTTTTTCCAGGGGTGGCAGAATATTTTCCCACTTTTTGTTAATCTTTTATGCGTAGTTCTTCAAACACATGTACTGCGATTTTAAAGATTTTTTTCACTTAAAATATAAGGAATTTCTAAAGCCAGAGTGAAATTTTTAATGTTTCTTCAGAAGCACAGAAAAAAAAATTTTAAATACATATTTTTAGTTTAGCGCAAATAAATTTCTATTTTTTTTTTTTTTTTTTATTAAATAATTTAAATGTATACATGTACTATGTTCGTTTATGTTAATAATACTTTTAAGTACAATTTGCTAAATGCACAATTTTGTTCACAATTTTTTTTACAAAATTTGTAGAATGTTTCGCATGCACTGACATTCTCCAAATGCATAACAATGAAACAGTTAACCGCCCTTTTTACTTTTACCCATCATACGTAATATAGGGTAAGTCTTGCAATCGTTTTAAAAATCGAAAATTTTTTTTTTACGGATTTACACGTTTCAGGTACTGGAGATTTCGAAAAACATATTTTTAGAAAATTTTGCCGTCCGTCCGTCTGTGTGTCTGTCTGTCTGTCTGTCTGTCTGTAACCGCTCTATCTCCCGAAGAAATTGAGATAGACTTTAAATTTTGTATGTACTTAGTATGTATGAATGGGACGAAGCCTATTTAATATCAGTAACCTCGATTATTCTGAACTATTTTTTTCGGACTCTCGAAAAATTCGTTCTGATGAAAGGAATATAAAAATTTTCGAATTTTTTTATTTTAAGGGGTGGATGTAAATGGCAATAAAATAACTCAAATTTTGCATAAAGAACAAAGTCGATCGGATTATTAGTTGCCGAGATATGTGTAATCCTGTTTTTCACATTCTTTGATTTTTCATGACCCTGTATTTCATTCAAATTTCAATTCAAAGATATATTTTAATGGGAAATAAGATGTTTAATCCGACGCAGTAAATTGTTAGTTAATATGATTATTATTTTTGGAATGATAAGGATGTTTCTTTTACGCAATCCGGTACTACTTGAGTATTTTGGCGTTTTATGTAATTTGTAGAAATTGGCTCATCAGCAATTCATTAATAGAGCATTACTGTGTGTATTAAAACTATTTAAATATGCGTTTAAATTTTATTTTGTAATTGCGATGCATTCTATTAATAGTTTACATGCGTTTTATTTTCATATTTTATAGTATGCATATCCATGATGGGTAAGTATTACGGTGGCCCCTCACCGACTAGTTTCACTCTGTGACCAAAGACTAAATAGCTGCTAAAAATCAAAATGGTTTAACCTCGGAAGTAGAATCGGCGCGATGCGACGCACATCACAGACTCTTGGGAATGTCTGCAGACTATTTTTTAACTGTTAAAAATGTAGCAAAAATTAAAAAATTTCGGTCCTAAATCCAAAAATTAGGACATAAAATGTATCGCGAAATAGTCTTCGAAAAGAAATCAGTTTCGTCATAGATCGCGAAAAACACGCGAATCTCGTGCAAAGATCACGAAAAAACGGCAAGTTTCTTCAAAACATTGCATAAAAAGGCAAATCTCTTCAAAAGATCACGAAAAGCGGCAGTTTTCGTCAAAAAAAAATCATGAAAAAACGGCAAATTTTTTTCAAAAAATTGCAAAAAACAGCAAATTTTTTCAAAAAATCGCAAAAAAAAAATGGAAAATTTCTTCAAAGGATCACGAAAAAACGGCAGTTTTCGTCAAAAAATCACAAAAAACGGAAAATTTCTTCAAAATATAGTGAAAAAAACGGCAAATTTCTTCAAAAGATAGCGAAAAAACGGAAGTTTTCGTGAAAAGATTGCGAGAAAACAGCAGTTTTCGTAAAAAGATCCCGAAACAATGGCAAATTTCTTCAAAAAATCGCGAAAAGGGCAATTTTTGTTAAAAAATCACGAAAAAACTGCAAATTTCTTCAAAGGGTCGTGAAAAAAGACGGCAAATTTCTTCAAGAGATCGCGACAAAACGGCAGTTTTCGCCAAAAGATCGGAAAAATAGTCAAATCTTGTAAAAAACGCGAAAAAAATACAAATTTCGTCAAAAGATCGTGAAAAACCCGAAATTTTTGTCAAAGGGGAGCACTTGTAGGGGAGCACCCTCTTTCGGACAATGAATGAAGTGTTAAAAATTCTGAGAATAAAGGCAACTTCTTTTTAAAGTATATTTTTCTTTTATGTCTATCACAAATATTTGGGAGGTTTGAGTGCATATAATGTAATGCGAGGGATTGGTTTGCAGAGTGTTTTTTAAGTTTTTACTTGTGTTGCAGACTACAGAAAAAAATTCTGCAGCTGGGGGTTTAACTATGCAAAGTGCTTAAGCGAGGTTTCATGAGTTTCTATTTACTTCTTAAACTCGCTGTCAGGTAATTAAAAATTTTCCGTCACGGTTCGGCTCGGTACAAAACACCGCACAATCACAGGGATGGCAAATTGGATCTCTAGATCCAATTTGCCATTCGCCCCTTTGTAAAATTGTCAAAAATCAACCTTTAGAAAACATTCCACAGTATTTCTTTATTTAGAAAAATAATCCTTTAAGTTCTTTAAAAAATATTTCAAAGGAAAAAGCACAATTTCAGACCACAGACGGTATGTGTTCCAGTGAATGAAAGAAAGTCACTGTATAGCATAGTACCAAAGAGTGTTAAACAACTCGGCTGCTTTGGGATCCTTAAGAGCCTGCATCAGTCAAACCGAAACTCAAAATCCTATCACAAACCTATGCGTGTTGCCACCAGGAAGGCGTATCCCGAACCCAAAGATTGACACTTTAAAAGACCAATGATATTTTCCAAGCTTGTAATTAATAAGAAAATGGTCATCTCACGCCACCCTTTACCTCCAGGCGATAAAAAGGGGATAAGATACCCCAGGAAGAAAAAAGTCATTAGCAAATGCTAAAAACTCTTGCACCTTTTCAATACTGATAGCCCGAGGGATATGTGCATTTGGATAGTTTCTTCGAGATAATTTCTGACCAAAACACTCGGATCCGTTTTAAAACAAGTCGACATTGACCTTTTTTGTTAGATAGTTTCAAGTGAAATTGAATCATTTATGTGTAATTTTAAAAGACAACATACAGATCGTGATTATTATGTCAGAGATTGCACATTAAACATTTTCCAAAGAATCTCCTCTACATTTTAATATTTTTAAATGATTTTTTTAGCATTGAATAGCTGAGATCATTGAACTGTACAAAGACCGTTTTATATTTTTTCGATTTTGTTACGAGTATTTTATAGTGGCTTACATCAATAGAGCGAAATCCCAAGATAGAAATTTTTAAGATATCTCATTTGTATTTTAATATTTTTAAATGATTTTTTTAGCATTGAACAGCTGAGATTTTTCGGTATAAAGACCGTTTTGTACTTTTTTGATTTTGTTTACAGGTGTTTTATAGAGGCTACTTCAGTCAAGTGAAATCCAATGGAAGAAATTTATAAAAATATCTCTTCTACATTTTTATATTTTTAAATTATTTTTGGCATTCGATATCTCAGATATTTCGGTACAAAGACCGTTTTGTATTTTTTCGACCTTCTTTAGGGGAATTTTAAAAAAGCTACTTCAGTCAAATGAAATCCAATGGAAGAAATTTATAAAAAATATCTCTTCTACATTTTAATATTTTTAAATGAATTTTTGTCATTGGATAGCTGAGATCTTTCGGTACAAAGATCGTTTTGTACTTTTTCGACTTTGTTTAGGGAAATTTTAAAAAATCTACTTCAGTCAAGTGAAATCCAGTGGTAGAAATTTATAAAAATATCTCTTCTGCATTTTAATATTTTTAAATTATTTTTTGGCATTCGATATCTCAGATCTTTCTGTGCAAAGACCGTTTTTTATATTTTCGACTTTCTCTAGGGGAATTTTAAAAAAGCTACTTCAGTCAAGTGAAATCCAATGCTAGAAATTTCTAAACATATCTCTTCTACATTTTAATATTTTTAAATGATTTTGTTGTCATGGGATAGCTCAGATCTTTCGGTACAAAGACCGTTTTGTACTTTTTCGACTCTGTTTAGGGGAATTTTTAAAAAGCTACTTCAGTGAAGTGAAATCCAATGGTAGAAATTTATAAAAATATCTCTTCTACATTTTAATATTTTTAAATCATTATTTGGCATTCGATATCTCAGATCTTTTGGTACAAAGACCGTTTTGTACATTTTTGATTTTGTTTACAGTTGTTTTAAAGAGGCTACTTCAGTCAAATGAAATCCTATAGTAAAATTTTATAAATATGTCTTTTCGACATTTAAAGACTTTTAAATGATTTTTTGTCATTGGATAGCTGAGATCTTTAGGTACAAATACTGTTTTGTATTTTTTTTATTTTGTTTACAGGTATTTTAAATAGGCTACATCAGTCAAGTGAAATCCAATGGTAGAAATTTATAAAAATACTAGCGGACCCGACAGACGTTGTCCTGTCACCGACAAACGTTGTCCTTCCTGGCACCGACACCAGAAAATCAAATAAATGTACTTATATATAGTAATACGCACGATAGACACTACGCTCTTAATTTAATTTCTTATTACAATTATGTAAGGAAATTATTTTTCACTCTTCAGTATTTTTTGAAGTCGGTTCAATTTTTGATAGAAAAGTTTATTTTTCTCTTTTTTGTTAAAAGTTAATGATTTTCTGAAGTCAGTTAATCAAAATTATAATACAGGCTATATTACTGTAAAGCATACACGTTTGACAGGAGCGGGATTCGAACACGCGATCTCTTTCTTCGAGAAGCAGAGCTTATATCTGGGGAACTTATATCTAGCCTTAGACTGCTAGGGCATTCCGTCCGCACTCTATTCATCGAACTTATTCAACACTTTTAATTAGCGAAAAATCACTAACTGTTAGTTTTTGCCTAGTTACTAAAAAAGTACTGAATTAATTTCGATGAAATGTGAATCTAAACCATTTTCGAATCCATTGGAACACACACGCAAAATTCCATTAAAATTGGTCCAGTCGTTTAGGAGGAGTTCAGTGACATATACACGCACAGAAGATTTACATATATAAAGATTGCGCCAAAGATATCGCCAAATTAGGAAAAAGTGATTTATCTCACGAACTACTGGATTTAAACGAATTTGCTTAGTACCATTCGATTCAGAATGAAAAAATGCACTAAAATATGTTATCACTTGAGAAGTATCTACAAAAGCCGATTTTTAAGGAATTTCTTTAAAGTTCGTTCTTTTTTCTACTCATCTTAGGTGTGGAATTTTCGAAAATCCCTTTTTAGCGGCACTCGATGTTATAAGAAGTATTTTTACCCCAATTTTCAAGATTTTTGGTTCGGTATACTTTTTTGTGCTATGATTAATACAAAATCCAGACTTTCTTTTATATATATAGATAAGGATTGAAAATTTCAGGTTTTTGCGCCGAAGACATCGCCAAATTTGGAAAATATGAATTATCTCACGAACTACTGGATTTAAACGAATTTGCTTAATACCATTCGATTCAGAATGAAAAAATGCACTAAAATATGTTATCAGTTGAAAAATAACTACAAAACCGATTTTTATGGAATTTTTTAAAAGTTCGTTCTTTTTTCTACTCATCTTAGGGGTGGAATTTTCGAAACTCCATTTTTAGCGGCATTCGATGTTATAAAAAGTATTTTTACCCCATTTTCAAGATTTTTGGTTCGGTAGATTTTTTTGTGCTATGATTAATACGAAATCCTGACTTCCTTTAATATATATAGCACTTTTAATTAGCGAAAAATCACTAACTATTAGTTTTTGCCTAATTACTAAAAAAGTACTGAATCAATTTCGACGAAATGTGAATCTAAACCATTCTCGAATCAACTGGAACGCACACACAAAATTTCATCAAAATCGGTCCAGTCGTTTAGGAGGAGTTCAATTACATACACACGCACAGAAGATTTTTATATATAAAGATATCTTCTACATTTTAATATTTTTAAATTACTTTTTTTTTTTTTTTTTTTTTTTCATTGGATAGCTTAGATCTTTCGGTACAAATACCGTTTTGTACTTTTTTAATTTTGTTTACAGATGTTTTAAAAAAGATACTTCAGGCAAGTGAAATCGAATGGTAGGAATTTATAAAAATATCTCTTCTACATTTTAATATTTTTAAGTGATTTTTTTGTCATTGGATAGCTGAGATCATTCGGTACAAAGACCGTTTTGTACTTTTTTTAATATCTTTACAGGTGTTTTAAAGAGGCTACTTCAGCCAAGTGAAATCCATTGGTAGAAATTTATAAAAATATCTCTTCTACATTTTAATATTTTTAAATGATTTTTTTGTCATTAAAAGGCTAAGATCTTTCGGTACAAAGACCGTTTTGTACTTTTTAGACTTTTATTTGTGGAATTTTAAAAAAGCTACATCTGTCAAGTGAAATCCAATGGTAGAAATTTATTAAAATATCTCTTCTACATTTTAATATTTTTAAATTATTTTTTGGCATTCGATATCTCAGATCTTTCGGTACAAAGACCGTTTTGTACTTTTTCGACTTTGTTTAAGGGAATTTTTAAAAGCTACTTCAGTCAAGTGAAATCCAATGGTAGGAATTTATAAAAATATCTCTTCTACATTTTAATATTTTTAAATGATTTTTTTGGCATTGGATAGCTGTTATCTTATGGAACAAAGACTGTTTTGTACTTTTTTGATTTTGTTTACAGGTGTTTTAAAGAAGCTACTTCATTCAAGCAAAATCCTATAGTAGAATTTTATAAATATGTCTTTTTACTTTTAAAGATTTTTAAATGATTTTTTGGCATTCGATGTCTCAGATCTTTCGGTACAAAGACCGTTTTGTACTTTTTCGACTTTGTTTAGGATAATTTTAAAAAAGCTACTTCAGTCAAGTGAAATCAAATGGTAGTAATAACAAAAAAAAGAATATCTTCTACATTTTAATGTTTTTAAATGTTTTTTTGGCATTGGATATCTCAGATCTTTCGGCACAAAGACCGTTTTGTACTTTTTTGACTTTGTTTAAGGGAATTTTAAAAAAGCTACTTCAGTCAAGTGAAATCCAATGAAAGAAATTTATAAAAGTATCTCTTCTATATTTTAATATTTTAAAAATATTTTTTGGCATTCGATATCTCAGATCTTTCGGTACAAAGACCGTTTTGTACTTTTTCGACTTTGTTTAGGGGAATTTTAAAAAAGCTACTTCAGTCAAGTGAAATCGAATGGTAGAAATTTATAAAAATATCTCTACTATATTTTAATATTTTTAAATGATTTTTTTGTTATTGGATAGCTAAGATCTTTCGGTACAAAGACCGTTTTGTACTTTTTCGACTTTGTTTAGGGGAATTTTAAAAAAGCTACTTCAGTCAAGTGAATTCCAATGGTAGAAATTTATAAAAATATCTCGTCTACATTTTAATATTTTTAAATGATTCTGTTGTTATGGGATAGCTAAGATCTTTCGGTACAAAGACCGTTTTGTACTTTTTCGACTTTGTTTACAGGTGTTTTAAAGAGGCTACTTCAGTCAAATGAAATCCATTGGTAGAAATTTATAAAAATATCTCTTCTACATTTTAATATTTTTAAGTGATTTTTTTGTTATTGGATAGCTGAGATCATTCGGTACAAAGACCGTTTTGTACTTTTTTTAATATGTTTACAGGTGTTTTAAAGAGGCTACTTCAGTCAAGTGAAATCCATTGGGAGAAATTTATAAAAATATCTCTTCTACATTTTAATATTTTTAAATGATTTTTTTGTCATTGGATAGCTAAGATCTTTCGGTACAAAGACCGTTTTGTACTTTTTCGACTTTGTTTAAGGGAATTTTAAAAAAGCTACTTCAGTCAAGTGAAATCCAATGGTAGGAATTTATAAAAATATCTCTTCTACATTTTAATATTTTTAAATGATTTTTTTGGCATTGGATAGCTGTTATCTTTCGGAACAAAGACTGTTTTGTACTTTTTTGATTTTGTTTACAGGTGTTTTAAAGAAGCTACTTCATTCAAGCAAAATCCTATAGTAGAATTTTATAAATATGTCTTTTTACTTTTAAAGATTTTTAATTGATTTTTTGGCATTCGATGTCTCAGATCTTTCGGTACAAAGACCGTTTTGTACTTTTTCGACTTTGTTTACAGGTGTTTTAAAGAGGCTACTTCAGTCAAGTGAAATCCATTGGTAGAAATTTATAAAAATATCTCTTCTACATTTTAATATTTTTAACCCATTTTAGGCCAAGCACAGAAATTTTATAAAATGTAGCATTATTTTTATTGAAATATGCTTAAATTACATATATTAAGACACAAAAAAAGATTCGTGCATGAAAAATAATATTTTATATAAGAAATAATATTTTATATAATAATATAAAATATTATTTCTTATAATGAATAATATGAATATGAATAATATTTTTATGACTTTTGTTTTATTCTTATTTCATATACACAATTTGCAACTTTAATCTATTTTAAAAACATATAATTCATTTCAATTGGAATAATAATATATTTTTAAAAAGTCGAATTTGTCAAAGGCGTTTCAAATTAAAACTCTAGCGTATTTTGAAAATTTTTTAAGAGAAAGTGTTTACTCCAATTGAATTACTAATATTTTATGGATGTCTTCAAAAGCCTTAAAAAATAGAAGAAAAATAAAATTTTTGAAAAAAATGTGTCAGAGTGTTAAAAAAAAATATTTATCGAAATGTTTCGTATACGAACCTTTGGCCGAAAATGGGTTAAATGAATTTTTGTCATTGGATAGCTGAGATCTTTCGGTACAAAGATCGCTTTGTACTTTTTCGACTTTGTTTAGGGAAATTTTAAAAAATCTACTTCAGTCAAGTGAAATCCAGTGGTAGGAATTTATAAAAATATCTCTTCTGCATTTTAATATTTTAAATTATTTTTTGGCATTTGATATCTCAGATCTATCGGTACAAAGACCGTTTTGTACTTTTTCGACTTTGTTTAGGGAAATTTTAAAAAATCTACTTCAGTCAAGTGAAATCCAGTGGTAGAAATTTATAAAAATATCTCTTCTGCATTTTAATATTTTTAAATTATTTTTTGGCATTCGATATCTCAGATATATCGGTACAAAGACCGTTTTGTACTTTTTCGACTTTGTTTAGGGAAATTTTAAAAAATCTACTTCAGTCAAGTGAAATCCAGTGGTAGAAATTTATAAAAATATCTCTTCTGCATTTTAATATTTTTAAATTATTTTTTGGCATTCGATATCTCAGATATATCGGTACAAAGACCGTTTTGTACTTTTTCGACTTTGTTTAGGGGAATTTTAAAAAAGCTATTTCAGTCAAGTGAAATCCAATGGTAGAAATTTATAAAAATATCTCTTCTACATTTTAATATTTTTAAATGATTTTTTTGTCATTGGATAGCTTAGATCTTTCTCTACAAAGACCGTTTTGTACTTTTTCGACTCTGTTTAGGGGAATTTTAAAAAAGCTACTTCAGTGAAGTGAAATCCAATGGTAGAAATTTATAAAAATATCTCTTCTACATTTTAATATTTGTAAATCATTATTTGGCATTCGATATCTCAGATCTTTTGGTACAAAGACCGTTTTGTACTTTTTTGATTTTGTTTACAGTTGTTTTAAAGAGGCTACTTCAGTCAAATGAAATCCTATAGTAAAATTTTATAAATATGTCTTTTCGACATTTAAAGACTTTTAAATGATTTTTTGTCATTGGATAGCTGAGATCTTTAGGTACAAATACCGTTTTGTATTTTTTTTATTTTGTTTACAGGTATTTTAAAGAGGCTACATCAGTCAAGTGAAATCCAATGGTAGAAATTTATAAAAATATATCTTCTACATTTTAATATTTTTAAATGACTTTTTTTTTTTGTCATTGGATAGCTTAGATCTTTCGGTACAAATACCGTTTTGTACTTTTTTAATTTTGTTAACAGATGTTTTAAAAAAGATACTTCAGGCAAGTGAAATCGAATGGTAGGAATTTATAAAAATATCTCTTCTACATTTTAATATTTTTAAATTATTTTTTGTCATTCGATGTCTCAGATCTTTCGGTACAAAGACCATTTTGTACTTTTTCGACTTTGTTTAGGATAATTTTAAAAAAGCTACTTCAGTCAAGTGAAATCAAATGGTAGTAATAACAAAAAAAAAAAGAATATCTTCTACATTTTAATGTTTTTAAATGTTTTTTTGGCATTGGATATCTCAGATCTTTCGGCACAAAGACCGTTTTGTACTTTTTTGACTTTGTTTAAGGGAATTTTAAAAAAGCTACTTCAGTCAAGTGAAATCCAATGAAAGAAATTTATAAAAGTATCTTTTCTATAATTTAATATTTTTAAAATATTTTTTGGCATTCGATATCTCAGATTTTTCGGTACAAAGACCGTTTTGTACTTTTCCAACTTTGTTTAGGGGAATTTTTAAAAAGCTACTTCAATCAAGTGAAATCCAATGGTAGAAATTTATAAAAATATCTCGTCTACATTTTAATATTTTTAAATGATTCTGTTGTTATGGGATAGCTAAGATCTTTCGGTACAAAGACCGTTTTGTACTTTTTCGACTTTGTTTACAGGTGTTTTAAAGAGGCTACTTCAGTCAAGTGAAATCCATTGGTAGAAATTTATAAAAATATCTCTTCTACATTTTAATATTTTTAAGTGATTTTTTTGTCATTGGATAGCTGAGATCATTCGGTACAAAGACCGTTTTGTACTTTTTTTAATATGTTTACAGGTTTTTTAAAGAGGCTACTTCAGCCAAGTGAAATCCATTGGTAGAAATTTATAAAAATATCTCTTCTACATTTTAATATTTTTAAATGATTTTTTTGTCATTAAAAGGCTAAGATCTTTCGGTACAAAGACCGTTTTTGTACTTTTTAGACTTTTATTTGTGGAATTTTAAAAAAGCTACATCTGTCAAGTGAAATCCAGTGGTAGAAATTTATTAAAATATCTCTTCTACATTTTAATATTTTTAAATTATTTTTTGGCATTCGATATCTCAGATCTTTCGGTACAAAGACCGTATTGTACTTTTTCGACTTTGTTTAAGGGAATTTTTAAAAAGCTACTTCAGTCAAGTGAAATCCAATGGTAGGAATTTATAAAAATATCTCTTCTACATTTTAATATTTTTAAATGATTTTTTTGGCATTGGATAGCTGTTATCTTACGGAACAAAGACTGTTTTGTACTTTTTTGATTTTGTTTACAGGTGTTTTAAAGAAGCTACTTCATTCAAGCAAAATCCTATAGTAGAATTTTATAAATATGTCTTTTTACTTTTAAAGATTTTTAAATGATTTTTTGGCATTCGATGTCTCAGATCTTTCGGTACAAAGACCGTTTTGCACTTTTTCGACTTTGTTTACAGGTGTTTTAAAGAGGCTACTTCAGTCAAGTGAAATCCATTGGTAGAAATTTATAAAAATATCTCTTCTACATTTTAATATTTTTAAATGATTTTTTTGTCATTGGATGGCTAAGATCTTTCGGTACAAAGACCGTTTTGTACTTTTTAGACTTTTATTTGTGGAATTTTAAAAAAGCTACATCTGTCAAGTGAAATCCAATGGTAGAAATTTATTATAATATCTCTTCTACATTTTAATATTTTTAAATTATTTTTTGGCATTCGATATCTCAGATCCTTCGGTACAAAGACCGTTTTGTACTTTTTCGACTTTGTTTAAGGGAATTTTTAAAAAGCTACTTCAGTCAAGTGAAATCCAATGGTAGGAATTTATAAAAATATCTCTTCTACATTTTAATATTTTTAAATGATTTTTTTGGCATTGGATAGCTGTTATCTTTCGGAACAAAGACTGTTTTGTACTTTTTTGATTTTGTTTACAGGTGTTTTAAAGAAGCTTCTTCATTCAAGCAAAATCCTATAGTAGATTTTTATAAAAATGTCTTTTTAGTTTTAAAGATTTTTAAATGATTTTTTGGCATTCGATGTCTCAGATCTTTCGGTACAATGACCGTTTTGTACTTTTTCGACTTTGTTTAGGATAATTTAAAAAAAGCTACTTCAGTCAAGTGAAATCAAATGGTAGTAATAACAAAAAAAAGAATATCTTCTACATTTTAATGTTTTTAAATGTTTTTTTGGCATTGGATATCTCAGATCTTTCGGCACAAAGACCGTTTTGTACTTTTTTGACTTTGTTTAAGGGAATTTTAAAAAAGCTACTTCAGTCAAGTGAAATCCAATGAAAGAAATTTATAAAAGTATCTCTTCTATATTTTAATATTTTAAAAATATTTTTTGGCATTCGATATCTCAGATCTTTCGGTACAAAGACCGTTTTGTACTTTTTCGACTTTGTTTAGGGTAATTTTAAAAAAGCTACTTCAGTCAAGTGAATTCCAATGGTAGAAATTTATAAAAATATCTCGTCTACATTTTAATATTTTTAAATGATTTTTTTGTCATTGGATAGCTAAGATCTTTCGGTACAAAGACCGTTTTGTACTTTTTTGACTTTGTTTAATTGAATTTTAAAAAAGCTACTTCAGTCAAGTGAAATCCAATGAAAGAAATTTATAAAAGTATCTCTTCTACATTTTAATATTTTTAAATGATTCTGTTATCATGAGATAGCTAAGATCTTTCGGTACAAAGACCGTTTTGTAATTTTTCGACTTTGTTTACAGGTGTTTTAAAGAGGCTACTTCAGTCAAGTGAAATCGAATGATAGAAATTTATAAAAATATCTCTACTATATTTTAATATTTTTAAATAATTTTTTTGTCATTGGATAGCTAAGATCTTTCGGTACAAAGACCGTTTTGTACTTTTAAAACTTTGTTTAGGGGAATTTTAAAAAAGCTACTTCAGTCAAGTGAATTCCAATGGTAGAAATTTATAAAAATATCTCGTCTACATTTTAATATTTTTAAAGGATTCTGTTGTTATGGGATAGCTAAGATCTTTTGGTACAAAGACCGTTTTGTACTTTTTCGACTTAGTTTACAGGTGTTTTAAAGAGGCTACTTCAGTCAAGTGAAATCCATTGGTAGAAATTTATAAAAATATCTCTTCTACATTTTTATATTTTTAAGTGATTTTTTTTGTCATTGGCTAGCTGAGATCATTCGGTACAAAGACCGTTTTGTACTTTTTTTAATATGTTTACAGGTGTTTTAAAGAGGCTACTTCAGTCAAGTGAATTCCATTGGTAGAAATTTATAAAAATATCTCTTCTACATTTTAATATTTTTAAATGATTTTTTTGTCATTGGATAGCTAAGATGTTTCGTTACAAAGACCGTTTTGTACTTTTACGACATTGTTTAGGGGAATTTTAAAAAAGCTACTTCAGTCAAGTGAATTACAATGGTAGAAATTTATAAAAATATCTCGTCTACATTTTAATATTTTTATATGATTCTTTTGTCATGGGATAGCTAAGATCTTTCAATACAAAGACCGTTTTGTACTTTTTAGACTTTTATTAGGGGCATTTTAAAAAAGCTACTTCTGTCAAGTGAAATCCAATGGTAGAAATTTATAAAAATATCTCTTCTACATTTTAATATTTTTAAATTATTTTTTGGCTTTCGATATCTCAGATCTTTCGGTACAAAGACCATTTTGTACTTTTTCGTCTTTGTTTAGGGGCATTTTAAAAAAGCTATTTCAGTCAAGTGAAATTCAATTGCATAAATTTATAAAAATATCTCTTCTACATTTTAATATTTTTAAATGATTTTTTGGCATTGGATAGCTGAAATTTTTCGGTTCAAAGACCGTTTTGTATTTTTTTTATTTTCTTTACAGGTGTTTTAATGAGGCTACTTCAGTCAAGTGAATTCCAATGGTAGAAATTTATAAAAATATCTCTTCTACATTTTAATATTTTTAAATAATTTTTTTGTCATTGGATAGCTGAGATCTTTCAGTGTGAAGACCGTTTTGTACTTTTTTGGTGTTGTTTACATGTGTTTAAAGAGGCTACTTCAGTCAAGCGAAATCCTATAGTAGAAATTTATAAATGTATCTTTTCTACATTTAAATCTTTTTAAATGATTTTTTGGCTTTGGATATCTGAGATCTTTCTGTACAAAGACCGTTTTATATTGTTTCGATTTTGTTATGGAGGTTACTTCAATTAAGCGAAATCCTATGAAGTTTTGAAGTTCATATAAATATATATTTTTCTATTCTACATTTTAATATTTTTGAATGATTTTTTTAGCATTGAATGTTAGAAATTTATAAAGATATCTCGTCTACAAGTAAATATAAACTGATGATTACCTCAATCAAGCAAAATCCCATGGTAGAAATTTATAAAGATATCTTTATGATCATTTAAAAGTCACTTTTAAAGATCATTTTAATACTTGTAATTTTTGTTTCATTATATAACTGATATCTTTCTTTACAAAGAACGTTTTATATCTTTTTGACTTTGTTACGGGTATTTTATAATTACTTACTTCAATAGAGCTAAATCACATTTTAGAAATTTTTAAAGATATCTCGTTTGTATTATAATTGTCTTTAAACTTTTTTTTCGGGTGGGGGGGGGGGGGGCATTAGATATCGGAGATTTCTCTGTACAAAGACATTTTTACATTTTTTAGATTTTTTACGGGTATTTTAAGTGGCTTATTTGAATAGAGAGAAATCCCATTATAGAAATTTGTAAAGATATCTCGTCAACATTTTAATTTTTTGAATGATTTTTTTAGCATTGAATTTCTGAGATATTTCTGTACAAATACCTCTTTATATTTTTTTCGATTTTTTTACGGGTATTTTAAAGGTGTTTACTTCAATGAAGCGAAATCCTGCGACAGAAATTTATAGAAATATCTCGTCTATATTTTAATAATCTTTTTTATATTGAACAGCAGACTTGTATAAAACCAAAAACTTTCTGCGCACATAAAATGAGGTCAAAAACTTTCTGCAGATCAATTTAATGTTTAATAAAATTAAGGATTATATGATTTTGGCATGGACGAAATTTGCTTTCATTATGCAATTCATGGACTTAATTCGCGTTTTTCCCGCGATTTATTGATATAATTCATTTTTGTAATTCGATTCATGGATGTAATTAGAGTCTTTTCAGCGATCTGTCGACGAAATTCGAGCGATTCGAATTTTTGAGCGATTTATGGACTAATTCGCATTTTTTATTCAATTCCTGAACGTAAATTATTATTTTTATGCGACTCATGGACGTAATTTGCGTTTTTTGAGCTATCTGTTGACGAAATTCGCGATTTTTTGAGCGATCTGTTTGCAAAATTCGCGTTTTTTGAGCGATTTTTGGACGTAATTTGCGTTTTTGATGCGATCCATGAAAGTAGTTCGCACTTTTTATAACTTTTTTGGACGTAATTCGCTTTTTTATGTGATTCATGTACGTAATTTGCATTATTTGAAAGATCTGTCGGAAAGATTTGCGTTTTTTTAAAGCGATTTATGCATGTAATTTGCGTTTTTTTTTTTTTACGCGAATCATGGACATAACTCACTTTTTGTAAGCGAATTCATGGACATAACTCACTTTTTGTAAGCGAATTCATGGACATAATTCGCGTTATTCAAGCTATTCACGGACGTAATTCATGTTTTTTGAGCGATTTATGAACGTAATTTACGTTTTTCGAGCGATTCATGGACGTAATTCGTAAGTTTTGAGCAATTCATAGACGTAATTCGCATATTTTGAGCGATTCATGGGCGTAATTCGCGTTTTATGAGTGATTCATGGATGTAATTCGCGTTTTTGTATGCACGAAATTCTCGTTTTTACGCAATTCATGGATTGAATTTGTGTTTTTAGCACAGTCTTTGGACGAAATTCGCGTTTTTTACAGAGACTTTGGACTGAATTCACGTTTTATGCGTGGTCCTTTGATGAAATGCGTGCTTTTTTCGCGATTCTTTCTCGAAATGCATGTTTTTTACGCGATTCTTTGTTGAAATTTACGATTTTTTCAAGGTCTTTTGGCGAAATTTGTGTTAACTGTAAATAATTCGTGCATAAAACTGAGGAAATATTTTTATTTTTTTGGTATTATAAAAAGCTACAAAAATAAAAATTTCTTCTTTCCTAAAATTTTCTGCAAAGCTCATAAAATTTTCTGCGCACGGCGTGCGCGAGTGCGTCTATATTATACAACTCTGTTGAACAGCTGAGATCTTTCTGTACAAAGACCGTATTACAATTTTTGATTTCGATACAGGTATTTTAAAGTGACTTACTTCAGTCAAGCGAAATCCCATTGTAGAAATTTATAAAGATATCTCGCCTACATTTAAAAAAATATATATATATTTTTTTTTTCTCTTACATTGAATAGCCTTTACGATTTCATTTATTTTAAAGAGGCTACTGCAGTTAAACGAAACAATGCCTTCGCTTTAAAGCTAATGCTATGAAAGGAATTTATAAAAGTTTATCGTCTGTTTTAATAGCTTTGAGTTTTTTTTTTCTTACTTTGCCTAGTTAATATCGATTTGCACAAAGGCCATTTTTTATTTTTCGATTTATTTTACGGATATTAAAAAAAAAAAAAAAAAAACTTTAATCAAGCGAAACAATTTACTAGCTTATAATAATTCTTTCGACGATAATCCAACGGTCGAAATTTATAAATAAATCTCGTCTGCATTTTAATATTTTTTCCCCCTTTAATAGCTCAGAGCGATCTCTTCAAAGGCCTTTTTCTACATTTTTAATTTTCTTTACAGGACAGTTTCATTTTCGGAACCGTTTTCAAAAGTGATATTATCCTCATATTTAAAATCTACAATCAGTATCGAAAAAAGTAAAAAGCGGCCTCTATAGTAACCATCGTCAGCTATACTATGCAGAAAAAAAAAAAAAATTAAAAATTGGAATGAAAATATGGCATCTTTATAAAAATCTTCCGTAGGTTTAGTATAATTGAGTTTATCTTTTCGCGTGACTGAAAAAGCCGTTATTCTAAAATTTAGATCAGTTAGACTATGACAGGCTTTGGAATATATACGTATTATTTAGTTAAAATAGTATAAGAACTTTAAAAATCATTCGTTTATCTTTCTGAAAGGGAAAAAGAAAGGAAAGACAATTTATATACAATAAAGCAAAAATATATCATTTACGGATGTGAATTTTACCGCAACAGAATATATTTGCTAAAGTATTGTTAATTAGTCATAATTTTCGATAGAAGTGTCAAAATAAATATATTTCTATCTTTTAAATTAGTGTTATCCAATTTAATCATGAATTGCATAATAATTACTTTATACTTTAGAGTGGGTATACTGCAAACTTTTATTGATTAAAATAGAAATATTTATGAAATATTTATGAAAAGGAACATTTAAACTAATTCATTAAGAATTGTCTAAAAGAATGATACAAAAAAAAAAAAAAAAAAAATATAGAAAAATTTAATAGAAATGTATTTATTCGCGAATATATCTATTCATTTTTAATGTCAGAACCATTGTTATTTTCTTTCTGCCCTTTCTTCTTTTCCCTTTGTCGACTGCAGATGACAAAAAGTTAATTCTATTATGTTTTATGAATTAACGAATATATCACTTTGATGTTGTACGCAATTAAAGAATCTTTTTTAGAAATTAAACTTCAAATATATGGAAGAAAAATAATAAAAATGGTAAATGTGTTTTTATTCGAAATCAATAATGCTTTTAAAGTACATTTGAGATTAGATGCCTAGTTAAACAAACTTTTTGAAATCAACATGTATTTACATCATTTCTGAAATTCATTTCTGATCGGACTTCTTGCGTGAAATATCATGCATTCAGAAAAGGATGTTTTTATTTTTTCATCCTAAAGCAGCAAACAACATTTTACTAATAGCCACAGGCAATATTTTACACCTTCGTCCCCGTAAGATTCCCTACAGGGTAAACCCATATCGTCTTTCACCCTAATTACTTTTAAGGGGTCTCCCTTTTAAAGGCGGAGTTAAACACCATTTTCGACTATTTTAAATAAAAGTGCTTCAACTTTTTATACAAATAGCATGGATTAAATTTTAAAAAAAATCAAAATAAAAAATATTTTCTGAAAGCTAGATAATTAAACTCTGCATGCTGTTTTACCAAATTTTAAAATGTCAAACAGATTTTTCGTAATAAGACATTAAAGGTGAATTTTAAAGACTATAAAATAATGCACTTGTATCGCCTTAAAATTAAAAAAAGAAATAAAATTTCAAAATGACGTGCATAGTTTAAACCTACAGGTTTTCAAAACAACAAAAATTATTAAATTTGAGCAAAATGCAAAGGAATGAAAGCGATAAATTTCTTCCATTGAAATAACATTAGCCGTTCTATCTCGGAGCGTTACTGATGTAGGGCCTTAAACAGGCAATTTGTTAGCTGTCAAATCTCTAGGAAGCTAGTTTAAAATTGTAAAATCTCTCTCTCTAATCATATACTGGGTCTTTCGGAAAGTGGTGTCTGTTTGGGAAAATCAGTTCGTATAGGAAAAATTTGCCCATTACTTACTATATATTAGATATCGGAAACAATATCTAATAATTAAATGATAGACTTTTTCAGTACTAATTAATTTTCCCAAACGAACACGACTTTCCGAATGACCCAATATTTCAATCAAACGTCTCTATTTTTCAGGGCCGAATATACGAATTTCTTTTACAAATTTGCGCCATCGTATTTAACAATAAATAACAGCCAATTACTTAAGGGATTTGGAATTATTCTTTTTCAGTTTTCAATAAATACATTACACTTTGAGTTTCAATTGATATTTTTATCTTATGATGGTTTTTATCAAATTGCCTCCTTGCAAAAATTGGCTTACAATGGCAACTTAGACGACTACTCTGAAAATTGTTTTACTTTTAAGAAAAAGTGCAGAAATACCATTCTTCGTCTCTTAACAAAAACACCTGTAACATTTTTGAATTTAAGAATAAAAATGACTTTATGAATGTGTCAGTAAGTAATAAATTTCGATTTGTAAATTTGTTTGAGTAACCTAACATATTGTATTATTTAAATTTGAAATAATAGTTGTTTTATCTCAGAAGCACCAACTTTTTAAAATTTTAGTGAAATGGGAGAGAATCGAAGAAATGAAGGGACAGATCTATTATTATGTACTTTATATTTTCACATGGGGAACGGGAGTATCCCTTGTAAAAAATTCTATAACGATTTCTAAAGGTTCTTTTATTTCTATATACTCCCAACTATCTGGAGTCAATGTTCATGAAGGATTTAATTTGTTATGCTGTTAATTAGCTGATTTTTATTTATTTATTATATGCAGGAAAATGTATGAGTTTTTTTTTTACCTACTTGTACCATATTGTATGGATATTTGCACTTGAATCCATTTTGAAGAAAATTAAATAGTAACATTTTATGAAAGAGAAAACATTTTATCATAAAATCAAAGTCAATGTTGATTAAATTATATAGTTACATTTTTCCTTTTCTTCTTTACTTTACTATTGATTGATATTATGTCGTTCCTTGAAGATGTTTTTACTTTAAGATAAAAATTATTTATATTACGCCATGTAAAATTCATTTAAAGCGAAATATATGCAACATGGTAATAATTTCCTTCGCTAATTGCTACTTTTAAAATCGCACAAAAGAATGAAAAAAGTAAGACATACATTTATATTAAAAAAATAATTCTGAAAATTTCTTATTTGAAATTTAAATTTATATTATTTAAATACGAAATATATAAATACGAAATTTGATGGGAGTTATATTGATAAATGATAATTTTTCATAGTAATTACATTTCTTTATGATGAAGAAAAAAAGACATCAAAAAGCGTATTGGGTTTTTAAAAGGACCCTCTTCCAAAGCAAACAAGTAAGCATAACAAAAGATAGAGAAAAGTCCTAATGCGTGACATTTGCTATTTATTGTAATCAGATCAAGTTTACATGAAACAGACGACTAACTGTAAAGGAAACAATATTGTAAACTAGTTCACCGTAATTTCAAAATACCCTGGTTTCAGTTCAGCCAGCCTTCCAACGATAAATTTCGTATGGTGACAGTTGTACAAAGAGACGAATCTTTAGCTAATAAGCTAATCCAGATTTGTTCAATTTGGAGCGATGTGGAATAATTCCTACAAAGCAAAAAAGCGGGGAATCCAGAACGCCTCAATTTTTGACAGAGGTCTGTTAAAGAGGGAGAAAAAAGCTTTTTTGCTGTTTCCAGACTAAAAACTAAATTTAGGGGTAGAAGGAGAAAATTGGCATGAAGGAAGAAAAACGGAAATTTCATTGTTGTATTACAAAAAAGCTTTTTAAAAGGAAATATTGAGTGATAAAATTATCGGATTCTGAGTGACCGAAATGTCAAATTTCATTTTGACTAAAAACTGGAAAAAATATAAATTTAATGTTTTTTTCCTTTGTTTTCTTAGAAATTTAATGTGGAGTTTTGCGCTAGGTCGGGCAAAACTTTTTCCAGGTCGGGCTTTGCCCGACCTGGCCCCCCCCCCTCTGGCTACGGCCCTGCCCTGTTAGTGGGAAGGTATGGGACAACAACAAAAAAAAAAGCTAAAAAGGCACAAATAGTCTGGTGTCGGTTAGATACGCAATCAAACGAAGACTGTAAGTTGATATTGTATGTGTCACAATAAAAAAAATTCAGTATCTTCACGACAGGAATGAAAATTCAGGATTGTCAATAATAGATGAGACTAAAAAATAAATTCAATTTACTTACATTTTCAAGTAAATGAATAAATTATTAATGCTATAATTTATATATTCTAAAAATACTTGCATGATAGCAATTCAACATCATCTTACTTAAATTGGACATGTTCCAATCTTTTCCACTTCCTTATTTTGTGTTTAACTTCCTGTATAAACAAAAATGTTGCTTTTAGACTTAGTTTAAGTTATGGATAATGTGCAGTATAATGTTTCATAAATAGAGAAGCTATTATATCTATGCATAAATAAGTCATTAATATACAGAAAGCATAAAAAGTATATGAAGAAAATTTCTTTTTGATTCTTGAAATAATTTTTTCTTTCATACAATTGAAAGCTTATACAGTTAATTTTTTTTTTTTTTTTTCAATTGAAGATAAGGCTATCATTGCTTCATCTTGTGTGTAATTGATGAAATGTTGAACATCAAGAGAGAAATCTACTGTCCCATTCATCCCACATACCCTCTCTCCTGGACATAAATTTACTAGTTTACAATTTCTGTCAAGCATAAATCAAAGTTGTAGAACACAATCATTTTACACAAATTTTTAATTTTTATTCTGCTAATGCTGTTTTGTGTAAATGAACTATGTCAGTAAATTATGTATATGAGTATTGTTACATTTCTAATTAATAACTGATTAATTTTCTTTTCTCCTTTTTCTATCATAGGCAACATTAGTTAGAAATACAACTGACGAAAATGAAATGCAGATATTATATGAATATCTTGCTGAAGCCTCTGTTGTATTTGCTAAAGTTTTCCCTGTCATGTAAGTATTTCCGCTATCAAGTCATACTTTTCTGTTTCTAATTTTTAAAAAGAAAATTAGCATATCACAAGATTTGCTACAGCACGAATATCTCTTAATAAAATTTCTTATTTGCTTGTAATTTTACAAGTCTAATTTTATTACTAGTGTATTATCCATTGACACTACAAATATATTAAAAGAGAAACATCTTTGTTTGAAATATAATTATCCTTTGTTGTTTTTAAATGCTTTCTCAAGAAGAAAGACTTGTCGTTTTTCTAATTTTTCTGTTAACTCTTATCATAGAAAATGTTATCTTAAAATTTTAGCAAAAAAGCAAATAATTGTTACAGAAACTCACTGGTCATTACCAGTATTTATTAAAACCATAAAGTATATGGAGTGTTTGTACTAAATTAATGTTATTTTTTATTTTCTGAAAAATATTTGTGTATTGTTTGAAAATAAAGTTTATATTCTTGGACTTATGGCAATTTTTCAGACATCTGACTAATAATCTATTGTATTTATATATATATATATGTATACATATCTATAGTATTTATACATACCACATAGTATTCAAAAGTTCAGTTAAACATAAAAGTAAACACTTTTATCACCCATAGGCAGTTCTGTAGCCAAAATCTTTTGTGTGGCTTTATAAATAAGCAATAACTGTTATCATATTCTACTGTAAACATTTTGTCATGCACTTTAATAATGTGTATAAATTTTATTATGTTTGAAATTATGTAATATTATTAAAATACACTGCAAATAGTTTTTTTCCTCATAGATCATTACTTAACCAAACTCTATTGAGTGGCAGATGAATGCTTCATGCAAAATATTTAAAAAAAAAAAGTATGTTTTAATGCATTTCATAAATGCATATCAATTTCCTTATATTCGGAACAGTAACTCATTAATTTAATTTGTTTTAAAAATATAACAATTTCAATATTAAATAATATTTTAAAAAAATCCTTAATTTCCTTCTGGATTAACACACGGGCAGAATATACAGAAATATCTAAATCAGCTTTGAGGTCCTTGATGGGATTCAATGCAACATTACTTGTATTAACATGAACATCCATTTTCTACTTTTGTTGTTTTTGAAAAACAAGTAGAGAAACAAACTACACATAAAAAGTGAGATAAAATTAAAATTAACCAATTGTAACTTTGATACAGATGCATTATGCTCTCATTGATTATTAAGCTATGTTTCAATTATAAATAAAAGTTATTTTTGATTACCTTTTTAGTTTTTGTGTTGTTTTAATTATTATTTTACTTATACAGATTGGAATTACCATTTGTTGTTTTTATTGATAGTGTATCCTTTGTATGAAATTTTGTCTGTTTCGTGCGATAAATAGTTGATAGTTCATAAAAGTCATACAACAATTTTCATACTAATATACACTCTTATATTAAGTGGGTTGTGAATTTTTTTTCCTTAAAGGTCAGTCACATAACAATAAAAGTTGGAAACCGCTGTTTTAGACTATTTCTTGTATTTAATTTCTTTTACATTTTGATTTATTTGACAACATTATAGAAACGTTTCTTTTTGTGACTTGCAGACACAGTCTTCTAGATGCAAAAATCACAAGTGTTCTCTCTTTATGCCATGATCAAGTGATACTGTCAGCTGTTCAGAGCATTATTCAAAATATGATAGCTTGTGAAGATAGCAGTCAACAACAACTGCATTATTTGCAAAGTAAGTATGTTATTGACATTAAATTTTATTAACACTTGTGTTTGAGTAAAAGTGGAACATTTAAATAACTGAATTACAATAAACTCTGTCCAAGGCGAAATCAATCAAGACCATGAAAATTTTCATTAGTAGACAATATTCTGTCTTAGACAACTTATACTCTATGTCTATGGATTCACAGGAATTTGAAAATCGTTAAAGTTAGACAATTTTTTATCTTACACAGAGTCTGCATTATAGAGAGTTTATTGTATTTTACTGAAATATCAAATAAATTTAAATTGTAATTTTTGTATTTTTTTTTTTTTTTTTTTTAATGAATCTCTTTAAAATCTACTCAGCATTAAAAATAATTACAATTTTTTACATATAAAATATGTAAACGCACATTATGCATGGCAGTAAAATTATGTTCTTAAAAGTTAATGTGCAATTTCAAACAAGAATTATCATTAAAATTCATATGCTTTTTTATGTTTCTTTTCTTCAGACTTTAGTTGATTTGAACAAAGAAAAAGAAAAATAATTTGAGTTAGAGAATGTATGCAGTATTATTTATTAATGTAAATTTATTTATTTATTGTGCAGATATATATTTATTAATCTTTTTATTCCTAACTTTTCAAATTTGCTTGTTTTCAGGGTTAAAATAAAACGGAAATTTAAACTTTTTAGAATTCTTAAATTGTAAACAATACTTTTTAAACTGATTGATTTATTGTACATTTATTTGTAAATATAGTAGATTAAATTATTTTCAATAATATATATATATATATATATATTTATTTAAATCTCATTTTAAAAACTGATTATTGAATTGTGGTTTGTAATTAAATTTTAATGATATTGTATTCATTTTTTATAAATAGCGTTCGGATTTGGTGGACTATGGAGATTTGCGGGACCATTTTCAAAAGTAAGTTTTTCAGAAAAAAAATTTAGAGTGTGGATTTTAGTTAATTTAAAAATCTATTTAAGTACATTTTAGTATAGTATTAATATATATGCTTTGTTTCACATTATCTGAAAACACTGGCTACCCCTGGGGAGGAAGCTAAGAGGTCTGAAGCCCCTCCCAGACCACGAGACTAGACTAGCTATTTAAAGTTTTTTAAAATTATGAAAGTTTACTTTTATTATTTTTAATAGTTCCTTCAAAATAGAAATTTTGAAAAATACTGATCTTTACACTTTTTTTCTCTTATTTATAATGTTTCTTATGAATTTGAAATTTTTTAATGTTCACCATTTAACACAATATTTCCTTTTTATTTGTCAAAAAGAGATTTAAGGCTTCAGAATTAGTCTCACCAAAAATTTTCTGAGTCCCTCCCTTCCACCATCCAGTCTTTGCTCTATAGCAAGTCAATATAGAAAATATATGTTTGGACTGGACACATCTCGTCCATAAAAAAAAAAAAAAGTTGGTCCTAGCTTGTTTGATTTCCGAGCCAAATTAGTAAAATATGATCGCTAAAATATGTTAGCCCTCTCCAAAGCTTAATCTTGGGACGCCACTATCTGAAAAGTAAATTTTTAATTGCATTGATTTTGTTAAATTTAGTGTCCTGCATTCAAAGCATAGACGTACTTATTAATTGCTTTAATTATTTCTGTTTGTTTAAGTATTCTTGCAGCTTAACTGGGATTTTCCATCATGTAGCTTTTGGAAACAAAGGCTGATTTAATACAAATTCGATATTAACGCTAATTTTTTGAAGTGAATAAGATAAATATACAGTGGCTCACAAAAGTGTTCGTACACTTAGGAATTTCAATGAAATATGGCTCTATCAATTAATTAAAATTAATATTTTAGAATGGTTATTTAAGAGTAAGATCTATGACTCATTATTAACAAAATTACATAAAATATTTTGAAAACATAGCAAAACTTTATTTTGAAAAAATCACTAATCAAAAAACAACAAAAAATTTACCTCACAAAAGTCTTCGTACACTTTAAAAAAATCGCTGTATATTTGTAAATATTGTAATATTTCTCTAAAGTTGTACTTAATAGGATATTATTTAGCACCCACAAAAGTTTTTCAAACACCTGGGAATAGATTTAATTAGTGTTTTTGTAATTTCTGTATGAAAGTTGATGCCTTCATCGAACATTGCTGTTTTTACTTCGCTTTTTGTTTCAATGCTGTGTTTTTGTGTTCTAACTTCCAGTTATCTCCAAATATGTTTTACTGGGTTTAAATTCAGCAATTGAGGTGATGTTTTCAGAACTTGTGAACAATTATAAAGACGCCAGAGTCGAACGTTGAGAGCCATGTGTCTTACATCATTATCCTGATAAAAAACAAAGTTGTATCTGTTACCCATATATTGGCCTGATAATTTTAAATTGCCTTTTAAAATATTGGAACAAAGATCGTGATTTATTATGCTATCAATATATACCAAATTACCTAATTCTGATGCTGATATGCACCCTCACACAAGGATATCTCCACTGCCCTGCTTAACTGTTCCAACTAAGTTCTTTGAATTAAATTCTTAATTTTTTTCCCCATACTATTATGCACGCATTGAACCAAGAATGGCATACTATATTTCATCTGTAAATAAAACATTTTAATACGATTCGGGTTTATTTATCATTGATTTTGCTAAAGAAAGCCTAAGCTTTCTGCTTTTCGCCCTAACAAAAATTTTTCTACGGGCAGAATACCTATATAATGCAGCTGGGCTTACCACTCGTGGAACAGTTTCAGGTGAAAATGAAGTAGAAACTGTTTCATTGAATTCTATAGCAACTTTTATAGCACTTAAACGCGGATTTTTTGACTTTTCTAATTGTAAGTATTTGATCTCATTGCGTTAACTTAGATTAACGACCTTTTCATACCTAGTTTTCAATCCATTTTTTTTCTACAAAGCCTTTTATCGCATTCTTTACCATAGAATGGAATAAATTAACTAATTTTGCAATATTTCGAATTGATTTACTACTATTATGAAGAAAAATAACTAATTTCAAACGCTATTAGTCGTGATATTACGATTACAAACCATTTTTAATTAATAAATAGAATATTACAGACCAGTTCTGCAAAGTATAAAGCCAAGCGATATTTTAAATGTCAATACAATGCAAAAATAAAAATAAAGCAACAAACAATATTTTTAATAATGAAATTATCCAGAAATGTTTCTGTGTACGAAGACTTTTGTGGCGTCTTCTTTCTGTGGCATCTTCCGTTTTCATTTTTAGATTTTAAAAAAATCCCTTAATGTTAAACAAAAAGGTTGTGTGTTATTTAGAATAACTTGGAGATAATATAAAAAATTTCTCGACTTCATATACGAATTTAGTTTCATGGAAATTTCTTTTTAGTACAAATTTTTAAGGTGTACGAACATTTTTGTGAGCCACTGTATGAAGTTATCGAATAAAAATCCTCATGCGATTTCCCCCCCCCCCCCCCTAGCTACTATTTTAGGAATCATTAAACATGAATGGGAAATTCTTCAGGACACTTAAATGATTGCTTTCTTAACATATCAATTAAAAGTCTGTAAACAGTTTAATTTTTATCTGTTTTGCAAATCTGTTTTACGTATACATGAAATATTTATGTATTAACAAATCTTGGAAGAAAAGTATCTGTTGTGTGCTTATTTGAAACTTTCTTGATTAAAATAAATAGTTGTTTCTATGTTAAATCAAAGTTCAAGTTTACTTATACTAACTCCAAAGTGAAAAAGAAAAATTCAGTTTCAAATTCAGTAAAATTAGATTAACTTTCACTCTTGCTATTTAGTAATGAGCATAAGTTATATTGGAAAGTGTAAAAGAGTTATTACTGAATTGAATAATTTATTTTATAGTTTCAGTATTATATGAACTATTTTGTAGCAAGTTTGAATTTAGCAAGAACCCTCTGAAAAGAAAGAAAATTGTTATGTAAAGTATTGAAGAAAACTCAATTGTTACAAAGAAAAGTTTGATATAAGCAATAATAATAAATTCTCATGAATTGTATTAAATCTAAGGAATGTGACAATGACAAGTAATTTTCAGAAAAAATGGCTTATTTTAAAACTTTTTTAAAGCAAATTGGGTATGGCAAATGTAGTAATGCTTGTACAGTATTTTATCCCTGTTTATTAATTCAGTATGGTAAAATATTGAAAATAAAATGTTTAATTAAAATGGTAGTTTAATTTCATGCTGTTAATTTAGAAATGAAAAATTCCCTTCATTCAGTTACTTAAAATAACTTAGTAATTGAAAGGCTTAAAAACTAATGAATGATCTTTAATTCCAGTCTCATTACAATAATATTCTACTTTCTATACTGTTTTCAATTTTAGATGTGATCGTAGTTATATAAATACATAGCACCTGTAGTCGTCTGATCCATTCTTCTATCTGTTGGCATATAGCAGCACAAAAACTATCTAACCAAATATAGTTTAAAATTCAATATATATAATCATTGCAGAATTTTGATGAGTCTTTTCAAATTTTATGAAAATTAAATCAAAAATTGAGATATTTATAAATGTTTTTTTCATTCTGTCGACGATAGCTTGAAGAAATCACAAATCTCACTCATTTAGTGGACTGTCACACACAAAATATTATTTATTTCACGACATAACTCAAAACTTATAATGCGATCTCAAATCGCCACTTTTCACACAACCAAAACACAACTCTGTTCGAAACTCTCGAACCAAGACGGTTCTTCTTTTTTCACAGATGGCGCTCTAATACAGCGCTTCTTATTATGTACGGAACATTCTGCCCCACGTTGCAATGGTTACATTCAACCATTAAATTATACAGTCTTTACAAATGCAAATATAAAATAGTAACAATATATTGATAATATTAAAACACAGAAAATATATAATTAGAAGAAAAACACACAGAAAATATACACTCAGAAAAAATATATACAAGATTACAGATTAAGAGGCAAAATACAAATTTTTGATATTGGTCTTTTATAAATTCCAGATTGAGTTTTTATTTTAACAACTCTGACCCGTTTATCTTCACCAAAATAAACTTCTATTATTCTACCCAATGCCCATTTTTGAGGGGGTAGATTTTCATCTTTAAGAAGCACTAATTCATTAACTTTTACATTATCTTTTTCTACCATCCACTTAGATCTCTGTTGCAAATTGTTAAGATACTGAATATGCCATTTCTTCCAAAAAATTTGAATTATTTTTGTTAGTTTTTTCCAGTTAGACAACCGATTGTCTTTAATCTCAGTTAAATTTGGCTCAACAATGGCATTTAAGGGTCTGCCAATTAGGAAATGGGCAGGGGTTAACACATCATACACATCAGTATCTGATGACAGAGGTACAAGTGGTCTGGAATTTAAAATTCCTTCTATTTGAGTAATAACCGTTAAGAATTCTTCATATGTCAACCTAGAATTACCTAAAACTCTTTTAAAATGATATTTAAATGACTTTACACTACTTTCCCAGAGACCACCAAAATTAGGTGCTCTTGGAGGAAGGAAATTCCAGTCAATTCCCTCAGTTGACAAATAATTTGAAAGTCTCTCATCTGGGTTTAAGACTAAGTAATGTAATTTAGAAAGCTCTTTATTTGCTCCTATAAAGTTTGTGGCATTGTCCGAATATAATTTCGAACACAAACCTCTGCGAGCCACAAATCTCTTTAAACATGCCACAAAGGCCTCCGATGTTAAATCAATTACAATTTCAAGATGAATGGCTTTTGTGACTAAGCATACAAATATGCACACATATATTTTGTGGAAAATTCCTTTTCTTTGATTTCTATACTTAATAAGGAATGGCCCACAAAAGTCAACCCCTGAACAATTAAATGGAAAATCAGGAGTTACCCTCTCTTTTGGTAAATCACCCATTAACTGTTCAACACCTACAGGTTTAAACCTAAAACATTTAATGCAATCATGCACGACTTTTCTACATGTTGCTTTACCCTGAACTGGCCACTACTTTTGTCTTATGTAATGTAATAGGGCAGTGGGGCCTAAATGAAAATATCTCTTATGATATGCCTCTAAAATTAACTTAGTTAATTTATGACTCTTAGGTAGAATAATTGGGAATTTACTGTTGAAACTTAACTCAGAATTTTTTATTCTACCATTTACCCTTATTATTCCATCCCTATCTAAAAAAGGATTTAAACATTTTATCTTACTTTTATCTGGAACATTCTTTTGGTGAATTAAGCACTTAATTTCCTCAGAAAACTTGTTGTTTTGGACCTCTTTAATAATAAATATCTCACTTTTTAATATTTCTTGAGTTTTCAAAGGACCCACCCTCTTTTCAGTTGGATTCTTCATGTTGTGAATAAACCTGAAAAGATAACTTAGAACATGCAATAGTTTAGTATAACAGTTAGTAATATTAAATAACACTTCAATAAAAGGATTGGAAGCTACACAAAAAACAGATAAGTCTTGATCTAAATTTTTTAGTTCTTGTGAAAATTCGTCTCTAATGATGGACATAGGAATTTCACGATTGGGATAGTCTCGTTGAGTCAGAAACATCGGACCTTTGAACCACAGTTCATTTTTAACCAGTTTCTCAGGATCCATTCCTCTTGAAATGAGATCTGCTGGATTGTTCTCAGAAGACACATGACGCCACTGTTGAACTTTTGTCAAGTCCTGTATTGCCGCTACACGATTAGCAACAAAAGTTTTCATAAGATATGGTTCTTTTCGTAACCAGGAAAGTACGATCATCGAATCGCTCCATAAATAAATGTCAGTAGTCTCTAGTTGTAAGGCACTTTTTACTTTGGATAACAGTTTTGCTAAGAGAACGGCTGCAGAAAGCTCCAATCTTGGAATAGTAAGACGCTTAAGGGGTGCTATTCGGGATTTGCTGCAAACCAAATTTACTTTAAAGGCTCCATCACTTGACGTTGATTTGCAATAAATAACGCATCCATAGGCAGATTCAGATGCATCAGAAAAACCATGAAGCTCGATCTGAACAGGTTTCTCAATTAGAATGCACCTTCTAACACTCACATTGTTCACCACTGGCAGGGACTGGATAAAGCTTTGCCATTCTTGTGCTTCTCTTTCAGGAAGTGGATCACTCCAGTTTAGATTCAAACACCACAGATTTTGCATGAGAATTTTAGCTTTAGTAACAACAGGCCCTAAGAGGCCAAGCGGATCAAATATTCGTGCGATTGTTGACAGCACGTTTCTTTTCGTTGGTGAAACTACACTTTCTACTTGTATTTGAAAGGTAAAGCTGTCACTACTAGGATTCCACATCACACCAAGCGTTTTTGTCTCTTCTCTAAAATTGTAATCACTGTCAGGTTCTGTTTTTAACTCTAAGTTATTACTATGAAATTTGTGCAAATGCATTCCTGCACTTTTGAGAGCCTCCACTAACTCTGACTGCAGCTCTTTAGCTTCGGTTAGAGTGGCTGCGCCTCTCAACACATCATCCATGTAAAAATCTCTTTCTAAAACTGGGGATGCTAAGGGAAAGTTGTTTTGTTTGTCTCTCGATAGTTGAAGCAAAACTCTAGTAGCTAAATATGGGGCACTCACTGTTCCATATGTAAGAGTTTTCAGCTCATAAGTTTTAACTGGTTCATTCACCCCCTCCTTCCAAAGAATTCTCTGAAGTTTAGTTTGACTCAGATCAATTAAAATCATTCTATACATTTGTTTAATGTCAGCTACGAATGCATAAATATGTTTACGAAATCTTGTCATTATTTTAAAAAGGTCTTCCTGTATAACCCCACCGTTATACTGTAAGGAATTAAGAGAGTTTCCTAAGGTTGTTTTCGAAGACGCGTTAAAAACTACACGAAGTTTTGTTGTACTCTTATCAGGGCGGTAGACTCCTAAATGCGGTATATAATACGTTCCTACTTCTTCCCCCCTTTCCGAAATCTCTGTCATGTGACCCAACCTTTCATATTCGCATAAAAATTCTCTATACAATGTTAAATATTCAGGTTCTTTTAAGAATCGATTCCACAGCGAATTTAACTTTTTAAGGGCAATATCTCTGGATTTTCCTAAGCAAAGCGGATCCTCTTTTAACGGCATTTTAACAATATATCTCCCTGTACTATTATCTCTTTTAACGTTTTTCTCAAAGTGTTCTTCGCAAATTATTGCTTCTTTATTTTTGGGCATCTCAATCTCAACATCTTCTATTTTCCAAAATTTCTCTATGGTTTCGTTTAATAGAGTATTGTCCTGAATGAACCCACAATGTACCTTCCCCTGATTTGGAATGGGAACACTTCCACTTGCTACATAACCAAAAACTGTATTTTGAAAAATCAAATTACTATTAGCCGGACAAATTTGACCTGGCCGTAACAGCTCATAAAATATCTCAGCACTTAAAAGTAAATCTATGCGACCTGGTTTGTTAAAGTTTTCATCCGCTAGTTTTACATATTTTAACTCTGGCACATTAATATTAAACATTTTTGATGGCATGAAATCCGTAATTTTAGATACAATAAAAAAATCCAACTCTTTTTCAAAATTTCTTTCTAAATTTGAAATTGTCGCGGTAACAACAGATTTAATTTTTGTGAATGTATCACCTATACCACAAACTGCCAAATTAGTTCTCTCCTTTTTTAATTTGAGGCTATTTTCACAATCTACCGTCATAAAATTATTCATTGCCCCTTGATCCAAAACCGCACGTACTCTATAGTAACTTCCCGCCTCATCTCTCAATAAACAATTTACTGTACTTAACAAAACAGTTTTTGTTTGATTTATTACTCGCGTAGGAAGTACGGAATTATTATTTCTATTGTTTTGATTAGGTTCAAATATTGGCGAATCTGGCGAGAGATTTGATTCACTTACTCTTACGGTGGGGAAAGGCGCTTCTCCCTCATTTTCACCATTCACATTTGCATTGCGCAATATCTCATTTCTCGGAAAATGCAATGAAAAATGATGTCTCTTGGTTTTACCTTCTCGCTTACTTAAGGAGCACGAAAATTTTGATTTACAATTATTAACTAAATGTTTGCCTAAGCAATTAAAGCAACAATTATTTTTCTTAATTACCTCTACCCTTTCAGAAACAGTTAAAGCCATATATCTCTTACATCTGTGTATCGGGTGGCTTTCAAAACAAAGTATACATTTTACACTCTTACAATCAGATAAAAATACTTTAGACACATTTCTCATAGATTTTTGATTGTTATTCTCAATTAATGATTTACCGCGTGACACAAAAAATAAATCTGCTTCCTTCGCTAACGTCACGGGATCGAACCATGAATCCGATTGTTTAACACTAATATGAGCTGCTGTATCTTTATCTAAACATTGAAATAATTTGTCTGATACAATTAATTGTTTCAGTTTCTCAAAATCGGACACTTCTCTCAATTTTAAATAATAATCAAAGCTAGTTATTAAACGTGATGCAAACTGCATATGTGTTTCATTTGACTGCCTAACAGTTTTTCTGAATTGCTCAAGACAACATTGGGGTGTTGGTTCAAATTCTCTAAGAACAATTCTCTTTACTTTATCATAATCACCCAACTCATTATCGCTTATGTAAGAAATTACATTTGAAGCTTTCTCCCCTAATAAATTCAAAAGAATCTCAGCTTTAAATTTATTGGGTACATTTTTTGTTATAAATGATCTTTCCAAAGAAGCAAAAAAAAGACCCCAACCTTCTGGGCGACTCGGAATTCTAATTGTTAGAGTTTTTATACTTTTTATTAAAGAGTCCAGGGAATCAATTTTACTTTCTGAATCGCTGTCATTAGTTTTAGAATTTGTTTGCATACGAGATAATTCTAATTCGGCTTTAGCTCTTTCCAATTTAATTTGCTCTAACTGCAATTCTAATTGTTTACTTTTCTCGAGCCGCTCAAATTCTTCTTTACGTTCCTCAGTTATACCGTCTATTAAATTAGATACAAATTCAGAGTCACTTTTAAATTTCTCTGTATTTTTTATAATATTAATTAACTCTGCTTTCGTAACTTTATCGCTTACTTTTTCTCCTAATTCCGCGGCAGCAATCAGCAAATCTGACTTACGCGCGTCTTTAAACATTTTAAGAACAAATTTGTAAAACCCAAAACAATTAACACTTTAACTCAAAATAAAACAATAAAATATATAACAAATAAAAAACTACTATATTATGGGGTAAATGAACCAACAAAACTCATGCTCTTACTTAATTTCTTTCAATGTTGCAGGTGTTCCATTCAAACGATCTGTTGTTTATTCCAGAAAAGAAAAAAAGAAAATGCATTCTCATCCACGGCAATTGGTTTCGAAATTGCGAAATTATTTCTCCAGCTCGACGGACCAGATGTCGACGATAGCTTGAAGAAATCACAAATCTCACTCATTTAGTGGACTGTCACACACAAAATATTATTTATTTCACGACATAACTCAAAACTTATAATGCAATCTCAAATCGCCACTTTTCACACAACCAAAACACAACTCTGTTCGAAACTGTCAAACCAAGACGGTTCTTCTTTTTTCACAGATGGCGCTCTAATACAGCGCTTCTTATTATGTACGGAACACATTCTATTAAATGCTATCATATGCCATTAATTCAATGATATCCCATGACATGCATTGATTCTAGGTTGCCATCGTGGCAACTTAACTATCCTTTCATATTAAATCCTATCATATGTAATTAATTCAATGATATGACAGATAATGATTTTAGGTTTCCGTTGTTATTATTATCTACTTAAGATGGAGTCCTAGTATAACGAAATTTTATATGTAGAATCATAATAAAGTTTGTATTCATGCATTTCTGCATAAGAATTCAACTATTGCACCAAGATCTAAATAGTTATGAAACTAGTTATAGTATGAATGCACCTCATTTTGCCACGTTTGATTACAATTTCAGACTTGTTTTATTAATCAGTCAATATTGGTAACAATTCACTAGAACTTTAAACTGCAATAATAATGATAAAAACTTGATGTTTAATTACTTTCCATGTTATTTAATCTACTTACTAAATTTAATAAAAATTATACATTTGATAATTATGCCACATAAGTTTTTTTCATTCAATAAAAAATGTTTTAAATCTGAAAATTGAGATTTCAATATGTGTATTTCATTCTGAAAACTAAAATAATTTATTTGTATTCTAAATTTATTGGACTTTTCATATGCTTAAGTAACTTTTCATTTACTTATATTTTAGACTACTACCTGTGCATCATCTACCTATTGTGTAAGTGATTTTTTTTTATTTCTTTCATGTAAATTCTTTCTTAGAAAAATATTATTTTGATACTATAATGATTTCTAAAAATGTGATATTAAAGAAAATTTATATCTAAATTTTAAGTATATTTTTAGTATACTTATGAACCCAACCCAGCTCATTGTTCAGGTTGGGTTGACTTTAAATATTTCGGATTTAGGTATATTAACAGTTATTTTTTATTTATTTTTTCTTTTAAGTCTTGACTTGTTAAAAGAATGTCCTAAATATTTTTTTTAATGAAAGAAAGTATTTAATTGAATGCTGTGTATTTATTCATTTTTATACAAAAAGGTTAAAATTTATATTAGATATGGGACTGTAGACTATTTTTCATAATTATATTAAAACAGATAAATTTTCTTTTGTTCGGGTGACTCTAAGCAGATTTTCTGTGTTTGGAATTGGATACAATCCAACCTATGCAGGACTGTAATCCAAACTTCCTTTTTGTTGTACATAAGAAAGGAATTTCATAACACTTGATGAAATATTTTCATAAATGCTCTAAACTCTCTGTAAAGCAGACTCTGTGTAAGATGGAAATCTGTCTAACTTGGAAAGATTTTCAAGTCCCTGCGAATCCATAGGCTTAGAGTATAATTTGCCTAACGCATATTGCCTACTACGGAAAATTTTCTTATATAATAGAAATTTTCTTATGTAATGTATTTTCTTATGTAATAGAACTAAATTTTTATCAACTTGACAAGAAATTTTCACATATTTGGCAGTGTTTATTCAAATTTGGTGACAAAATAAGTTGCCATATATAAGCCAATATAATATATGAGGACCCCAGAAGCCAAGGGGTATAAGTGACAAAATTGAAAAAATTGAGTTAAGTGCACAGGGTATCTGGAAATATGCTTTTTTCATTTCAGGTAAGGAAATATAGGTCATTTTCTGATTATTTGGGAAGTTATAGAGATAAACCACTTTTTTCGAAAAACAAACAACATTGATTAATTATACATTTAAAGAAAATTGTACTCTATTTTTTTTAACAGTTATTGAAATGAGAGTTCAAAGATTAGAATGCAACAAACAGATGTTTCCTATTTCAATTTAGTCATTTGTTATTGATGTTCCAGTTTAACAATTATCTTTAAACTCAATTTACTCCAAATCGACATTATGTCACCTGTACCCCTTGGCTTCTGGGCTCTTCATATAATATAATAATTGCCAATAAGCCAACTTAGTGATAGCTGGTTAATTTGGCAAAATTTCATATTCCACTTTTTAGTGCATTTAAAAAATATATTTTTTGAGAATTTTAATAAAAACATATTTTTAAAAAAATCTCTTTTTACATTTATACTTATTTTATTATTATTTTCTCTTTAATTATGTGCTTTGTTTAATTTTTTTTCCCTCCCCAGTCACAGACCAATCTGGACAATGCAGAACTCTTTGTGAACTGCTTGGAGGCAATGGTAGAAACATGCTTGCCCATTGAAGATGGAGAACTACATGACTTATCCCAGTATCCAAGCACCTTGAGTGTTTCTTCCACCATGAACTTATCTTCATCTATGTCAAGTTTGACTCTGGGTTCTCCCACTGAAAAAGAACCAACAGCAGAATACAGTTCACTAGTCAATGAAGGATCTGCCCGCATGCGGCATGGGTCAAGTAGTCAACTTGTCCGTCAAAGGAGCTTGAAGTGTAAAAACTCTAAAAATGGCAAGAATTCTCATTAGCATTTTGTTTGTAAAAAGGGTTTCTTCAGTTCGTGATTCAAATAGAACTTGATTACAGGATTTCCAAACATTTAAAAGACTGGTTAAAAAAAAAAAAACCTATGACTTTAAAGGATATTTTGATCTTTGAAAATTTGGTCAGTATTTCTGACAATTCTCATTGTTTGGATTTCTTTTAAATTTAAGCTGTAAACAAATAACTTTATTTAAAAAAAATTGAAACTGCTAAATATTTTTTTTTTTTTTTTTAATTTTTATAATGAATGCCCCTGCAGACAAGTTGTTTCCTAGCAACAACTTTTTAAAGTAGTGCATTTTGTGTGATTATTGTGAAAACTATTATTATGAAATATTCAGAACTGTTTATAAATTCTTCCAGTAAGTCTTATTTGCCTTTATCTTTAGCAAAAGTTAAGTGTAAATTTAACAAAAAAAAAAAAAAAGAAAAAAAAAAAAAAAGTGAAGTATGTAAAATTACAATAATTATTTTAAGAAAGGAGGGAAAATAATTTAGAAACAAAAATTATTTTAAAAATTGTTAATTTCTATATCCATTCTGAATTATGTAAAGCATTTCTGTTTTATCAAACTTATTTTTCTATATTTTTCATTTTTATTTAGTAATTATTAAATATACATATGTATCATTTAAATTGACAACTATGTATAGCATTTAAAAAAAAAACTTTTAACTGTTCTAAAATATATCTTAAAGCTTTCGTTGTTCTTATATTTTCACATAAAAAGCCAACATGTTTGGAAACCCTGTCACAAAGCTGTATTGACCTATTGGATTCTAAGACTGCATTCCATGGCATTTAACTGATTGAAGTCAGTCCTATTTAATTTTATCTGCTGACTAGTCTAATCTTCCCACCTAACTGACATCTTATCTCTGGGCATGATGACTGCAAACCATTTAAGTTTAACACAGCTACATGAGTCATACATTCAGTATTATGTGTATAGCAGATGTAAATATAGTAGTATTTTCTTTTTTTCTCTTTTTTTTTCTCCTGTGCATGTAGTATATATTGTATTATATTGAAAAATGACATTTTCCACTGGAAAACATTTTTAAATGTTATTAGCTTGTATATTTTCTGTATCAATCCAGGAGTACCAAGTCTTTTTTGCTTACTGTGTTGTATTAATATTTGTATATTCATTGCATGTATAGTGTTCATCTCTTTCTTTTATCTCCATTTTTATTCATCTAAAAAGCACATTTCAGTGTTTCTTTTTGCATTTATTCCAGTTGTGATGCTTAAAGATTATTCTACATTTTTCCTGAAATTGTTTTAGTACATGTACATTTTCATCAGTTTACATATTCTGTTAAACAAATTTAATTATGAGGATTTCACAAACTAACAAAATTTATAAATTGTTCTCATAATATTTAGCAAATTGTGATTCTAGTACAGCAGGTGCTCCCAAATTATTGACTGACGGAAATCAATAAGACTGATTCAGTACAGTTAGGATTGCGGTCTGTAAAACTTTCAGAGTTGCTTTATCTCATTTTTATCAAGTTGTTGAAGTTACATTAACAAACAACCTTAATACACCTGACTTTTATCCATTGAGAGGTTCTTGGTAGAAAGTGTGTTCCAGAAGCACTATAAATGAGTATGTGAGTTTCGATACTCATCTTATTCAGAAAGTAAAATTTTAGGAAAGTGAAAAAAACTTCAAAATGTATCCATTGGTTTTCATTATAAACCAAGATTTTATAATCGCAGAAATAATGAATAAAACTAGTTTCTTTTTCCAGATTACCATGTATCTTCGCGCATAAAGCAATTCCCTAACCTATGTTGTTATAAATAAGGAAAAATTCAAAGCCCTCTTATAAGTCACCCCCCCCCCCCCCTTCCTCATTCTTTTGTGTCAGAAAAATCATTTATAGAAACAAGACACAGCATTTCTGCATAATAAATACTGTTATTGAAAAAGTAAAACTTATGTAAATTTCCATTAACGAGAAAGTACTGGCTGCATATCGAGCGCTGTGATATCAAATTTCCAATCAATTACTGTGAATAGCGAAACAACCAGTATTCCAACGATCAGAGCTCAGGAACATTGCAAAGTTGTGTATTTTGAAGTATTGCCATGCTGCAGTGAGAAACAATGCTGCTCTAATAGTCCAAGAGCTGATCGCACAAAACCCTAAGTCATCAAGCATAAGAAGAATTCCTTTATTTTATGGAAGAGCAGTAATAGGGAATCTAATCATCCATGTCTGCTGGAAGCGAAGTGGTGCACAAGCCAAAAAATTGATACCACTAGTGGTTCACTCGTACATTTAACATTGTGTTTGCCGTATAATTAAAAGTATGAAAACATGTAAAATTGGGTGCAGGAAAACATAATGCTAAGTCTATGAGTCAACCACTAATGGTATTCATTTTTGGCTTATGCACCACTTCACTTCCAACAGACATGTATGATTAGATTCCCCTATTACTACTCTTCGATAAAATAAAAAATAATTTCTTGTGTTCGATGACTTAGAGCTTTGTGTGGTCAGCTCTCGGACTACAACATTTAAGGCACCACACTGCTAATCACTTGCAAGTGTAGGAGGTTGTTTGAGTTGATTCGCACTTGCTCTATTATATGCACTCTTTGTGTAGAGCTCCCGGTTGTATCTCTCATGTGTTGTAAAATTTCTTTGTGCCCTTGTAAGTTGATGAATTAGTAAAAAGTATGGATTGTGTAATTATGTCTGTGTTGAAATAAAGGATTATTTGAAGTGAAAGCCATTTTAACAGTAGGCCTCAAAGCAATTTCCACATCGGTGGGCTGTCAGTGTCACTATAACGTAGTTTGCTGTTGACTTAGAGAGGGTAAAAACAAACAAGTATGTCATTTCATTTATTTTAAACGTATTTATACTTACTTTAATGTTAACTTTAATCAATGTTTTAAGTCAACATGACAATACTTTTTTAGTATTGAAATGTGCTCTTCACATAAATCCTGCCTTTCTTTCTTTTTTATTTTTTTGCAAGGGGGGTGGTTAAATTTTTTGGCAAATAAACTAAAAACTATCCAAAATTCAGATTTGCTGAGGTCTGGAGTATTGCGGAATTTGGATTTTGTTCTGTACAATTCCAGTGGAATAGTGCAGCACTGATTTGCTAACAAAGTGTATTCCGATATTTTATTTATTTATTTATTTATTTATTTTTTTATGGATCTTGCGTATTAGTCAATCCCCCCCCCCCCCACTTTAAATTTCTTTTTTCATGTAAAATTTCTTGACTTATACACAAGTATATACAGTATCATGTTTTTTTTTTTTTTTGGGGGGGGGGGGGTGCAGTTTTGCCAATAGAAAACATAATTTTTAAAATTCTGGAAAGGCAAGTTTTGAAATTCATGCCCTCAAATATTCAAACACTCAAGCAGAACATTATTGACTAAATTTAAATTTTAATCTGGAGTTAAATGAGTCCATGTTTCTTGTAATGAAAACAAAGTTTTAATGTAAGGGGTATTAAAGGCATCTCTGAATTACTTCTCGGGTGATCGTGTTGAATTTTTCTTTTTTCTATAGTGTTATCTGTGCATATTTAATAAAATAAAAAAATTAAACTCTGCATGCTAAAATCTGTAAAGAATAATGACCTTTATTCTAGAGAAGGGAGGGGGGTTCTGATGAGGCTTTGATTAAAATAAAGAATATTTAAAATGTTTAAATATTTTTAGTTATTTTTTTCAAGTGTTTTTTATTATAATTAGGAATTTAAAAAGAAATGTAATTGGAAACTAAAAACTCAAACCAAATTCAAAACTTTTGGTAGCTCTTGCTGTACTTTAATCTTTATTTTTTTTATTATTATTATTTAATCTAAAGTCAGCAATTCTTTAATGTTCCAGTGAAATTAAATTTATTAGGAAGGAAAATAGAAACTATTGTGTGATCAGTCTTTGCTTATGCAATTGAAGAACTCAGATGATAAAGGTGATAAGTTACACAATCATCATTTTAAAAAAGCATATTTTAAATCACTTTTATCAGTTAAAATTACATTTTTTGTAATTGTGAAATGCCTAACAATTAAACTATCTCAATAATAGATCCCCCTCCCCTTAAATAGCATTTTAACATCTGGTTTAGGATCATTGATTATCTTTAATCTTGTTTTTTTTTTCTTTTGTTACATACCACCTTTATTATCTCAGGTTTTCAATTGTTCCAAAATACACACGCATTGCAGTTAAAAATATTATTATTAATTAATTATCCCTCTCTCTCTATATATAAGCTTTGTACAAATTAATATCAGTCAAATATAAGAATTTAACCAAGCAAAGCAAGGCTACATCTTATCATTAGCCATAAAAAGGCTGTAATCGAAAAGATGCAAATATGTGTGTGTATGGTGTATATGGTCAGTAGTTGATGTTGATTAAAACTGAATGCAAGAAAAAAGTAACTACTTTATAACTGCATTTCACCAAACATATAAAAGTTTTTATTATTATTATTTATCCATATTTATTAAAATGCAAGACAAATGAAACGTATTTTCAATATTTTTTGGCTAGCCGAGCACCAGTGTTGCATATATATATATATGTACGTCATGAAAGTAGAGTAATAAAAGGAGAACAAAAGACTATGCTTCCACTTTTGACCCTAAAGTCCTTCCTAGAATGACTGCTGTTTCTGGTGGTTCAAGAATGAATAAAAATTAATGTAATTTCCTCTACATTCTATTTATGTGATCTGTGACACAGGAGTGCTAACACCACACATCAAGCATTAGTTTCAGGGCTAAATTCTGTTGAGGAAAGCCTATCTTCTATGTTCTCTTTCTACTATTCTAACTTGATGATGTACATTTAATATATATGTATCCATACATATACATATGTATTATAAACATGTTTTGTATACACATGTATATATATATAACACTGATGCCCAGCTAACAGAAAGGCACCATATTTTCTTATAGAATTGTTTAGTTTCTTTTATAGCAGTTTTTTTTAATCAACTGCATTTTCAGTTTAAAATGTGTATTCTATGCATGCATTGCTCTTTAATATCGTACACAAAACTGGTACTCTAATATTTAACAGAATTCTATTTGAAAAAAGCGGAAAAAAAACATATAACTGTGTGACAAATATTTTAATAATGAGGTAGCTATATTTGTTGAATGTTGACATTTTTATTTATTTTATTTTTTATTGTATTTATTTGAAAAAAAAAATTGATAAAATCCATATTTTTGTATGCAATTTTAAGTTTTTATCAGAAGGTATGTAGTTATTTGACATATGTTAAGATTACAATTAATTGTTTTTTATATAAACGTAACGAATAATTTAATAGGTAACTACAAATTATTCTACCATGAAGGGTTTTTTTTAATTGTTCTGTAATATTTCATAAGTTGTTTACAAAAGCAGAATTTAATTTTAATAAGGTATCATCATTATGACAAATTTCAATTTATGACGACATTAAGCAATGATTATGTAAATTTAAAAATAACATATTATTTTAAAAATGTTCTTAAATATTGTTTTTTTTATATTTATTAAAAGATTTTACAATATTTAATATTTAAAATTTGAATAAGTTATTTTTTGAAGTATTGGTGCTTTTAGCATATTAAAATAACAGGATTTCAATAAACTAATTATTTTGATACTGGTATTGATCAAATGTATATATCTTAATTTTTGTTATTTAGTATTAAAATATTAATTAGCTCAACTGTATATGAGTGATTGTATGAGAAATTTGCAATGGAAAGGTCAACCCAGTCTATGTAAAATTTGAATTTGCATGTTTTTGGTGCAATTTACTATGTAAAGAAAGTAGATCTATTAGATCGCTAAGAAATGATTTAGTACCATCCATTATTTCAGCATAACTTTGCTTTTAATGTATATAAGGTTTATAACTGTTGAATATTAAATGTGTCATTATCCAACTATTTCCAATTTTCTAACATATGTTTTAAATCTTAGGGCATTCCAAAAGTCTTCTTTCATTTTATTGCAAAAAATCATTTATAGACAAAGCTTATAATTTTAAAGAATAAAATTGATATCAACTAATTTCTAAACAATTAAACTTATTCTTGCATGTTTAACTTATTTTAGAAAAGGATATGTGTTTGGTTATAGGGCTGAAGAAATATATCACTGTGAATTTTTGGGAAATTGTGTATCCTCTCCTTATTATACTTTATCATCTCTTGACCTACAACCCCTTTTTAATATCATTATCAAAAACTAAAAATACTCTTTTTTTCCCCCTTACATATTTGCAGCAATATACAAATAGGGTTATATATTTAATATTTACATACATTACTAATTCAAAGGAAGGAAAGGAATCAATAAAATATAATTATTATATATGAAATAAATTTCAAATAATACTTAACAGATACATTCTGTTACTTTGCAAATGCACTCAATTCTTCTAGTTTTTATTGAAGCATATTTTTAAAGTCTAGATTCCCAAAACCTAATTGCTTTTTTTTGCAAGCCTGTTATGTATAATCTGAATGCTCTGCTTCAAAGCATTTATAAAGCTTTAAAATCTTTTAATTTTTATCCATAATAACTGTTTAGTAACGAAAAACTTTTTTTTTTTTCTAACCTCTTCTCCTTTTAAGATTTCTCATTTCTGTCGGACCCCCTCTCCTCCCTAAAACGATACATTATATATGTACAGCCCCTATGACAGTTATAAATGCGAAATTTTTACATCCTTAACTATAAAAAATTCTGCCAAAGCTCAGATTGTTTGTGAACCTCTTCATTTCAATGATTGGGAAAAAACATTTTCCCAATAGTTTTGGTCAATTCTTAAACGAAACTGTATGTCATTATCCTAATAATAAATAAATAAAAAATTAAAAATAAAAATGCTCTGTAGTGAAACATTTGAGAAATCAATAACTCAAAATTATTCTATGTCAATGATGTTCACAATTGCAATAGATATGGAGGGGAAAAAATTGGTACTACAGTTCATGTATTTTGGCTATGGTGCCTAATTTTCTGCTTTTGCGATCAAGGATTCAATATGATGAAGAACCTCCAGGATTTAGTTTCCCAGCACGCATTGCTATACATATTTTATCAATTCTGAAGTAATGAGAAATGTTAATTTTGCAAAAAATCCAAAGATTAACCTCACATCTAAAGTGTAACAACACAGTGTGGTGCTAAGTATTGAGCTATAGGGCTATCGTCAGAATCATAATACCCACAAAAGAAAAAATTGGGATTATTAAAGTTTACTACACATGTATGCTGCTTTAAAAAAGCTGATATTATGCAACTTAAAAAAGTTTTCTTAACCATCTAAAGTCCGCTTATCTGAAAAAAAAAAAAAAAAAAAAAAACATAATAATGAATTGCTTAACCCTTTATGGTGCAGAAAAATATCTATTCATAAAATGATGAAATGATTGGGCACTGGAATTTATACATTACTTTTTTAGAAATTAAAAGCATATTATTTTTAACTTTCATTATACAAGCAGAATTTTATTAAAATGTACTTGGTGCCATTTGAAATTAGGATTAGATGGTCCCAACGTAGGACCACTGTACTGGAAATGGTTTAATTTGATTCCTATCAACTCTAATTGTTTCATCAAAATAAGATTAATTTATAATTTACATTGTTCATTAATTCTTATAAATTTCTAGTTATTTATAAAAATGGATGTCTTAATAGTAAAATCTCTATACTTCATTGAAAAAAGGAATCTGTTTATGTATTACCAAATTTAATATTTAAACAATCAATATAAAAAGAAAAAATATTTTTAAAATGAATTCATTGTTTCAAAAATAATGCATACTCATAAAAAAAAAAAAAAAAAAAAAAAAAAAATAGTGGAACATAATTTTTATTTGCTAATTACTGAAAATATTTACTAGTCATTAATATTAGGATTAAATTAACATATTAGGTGCTGGCAATGGTTTTTAAAATGTAAAACTACATTTTACAAAACATTGCCAGCACATAATGTGTCATTCTTTAGCTATAAGTAACTCGTATAAAGAACCTATTCTTTAATCTTTGTCAGGCTTTGGTACCTTTTTTATTTCTGATATTTTCTTAGTATATATATATAAGATCATGACATCATTTCTTAAACTGAATTTTTGAAACATTTATGGATTATTTTTATCAATAAAATTATATAGACTAAACTGTCTAAAAGAGTTCCATATGATAAATAAAAATTGATAAGAGGGTGAAAAGGGTATGCATACTATGCAGTGCTGGTTTTGTGTTTAACAACTGTTCAGGAAAAGGAAAAAAAGTAAGAGGTAAATAATAAAAAACTTTATACATTCAGCAAGTTATAAATGTCTTCAATGTACTTTAAAAGTTAAGAATAATTTTTGTTTGTAGTAAGCAAATTTTAAGTATTTTCCGAGTTACATGCTTCCATTTCAGGGATAATTCTGTTCCGAATTTTCTGAAAATTTATTTAAAAAAAAAAAAAAAAAAAAAAAAAAAATCAATCATAAATCCAAAAATAATATATCACAAATTTCAACAAGTGGTCGGAAAAATAAATAAATAAATAAATAAATAAATTTTATCAATTGTTCAAATTGTGCCAATTTTGTCAAACGATGGTGAAAAAACAGCAAATTTCGTCTAAGGATTCAGAAGTATGTCAAAATATACAACAGATCACAATAAAAAGGCAATTTTGATCAGAAGATCGGGAATAAATAAATAAATGCAAACTTTGTAAAGGTAGTGTGAAAAAAAAAACATAATTATTTGGTGGTGGTGGATTTTACCCTTCTTTTTTTGACATTTCAAAAAATTTGCTGTAAATTTCAGATATTGTTTTTTTTTTTTTTTTTTTTTTTTTTTTTTAAATTTAGAACTACCTCTGTTTCACTCTGGTAATAATGCACATACAAACAAATGTATAATAATGCTTCAAAAATGTATAAGTAATTTTAATTCTTATTACAAATTTTGGTATATTTACAGATGAATTATTTTTATTACTTTATAATTTTTTTTTTTTTTTTTTGGATTATTAAAAAATATTTGCCCAAGATGTAAAAAGACAAAAACTATATTATTCTCTGTTAATCTTTAATAGATTATTAACTTTAAATCATAATGTTGTGTATAGGAGAAATTTTAAGAAAAAAAAATGAATTGTATTTAAAGTAATAATATATTTATACTTGTAAGAAAAATTTGATATAAAATCAGAAAACAGGAATGTTCGAGCCTTTTCAAATTTTTATATATTAAATGTACCTGCAAACAAACATATGTATTCAGAATCATGTTAACAAAGCATATGTGTTTATCCTTTCCAAAAAATTACATACAAAATATAGTTGTTAAATACTTATTGTATATTTTAACAAAGCCTAAATCTTTTTTCTTATGTATATCTGTGTGTATATATATATATATCCATAGTATTTAAGTTGCCTTAAAATATTTCTTCAGTAAAAATCTTACTTTATTTTTTAACTTTATTTTTATTTTTTTTTTTTTTTAACACATTTTATCTAATGAAAGGGAAGATGAATGAAAAGATTGCACAAAAGTTTATAATTGCAGGTTCATATTTATTAACAATTATAAACTGCTACTTTACCTATGAGCTTATTAATTTTATATTAAAGAGAGTATATATACACACCATTCTCTGTACATTGTCTTTCTATACAAACTAAATAACTGATGTAAAAAAAAAAGCATGTTGAATGTTCAGTTGTTGATCCATAAGTTGTATATGTGTTTCTTCTATGTTTTATCACAAATTTTCTAATGCTGCTTTTTGTCAGTTTCTGTATGTTCCTAAAATATGCATATAATGATTAATATTTTATGACTATTGTCTAGACATTTGTTTTGTCGCACATATTGTATATTTTCAAGTTTATCATTGTTAATCCTGATATTAATAAAAAATAATTTTTTTCTACTATATTGTTGTTGGATATTATCATGTACGGTGCAATGTAAATAAAATTTACAAGCAGTACACTCTAAAATATTCATAAAAATCAGAATCAAAGATTTTGTTAATTTATAAATTTTGTATACTTAAGATCATTGCTTTGTTTACATTAGTGATGAGCAATCCAATTTTTTTTTTTTTTTTTTTTTTTTTTTTTTTTTTTCGATTTAATCTATATTTAGGCCAACTCACTTTTATTAAATAATATCAATGTTTTTTTTTTTTCTTTTTCTTTCTCTGGAAAATAAATTGTTATCCTTAACTGACATCAAATCCAATTTTATGTAGAATTGCCATAAAAAAAAAAAGATTAGTTTTGCCGCTAGATTATTTTCTCTGTGATATGACTGATTTTGCATTTACATGTTCACATAACTTTTCGAAGCATTTGAGATTTTGCTTAAGGTTTCTGAAGAGAAAAAGGGAAGTGTAAAATGCTTAAAAGCAGCTTCATTAATGCCTGTCAAAAATGGAAATTAAAAACAATGTAAAAGCTAATGCAGCATCCCTGGTGAAGAGAACCAGAACAAAAATAGTGGGGAGGGGTCAAACCAAGATGAATTCTCCAAGTTACATGATGATCAGGATCAGGCCTACTAGACCTGAAATATCAAATAAATATGAAATGTACAATGTCCAGCTCATAATGGAAGAAATTACAACACCCCTAGAGGAAAGAATAAGAACTCAAATGGTTTGTGGTAACATTTTTTTTTTTTACAATTTCTTTGAATTTAAAAAAAAAAAAATCTCATTCTACTTTTTTAAATTGTAAAAACATTGAAAATCACAAAATAAATACATATTTCATAATTTTTTATTATTAATGGTCATGTATAACAAAAGAAATTTTGTAGATTTATGTAAGTAACTATGGAAAAAACACTTTTTCTATTTAATTTTCGAATATTACAGGAAGAGATGGGTTTAACCCCAGCAACCCCCCTTCTCTTCTTTGGCGTCATCATAGATTAACATGGGACCAATAAGAATGGTTCATCCACTGCATAATTGAAAAAAAATTTCAAAAAGTTTCCAAAAAAGAAAAATTAAAACTTTTTTTCATATCACTTTCATTTTTTTTGGGGGGGGGGGGGAGGAGGCGCCTGTAGCCTCATCAGCCCCTCCCCTTATGAGTAAGTTCATGTAACGGACTCTACAAATGGTATCTTAATGCACAGTAAAAATATTTACATTTTCGTACATTTCTGTTGCAATCTATTTTGATACAACGCGTAGCTTGCTATAACAAACAAATTCCTGTTTTGTTTAGTTTTGCTATCTGTTTGGCTCCAGTCACACAAATTCCTCTTTTTTTTTTTTTTTTTTTTTTTTTTTTTTTCTTTATCATTTTCTTATGTACGTGAAATTTTTTTTGTAAAGATGTGTATCCTATAGGGGATACATCAGGACTGAAGCGGTTAAGTAACTGTATTAATTTTTCAAACAAATGAATGCATATGAATCATTCGAGAGCCTTTTTTTCTCTTTTGTTTCATTGCCATTGAAAATACACAATTTATAGGTGTATGTATAAATACTTTTTAAAAAAATCATAAAACAATTTGCATTGGAAAACTAACAATGTTAGCTTGGTTCTCACTTAAATAAATAATTATTTTAATCATACTTTATTTTAAACCAGAGCTAAGGTAATAATTAAAGGCAATAAAAAGTTTCTATTGGCATATTTTAAGTTGTTTGACGTGTAAAATATTGTTTTTGTGACTGATAGCAAAGTGCTTTAATCCCTTTGTGACGGGAGACTTTTACGAAATTTTTAAGGCCTCTGTCCTCGCTCGAGGAAACGCTCGCGAGCTAATGCTATTCCTATGGGGAAGCATTTTTCTAATAACTCTTTCGCATATTGACATTTCTGAATAATTTTTTTTTGCATTGGATAGCTGAGGTGCGCACCTTTTTTACTTTTTCGATTTTGGTTGCAGATATTTTTTACAAAGTTAGTTTCACTTTCAAAACCGGTTTTGAAACTGAAAGTGCTTTTTAAAAAAATAATTGCAATCAAAATCGAAAAAGTAAAAAAGGTGCGCTGACGGCATGCACCTGAACTATCCAATGCAAAAAAAAAAATTATTCAAAAATGTCAGAATGCGAAAGAGTTATTAGAAAAATGCTTCCCCATAGGAATAGCATTAGCTCGCGAGCGTTTCCTCGAGCGAGGACAGGGGCCTTAATGTCTTGTCACTGGTGTTTAGAAAAAGAAATTTGGAGATGAGCGACACGTATACGTGCTCGCAAAAAGGCTTAAGAATCCTTGTTTATCCCCAGCAGTAAAATTTACCTTATTTAACCGTAATCATTTTCCCGATTTGTCAACGCAAAAGTCTGTTTTAAAAAACCGGTGACAAAACATTAAAACTTTCGTAAAAGGCTCCGGCGCGAAAGGGTTAAAGAAATAATCATGAACACTACAAAAAATTGTATAACAGATATTTGAAAAGACATTAATATATCATTATTAACTGAGATTATAAGAAAAATTACAGTAGGTTTTAATATACAGTAAAACCTCCATAACGGACACTCCCGAATAGCGGACACCTCTATTTAACGGACAGTTTTCAAATCCCCACTCCCAAAACTTAAATTTTTGCATGCTTAACCTCTGAATAACGGACATTCCGAATAGCGGACAGTAATTTTGGCAAAAAAAGAATAAAAAATTATTTTTTAACGAGGAATAAAAATAAAAATCCTATAAATTTATCAAGGCAATGTGTCACAAATTTTGTGATCACAGATAAATGTGGGGATGAGCTGGAGAAAATCCCCTCTCCCACTACATTTATCTGTGATCACATCCCCCCTCTTCCCCCTAATGATTTGAGATTATATGCTCTTAAGAAACAGAAAAATGCAGTAAACAGTTAATACATTTTTTTTCCTTAGAAAAAGATGGTTCAAATTGATTAAAATTATTGTCAGAGTTAAAACTTCACATTGAAAAACAAATTGCATATAATCGCTAGTAAAAGCAAACTTTAGTAAAAAAAAAAAAAATTGTAAGAATGTAATAAACAAAGAATAAAGGTATGCACAATTTCATTTCAGTTTTATTTCTTTAAAAATGATTTAAATTTCTGGTTAATCATATAATAGAGGTTTTAGAACATATTAAAATTGTCTAATGAAACATTATGTATTCATTAGCAATTTTTCTACCTCTGAGGTTTTCCCAATAGTGGACAATTTCTGATCTCCTAAGGTGTCCTTTATTTAGAGGTTTTGTTGTATATATTTATTTATGTAAGATTAATCGTATAATTATTCTAGCGTTAAATCTATTTTAAATTTTTAATTGGGACAATTTTTAGTTTTTTAATTGTATTTTTTATCTATCGCATTACTACAACATTAAAATGCAAAAGAAACTGAAAGCGAATGAATAAGTAAAAAATTTGGAATTACCCCCCGCAAATTCAAATTGCTCTGCAGTGGAGCACAAGTCCCATGTCGGAAACTACTGCTCTAAAATTCTAAAGGAAATTAAGCTGGGCCTTCTGGAGTTTACATGAACTTTGGGGGCGTAGATTATCATAGCTTTGATCGTTCCAGCATTAAATTGAAACAGATGTAAAAGGCATGATATACAAACTCGCTTACCACCGAGAGTAAAATTGGGAATTTTAAATTATCTACTGACATTCTTAATAAAAACAGCATAAATACAATGTTTATAAAGAGGTGGCGTCTACAATACAAACATTTCTTCTCATTAATTTATCCACAAAAATACATAGACAGGAATAAATCTAGGTTTAGGTAAAAATTCGAAACAATATGCAACTCCGCTCAAAATCCCTCTTTTTTTTTCCCTTCCTTTTTCTTTTAATATATTACAGACATACTTGTAAATATTTAAATTTGATACTCATCGCACACTCCAAAATTAAATATGTATGATGTAGGCAACAACAAGGAATATTTGCATACAAGTTGATGCATACAAATATGTGCAAAACGAGTGAGTAAGAATGATCGAAGGAGGTTTAAAAATCCTTTAAAGTAATTTATCCATTAATTAATAAATCCAGATCGTTAATTTATAATTTTTTTAATCTTGACCTTTTTCAGCAAGAACACAAATGGCAGCATCACTAAAATTAATTTTAAAATAATTATGAATGGAAGTTATTTTTGAAATCAGATTAAAAATACTCCAGAAATGATTTTTAGACAATTTTAACAGCATACGTTTATGTATCTAAAAAGCATATATAATGCGTGATTTAATTTTAATCTAAAAAAAAAAACGTTAAAATAATTATAAAAAAAAAAAAAAAAAAGAGAGAGAGAGAGAGATTTCTTTTAATTAAATCCATCGGACAATAAAATGTAATTAATTTAAAATTTCGCAATTTTCAATCAATCAATCAATAAATGATAAAATATTTACAATCTTTTTTGCTTTAAAATGACCGTGAACTTTTGATAGCGCGCAAATGTGCATTATGCCTGCGCCCCCCCCCCCCCCCCCAAAAAAAAAGCAGCTGAAATGAAGGTTTTGTTTTAAAATTTAAATCTCAGAAATAATCAGCTATCGTTAAATTAGCTTATTTAATTAAAATAATGTTGAACTTTTTCAAAATGTTACTATTTGTTGTGTAATTGTAATTATTCGGGTATTACCAGGTATAAGTATTCAAAATTCCAAATCTCCAACTTAAACAGTTTCTGAGAACAAACTCTGAGACAGACAGACAGAGGATTGAGACGAATAGGGTTTCGTCAGATGAACAAACCCCAAAAGAAGAAAAAAGTCATTGCTTTTTCAGTATTAGGTATGTTTTTTAATTTTTAAAAATATTATTGTTTGCAAAATTTTTCACTATAGAGAAATTATAAAAACTGCCAAATTATAATTCGCTAGTACTTCTAAAATATATCTCCCTCCTATGAAATTTGGTGCAATGGTTTTTTTTTTTATTATTTTTTTCCTTTTTAAAATTTAAAAATTACATTATTTTTAAAAATTAATACAATTTACGCCTTTATTCCAACCGTATCGGAAATGATTCTTTCCTTACTTTGTATAGTTAGATTTCCTGCAGTGATGCTTACGTAACAAATTATTGGGACGTTCTGAAAGTCATTTCCGTTTTGTAAAATCAATTCGTTTCGAAAAATTCTGCCCACTGATTACTAAACATTAGATATCCTAGACAATATTTAATAAGTAAATTATACAATTTTTCGGTACGAATTTACTTCCCTAAACGACAAGACTTTCCGACCCAATACAGTAAAATCTCCATAACGGACACTCCCGAATAGCGGACACCTCTATTTAACGGACAGTTTTCCAATCCCCACTCCCAAAACCTGAGTTTTTGTATGTTTAACCTCTGAATAACGAACATTCCGAATAGCGGACACTTTATTCGGCGATAAAGAATGAAAAACTATGTTTAAAAGAGAAAAAAAAAGTAAAAAGGCCTCTGAATTTATCAGGACAACATGTCACAAATTTTGTGATCACAGATAAATGTAGATAAAGAGCTGGGGAAAATCCCTCCTTCCCCCCCATGTTCAGTGCTAAATTCAGGGTGTTGCCCGAGAGGAATATCTCCCAGAGCATTGAAATGTCACCCAAGAATATTTTGAGATTTTATGTTTTAAAAGTCAAAAAAGTGCATTCCTTTCCTTCCTGCCCGGAACTCCACAATGTCCAATAACGTCACATAGAATAAAAAGAATACTGCCCAGTTAAACTGATGGCATTGAGCTCACAGGCTACAAATACTAATTGTACATTAAAGCCTTATATTTTCAAGGGTTAATTCCGTTCGAAAAAAAAATTAAGAAGGGGAAACAGCTCTCCCCTTTCCTCTTTTTTTTTTTTTTTTTTTTTTTTTTTTTTTTTTATACTTAATCATTGAACCTTCTATACTATCAAAGACATGCTTTATCATATAAAAAATCTATATCCAAAATTCAGAGCAAATTAGATAATTCTTAATAAAAACCCATTTAGCATTTATATAATTTAAAAGGAGTTATCCCCTTCTTTTATACTTAACCATTAAACTTCCAAAACTATTCAGAGATTTGAACGAAATCTGAAAATTCTGCTTGAAAAACCTATTTATATAAATTAAGAGGGGGGGGAGGCATTAGAACCCCTGTTGCCCCTATTTATACTTATTCAATGAACACCTAATAGCAGTCACGGAATCGCCTCATCAGAATGATCCTAATCTAAATTTTGAACGAAAACTTAATTCTGCATGAAAATCCCATTTATATCAACTAACGGGGGGGGGGGGCATTAGAACCCCTGTTCCCCCTATTTATACTTATTCAATGAACACCTAATAACAGCCACGGAATCGCCTCATCAGAATGATCCTAATCTAAATTTTGAACGAAAACTTAATTCTGCATGAAAATCCCATTTATATCAACTAACGGGGGGGGGGGGCATTAGAACCCCTGTTCCCCCTATTTATACTTATTTAATGAACACCTAATAACAGTCGCGGAATCGCTTCATCAGAATGATCCTAATCTAAATTTTGAACGAAAACTTAATTCTGCATGAAAATCCCATTTATATCAACTAACGGGGGGGGGGCATTAGAACCCCTGTTCCCCCTATTTATACTTATTTAATGAACACCTAATAACAGTCACGGAATCGCCTCATCAGAATGATCCTAATCTAAATTTTGAACGAAAACTTAATTCTGCATGAAAATCCCATTTATATCAACTAACGGGGGGGGGGGATTAGAACCCCTGTTCCCCCTATTTATACTTATTCAATGAACACCTAATAACAGTCACGGAATCGCCTCATCAGAATGATCCTAATCTAAATTTTGAAAACTTAATTCTGCATGAAAATTCCATTTATATCAACTAACGGGGGGCATGAGCCCCCCGTTCCCCCTCTTATACATATCGAATGAACTTCAAAAACTAATCAGGGAAGCGCCTTGTCAGGATATACCTACATACAAAATTTTAAGAGGATCGGATATTTTTATCATGAGTTATCGCGTTACGCACATACGAACGAACATACAGAACGGGCGGGCACATAAGCTCTCAGGCTATGATAGCCTGTGAGCTAAAAACAAATTACATGTAATCGCAAGCAAAAGTAAACTTTTGTAACCGATTATTTCACGGAAAAATAGTAAACAGTGGATAAAAGTGTGCAAAAATTTATTTCACTTTTGTTGATTAAAAATTATTTTTAATTTCTGATTAATTATATAATAGAGATTTTAGGACATATAAAAGTAAATTAATGAAACATTAAGCATTTCTTAGCGATTTTTGAAACTCTGATGTTTTCCCAATAGCGGACATCTCCGAATAGCGGACAATTTCTGCGTTCCCGAGGTGTCCGTTATTTAGAGGTTTTTACTGTATAAGTCTTTCATACCTATAACAAGTATTTCAATGTCATGAAATCGTTGGAATGGTTTTTATTTCAAAATCCGAAAATTACATATTTATTCTAGAATAATAATACAATTTACTCCTGTATTCAAATCGTGACAGAATACATGCTCCGCCTACTCTATATAGGTAAGCGTGCAGTGGCGCTTAAACAACGGGCGAATTTATATCGAAATGACGATGAGTGGAGTTCGAATATTAAAACGAAGCAAGGGCGGTTTAGAGCTGTAAGAAAAACATATTAAATTGTTTTCGGCACATAATCCGTGTTGGTATTTATGGAAATTCCTTACTCATTAAAGAACAACGTTTAATCTAGGGAAAAAAAAATCAGCAAAATATTTTAAAAGGCATGGCTATACCTTTAAACAAATTTTAGATGTACATAACCGACAACATCCTTTTTATTGTGGGGAGTCTGATGCTGTTCTAAGTTTCCTCTAAAATTATTTGCAATAAAAATAAAAAGGAATTCCTTCTAAATAAGGCTTGTTCCGTCTATTACTACAGATGCTCACATTTCTTAATTATTTCGGAGTCTTACCCAAGAAAAACATATTTAAAATCGGAAAATGTATATATAGAAATATACCCTGGTTTTATACTGTATTTATTAAATTTTATTTTACACTTTTCCTTTAAATAAAATTCCCAGCTGAAAACATATTTGTCTTGGATCAGACTCCAGAATAATAATAATAATATGTTCGCATCTAAGCTATTATTTTTTATTGGTTTGTGACAATCAACCCTGTCCTTAAACGGGGCAAGAAAAAAAAAATTCTCAGTTTCATTATTGTGTAATTGAAAAGTACTTATCTTTTAATAAAAAAATTCTACATGCTAAGTAATCTTCTGTAAATCCCTAGAAATGTACTTTCATATCCATAGATCTAGGAATTTGCTTTAAGGTGTCTTCGGTACACTTTTTAAATAAAGATCTTGTTTCTCAGACTGCTTTGAAAACACTAACGACTGTTTGATAAACTATCAAGCAGTCGTTTGTTATATAGCGACGGAAATTGAATCATTTACTTTTCATATACTGCATTAAAGTATAGTATAATTAGATTTTGTAAAAGTTTCGGTGTAAAACTTTAAATGTAACATTGTTGAAAATATTTTTGTTTTCAAAATTTATCATAGAAGCATATTCTTGGCATTCTGTTGGCATCTATGCTATTATCGTTTACTGGTTTGTGACATTCACCCTCGACCGGGCCAGAAAAAAAAAATCTCGTTTTTATTGTCGTTTACTTAAAAAAGTACTTTTCTTTTTCTAAAAATTTTCTACATGCAAAGAAATCTTCCATAAGCCCCTACAAATATTATATTATTCCGTATTAAGCAGGGCCATCGCTAAGACTTTTTATTGGTGGGGGAGAAAACCTTAAATTGCCAAGTCAAATTTTCATATTTGCCAACTCGTTTTATAATTTTGCCAAGTTACCACACTTAGAAAATGTAATACAGCTCTTATTTGTAAAAATTTTAACAATATTTCCAATTAGAGTTGTAACTTTTGCAAATTCTATCAAAAATAGAAAATGTACTGCAATTTTTATTAAAATTTTAATTAAATTTGCCAAGTGTAACAACATTTGCGAATGTTTGGGGGGGGGGAGGCTCCCCCCTGTCCCCCCTTAGCTAGGCCCCTAGTATTAAGAAAAGAAAAGTGACAAAGTTCGCTTCAAATGCTTAAAAGTTTTACTTTCTAAACATTAACGACTATATGTTATAGGCTATCAAGCAGTTGTTTGGTATAATTCGACGGAAATTGAACTATTTCTTCGTAGAGTACTGTATTAAAAAATAGTTTAATTAAATTGTGTGAAAATTTCGGTATGAAACTTTAAATTGAAATGTAATGTTTGTTAATAAATTGTTAATAAAATTTGTTAATAAAAGTTTTTTTTTTCCAAAGTCATTCATGGAATCATATTCTTTGGAGTAATAAAAAAGGAAAATTACTTCTTTAGAGATTTCAATTTTCTTTTTTTAAAGAAAGTGTTAATTTAATCGGAAGACTTGAGTTTTATAAGTAATGATAATAATTCTTAAATAAAGTTACTTGTTAAAAGCTTGTAATTTTTTCTTTTTTTTTAACTTTAGAAATTGTGATATTTATAATAAGTATCCATATAAAAATATATAAAAATATTTCTATATTTCAATAATTAAATATTCATTTGTCAAATACTGCATTGATTAATTATTTTTAAAAGTTTCGCCGTAATGCTAATGTTGCTTATCAGTTTAGAACAGGTTGTCCCAAAATTTTAGACTGGCTTGTCACTAAATCGATATTTGCCACAACAAGAGGTTACTAAAATAATCTTAACTGGGATGGATTTGCTGCGGATTAAGCGGTGCAAGTGTCCTGTGGTGTATAAACACTAAAATTAATATGTATATAAACTGTTCTAAGTGCCTTAGAAAATGCATGATTGTCTTCTGGGCCACCAATTAAAAAAAAAAATGATAATTAAAAAAAAACTGTCATTGAGTGTTAATTCAGTGCAACCTCGATTATCCGAGAAAATTGGGATCATCAGTTCGTCAGATATTGGAAATCTCAGCTAATAGAAATTGTGCATAAAAACTCTCTACACTCGCTAATTTCACATCTCTTAGAATAAAACACAATAAAACGTTTATTTTTTTAATTATAAAAACAAACATATATATTAAGTTATGTTTCACAGTAAGTTATTAAGTTAAATATTCAAAACGAAACAAATTAAGAATTTTTTTTAATTTAAATAATTTGTTGAATATACTCTATTTTGTAAAAAAAAAAAAAAAAGTCTTATTTTTTATTGAAAAGGTCAAGATTTTCTATGAATAGCTGTCCGACCATGCCAATTTTTGAGTAATGAAATATCTATCGGCGAACATTGCTTCTTTGCTGCATGTATTTTTGCATACTTGTTATTGCTTGAACAACTTCAGTATGACTTATAGTTGTTGAATCAACATACACCTGTAGCGTGAATAATGAACTAAAATATATGGTCCTTTTCAAAGCTCATTTACAAAAAAAAAAAAAAAAAAAGTATAAATAATAAATAAAAAAAAACTAAAGTATTACATCGTATGTAATATTTACCAGTATAATATATTATTTAATAATTTAACTTTATAAATTATACATTTATATGCTATAAGAGTAAAGTAAAATACTTTATAGGACATTCGTACGCGGTTTAACAACTCACATAACATTAAATACATAATGTATTTCAAAAAATTGTTTTAAGGCCCCTGTTCTCGCTCGAAGAAAAGCTCGCGAGCTAATGCTATTCCTATGGGGAAGCATTTTTCTAATAACTCTTTCGCATTTTGACATTTTTGAATAATTTTTTTTTTGCATTAGATAGCTGAGGTGCATGCCGAATGCGCACCTTTTTTACTTTTTCGATTTTGGTTGCAGATATTTTTTACAAAGTTAGTTTCACTTTCAAAACCAGTTTCAAAACTGAAAGTGCTTTTTAAAAAATATATCTGCAACCAAAATCGAAAAAGTAAAAAAGGTGCGCATTCGGCATGCACCTCAGCTATTCAATGCAAAAAAAATTATTCAAAAATGTCAAAATGCGAAAGAGCTATTAGAAAAATGCTTCTCCATAGGAATAGCATTAGCTCGCGAGCGTTTCCTCGAGCGAGGACAGGGGCCTTTAAGAATCGGATGGGAACTGGAACTCATGATTTCATGACATACGACAAAACATGCTATTGGCTGATTATTTCTAATTTGCTTATTAACTCTACTGACTTGCATCATGATAAACGTTTAATGTTTCATTCACTCTACTAAGACTTGCACAAGAGTAAAATTGATGTTATTCATCAGGTGCTCGTGGAATTTACAGCAATGAAACATATATAAAGTTTCCTGAAAACTAATATTTAAATTCCTTTTAATAAAAATAAAGATAGCTTATTTGAGGAAATTATATTCTAAAGTATGTTAATTATCCTGGGAGGAATTTTTATTGATAATAGAAGTACAAGTAGCCCATATTATAAAAGTAGAAAACGTGCAAAGGCAACGCCCACTAAATAACGGTAACACTGTGACACGTTTTGTTCTGAAGTCACGAAACGTTACACGAAGCAGAGAAAACAAAGAAAACGATTTCAAACAGCTTGCGTGTTTCAATTTTGTTGGCTCGTAGAATTTTTAATTATTAATTACTAAAGATACTCTTTTTCGTGAACGTAGGAAAAAAAAAAAAACAAAAAAAAACGTGTCAAGGCTTTTTGTTTTTTAGAGGACGTTGGCAAGCATCGAGGCTGTATTTCTCAATTATTGTAGCGAATTGCTCAATTTATCTCACTTATTCATGTAATTTTAACTTAATAATTATTTTAGTTTAGACTAGAGGTTAACTATCCCAACCTGGGATACGCGTATTCCTGGGGACAACATGATGGCCTGCTAGGGATACATGAAAAATAATATTGGTAATTTCATAAATAACAGAAATGAATTAACTGAACACACACATAACTTAACTAAACACTAAACTAAAAACACTTAAAGAAAGTTGATAATTTTAACCCTTTGCACTCGAGAGGTTATTCTCACGGATGAAACGTTCACGGGTGCTCCAAATGTTCTGGACATCAGTAATTTAAACTAATGCTTTGCATTATCTGATAGCCGAATTATCTGTGATAAAAGATCGCGAAATAAGCTGTAATATATTAGTCGTGCCCAAAACATTAGGCGATTTTTATCAGTGGCGCAGCCAGTATTCGGTTCTAGAAGGGGGCGGGGGTTTGAGTTTGTGATAAAGGTTATTGCCAGATATTTGTATTGCCGGTTAATAGAATCAGAACTAATTAGAATATTCACTGTTTAATACTTAAACCCAATGAGCATCTGTGTGGCAGGAAATCATATTTTTTAATCATAATACGTCTCAGAAAAGTGATTTAGTTCAAAAATCCAATTTTTATTTAACTAATGCATATAGTATGCACTTTCACAATTTTAAGCAGAATTTTCGCCATTTAATTAAATCACTTTATTAAATGAAATCTGATTTAATAAAGCGGTGGATTCCGAAATGCACCAAAACATTTAAATATTATGTTTAGTTTTGATTCATATAAGCGGCAATTATAGCGATTTTTCTTAGATCTGGGAGGGATTTTAACCCCAAAACCAACCCCCTTGGCTGCGCCACTGATTTTTACTCTTGATTTACGACACACCTGACAACACTAAGATTTAAGTGAGAGTCACGTTTCGAGTGCAAATGCTTATGGCAAAGTCAGTCTTAAGTGTCAGTTAATGTGTTACACTCAAAATATGAGGGAAAAAGTTCACTAGACCATTGATAATGCAATGTCAGTCGCTCCGCCCATTGAAAAAGATATTGAATAAGTACAGTACATACATATATTAAAGAACTGTAGATAATCACATTTATATTGTTAATGTCTACATCCAGATTTTTCTTTATTATCATACCAATTCGAGGCATTAGTTTAAATCTAAAAAAAAAAAAAAATAATAATAATTTATCACTGAATATATCGTCATTTATCATAATAAAAATATGCAATTATAAGACAATCTATGCATTATATGTGATACTTAAAAAATTAAACCTAAGAGCATTTTCGTTCCATTTAGAACGTCATCAGTTAGCATACTGATAGCTATTTCCTCTCCTCCTTTTGTTTTACTTGGAGGTCCAACTGAGGGATTTGCTAGTTTAATTTTTTTAAATATCACGTATAATGTATAGATTTTTTTATTACTGCATCTTTTTATTATGATAAGTGACGATATATTTAGTGATAAATAAATAAAAAAAAAATTAAGATTTAAAATAAATCCTGGAATTGTATGATAATAAAAAAAAATAGTACATATACATTTTGCCTTATCTTCCCGAACATTTCAATTAATCGTTAGGCAATATTCTTTCCTTATCACTTTTTTTTTTTATTATTCTTCTGGTTATAGTAATAATTGCATATAATTGCATATAACATTCAAATTACATCAGATCTTCAGACTTTAATGTTTTTCCTTAAAACTTTTTTAACAATAATCATTGTATTTTTGTTAAATTTTCTCATAATGTTACACTGATTATTCTTAATGTTTGGTTAACATTATAAAAAGCTATCTTAATATTTAAAATGCAAGAAAATATCAATGTAATTTGTATCGATTTGTTACATCATTGTGATAAAATTATATATGTAAACTTGTCGTAGAGGACCATCGTAATACTTACTCATCATGGATATGCAGACTATAAAATATGAAAATAAAACATGTGAAAATATAAAATGCATCGCAATGCCAATATAAAATTTAAACGCATATTTAAATGTTTTTAATATATAGTTATGCTCTATTACTGAATTAAGGGTACAACTTCATCATCCCGTCGATCAATTTCGATATATAATATAAATCTCCAAACTATCAGTAAATTACACAAATTGGCATAATTTTCATTTTAAATACCAGCATACCAAATAATTTAGTTAAAGATTAAAAATACTACAAATGAAACATCGAATTAAAAATCACTTGATGATGTAAAAAACACATGTGACGTGTTTAATGTCAAGTGAATATGACATTTACGGTAAGCCATTATTGGCATTTACTCTTAATGTTTGGCGATAGTATTTTGATCGACGGGTTAATGCAGTAATAACGAATAGCGTAAAAGAACCATCCTTGTAAATCCAAAAATGATAATCATATTCATTGAACAATTGCTGCGTTGGATCAAGCGTCTCATTTCCAATTAAAACATATCTTAGATTGAAATTTAAATGAATTATAGGGTCATCAAAAATTGAAGAATGTGGAAAATATGATTACAAATATCTCAGCAACTAAAAATCTGATTAACTTCATTTTTTCAAAATTTAGGTATTTGTTGTTGTTGTCTTTTACATCTGATCTTTAAAAAAAAAAAAAAAAAAAAAAAAAAAAAAAAAAAAAAAAAAAAAACCTGCAAATTTTTATATATTTTTCACCAGAAAGAATATTTTGAGAGTACGAAAAAAAATAGTTCCGGATAATCGAGGTAACTGATATCAAATAGGTTTCTCCCCATTCTTACATACTGAGTAGATACTGAATTTCAAGTCTCTATCTCAATTTGTTTCGGAAGATAGAGCGTTTATAGACAAACAGACAGAAAGACTGACAGGCAGGACGGACGGCAATTTTGCTTTCTAAAAATATGTTTTTCGGAATCTCCAGTGTCTAAAAGATATAAATCCATCAATTTTTTTTTTTCGATTTTCAAAACGATTACAAGATTTACTCAATACTGCGAATGATGGGTAAATAATAAAACAATTGAAAAAAACATGTTCCAAGTTTGAGCCATTATCTTCAATGGTTCTTGATATATAACAACTTAACTAGAGAAATGATGAAAGAACCCAATATGAAGAAAAACGCATTTGCGCAAAAAGTCGTTTCCGTGACAAAATCACTTCTTGAAAGCTAGATTTTAAAACCAAACCAAAATGAAAAATAATATTTCTTGTTCCAATTAAGATAGAAGCATGATTTCACCGTCATTTGAGGTAAAAAAAAATAAAGAATTTTTCAATGGAATAAATTGAATTTTGAAAATGTTTTGTGTGGGAAACCCTTAAACAATGTCATTCATGTGTTGACAGCTTTTAATACCTTTCCCATCAAAATCGTATCATCCCCTACGTAACCATCTTTCAGCCAATCATCATTCGATATTTTACTCAAAAGGAAGGTCTTCATGCCAGCGCCCCCTAGATTATTAATAGTATAATGTAGGGGGCGCTGGTGAAACTTCTTATGTAATAAAGATTAAATTTAGCGACCTAAATTTCAGTAGAAAGTCTAAAAAAAATAAATAAAATACCTTTGAAAATTGGCGTGAAAATGCGAAAGCAACACGTGAATTGGCGTGCAGGATTTTTCCTCGCCAAAAAAGCAAATGATTTTAATGCACCTGAAAATTGCTTGTTAATTGTTTTTTAGAATGGTATTTAATGAATTTAAGTTTAATCAATGAAACAGTTTATTATATATAGGGTTCGAAGCCATCAAGGAATTCAATGGATTTTAATTGTTTTAAAATTAGAAATTTCAAAGTATTGGTTGTTAGATTTGAAAATGGATTTTTTATTTATTTATTTATTTATTTATTTTTTTTTCGTTAAAGAACATAAATATTATAATATAAAAATTCTGGCAAATTATCCTTACATGTCTTTCCAGTGTACCCTATATGTATATACATTATTACGTATACATGTTACCAGGGCCGGTGCTAGACATTTTGCCGCCTGAGGCGAGCCGTATTTTGCCGCCCCTGTGACGTCATTTTTTTTTTTCTTTACCACTACTCAAACTTTTTTAAAAATAAGTAAAATAATATATTAACTACAATTTATTTGCATAAATATAATATGAAATGCATTATAAAATGTATTTACATTTAAGGAATTTAAAATAATCTAATTGCATAATTTATTTATATTTTATTTTGTTTTGTTTTGCATCTTTTTAAAAATAGCAACAGCTAACTTGAAATTAAATTAATTTATCTTATTCTACTAGTACTTATAAAAAAAAGTTAGAAAGTGTCATATAAAGAATATCAGTAACATTGTTTTTCCTTTCGAAAACTCAATCAATTTACATTACGTGTAAAATTCATACACGAATTTACATTCCGCGTAAAATTTGTGTATGAATTTCAATCCCAAAAACAATGATATAGTATAACAAGTTTTTTATCTTTTCAAAATCGTATATACAAAACAAAATCGCATATAGATGCTATTAATTAGAAAACAGCTACTAAAAATAAGACATTAGTTTAAGAAGTGGGTAATTTCTTTTGATTTAGCTTTGACAAAGTCATACATTATAATGTCAAAATCAATACTATAAGACGAAAAAAAAATTAAAATAAATAAATAAATATACTTATTAGAGCAAACTTTGCAATATATTACTGACATTAAATAGAAAAATTATGACATGCAGAGAAAATTACATTATCATGTTAGATGTGTTAAATTAAATGTTAAAACATTTAATTTGATGCATTTAACATGAACATTTTATTTAACAGTAACATTATTATTTTCAAAAACACATCTTTCAACAATGAAACATTTAATTCATAAATTCCCCTTGAATTTTTTTGTGAAAATAATTTTTTTATCACTCTAATCAATATAAAAAACAATTACATTTTCATTTGCTAAAATAATTAATTTACAGCTTACCTGATAGGTGCTGCTTTTCCGGACCGCATCAATACATAGCACAAAACACGAAATCGAAATAGTGAAATATACATATTTTTTAAAAATCGTTCAATAAATTCTTATTAAACGTTATAAAAAAAGTACTATATTGGACTGGAAGATTGAAACTGAGTTTCTTTTATAAATGCTGAAAAATCGCAGTAAATCGCAAAAGAAAAAAAAGAAAGAGAACTAAAAGCGGTATATAAAGGATCATTAAAATTTCAAAAATTGCAGACAATAAAATTTATTTAAAATTAAAACAGGATATCTTTCGCTAAGTCAAAAAAATGCAACAGAGCGAAAAAAGGGGAAGAAACAACTAAAGAATATAGAAAAATTCACGAAATTTCGAAAGTCTCTAAGCGGATTTCGAATAAATTTAACTGAAAAAGAAACATATTTTAGTACATTAGGTTAAAAGATTTAAATAGGATTCTTTTTTAATGATGTCAAAAAATTGCATCAAAACTACAAAAAAAAAAAAAAAAAAAAAAAAAAAATAGCAGAAACACAAAATTTACTACAGCGGTTTAAACTATTCTAAATTTTTTTTTTTTTTTTTTTTCACGAATGAAGTCGCTGTTGAAGTTAATAACAAATTCCTTGTCAAAAAATCATGTTGAAAATTAAAATTTTTAAATTGCGAAAAATTCAAAAATCGCAGAGAAGTAAAATTTAACGTATTATGCTGAAAATTGAAACAAAATGTGATACAATTTACAACAGTGTGCTAAATCTTACTAACAATAATACATAACAGAAATTCTTTTCTGAATGGAAAAAAAATCGTGAAAGCAAAAAAGAACGTTAATTACTGCATTAAAAATAGTGGGTTTAGGTGTTTAGGATAAATGTTTGAAGCCGATTCTATTAATGTCAAAAAATTGTCGCTAAATGCAAAAGAAAGACAAAAATTGCATTAAAATCGCAAAACATTGAAAATCACGTAGGATAAAATATACTTTGATTAGGCTAAATTTTTCAAACTGAACTATTTTTTACAAATGTAAAAAATAAATAAAGAAAGGAAGAAAGAAAAGAAAAAAAGGTCAATACACAAAGACATCCTAAGAATCACGTCGAAAATAACTTTAAAAATCCATAAAAATTGAAAAAAGAAGAAAGAAAGAAACTCACTGAACAAATCTTATAACATTAGTCAAAAGTTTGAAACCGAATGCCTTTTACGAATACGAGTATCAAAAAATCATTGCGAAATGAAGAAAAAATATTGCAGAGGACAAAATTTACTCCTGTGGGCTAAAACATTTGTAATGCGAATTTCCAAAATTCAAAAAATGAGGAGGACAAAATTTATTGCATTATGCTAAAAAGTTTGAAACGGAATATTTATAAGAAAAAAAAAAAACGTCACGAAACAAATGAGAAAAATCCAAAAATCACTAGAAGATTTTGAAATTATATTGTGGATTTCGAATAAACTTTATTGAAAAAAGGATAAAATTTACTGCCTTGGGTTAAACTATTAAAAGGTGTTTATTTTATTAATGTACTAGCTGACCTGCCCGGCGTTGCCTGGGCCCGTGATGTTATTCAGTTTTCAAATGTGTTATTTGTTTCTAAATTACCCTTAAATTAAACTCAAATTTCTAAGATTTTATATCTTTAAGTCCATTTTGTCAAAATTTATATTTTTAAATGAAAAAATCGCGAAAAGTTATTGAACTTAAAGCACACGCTGTTTGGTATTTTATTCTCTATGTAATTTGATTTTTTTGGAAACTATGCTTACCGAAAGCGAATGAAACCGCGACGGAACACCCAGGTTTTTACTGAATTCGTAAAAATTTTCACATATTTTATTTTGTAAAAAAATAATTTTATCCATATGAAAGCTCCAAAAATTTTGTAAGTAACGTAAATCTGGTTTATTGAAAGGCTCTAAAAAGATTGTGCTAAAATGCGGACATTTAGTTACTTTTAGTGTAGGAAAAATGTATTCTCTATGAGCCGGGGTGTGATTCGTGTTTTCGGTGTATTTGAAAGGGTTCAATCTCATATTTTTTTAAACAAATTGCACCATAGTTTATAAAAGTGTTTTAGCTTTAAGAAAATATTTTCGGTTTTTCAGGACGTATAGAATTGCGCCCTACAAAGGCAAAACCGCAATGAAACGATCTGGCTTTTATTGATTTCTTCAAATTTTTCGCACTTTTTATTTTGTAAAAAATATTTCTACTCTCCGAATGTTTTAAATTTTTTTAAATAGGCGTAAATTTGGTCTACTGAGATGCTTTTAAAAGATTGTGCTGAAATATGTACGCTTAGATACTTTTAGAGTAGAAAAAATATTCTATCCGTGAGTTGCAAAGTGAGCCGGTGTATTTGAAAGGGTTAAATCTTATATTTTAAAAACCGGTTGCATCATAGATTATAAGAATGTTTTTAAGCTTTAAGAATAGGTTTTTTGTTTGCGGTACCTATAGGATTGCGCTTTGCTAAGGCAAAACCGCAGTGAAAACGATCTGTTTTTATTGATTTCATCAAATTTTTCGCACATTTTATTTTGTAAAAAATATTTCTATCGGTCCGAACGTTTCGAATTTTCTGTAGGGAGTATAAATTTGTTCTATTGAGAAGATTTTAAAAGATTGAGATGAAATATGTATGTTAAGATAATTTTAGCATAGAAAAAATACCCTCTCTGCGAGTCGCAAAATGACCTTCTTTTGCCAGTGTATGTGAATGGGTTAAAATCCAAATATTTTAAAACCACTTACACCATCAGTTAGAAGAAAGTTTCAACTTTGATATCTTTTTTTTGGTTTGTTTATATCTTAAAAATTATGCCCTGAAGGCACATTGACAAAAGGGAGAAAAATAGTTTAGAAAAAAACGACCATTTTTGAATATTTGTTTTCAAAGGGTTAACTGCAACATTTTTTCGAATTGCTTATTGCATTTGAGACCTAAAAATATGATCTTTCGAAATATGTCTCTTAAGTTTAACTGCGTCGGCAGTTTGGTTGATTTGGATTTAAACAAAATGATCCAAAATCAGAAATAAACGCCGATAAATGGTTCTTCTTCCGTTTAGGTGCGTAAAAGGGTTTGTACGCATGTGCAAACGATTTCTTTCCGCGAACATTAAAAAAATGACTTTTTGAAGAAAGTGAGTTCCACTTCGTAATTAATATATCTGAAATTAATCAAAATATTAAAATTCTGAGCTTCAGGAGCATCAGGAGAGATATTGGGCTACTCTCATAAAAATTTTGAACCGCGTACGTCCCACAGATTTCGCTAGCCATCGCAGACCCACACACAGACAGAGCGATTTGTTATTTTATTAGTATAGATGGAAAAATTGCCTGAGCCGGAGATACAAAAATCGTCAAACATCGTATAAGACAACTTTACTACAGTGGGATAAAATATTCTAACAGGAATTATTTCATGAATGTCATAAAATTGGCGTGAAACACAAAAAACGAATATATATATATATATAATAACAATCGTGAAAGAAAATATCTAAGGTATTCTGGATTAATAAGGTCAAGATCTAATATTAGCCGTAATTATGAAAAAAAAAATTTGGGAGATAGCAGCTTCGGCTTCTATGCAGAAGTGTTCTAAGTCATCTGAATTACAAACAACCGCTAAATGTGAATTACAATAGACTCCCTCAAATCCGCAAACCAGAAATCCACAATTTTCTCAATTCCATATATTTTTTAATTTGTAATTTTCTCAATAATACTCTATTCATGTTTTTTTCATGAAGGAAGATTATTATTAATATATATATATTTTTTTTTTTTTTTTTTTTGAAAAAATTCAAGATATTGCTGATATTACTGGTAATCACAATCTTCTTACCAAATATATTTATGCATTAATCAAGATTTTTTAGTTATTAATTTTGGCTAAACTTAAAAAAAATCCTTATTTTATCCCTTATCCTTATTTTTATTATTTTAGTTTATTACTTATTTTAATATTTTATTATATTGTAAGTATTCATTATAGTCCTGAATGCACTATTAATTGCACTCAGATTACTGTTTTAAAAATGTAAACAAAGCAATGACCAGAAATCTGCAAAATTCTAAAATCTGCTCAACCTCTGGTCCCAAGCTGTGCGGATTTGAGGGAGTCTACTGTATTTCAATTTGTAAACATTTTCGATGAAAAGAGCATGTAAGAGTCCATGCCCGATCTAAAATTTGCAAGGTAAGTTCTTTGATATGAAGACTGTACATTGATTTGGAAATATTTTGTTTATTACATAAATTTGTTGTGTGTTTCACGTACTTTTAAAATGTGTGGAAAATTTTGGATGTGTTCGCGAAGTAGTTTGAAGTTTAAAATACACTGCGCAATACGTATACTGGGGGTAATAACGTTATCTACGGGCATTATTTCTCTGGTTGATTATTTTGAGTGTTACGAAGAGGGTTTGTTTTTTATTCTGTGAACGAAAACGCATTTTTGTCAGTGTTTAAAACCAAAAAAGATAAAAAGAAATTTGTATATCCTAAGTGCTGCAAACTTTTTCATGCCAAATGAATAAAACATCTAATGATTATTACTGCATCATAATGTGCAATCAATGCTAAGCAAGAGAAATTTGTTGATTTCAAGGGCTGTAAAGTTTGTATCTTTACAGAATTGGACAATTTACACGACATTTTTCTATCATACTTTATAGTTCATTTGCATGTAATAAGCCAAATAGCACTGGTCAAGAAATCACGCCAATGCATTTTAAGAATACATATCTGCTAAAATATTCTTTCTTGTATACATAGTCGATAAATTGCTACATCAAATCCCTTATTTGATTGCAAATAAATCTTAAATTACACTGTTAAAAAAAAAAAAAAAAATCTGAAATTCACTGATATATTTTTCTGAATTTCACAGAAAAAGTCCCTTTTCACAACAAAAGGATATTTTCCATTAAAAACCTGAAAACTCCACCATATTTCCAAAAAATAACGAAACGGATAGAAATAGAAAGAAAAAACCCAAGACACTCCGTTACCAGTGGCCAAAGCACCATTCCGCTAATCGTCTGTGAGCGTAGATTGTGTGTTCGAATCCCACCATGAAATAATGAAAACATTAAAAAACCCTTTTAAATTACGTGCTCTTAATTCTTATTATTATTATTTTTTTTAATATTTTAACGAATTAGCCCAATAAATAAATAGTGTGTGACAATTAAAAAAAAAAAAAGTCTATAACATTTTTTTTGTAAACATGAATAATTTTTTTTTCATTCATTCATTAATGCCGCCCTTTTACAGTGCCGCCTGAGGCGGCCGCCTCACTTGCCTCACCCCTGGCGCCGGCCCTGCATGTTACGTGTTACTTTTTGAATTATTAATTTGTTTATTTAATGTTTATCAAGTTGAAAGTACTACATATTTATGAGTTTATTGTATTTGCGGTAATATTAATCTTTTCTATAATGTAATAAGCTTTTTTTCCCCTTTTTAATACCGATCTGAATGAAAATTTCCCAGTGCTTCATTCTTTAATCCAAGATTTTTTTTTTTTAATTTAAAATAATTTTTCCTGTTCTAAAATTAAATCCACATGAATAATTATGCCATTATACATTTAGATCACGAAGAACTAGTTTTTTCCATAATAACAAATTTAAATCAATCAGACTTGTTTTTTTTATCGTGAAACAATCTAAATCGTAAAATATGATCATAAATTTCATTATAAATACATATAAATATAATTAAAACATATAGTTCGGTCTTTTTTTTTTGAAAACTCTGAAAACATAAAAAATATGTTTTGGAATTTTATTTCGTCGCCAACCGGTGATAAATCGCCCAATAAACAAAAATGTTATTTATTTACTTTTATTTTTATGGACGCTTTATCGAGGTTACGCCGAAAATTTTCCATAAACGTATATATCCATATGAGAAGAACTTTCTGTGATTTTTCCCCCATTTTTTTTTTTTTTTTTAGTAGACTGCATGGAGACCTTCCTTGTCAGTTGTTCTACGCCTGATATGATGGTTTGTAAAATCGCTAAAGAGAGAGCTAAACGAATAGACGCACATAGCTGACAAGGAAGGTCTCCATAGTGGGCATACTCAGAATTTTATGGAAAAATACTAATTAAAGTACTTCTGTATGTAATAAAGGATCCGTCAAAATTAGCGGCGGAATCACAGAAGAAAATATGTAAAAAAATAAAATATTTTCCAATGTTTGGCGTTCCCCAGGGGGATACCTTCTTTAGGTATTCACGGTCTTCACAACCCCGGGGCACCTGAGTGATCTTTCTCCTTTCCTTTTCCTCTTACTCCTCTGGTCTTCTTTTTCTCTTTGTTTCACTATCGTTGTGGTTTCCTTTTCGGAGGTGAGGGCAATTCTGTATGAGCCGATATCATCCTGTATATCAACTTATGGAGAATTGTAAACCACCCACGTGTTGGCCGTGCGTGGCGACCCGTGTCCCTGGAAAGGGGGATCCTGGCAGTTGAGGGAAACCAACACACTGCTTTGGCCTCTGCTTCAGGTAGACGGGAGATGCATAATGGTCCCGTATGCACCAATCGGCTGGTCAGCTGACTTTGGTCACTGGCTTTAGGGATCAAGTGAGCGAGCAATTACTAGTCATCTCGTTAAGGGTGGAGACTGACATAGGATTGTCTTGTGACCGTATAGGCCCTGGTTAGCACTGGTGCACGAATGTGCATCCCCTTGTTGGGCTCGGTAGTGGGTGGTGCGGCCGGGGTCTGAATTATTATATTTTTAATATGGATGAAAACACTTCATTTCCTTCTACTTCTCTCCCTAGCGGAGAGCAACAAAATGTACAGACTTCCTCTCTCACTCGCTTCTTTGTTGTTAAACATACTGATAGCCACTCCAATAGCTTCTTTAAAAAAAACATCACCTTTTCTAATTGCTAAAACCTTCCAGTCTGTTTTAGGGGATGGTCATTCCCTCAAGAAACTACAATCTGGGGATTTACTAGTTGAGGTTTCTACAGCCAAATAATCACAATTTCTCTCTAATTGCACTACAATAGGCACCCTTTCCGTTTCAGTATAAGCACATAAAACTTTGAATACAAGTTGTGGGGTAAAATCCGAACCTGATCTGTTATTTTCCACAAAAAAAGAACTTCTCAGTAATTTGAAAGAGCAAAATATCATAGATGTACGCCGAATCACTATTCGTAAAAATGACCAGATAATTCCTACTAAGCACATTATTTTAACCTTCAAAAGTCCAACATTACCAACAAGAATTAAAGCAGACTATCTAAGCTGTCGAGTCCGACCATATGTACCAAACCCCATCCGTTACTTTAAATGCCAGCGTTACGGACATACTAAAACAAACTGTCGTGGCTCCGTTACCTGTGCACGTTGTGCAGAGGTCGGCCATGGCAATACCTCATGTGAAAAATCGGAACGCTGTGCAAACTGTAAAGGAGATCATACAGCCTATTCTCGTACTTGTCCTAATTGGAACCGTGAAAAAGAAATAATCACTATAAAAATTACCCAGAATCTGTCTTATCCAGATGCCCGTAGACTCGTTGAATCCAAACCCCATCCGTTAGAATTTCCTACTCCAGCTTACTTAAGCAGCAATCTAAACCTGTAAGACACATAAGTACTCAGACCGACTCCTCTTTTCTACCAAGCTGTTCACCTGGAAAAACATCATCTAACATTACAAAGAAGACCCGTGATGTCCACGCTACCGCTGTTACCAGAGTTTTGCCAAAATTAGTGCTTTGGAAACCTTCATCAGAGCCTGTAAAAATAGAATATTGGACAAGTCAATCGCAGAAATCAAATCAAGTAAAAAAATTAACCAAACCTGAAAATGGAAAAATCCTGATTCATCTGCATCAAATTCCCAGAAACCCAATAATACTAATTCAATTAAAAGACCAACCCAAAATCCAAAAACGATTAAGACTGTTCGTGGTTCTTCACAGTGGCAAACTGTGAAAAAAAAAGAGAAAAAATCATATCTTAGCTCAAATGTCACTAATTTGAAGGATCCCAAACAAATGCACCAATATGTGGAGGAAGCGATGGAGTCAGAGGCATACGACTCTAATACATATGATGAGAATGCTGTTTTCGAGGAGTATGTACCAGACTGATTCTAGGTTTTAATTCTGCGATCTTTAGCTTGTTTTTGTACATTCATCTTTTACATTCTTTAATTTTAACTTATTCTATTCTTTTAATCGTGTCTTGTGTACAGCCTCTTATGCCTCTTTCATGTTTTTAGCATTGAATGTTTTTAACTTACCAGACATTTTATTTACAGTTTTAACATGTTGACATTACATTTTTCATTCTATGAAAGCCTTTTAATGTGAT